>CAMTDV010000028.1:75627681-76827681 GCA_947069175.1 Scalesia atractyloides
TTCTTGCTTCAACTTGATCACCTGTATCATGTGTAAAAATGGGGAATTTTGGGTCAACAAAAGTTGGCGAGTGAACCTTGTTAAAAACATTTGTTATTGATACCTTGTTGTATTTAATATGGAAAATTGTGCAATAATCATACATGAACAAACGAATGTAAACAAACAATCACAAACAACTTGCATGAGTATATGATAAGAATGACAATGTATATGTTGGCAACGTCTCGTTCACGCTCATAGGTAATGGGGAACGGACGGCCTATGATGATGTATGTGAGATCAAGGCTCAATCAAACGGAGCCGATCTTATGTTGGCAACGCCTCGTTCACGCTCATAGGTAATGGGGAACAGCTCACGCTCATAGGTAATGGGGAGCGGCGGCCTATGATAATGTATGTACTGAAAATGATAACTTTAATCTAAACATTAACCACACAAACAATAGATATATATTGGCAACACATTTGATCATGAATATGATGAATGCACAAGTGTTTAATTTAAATAAATAATAACGACACATGATACACCCCAAAATGTGATTAAAACGGGGAATTGGTAGAGATTCACTCCCATTGGGTGCGTTCGGTGGATGATGTTGAATGCGCACGAGTTTAGAGGATTGATCGACAAGGAATAACTAACCTAATTAATAACGAAAAGGTACGGTAAGTAAGTGGATTTTATTAACAGTTTTAATAGGACTTTTGGATATATTTTTGTGAGTTTAAGGTTATTTTCTAATCTAAAAAACATTATTTTTAAGTATTTTTAATTGATTTTTAAATTAAATAAATAAATAAAATATAAAAAAATGTTGACTTTGACCGTTGACCGTTGACCGGTCCGGTCGCTTATATATGTGCGCTGGGTGAGACTCGAACCCATGACCTCCCGTACGCGTGCACGCAGCTTTACCAACTGAGCTACGTGTCTAACCCGAAATATTTCTGTTTTTAATTATATTAATATACTATTTAACTTAATCCGAAAATCATTTATTTTTAAAAAGGATTTTAATTGCATTGAACCGGTGCCGTTAACCAGTCTCGAACCCGGGACGTGCGAGTTAGTGTTGCACACAGTCCACCGCTGGACTGTGTGTCTAACCTGGTTAATATTCCGGTTTTTATTATACTTAACATCTTACTGAGTTAACCCGGTTCGGTTTCTAAAAAAAATATTTTTATTTCAGAGGTTAAGGTTGTGATAGGAATCGAACTCGCGTCGTGTATGTAATTGTTTGCACACAGTCCACCGCTGGACTGTGTGACTAACCCGTTCATAATTCTAATTTTAATTAATCTTATAACATAACCGAACTTCGTCTTCTTCGCCAAGATTACAGATAATGATAATTTAACTGTTTCATATCTAATTCGATTAACAAGCATTATAAGTAATTGAAAAGTAATGAATGGAGAGAGTTTGGGGAAAGGATGTACCGATCAGTGTCTTTCACAGAACTCCGGCAAAGATTCGTCGGCTCTGTTTTGTGAACTTCGGTTGTTAGAATCAGTTAACAGTTCTGTTCGATTAGTTATGAAAGTGAGGTACTTAAACGAGGATTAACAGAAGTTTGAATGATTATACCGATTCACAGCGTGAGATTAGAAATTTCAGAGGTTTTCCGGCGAGAGCTGAATATTCCGGCTACGTCGTCTCGGATTGATTCTGATTGTTGGATTGAAGTTAGTAACAGTCTAACAACGGATTGAAACAGAAAGAGTCGAGGTATTTACCGTTTTGAGGTGAGTCTCGGTTTTCCGGCGAAAGTCCGGTGATGGCAGGATATTTCCGGTGAGTGAAATTGCTTCGAGAAAAGGTGCGATTTTGAGCGAAAAGGCTACCAGAGACTTGTGGGTGTATTTAGGGAAGAATCGAGACGAATTGGGTCTGATTTCAGTCTCGATTCATGGTCAGCTGATCTCCGGCGGTTACGACTGATGTCGCGGGTTTAGACATCGGTTATAACCGATGTTAGGATTAATTCTTCCATTAAATCGATAGAAACCGTCAATTATTGGCGAAGTCGTCGGGATTTCCGGCGACTGCGAAATGGGCGCGTCTTTTACTGAATTTGATTTCTGTGTTTTGTTATTTGAATTAATTGTTTCGATATATTACTAAAGAACACAAGTGGCAGAGTGGTTTGATGAATGAGAGTTAAGACTTGGCTGACCCGGCTGACCCGGGTTCGAATCCCGACAGCCTTGTTTTATTTTTAATTTTCTTATTTTCACTTTTTAACAATTTTTGTTTTTAAATCCTAATTTGTTTATTAATTATTTATCGTTTAAAATTAAAATAAGTCATAAATAACAACAAAAATTTAAAACTGATTGTTCGATTAATAAACGAAGCGGGTTTTGAAAACCCGTTTTTCGACGGATGTTACAGTATCCCCTACTTTTAGAAATTTCGTCCCGAAATTTAAGTAGTAGTAACAGGAAAAAGATGTGGTATTTCTCGCGCATTGAGTCTTCACGTTCCCAAGTAAACTCAGGTCCTCGTTTCGACTCCCAGCGTACCCTGACAATTGGAATGCGGCTTCGTCTTAAACGTTTCTCTCCGAAGTCCATAATTTCTACTGGTCTTTCAATGAAATGCATAGATTCATCGACTTGAATGTCTTCTAGGGGAATATGGAGATTTTCATCGGCGAGGCACTTCTTCAAGTTCGATATGTGGAATGTGGGATGAATTCTGTTGAGTTCCTCTGGTAGGTCAAGCTTGTATGCTACAGGTCCTACTCTTTCGAGTATCTTGAAAGGTCCTACGTAGCGTGGTGCTAACTTGCCTTTTTGGCCAAAACGAACCACTCCCTTCCACGGCGATACTTTTAAAAGTACTTGGTCACCAATGTTAAATTCCAAGGGCTTTCGTCATTTGTCTGCATAACTCTTTTGACGACTTTGTGCCGCTAGAAGATTGTTTCGAATTTGATGGATCTTGTCTGTTGTTTCTTGTATTAATTCTGGACCGGTGATTTGAGCTTCTCCAATTTCATGCCAACATATTGGTGATCGGCACTTACGACTATATACCGCTTCGAAAGGTGCCATGCCGATACTTGAATGATAGCTGTTGTTGTACGAAAATTCAGCTAATGGTAGATGAGCGTCCCAATTCCCTTTGAAGTCTATGACACATGCTCGAAGCATGTCTTCAAGAGTTTGAATGGTGCGTTCAGATTGTCCATCAGTTTGAGGATGATAAGCGGTACTGAGGTCTAATCATGTACCCAAAGCGGCTTGTACGGCTTGCCATGTTCGTGAAGTGAAACGACCATCACGATCTGAAATAATGCTCAACGGTACACCATGACGGCTTACGATTTCGCTGATGTAGATACGAGCTAACTTCTCATTCTTGAAGTCCTCGCGAATCGGAATGAAGTGAGCCGATTTTGTAAGACGATCAATGATTACCCATATAATGTCATACCCACCAGAAGTGCGAGGTAACCCGGTAATGAAGTCCATGGTTATGTTTTCCCACTTCCATACAGGTATTTCAGGTTGGACCAGAAGTCCTGAGGGTCTTTGATGTTCAGCTTTCACTTTAGAGCAGGTAAGGCACTTGGAAACAAAAACAGCAATATCCTTTTTCATGCCAGGCCACCAGTAGGTGTATCGAAGGTCTTGATACATGTTGTCGGCTCCTGGGTGTACAGAGTATCGTGTTTTGTGCGCCTCTTTCATAAGGGTATCGCGAAGGTTATTGTGATCGGGAATCCATATGCGATCTAGATAATACAGAATGCCGTCAGATTTTGTTTCGAGTTTAAGTTCTGCTCCACAAGATAACTCATTGTGTATGTCGTATTCTGTTATGGAAACATGTTGAGCTTCTCGGATTTGATCTTTGATGTTGGTTATGATTTGCGAACATAGAAGACGAATGTAGTTCGCATAACCCTTTCGACTGAGTGCATCGGCCACCACATTTGCCTTGCCAGGATGATACCGAATTTCACAGTCGTAGTCATTAAGAAGTTCGACCCATCTTCGTTGCCTCATATTCAACTCCTTTTGGTTAAAGATATGCTGGAGGCTCTTGTGGTCAGTGTAAATTTCACACTTGGTACCATAGAGGTAATGTCTCCATATCTTAAGAGCGAACACAACGGCTCCAAGTTCTAGGTCGTGGGTAGTGTAGTTCTTCTCATGAGTTTTGAGTTGCCTAGAAGCATAGGCTATCACTTTTCCCCTTTGCATTAAAACACAGCCTAGTCCTTGCCCTGATGCGTCGCAATATACTACAAAGTCATCGCAACCTTCGAGGAGTGTGAGGATAGGTGCGTCACAAAGCTTTTGCTTAAGGGTTTGGAAGGCTTCTTCTTGTTTAGGTCCCCACATGAAGGGTTTTCCTTTATGTGTCAAAGCCGTGAGTGGTACAGCGATACGAGAGAAATTTGATATGAAACGGTGATAGTAATCAGCCAAACCAAGGAAAGATCTTACTTCGGTTGGTGTACGTGGCGCTTGCCATTCTGGCACTGCTTTGATCTTTAAGGGGTCGACATGTATTCCCTTGTCATTGACGACGTGTACAAGGAATTGTACTTCTTTTAACCAGAATTCGCATTTGGAGAACTTAGCGTAGAGCTTTTCGGTTCTTAAGAGCGTGAGGATGAGTCGAAGGTGTCGTTCATGATCAGTCTTAGACTTTGAGTAAATGAGAATATCGTCGATGAAGACTATAACAAAGCGATCGAGATAGGGTTTGCAAACTCTGTTCATTAGATCCATGAAGACGGCTGGAGCGTTGGTTAGACCAAATGGCATGACCATGAATTCATAGTGACCATAACGAGTTCGGAAGGCGGTCTTTGGGACGTCTTCTTCATGTACTCTGAGTTGATGATAGCCGGAACGAAGGTCGATCTTTGAAAAACAAGTGGCACCCTGGAGTTGGTCTAGAAGATCATCGATGCGAGGTAATAGATAGCGGTTCTTGACCGTTAATTTGTTGAGTTCTCTGTAATCGATACACATGCGAAACGTTCCATCTTTCTTCTTTACAAACAGAACAGGTGCACCCCAAGGCGATGAGCTAGGACGTATGAATCCTTTGTCGGTCAGTTCTTGTAATTGACTGGCCAGCTCTTGCATTTCGGATGGGGCTAACCTATAAGGAGATTTCGCGACGGGTGTAGCGCCAGGTATAAGATCAATGCGGAATTCGACTTCTCTCTTGGGAGGAAGTCCTGAGATGTCGTCGGGGAAAACTTGCGGGAATTCTTTCACTACAGGTATGTCTTCGAGTTTCTTCTCCTTATTTCCCTTCTTGACAACGTGGGTTAGAAATGCTACATAATTCTTGCGGAGATATTTTCGGGCTTGAAGACAGGACATCAGTTTGAGTCCTTTCGAAGGGGTTTCTCCAAAGATTCGTAGAGTTTGACCGTCTGCAAGAGGAATGCGAATGAACTTTTCGCGACATACTACTTCAGCATGATGTTGACTGAGCCAGTCCATACCAATTATAATGTCGAAACTTCCCAACTTCATAGGAATGAGGTCAACAGGAAAATCGTGATCATTTAGAGTAAGAGTACAGTTTCGGATAATGGAGTTTAATGAGACCGGTTTTCCGTCAGCAACTTCCACCGTTATGGATTCCATGAGTTTATCACGGGTTTGGTTGAGGATGGGTTCAAATTCTAAGGACACAAAACTCTTATCCGTGCCAGTATCAAATAACATGGATGCATAACTACCATTTATGAGAAACGTACCATTAACCACGTTGTTGTCGGCCCTTGCTTGGTTGGCGTTGATGTTAAAAGCTCTTCCTCTAGCAGGTGGAGGAGCTTGGTTAGCTTGATTCACCGGATTCGCTTGAGCTTGAGCATGTATAATGTTCACCAAACGTGGGCAAGTGTTTCTAAAGTGGTTTGGGTCTCCACGATTGTAGCAAGCCCGCATGGGTTGCATCATGGGGTAGTTGGGTTGGTAGTAGGTTTGGGCCGTATGTTATGTAGGTGGTAGTAGTAGGGGTTGTTGGGCTTGACCCATTATTTGATGGTGGGTTTGGGTTGTGGGTTGGTTGCGGTTCATTCGCTGCAGTGAGCGGCAGGTTTGGATGGTGTGACCTGCACGGCCACAACTGGTGCAATATTGACAGGGGTGTTCGGGGGAGTGATGGTATTGGCAACGGGTGCATTTTGGGTAGGGGCCGGAGTATGGCCTTTTGTATGGTGCGGGTGAAGGGGCAACTTGAGTGATGGGTGCAGCAGGGATAGGGAAATTGGTTTGGGTGACAGCAAAATTTCTGGTATTTCGTTTCCTCTTGTTTGAAAACTTTGAGGAGGATGTTGAATGGTTTGAAGTTTGGCCCTCAACGGGGGCTTTCTTTTTCTCCTCCTTGAATTTACCGTTTCTGATGCGGTTCTCGGTAAGTTCGGTGGCTAATTCCATAGCAGCTTCGAGAGTTGCAGGCGAAGTGCTGAGGACTGAGTCTTGAATCTTCGAGGGGAGGCCTCGAATGTAGTGTTCAACCAAGCGGTACACTGGGGTGAACAGGTTAGGAACCATCTGGTTCAGCTCAAGAAATCTTTTGTTGTAGGAAGTATGGTCTCCTTCCTTTTGCTTCAGCGAGTGGAATTTGTCTTCCAACTTCTTGAGTTCACTTCTTGGGCAAAAACGTTTTGTCATTATTTCCCTTAACTCTTCCCACGTTAAGGCCATAGCGTCTTCAACTCCTCTCTTACCCTTCTCGGTGTTCCACCAGGTCAGGGCTACCCCAAATAATCTCCCGGTTGCGTAACGTACCTTGCGATCCTCGGGACAATCGCAATTTAGGAAGGTGTTTTCTATTTCCTCAAACCAGTGGAGGAGAGCGGTGACACCTTCGGTCCCTTCATACTTTGGGGGATCGCAAGACTTGAAGTGTTTGTAGGAGCACTTCTTGGAGGGAGGGTTGTCGATGTTTTGATCCTCTTGATTGGGTGGGTTGATAGAATTCGCGGTGAGAGCTTGTTGGACTTGTATTACAATATCATAAAGCACCGCGGCCATTTGTTTTGCAATTTGAGTGGCCAAGCGTTCGTTTGACCTTCCTGACTTTCGTCCTCCACGTAGCTGCCTAGCCGACATCTACAGGAATATACATAGGAAGATGGTGAGTTTAAGGAGTGTTTTAGGTGTCATGTGCCGGTTAAAATAATAAAATAACATAATCATCAATAATGCACTACATCCATAGGATGTCTTGGGTTTGCTCATGTTTGGGCCTCCAATGTCCCCCATACCACCGCCTGTATAGTCATGTGGGCCCCCATGACTATTGGTTTAGTAGGATTCACATTGGTATTGGCGGTTTAACACTCGCATCACCCGAGTGAAAACCATAAAATATGTTTGCGAGATGTATGGTCGGAGGGTGTCCAGGTGTAGACACAATGACAACTCAAAGTGGTGTTAGTTCACACGACGTTTGGTATAGCATGCTTTGGCCTAATAGGTCCTTCGTACTCTCATCGTTAGTCCCCAGGTAGGCAAACTGGTCCTTTATTTTGGATTTATACGAATGCCAAGCCTAGACAGGACGTTCCGACTACCGGTACTCGTAGCCTTCCAGTTACTACATGCCCGTCATGAGAACTCACTTTGATGTGATTTGAAAATACAAAAATCGTTGTAAAAATCATATGAATTGTGAGGTGTGTGCTCCCATGAATATGATATGTTATGAGAATATGATTCATGATAGGCATTGTATAATAATATGTACTTATGAACATGCTTGCATAACATTGAATGTAACAATAAACATAAAGCATATAAACATCATGAATTTTGCATGTAACACACAAACAATTTAAAAGTTCTTATCAACTATAGTATAGGCTCTAAGGGTCTAATAACCTATCCTATATCCCTATAGTCATGGCTCTGATACCAATCTGTCACACCCCGACCCGCAGCGGAATAAGAGTCGGGGCATAATTGGGTTATCACCAAAGCTCATGATGTTTACTAATATGTTTCATATTTATTAAATTCAAATTACATCTCAAAGTTCCAAGTCAAATTCATACAATACAAGGAAAGGAAAAATTAACTAAAACAATCCAAAATCTAAACTGGTTTATTCTTCTAGGCCGCCCTATATGTTTCTTGCTTCAACTTGATCACCTGTATCATGTGTAAAAATGGGGAATTTTGGGTCAACAAAAGTTGGCGAGTGAACCTTGTTAAAAACATTTGTTATTGATACCTTGTTGTATTTAATATGGAAAATTGTGCAATAATCATACATGAACAAACGAATGTAAACAAACAATCACAAACAACTTGCATGAGTATATGATAAGAATGACAATGTATATGTTGGCAACGTCTCGTTCACGCTCATAGGTAATGGGGAACGGACGGCCTATGATGATGTATGTGAGATCAAGGCTCAATCAAACGGAGCCGATCTTATGTTGGCAACGCCTCGTTCACGCTCATAGGTAATGGGGAACAGCTCACGCTCATAGGTAATGGGGAGCGGCGGCCTATGATAATGTATGTACTGAAAATGATAACTTTAATCTAAACATTAACCACACAAACAATAGATATATATTGGCAACACATTTGATCATGAATATGATGAATGCACAAGTGTTTAATTTAAATAAATAATAACGACACATGATACACCCCAAAATGTGATTAAAACGGGGAATTGGTAGAGATTCACTCCCATTGGGTGCGTTCGGTGGATGATGTTGAATGCGCACGAGTTTAGAGGATTGATCGACAAGGAATAACTAACCTAATTAATAACGAAAAGGTACGGCAAGTAAGTGGATTTTATTAACAGTTTTAATAGGACTTTTGGATATATTTTTGTGAGTTTAAGGTTATTTTCTAATCTGAAAAACATTATTTTTAAGTATTTTTAATTGATTTTTAAATTAAATAAATAAATAAAAATATAAAAAAATGTTGACTTTAACCGTTGACCGTTGACCGGTCCGGTCGCTTATATATGTGCGCTGGGTGAGACTCGAACCCATGACCTCCCGTATGCGTGCACGCAGCTCTACCAACTGAGCTACGTGTCTAACCCGAAATATTTCTGTTTTTAATTATATTAATATACTATTTAACTTAATCCGAAAATCATTTATTTTTAAAAAGGATTTTAATTGCATTGAACCGGTGCCGTTAACCAGTCTCGAACCCGGGACGTGCGAGTTAGTGTTGCACACAGTCCACCGCTGGACTGTGTGTCTAACCTGGTTAATATTCCGGTTTTTATTATACTTAACATCTTACTGAGTTAACCCGGTTCGGTTTCTAAAAAAAAAATTTTTATTTCAGAGGTTAAGGTTGTGGTAGGAATCGAACTCGCGTCGTGTATGTAATTGTTTGCACACAGTCCACCGCTGGACTGTGTGTCTAACCCGTTCATAATTCTAATTTTAATTAATCTTATAACATAACCGAACTTCGTCTTCTTCACTCAAGATTACAGATAATGATTATTTACTGTTTCATGTCTACTTCGATTAACAAGCATTATAAGTAATTGAAAAGTAATGAACGGAGAGAGTTTGGGGAAAGGATGTACCGATCAGTGTCTTTCACAGAACTCCGGCAAAGATTCGTCGGCTCTGTTTTGTGAACTTCGGTTGTTAGAATCAATTAACAGTTCTGTTCGATTAGTTATGAAAGTGAGGTACTTAAACGAGGATTAACAGAAGTTTGAATGATTATACCGATTCACAGCGTGAGATTAGAAATTTCAGAGGTTTTCCGGTGAGAGCTGAATATTCCGGCTACGTCGTCTGGGATTGATTCTGATTGTTGGATTGAAGTTAGTAACAGTCTAACAACGGATTGAAACAGAAAGAGTCGAGATATTTACCGTTTTGAGGTGAGTCTCGGTTTTCCGGCGAAAGTCGGTGATGGCAGGATATTTCCGGTGAGTGAAATTGCTTCGAGAAAATGTGCGATTTTGAGCGCAAAGGCTACCAGAGACTTGTGGGTGTATTTATAGGGAAGAATCGAGACGAATTGGGTCTGATTTCAGTCTCGATTCATGGTCAGCTGATCTCCGGCGGTTACGACTGATGTCGCGGGTTTAGACATCGGTTATAACCGATGTTAGGATTAATTCTTCCATTAAATCCGTAGAAACCGTCAATTATTGGCGAAGTCATCGGGATTTCCGGCGACTGCGAAATGGGCGCGTCTTTGACTGAATTTGATTTTTGTGTTTTGTTATTTGAATTAATTGTTTCGATATATTACTAAAGAACACAAGTGGCGGAGTGGTTTGGTGAATGAGAGTTAAGACTTGGCTGACCCGGCTGACCCGGGTTCGAATCCCGACAGCCTTGTTTTATTTTTAATTTTCTTATTTTCACTTTTTAACAATTTTTGTTTTAAATCGTAATTTGTTTATTAATTATTTATCGTTTAAAATTAAAATAAGTCATAAATAACAACAAAAATTTAAAACTGATTGTTCGATTAATAAACGAAGCGGGTTTTGAAAACCCGTTTTTCGACGGATGTTACAGAAAACATCGACATTTGTTGAATATGGCTAGGTCATTACTGTTTCAAGGGGGGCTGCCATTACGTTTTTGGTCTGATTGTGTTTTAACAACGGCTTATTTAATTAACAGGGTTCCCTCTTCTGTGCTTTTAGGAAAGAGTCCGTATGAGTTAGTTCATGGGTTTAAACCTTCTCTTAGTCACCTAAGAACCTTTGGATGTTTGTGTTTTGGTACGGTTTTGAATGAATCAGATAAGTTTTCGTATAAAGCGAGTAAATGTGTTTTAATTGGGTACTCTAATGTAAAAAAGGGGTATAAACTTTGGAACTTGGATAATAACACTGAGGTTTTTTTCAGAGATGTTAAATTTTATGAAAATATATACCCTTTCAAATTTAAAGATGCAAATGGAAAAGATTTGTGTGCTGATTCTGTTTTAGATCAATTGAATTTTTTTAACTATTATGAAACACTGTCATTCAAAGGTTCTGAAAGTAAGAATGTGAGTATTCCCGATGATGAAGAGAGGAATGTGGGTTCTCATGAGGATTTTAGTGATGACCAGCAGCCTGATTCTTCCTCAACAGCTGCAACGGCTAGACAGGGTCAGACTTTAGAGTCTAGGGTTGTGAGTAGTAGTGACGAAGATCATGACAGGGTTGAGGACACTATTTCCTCAGCTGATGAGACCAACCCGTCTGAGGGAAATGTGCCTAGTGTTAGGAGATCTTCTAGAATCGTGTCGTTCCCAAAAAGATTGGATGATTTTGTGTTAAATGGAAAAGTAAAGTATGATATCAATAAATTTATGAACTACTCTTATCTTTCTGTTGAAAACATGTGCTATGTGGCTAGTTTAAATAAAACTGTTGAACCACGTAATTTTAACGAGGCTGTCAAAGACCCCAAGTGGGTTGAGGCAATGAATCTTGAAATGGAAGCATTGCATAGAAACAAAATGTGTGAGCTTGTTTACCTGTAGGTAGAAAGCCCATTGGGTGTAAATGGGTTTATAAGGTAAAATACAAGTTTAGTGGCGAGGTAGAGAGATACAAGGCTAGGTTAGTTGCAAAAGGTTTCAATCAGAGAGAGGGTGTTGACTTTACAGAGACATTCTCTCCTGTGGTTAAAATGGTGACTGTTAGGCTTATTATTAGTCTGGCTGTTGAAAACCGTTGGAGTTTATTTCAACTTGGTATTAATAATGCTTTTTGTATGGGTCTATCACTGAGTATGTATATATGTCGTTGCCTCAGGGGTATTATTTGGAAAAGGAAACAAAAGTATGTAAGCTTGTTAGATCTCTTTATGGGTTAAAACAAGCACCTCGAAAGTGGAATGAAAAATTAACAGATGTGTTGTTAAGTATTGGTTTCGTTCAGAGTGTGTGTGATCATTCTATGTTTATTCTTTCTAAACCTGGTGTGTTTATTGTGTTACTTGTCTACGTTGATGATATTGTTATAACAGGGAATAATAATGAAGAGATTGAGAAAGTGAAAGAATACTTGAATAAAAATGTTCAAACTAAAGATTTGGGTATTTTAAGGTATTTTTTTGGGGTATTGAGGTTTTATATGAAAAGGGGTGTATTTGCTTGAATCAGCGTAAGTATTGTTTAGAACTCTTAGCTGAGTTTGGTTATTTGGGCTGCAAACCTGTTCAAACACCTATTGAACAGAGCCATATTATTGCATCTGAAACAGATGGAGTTTGTGAAAAACTGAAAGATTTAACTGGATAAAAAATTAATTGGGAAATTGATCTGCATTTTTTGAGAGAAAAGGTGACAACAGGTATAATTGAACCTGAGAATGTTAACACTGAACATCAGTTAGCTGATATATTCACAAAAGGATTGAATGTTGTTCAGCATGAACAATTTTGTGACAAGCTGGGTTTTGTAAATTGGTTTCACAGTTGAACGATGGGGGGATGTTAAATTATATGTCATTCATTCTGTTCAGTTTAAATTTGTTACAATATTGTTATTATTGTTAAGTTGTTACTGAAGTTGTTATAATTGATATTTTGTTACAAGGGTTGTATTTTTTCAGGTTAAAAGGTTGAGGACTTGGATGTAAGATGAGAGGGTGCTGGGTGTAATTTGGAGATATTTTCGATATAAAAGGAACAGTTCATGTCTCATAGATCTCAGTAGTTCATATCTTCATCTCTCTCCTTGGTTCTCTCAATTGTGTCCGATTAGGGTCTGTTATTCGTTTGGTTGTTTGTATATCTCCCAGATGTTAGAGAGATTGTATTTCTGAGTTAATGATTATCAGTGGATAATCATTAACCTTCTGGTTGTATTTTGATTTGTTTTAGAGATCTTACTGTTCGTAAGATTTCAGGTATTGGGGGTTCTTTTAGGGTTGATTCAATAAAAGTTTTCTCCACATTTTGTCGCTATTTTGTGTGTTACTTCTGTATATACCATTGTTCTTTACAACATCTACCATGTGAATATATTTAGTAAAGATGTTTCATTCTGTATGATCGAATAGTTAAATTGGATAATCCAATTAAAAGATGGGCAAAATCTTTTCTGAGTTTTAATTAGACTAAATAAAGTCATACAAACCTCTTTAGCATATAAGATTACTTTTTATTTTGAAAAGCAATTGGATATTTTTTAATTTTTTTTTGCATGTTCAAAATAAATAAAATAAACAGCGAATACGTTGAAGCTAGACAGCCGGTAGAGTTGGCTTGTAGTGACTTGCGAGTTGCGAACCATTACTTGGACTAAGAACAAATCAACAAACACATTCGTGTTGGCAATTCTAGCTTTTGAATTATTATAACAATATATGCCTATCATTGGTCCATTTTCTAAATATATTTAGTTTTCAACTGAAATAAATTATTATTCATATACATTATTTGATTCTGTTTCTATGCGAGCAGTGATAATGGCATAACTTTGGATATGGTTGGCAAAACTAGGAAGTGTTTGTCAAAGTAGTTGGAGCTTTTAATAAAATGTATAAAATGAACAAAATGGACATAAATAAAAAAAACATAATAGTCATTTAGATGTTAAAATAGTCATTTTTCCCTAAAAGTTTGTAGCTCCTTCTAAACGCTACTAGTAGGAGCGTTTAACCAAAAACTTCAACCTCTTAACCTAAAAGCTTCAAGCTTTTTCAACCAAACAAAGTTTTTTATTGAGTAGGAGTTTTTTCTTAAAAACTTAAATCTAGAAGCTCCTAAAATATTCTAAAAGCTTTATGCTAAACATACCTTTTAATTAAGGCATTGATTCTAATTTTATAGCTAAAAGTAAAATTATTGAATTATTATAAATTAGTTTTAGTTGTTGCGAACCTTTTATATAATAAAATTATAAAATACAAAAAAATAAGACATTTATGCAATATTAAAATTTACTTGTTTAATCAATCTATTTATTAACCGAAAAGGCAGTTGACCATGAAGCTCTGATGATTCACTAGTTCAACCGGCCATCCGATGTCAATACTGTTTTACGAGCAAAACGAGAAGGCAAGCATCGGTTGGTTTCCACCCGGATTTTTTTCTTTCTGATTTGCTAAACGCCTGAACCCCTTCCGGTTTATTTGTGTCAAGTTGATTAGCCTGTAACCGAATTAATGGCATCAAGATTTCCATGTTTTAACTGATATAGTATAGATCTCAAGACAAGGGGATTCATCAACTTTTTAGGCAACTAGAGTTGGATGTTCATTCATGTACGCTAAATAATGGACTATGAATATGTGGTAGAGCATTTGTCATTGTCTCTCGGAGACTCCAACGAATCATTACCATGTTGGACACACTTTATGGACGTCTCCCTCTTTTTCCGCCTTTGGCCATAGACGTTCCCATTAGAGATACGGTTGTAGCCTATAATGAGATTCATAAGTCCGTATATCTAAATGTACAGTTTCTAAGAATGAATTCCGTTACTCAAGAGTCAAGACTTTTGATAGTAGCGTGCGTTTTAACTTCTTCTTTTTTTTTAATCGGGCGACTTTCTTTGGAGTTTGGCCACTGCACTCCCCAAATAAACTTTTTAAGGTATTTCATTAGAAGTTTAGAATATTAAAAAAAAGACTAGGTATATATATGATTAGAAATTTAGAATATTACAAAAAGACGAAATCCATAGGCCCATAGCAATGGTTTATTATAAGGTATATGATTAGAAATTTAGAATATTGCACAAAGACTAAACCATAGGCCCATATCCAATGATTTATTTTAAGCTATATGATTAGAAATTTAGAATATTACAAAAGACAGAACCATAGGCCCATAGCAATTGGTTTATAAATAATCCAGTTACAAAACAAGTCTGGAAAGCCCGTACTGGTTTTAAGCCCATTATGCAATGAAAATGGTTGAAAAAACCAGGCCCATGTTGTGGAAATATAACATCTTTTGGGTTGGACAATTTAATTCTGAGAATTCTATATTTACCTTTTATTAAAAATAAAACATCACACGCATATCTATATTACATATATAGTATACAGAGGCATTAAATAGAAAACAAAAAAGTATAGCACCTTATCTATACACTATATACGAAATTTAACGACAGAGAAAGCTAGTGAAGTAAGCAGTTACACAATCGTCTTATATGACATAATTAAAGTCAAATGTACATTGTTTACACGCTTCTCGTAATTCTCTAGCATAACTATCCGACTATATATGTGTGGGTTTGATGTGTGTTTTCTTAAGAAATACTACACACAAATTCATTTGATATTATGATGTTGTATTTTGTGATTTATTCACAAGTTTTTAACAAGAAACTAGAAATTTATACATGTAAAAATTTGTAATTAAAAATAACGAGTTAACAACTAAAATTAAAAAAAAATTGAAATATATTTAAACAAAATTCATCGGCACTTTTCTACCACCCTTCTCAGTGAAACAGGAACCCACAAGAACGGAAAATCATCAACCAATTATCTGGAACTTAATTCCAGAGGAGCCAAGTTATCTGGTTTCCCTTCTCAGTGAAACTCAATAACTCGACCCAAGACCTAATGGTCCCTAAGGCTTATCCCACCCAAAAATGTAATGCCAAGGCAAGTTGTTTGTGCTACTGAAAACACATGTTGGGAGTCAACATGCCTGCACGGAAAGAGTGAAGGAGATGGATCCAGTCAACCGCTAACTAGCTGCTTCAATTGGTGGGCCGGGCCGGAAGAAGAGGCGTAGATAAAACAGGTCATATGCAGTTGTTGTCCAGACTCTATATGAAGTGGGGCTGATGAACGTTGTAAACTTCTTTTTGCTGGGCTACAACCGCTTCATATGGAATGGTTCTTGACAACTCATTTACTTACGAATTGGTGGACATGGGCTATGTATTCATCTCAAACTGGTTAAATAAAAAAGCAAACAAAAGGGGTCAAATGGGTTAGAGTGATCAAAAGGGGTCAAATGCGTAGTGCAAAACCATCTGTATACTTTTGGAAAACTAGGAACTAAATCCAAAATTTCGGTACTCAAGATCTTATTAAAATCAGCATAAAAGGTATGGCAGATTTGCAGGAAGTGTTCAGAGTAAGCGCCATATTATCATCTTCAAAAAATGGTTACAAGATTTGTGGTTTTTCTTGATTAATAATCATAAACAATCATATTCTTTTTAAATAGGCAGAAAAACATGCTCGAACAGAGTTGTGCAGAAGAATGTCTTCTTTGAGACCATTGCTACAAGCATTAGAAACTGCGGATTTATCTTTTTTGTGTTTGCAGTACCATGATAGTGCTGGAACTAGGGGTGTGAATTTCTGACACGACCCGGAAACCCGACATGAACCTAAGACGAAATTCGCGGGTTTAGGTTTCGTCTAAACGGGTTCGGGTCAGTTTCGGGTTGAACACGCGAACCCGTTTAGGTTTACGGGTCAGGTTCGGGTCAACCAGGTCGGGTTGGCGGGTTGACCCGTTTAACACATTTATATTATATTATATTTTTTTACAATATATTTTATCTCATAAATTAAATGGGCGTGTATTTTATGCAATTATTATAATTTAAAAGGAGAAATTAACATAGATTTTATAATTTAAATATGATATTATTATATACATTTGTGTTTTTTAAGTAATTTTTAATTTTAATATATTAGTTTTAGAAAAAAAATTAAAAAATTCGGGTTAAACGGGTCGTGTTCGGGTCAATCCACAAAACTTCGGGTCATGTTCGGGTTCATATATATGATACGATTTTCGGGTTCGGGTTCGTGTAAAATTTTCGGGTTCGGGTTGGGTTGAACCCGCCAACCCGCGAACACGACCCGTTTAGCACCCCTAGCTGGAACTTAACATTTGGTTCCTGCGTTTATTTAGGTGATGTGGTATGTGCTCTTGTAGTCTTGTTTCTATGCATGGTTCAAAACTTAACAAGCTAGTATGTGCTCTTGTTTCTATGCTTAAAAACTTATCTCTAAAGCCGTGGGTGTGGGTCGGGGAAACACCTCGGGGAGTTGAGGTGGCGTGTGACCCTGATGGGGAACACCGCCCCCGTCCATTATTCGGTGTCCACGGGAGATATTCCGCAATCTCCCCGTTGAGAACTTTCCAAGTTTTCAAAATTAGGACTAAAAAAATTAAATCCTATATTGGCCCACACTTTTATACCAAAAAACCTCACTACCATTCCTACTTCTAAGAAAAATTCTTTCTCAAATGGCAAGACGGCTATGGACCGATGAGGAAGAATCCACTTTGGTCACGGCTTGGGTGAATAAATCCACGACTTGGGTTGCCACGAGACAATCATGGTGGACTGATTCGTTTAACGAATTTCATCAACAAATGGGCGAAACTGATCGCAACGTACACTCGGTTCATTCGAAATGGAGGCTACTGAACACACGTGTTACAGTATTTGGGTAACTCTACATACACAGGGGGGAGTCTATGGGCTAGGCCCTTCACGTGTACCAAACGACATAAGGTCATGACTTTAACCACATTGCGTCTTGGCAAGTGCTACGAGCTAATCCACGTTGGCAAATGCTACAAGTTGGGCCATGACGTTGAGGATTTAGGTATTTTATGTCGTTTAGTGATGTCATATTTTTAATTTTACGGATTTATGTTTTTTTATTATGTAATTTTTTTATTTCTTTAATGAATTAAAATTTATATTTTTATGTGGGGGATTGATGGTGAGGTGGAAGAGGAGGGCGTTGTGACGCTGAGATGAACTTAGGGGAAGAAGGGGGAACCACACCCCATAGCCTAAAACTACATTCTAAATGTCTTGTTGCTTTGCTACATACAGGTTTTTGAGGAAGATTAATATGCCATAGAAGTAACATCTGGAAGTGATGTTGTCGACCTTGAAAGTCAAACAAAACCATCTTATCATGTGGCTCTTGGTTCAGATAACACATGGTATCTTTTCACTGAGAGGTGTAAATTTATGGTGCCGCTTTACTTCGAAGAGGTTTTTATGCATTTGAAGACTTATAGCTTGCTGTTTGGATAGCCACTTTCGTGAGATGGTGGATGCTTGGGCATTTGGTTTGACATCGAAGAAAGTAATGATGGATTGTGCAATGGATGAAGGAGGATTGCGCGTTTGTTACAAACAGCGATTGATGTTACACGTTTATAAGGTTATGTTTTTCTTCCGGATTGTGACACTTTCTTTCATTTTCTTTTAATTTCTCGATTTGGATTTCTAACTTGCCTGATATTGCCCCTAACGTCTCCATGAATCCACAATAGTGCTCCAGTTGTAGGAGGTGAGAATTTGTGACATGTGATTTACTTCCCTCATGTTCGCTGACCTGTCGGTGGGGGACGCCTAGCGGTAGCTAGTACCATTTTTTTATATAGACCCTCAACAACAAAGAAATCCAACAGCAGCATCTAGTGTGATAGATCTTCCACCAATAAGTCAACTTGCAGGATGAAATTTGTAGTTCAGCCTCTTTTGCTTTATTGTTGAACAGTAGTAAATAAGAATGGAATATTCAATGTTTAGGCCATTCCTACTTTTCAACTTTTGTCACCTATGCTAACCAAAGGTATTTTGGGCAGCTAGGTCACAGAACTTTTAATTAGACACCATTCAACCCATTTCATGTTGTTATGTCATCATTTTATCTTGCAACTTGTTTTTTTTAATGGGTCATTTAGGGTTTTTATTCAATTACCCATCGCCGTATTAGTTAATGATCAAGAGTGTCTTCCTGAATGGTAGAGTTTGAATTGTCTAATATTTTATAGCAACTAACCAACTAGATATGACGCTACAAATATATTGTAATTACTATCTGAAAAAATAAATTAAAATTACTTGATCTATTTCTCATTTGTTGTTTTGAATTTTATTATGCATAATTGTTTTTAGAAGACTAAATGTATTTTATTTTTTAATAGAACATCTCTGTTATAGTGTTATCCCCACGAATTATAGCCTACTTAAAATATCAATATATTTAAGAATTAAGAGACAGCAAAGTCCCTAAATGGCAACTATTCGTCTATTCGGACCAGTAAGGTCCGTGGATCATGATGTGATAACGAAAAAAATTATAAAGTTTTTCTTTCAAGATAATCCTCAAATCATCCCACTAGTTTCAGTTGTTGCATTTGGAGTCCAACATAGCTTCAGTTTTTGAATCTAAATACAAGTACGTTAATTGACGGTTTGTTTGTTAACAATATAATATAAATGAACGTAAACGAATCAACAAAACTTAACATAGATAAATGAACATAACCAAGCGAACACCGAATAAGAAGAAGTAACTGTGAACATTAATTTGTTGAGCGTAAAAAGATTAATAAACCTAGACTAAATTGTAATGGCCCTAAATATGTTCAATGAAAATACGAATGAACGTAAACAAATTTACTTAATCAAACATAAACTAAGGAACACAAGTAAACGTAGACGAAAGGGCATAAATGAACAAACATAAAGGAACATAACAAACATAAATGAATGAACAAAACATGTGATCATGTTCATTTCTTTAATTAAATGAACAAACACATTATTCATGTGTGTTTGTCTATCAAATCAACAATCATAAATGACCTTGCCCCCAAACGGTTCACGAGAGATTTACTGAACGTTTGCCTTGTTTACAAGCCTAACATTATGAATTATGATGTGTAATATACAACATTTCATTGTTCACCTATTTAGTAGCTTCTAAGTTATCCAGTTCGTTTAAGTATCAAATTCGAATATTCGAAGCATGGATCTGAATATGTTGTTTAAATATCGCTTATAATTTGTGCCGCTATTGTATTCATTTTATAGTTCTTGATCAATTTAAATTCCTTTTGAATTTTGGTTTTCTCTGCTCTAGCGAGTGCCCGCACAACCGTACTATAACGAGCCAATGTAATCGTTTTGACTTAATATTCCTTTCTACGATAGTGTTTTACATAATGGTCCTTTAACTCATACCAAAGTCCAAATTGTCAGAGTAGCCCAACACCTTAGTTCCCCTCCTGCTTCTCTTCATCCTCCTTTGTTTCTTCTTCTAGATCATCTTCAGCAATCCACTCCCAAGAAATCACCCTCTCTCACATTCCACCTTAGCCGGACTCACCTCTCTCCCTCCCACTTCCACTCCTTGCACCTCAACAAGACTTTTGATTTGAAAGCATTCTAAATTTCTAGTAAAATTAAAAATAATTTATGTCACATTTTTCATTCTCAATTTCACATCTATGGATTTATTTAAATTTGAAAAATAAGTTTAATCGTCTTCATTTTATTTTAATCGTCATTCATTTTATTTTTAATCTTCGTTACAACTAAAAAACAACCTTTTGAAATGATCATGATTTCTTTCCTTACAAACTTGCTTCAAGTAAAACTTCACCTGAGATTGCTACAATCATTCATCATTTGTGGCATAGTGATAGGGATGTTTGGGTTAACACCTAACTTCAATTTCTACTTGTGTCACTTTGGTGGATTAGGTAATGATGGATAGAGCCTAGCCTCCTTGCAGAGATGTCAGATTCTATCCTTAGTCAAACCGGGTTTTCGTTTCACCGTGTGTTACGCCAGAGAGTGTTCAACTCCTCTTGTGGTGGCAGATTGTCTGTCAAGTGGCAATCGGTGGCATGGTTTCCCCGGGGGAACGCCCAAGCTAAACTCTCAAGCCGTCATGGCTCCGGTTAAAATAACTTAGTCTGGTAAAAGTGAGATAACAGGACTTTTCAATTTAGAGAGTGTGGTAGGCTAATAAAAATTGTATATTCATATAAAAAAAAAGATTGCTACAATCGAAATTTTGAACAAGATTTATAATTTCACATACACGAAGGACCAAACTTGTATATTACTTTTCAATTGAATTCAGATTTTTGTAAACCTCAGCATATAAAAATCTTTTCTGGTTGCTCTTCAACTTTCATCATTTTATTCCCTCTGCTCTTCTTCTCCACCCCTTCACCAACCCTAACAGCCACCAACACACCACCACCACCAACCGCCATGGCTCTAGCTCGCCGGAGTTCCAGTCTCCTCAAGCCTCTCTCAACCGCCTCTTCCTCCTCCTCATTCCTCCCCGCCGCCCCTTCTCCACCGACGACACCACCACTATCACCGTCGAAACCAGCGTCCCCTTCACCGGCCACAACTGCGAACCTCCGTCGAGATCCGTAGATACAACTCCTAAAGAGCTCATGAGCTTCTTCACTGATATGGCACTCATGCGCCGTATGGAGATCGCGCTGATTCTCTCTACAAATCAAAACTTATCCGAGGGTTTTGCCATTTGTACGATGGACAGGAAGCTGTGTGTATAGGTATTATTAGATCATATATTGTAACTAAGCCATAGTTTAGTATAGATTATATAAATACCTGTTATCATTTTGTAGAGTATGGAGACAATATTTGATCATATTGTAACTAGTTCTAGTAGAGTTTAGATTATGTAAGTATACAAATTGTCTAACTACCTGCTGTTAGAGGTGCACAAAATAACCGGTTAAATAACATAACCGATCGAGGAGTAGCTGATTACTGTAACCGGTTAATAACTGATCGAGGAGTAGTCGAATAGTGATTATCTTCAACTGTAGGTTAGTAACCGGTTAATTTTAACCGTTTTTAACCGATGTACTTGTTAACAGGGGAAAAACCGAAAAAATGATTTTTTTTTCTTTTTGAAAATAACTGGTTAAAGTGAACAACCGAACTGGTTAAAGCAATAACCGATTGAAGCAAGAATGAGAAAATAATGGCGGTTAGGTTAATCGAATGCTTACTGAAAATAACCGGTTCGTGCACCTCTACCTGTTGTCAGTCTACTTGTAGGTGTGGAGGCAGTATTAGATCATAGTGTAATTAGTCACAGTAGAGTGTAGATTATGTAAATATACAAATTGTATAATTACATGTTGTCAGTCTATTTGTAGGTATGGAGACCGTATTAGATCATACTATACAAATTGTATATATGCCTCTTGTAAACTCAAAACTGTGGTCTGTTGTAGGTATGGAGGCCGCGATCACGAAAAAGGATTGCATAATCACGGCGTATCGTGACCATTGCATATTTCTAGGGCGTGGTGGGACGTTATTGGAGAGTTTTGCGGAGCTTATGGGCCGACAAGCGGGTTGTTCGAGGGGAAAAGGAGGATCGATGCATTTTTATAAAAAGGATGCATGTTTTTTCGGTGGTCATGGGATTGTTGGAGCTCAGGTTCCATTAGGGTGTGGATTGGCGTTTGCGCAGAAGTATCGGAAGGAAGATCATGTGACTTTTGCTATGTATGGTGATGGTGCTGCTAATCAAGGGCAGTTGTTTGAGGCGTTGAATATGGCTGCTCTTTGGGACTTGCCTGCTATTTTGGTGTGCGAGAATAATCACTGTAAGGTTTTATGATTATGGAAACTAATAATTCCGCATGGTGACTTTATTATATGCTGGTTTGGTACACATTTGTTGGAATTGGAATTAATTCAAGCGTTTGTAATTATTATCTAGAGGCTTAAGGGGTGATGCTTATAGTTTAAAGACCATGATATGTAGTTATATGAGATTTATTATTGGATTAGTTGTCTGGCGTGGAGTGTAGAAGTACTCAATTATTTGGCCGTTGAATTGTACAGATTTATACAATAATTTGGGCATTAAATTTTGGACGTGATAAGCTCACCTACAATTTGGTAAATTAAACACAATATAGAAAATAGTGTAATGTGTCCCTGTGCTGTCTAGCACATAATTGGATGAGTTTGTAAGGTCTTTTATTTTTATTTTATTTTGTTTGTTATTTAAATAGTTTTTTAGGTTGGAAATTCAAATATGGAGTTAATTAACTACATTAAGTTATATATAAAGTTTATGGTTTTAATATTCGGGTGAGGCGTTGGAATTGAAGCTTCTGAAACCTGAAACCGAATGGAGTTATATGACATTCTAGTTCTAGAGCATAATTTCAGCAAGTAACTAGTCAAGTTAAGTTTTGGACATGATAAGCCCACCTACAATTTAGTAAATCAAACATATATAAAAAAAATAATGTAACATATCCAGTATTGTCTAGCGCATGGTTGGATGAGTTTGTGAGGTCTTCTATTTTTTTTATTTGTTTGTCATTTAGAAAGTTTTTAGGTTGGAAATCCACATATGAAGTTAATTATCTACATTGAGTTATACATAAAGTTCATGGCTTTAATATTTGTGTGAGAAGTTGGCATTGAAACTCATGGAACTTGACACCAAATGGAGTTTTCTGAAATTATAGTTGTAGAGCATAAGTTCTAGCAAGTAACTAGTCAAATTAAGAAGGATGCATGTTTCAAGAATTCATAAACATATCGTTGGTGTATATGTATATCTATTCATCATATTTATCAACCTGGAGTGATAAAGTAAACACTGCATATATTGGTTGCTCATTGAGCTTGTATACATTGTATGCACAAACATTGCATGTTATTGAGGTATTTTGGATTGGGTTGCAGATGGTATGGGTACAGCTGAATGGAGAGCTGCAAAGAGTCCTGCTTATTACAAGCGAGGGGATTATGTTCCTGGATTAAAGGTGAGTTTGGTCACTGTATATTTATATGGGAATTTAATTTTATTTTCTTTTATCGCTATGACTTCCTTTATCTCCACAAAAAAAAAGTTATGCTTCACAAATTTACGGTACTAGAATGTCGTTTTTTGAAGTCTTTACTCAAAGATAAATTATATATTACAAACTTACAGTACAAAGTTGTCCTTTTTCATTTTTTCAAATAGTAGTCTTGTTAACTTGTATTTGGTCCATTTTAAGAGGGATTCCTCATTTTATGGTAGAACTATTATTTTCCAATTTTCATGTTGCTAGCATCCGTATGATGCAAAAATATATCTTTTTTCACATCATGAAACGATGTCTGCTTTTGTAGCTATAGACCTATAGTATCATTTTTCACGAGTTACTTGAAAGACTATAATTAGAGGATAATATCCTATTACCTATTTCCTTTAGTTTAGCTTTATCATTCTTGCAAGAAGGGTGTATATGTCACCGATCCCACCTCCATGTTTATTCATTTCCTTGATGTTAGGAGAAGCATGTTTCCAGTTCTTGTTCTTTTCGTTTTATAAATTGCAGTCGCATCATGAACAGAAAAATCATCATAAATTGTCTTGCTTGATTCTCTCTTCATCTTGTGTTCTTGGAAATTGGTTATCTCGAAATAAACCGTATCATCTGGTGTTTGATTTTATTGATGACCTTAATTCATATCCTTGTATAGGTTGATGGTATGGATGCCTTCGCTGTCAAACAGGCTTGCAAATTTGCAAAGGAACATGCTTTGAAGAATGGACCCATTGTAAGTAGTCAAAACGGTTGTATGTTTTTTCATGTCATAATTTAAATAAAATCTCACAGTATGTTTCTTGCAACCAAACTATTAATATGGAATTAGTTATCACTCGATTAACTTTATCTTATTGTTGATGATTATTTTCAGATTCTTGAAATGGACACTTACAGGTATCATGGTCACTCCATGTCTGATCCTGGTAGCACCTACCGTACCCGTGACGAAATTAGCGGTGTCAGACAGGTTTGTTCATCATTTAACATATTCTATTAAACAATTATTCTGTTACTAATAATTTGTAATTAATGGATTTCAGGAACGTGATCCTATTGAAAGAATAAGAAAGTTGATACTTGCTCATGATCTAGCCACCGAAAAAGAACTCAAGGTAATATACTTCAATTCATATGTCTATTTTTATGTGATTTTTTATATCATTTTTCATGCCATTAAGAAAGTAATCTAATGTGCTTGATTGTTTTTTAATGTCCTTTTTCAGGACATAGAGAAACAAGCTAGAAAAGAAGTTGATGAAGCCATTGCTCAAGCGAAGGTAAAACATAACAGTCCGTTTTTTTCCTTTTTAAAACTTAGTCGTGACTGCTGTTTTCACAAATATTTTTGTGTAACTACAGGATAGTCCAATGCCGGATGAATCTGAACTCTTTACCAATGTTTACCGTAAAGGATTCGGGGTCGAGGTATTCTTTCTCATTTCTTTTTGTTAATTTTTTTTTCTCGACGCTACCAACTTCTCTTAGTTATTGAGCCACCTCGTTGCCTCAGTGCAGTTAATTTAACTACAGCTTCAGTAGCTATTTTCTAATGAATTAAACTTGTTTTGCAGTCATTTGGAGCAGACAGGAAAGAACTGAGAGCTACACTTCCCTGATTGAACAGCGAAGACGAAATTTGAACCAAACATCATATTCCCCTTCACTCCAAGAATAATGAGAACAGAAAAACCAAGCTAATAACATTTTTACTTTTGTTTTGTCATGGCAAAAATATATTTCAAAAAAGAAAAAAAAACTTAAACATCCTTGGTGACATGATTCTTTTTGGCAACACTCAATATGCTGCTATATATCCTCTCATGGAATTTTCATATACTTTGATGACTTGTATACCTGTTGTGAGCTATTTTTTGTTTTGATTGTATGTTGTTGATTAGGCTTTGTGGATCACCAAGCAATCATTTGCTGGATTTATTAAAAACGATTATAAGAACAAATGATGCGACTATTAGGTTTAACTCAGATGCTTGAGTATTTTTACTTATATATAATAAAACATAATTAGTAAGGTTTAACTCAGATGATGCTTGAGTATTTTTATTTATATATAATAAAACATAATTAGTAAGCAAATAAAATAATCTTTATCATGTATTGCATAATCGTTGCTCTAATTAGTAGGCGCATCGTGGGCCTTCGCAAACAAATACTTTTGGTGTTGTACTCCGTGTTGTCACGGGTGTACTATTCAGTGTACCAGTGTTGTCTTGATGCCACCAATCACGTTGGATTATATAAAGTGCCTCAACTTGATATTTTTTATTATTGGATTTTATCACTCATAGAGCTATAACGTATTGATCGTTATCACCCTGTATGATCGTATCACCTAACTATCACTTTGACTCTTACCACTTCAACTTAACATTTTGTATGTTGTCTCAATCTGAAATCAACTAGAAAACTGAAAAACAAACCTTAACTACGATTCAACATGAGTTCTTCTTCATTTAGCGTCATCAGATTACATGAACTCCCACCGTACATGTTTTCTTGTTAACTCCGGAGTGACACAATACACAAAGTATTAAGTTGGGAGTGGTGGAAGTCAAAGTGATAGATGAGAGTGGCAACGGCTAATACCAAATAGTTGGTAGTGATAAAATCCAATAACCCAAATATTAACATCATTTTTCATCATGCTTGTAAAAATCCTTTCTGGTTGCTGATTAATCACTAGACGAGATTCAACGAGTAATTTTTATCTAATCAGTCAATTAATCATTAGGCGGTCAACAATGTTCAAATTCAGTCCTAATCGGCTAAAATTGGTGGCCGTCTAGCGATTCCGACCAGATTATTGACCAAAATCTGTAAATTCTGGCAATTAATCATATTTACTAGAAAAATGGGTCGAATAAAGTATTAAAACATGTCTACTTACAAAAATACATATAAAATGCATAAAAATTACATATAAAATCTCAATCCCAATTAATTGTTAGTTTGTACCCCACCGACCAATTAGTGCCTAACTATTCTTACAACGTCGATTCTCACTTAGTAGTAAAACATCTGTATTCTAGTCTTACTAGTGAATTAGTAATTTACATGTTTAGCTCAAAAACCAAAATCTTAAATATTTTTCAGTTTTTTTGTTTCTAGAAACCATTGTTAGATCCACACATGTTTGTTTCATCTCATCTATCCAAAGACTAAAATATCACGTGGTCTGAGTGTTGATTTTCCATTAATGGATGTGTCAAGAAATTCACAAGTACTTATTTTCTTACCATATATCCGACATGTCGGAATATGTCAACAAGAACGTCCCTAACCAAACCGTGTCAATACTTGAACCACATGAGCTCTCTACAATGCACACACATGTGTGAGAGGAAAACACACGTGTGTGCATCTAAGAGGGGTCTCCCTTCTTTTGGGTTTGGGGACCAATGTTTTCACGATAGGTCAAGCTTCTTTAAAAGCGGCTTCATGTAAGTGACAAAACACGAGAAGACGTGTCTTGACAACCAACATGTATTTATAGCATTTGCATTTAATACTTTTGGTTTTCTTGCGCCTCAATTTGTAAGGCTACTTAGTCGAGTCTAACGGGTCATGGTGATGTTATGACTCTATGATCTTTGAATGTAGTTTTTGAAAGACATAGTTTGCTATTCAAAAATGATTAGTGACGCAGCTTATACCCGTTTGTTTTCTATTTCAATGTATTAGTTTGTTACTAGAAAATAACATGTTAAACTAAGTGGTCCTAGTCATGACTTTTCGGGCTTTTAAATAATTTTAATATATATTTAAGGGATCCAAAAAATGTATAAATAAGTAGTATCACGCGGTAATTGTAGCGTACCACAAAGTCACAAACTTACAAAAATGGCAACATGAGTGAGCTTTTCGCAACTTCAAAATGACCTCCACCTCAAATCAAATTATTGTTTAGTCAAATGATGCTTAAAAGATGGTATAAATAATTATCATCATTATTTAACTGGTATATTATAATACACTAGTTGGGTCTGCAGAATCTTACACCTTACCCAGTCTCAAATAACAAAAGTACAAAACCTATCATCTCTTTTATCTATGTATTTTTAACTTTTTAGATTCTTCTTATTGTGCACGTATTGGTGGTGTATTATACGTCCTTAATATGGATTTATGTGAAAACCACTCTCTCTCTCTTCTCATATCATAAACTAATTAAATATTACAAAATATTCATTAAATATAATAACATGTTATGAGCATGCACATATAAAAGTATAAAACGATAGAGTAAACTTACATTTCTGTCGGTAAGTTTTGATCAAAAATGTCATTTTAGTCCAAATTATTTATGTGTATGCTTTTTATTCTTGACATTTCCAAAACATGGATTGATTTTTGTCTTTAACAATTTCAAAACATATAATTTCGTATGATGAAAATAGCAGTTTACTCAAAACAATATTTTTAAGATAGTATCATGCTCATAAAAGTTCTAATTCAGGACTTATTGATGAGCACTAATTAATGTCAGAATATATAAACTTTAAATCTTAGTTATATATCTTGTATTGCTTTTTTATATTAGATTTTAGGGATATTGTATTTAAATAATTCTAACTTTTATCAATTGGCTGATAACATTTTGAACTTTTAATTTGTATATCAGTACTCCCAACTTTCAACTTATTGGCCGATAACACTTCCCAACTAACTGAACTCTAACCAGTCAGCTAATGTCAGCTGCCACATTATCAAAAATACCACATCAGTGGTTGAAGAAACACCGGTTGAACCTAGGGATATCCGGGGTATATTAGTTACAACCGAGAGATTTTTGCATAAAAGGTTGCCTCTTCGCTCGCTTTTCAGGGTGATCTCACTCGGGACTAATCTGCAAAACTAGCAGCCGTTAGTCTCGTCACGGGGAAAAGGGGGGGTTTTCTCCGTGACCACACTCCAGAGTGAGAATAAGTATTTGGTGATTGCAAGTAATCAGCGAGGAAGCTCAAGGTAAGTAATTGTAGATGTCGATGTGGATAGATTACCTTATGGTCCAATACTTATATTATAGCCGAAAGTAAGTGGGCTCAGGAGTTGGCTGATGGGCCTTGGGCCCGGCCCAGACGACCAGAGACATCCATTCTGTCCCCCTGCGTCGAACATTAAATGTTCCTTGCAGGAGAATTAATGTTCTCTGTCAGGAGGTGTGCTTTGTCGGATGCTGAATGGTGCTAGGTGTAAAGGCAGCTGTCTCCGGTGTCAGACCTGCTATCAGCCGAAAGTGGAGAATGTGTGACAGTCACTGGCGTAAGTATGGTTGGTGCACAGTTTGGCGTCTGCATTACTGTTCATGTGATGCTGTCAGACGCAACCTGTCGAGCAACCATTGGGCACAGCTCTGCCACCCCTTGTATATAGTCAACACCTCTTAGCGCTTATCCCTTCTGCGAGGCTGTTAGTGCTTTTCGGCCAGCGCAGGGTGACAGGGATAAATCCTTTTGTCCACAAGACTATGAGGTGCTCTCATGTTTGTCTTGGCCTTGCAAGGTTTTAGGACTCGCGGCTAGAGGGCTGTTTGTTCCGCGCAGGGTCAAGTAGCCTACGCGTCTAAGTTTAACTTTGCCGTTGTGCCAAGTACACAAGGTTCGTTGTGTGACTTATATTGTTTGGTCTAACTTGTCGTTGCACTGAGTGCGCAAGGCTCGTTGTGTGACCTACATGTGTTGGTCTAATTTACCGTTGCGCTAAGTGCGCAAGGTTCATTGTATGACCAATTAATTCCAAGGAAGGCGTACCATTGCACATTGCGCGCAAGGTTATCCCTGTAATATGTTGTTGAGGGTATGGTCCCTTGCGCAAGCGCAGGGTTTTTGGGACCATACCCCTCCAGTGGTTATATTAGCTGCCACGTCATATGCCACATCAGCAAAAAGGGCCACATCAGCAAAAACTAATAGGTTAGGGTTCAGTTAGTTAGGGAGTGTTATCGGCCAATAAGTTGAAAGTTGGGAGTCCTAGTGTACAAATCAAAAATTGGGAGTGTTATCGGCCAATTGGTGAAAGTTAGGTTATTTAAATCCAATATCCCTAGATTTTAAAACCAATGAGTCTTAGATTTAGGGCTTTAAACGAATCGAACGAACACGAACAAGGTCATGTTCGTGTTCGTTCGTTAAGGAAATTAACATGTTCGCAAACTGTTCATGAACGCATACCAACATAAGTTTATGTCCGTGTTCGTTCTTTAAGGAAATTCAGTCGTTCATTAACAGTTCATGAACATAGGTCTCGAACACAAACGAACGCAAGCAAATAAAAACAAACGTAAATTAACATTTAACTTGAAAATAAAAATTTAAAACATTATTATCATTAAATATTGGACATATGTAGTTAAATAGAACCATCAAATGATAAATTAAAACATAAGTCACCAAACAATAAATCATGTTTAACTAACTTAGACATAATTATCCCAAAAAATGTCTTAAGAGTTTCCAAATTTTAGCTAACTTAGAAAAAATAGGGTTCAAGTTTTCAATATGTTTAGATAAAAGGTTTATTATCTATTATTATTTTTAGTATAATCAAACAAATAGGAATGGATGTAACTGGAGGGGTATGGTCCCAAAAACCTTGCGCCTGCGAAAGGAACGATACCCTCAACAACATACTATAAGGATAACCTTGCCCGCAATGTGCAATGGTGCCCTTCCTTGGAACCAATACGTCATACAATGAACCTTGCGCACTCAGCGCAACTGTCACACCCCGGATTTCCAACCCCGAAATCCATACACCGGTGGGCCCGGGTGGGGAGTATCGTGATGTAGGTTGATAACATCATTGTCAATTAAACACGGCACAGCGGAAGTCTTGGAGTAAAATTACTATTACAAACAAAATGTTCGAAAATACAAAATGATATACAAGCTTGTAATAGAACATCCACATGCGGATCATAAATGGACATGGAAAGAATATAAAACAGACTTTAGGCAGATTTAGGATTTGCAAGATCCTCTATCACTACCGAGCAGCTTCCGGCCTATTTCGTATTGTACCTGCAGTTTAGCCTTTGGACGATACGTCAGCTTACGCTGGTAAATACACCCAACTGAGTCATTCTGAAAACTTTAAAATGGTTTTAAGTGAAAAACGGCACAAAATCTTTTATTAACTTGGAAAAGTTGACCTTGCAACCTTGTATCAGATTCACATGTTTGTCAATACATTCAGGGCCCAGTACAGAAACCGAGACATGATTAAATACAGGACACGGTAATTTAACCACTCAGGATTCACAAAGGAGTCATCCCCAACGTCTTGGGAACATTGTATATGAGCATCAAAAGGTGTATGCCTACACCCCGTGTTAAGGTCATGGCCAATAACTAATGTATTGAGCCCAGGATATCCAGGCAACGGTAATTTAACCCCCGATGTTTAAGTAATCAAACAAAACTGATTAAAACGAAATATGCGGGTTTACTAGCCACAAGCGGGCATTCGATTGACCCCATTTTGGACCAAGCGGTAATAATTTACCGTATCCCAAGCCCATATAGGGAAAATAAGTCGAGAATATTTACCTGAGCTAGTCTTCTTCTTTTATTTTCAAATAACTCAGCCGTATACAAAAGTACCAAGTGCAGATAGCATTTACCGGGAAGGCTCTAGTCTGGATTATGGCATAAGCTAGCCAATTAAATAATAACGGTCTTATAAACCGAATAGTGTACATGATCATTACGTATAACGCTTGATTAAATGATTATCGGATAGAATGTAGTTTAGTCCCGACAAGTACTTGACTTGTATAATATGGGTAAACTATATACATTCTGGATTTTGAAACTTAAATGACAAGGTTAAACCCGTTTTGGTTCCGTAAAATAGTTACATATACGTAACCGTGCTCATATTAGCGATATCGGGTAACCGGATAAGTCATGGACAAGTTCTATATGCCATTATACTTTAAATAAGTTAAGATATCAGTAGGATATCAACTTGTATGCCCGTTAAGGTTTTAAAACAAAATTATGCCTCCTGAGGGCATTTTGGTAATTTCATACCATATAAAAGGAACTTGATATAATTTAATGTTATGATTATAAGTATTCTGGAAAAATACTTTATTTATGATATAATATCAGTAGGATATCAATTACATGTGTAAGTTATCTTTTATGACCATACTATGCACCGAAGGGGCATTTTGGTCATTTTACACATAACTTATAAATTATTTGGGATTCTGAGTTTATAACATGTACCTACTGTAAATATATTTAAAACAAGTTTTAAAATCAGTAGGTAACAAGTCTTGGTCCATTAATATGGTTCAAAACCATACTATGCGCCCAAATGGCGCTTATGTCGTAAACGACGTCTTTATGCGATGTTTATGAAAACTAATGTTAAGGTCAAATTAAAATGTTAAATATGTCATTTAGTATAACATATCAGCAGGTAAATGATTTACCTTCAAAAGATTTGATTAAAACTATTTTATAGGCCATAGGAGCTAAAACGTCAATTATCGACATAGTTTAAGGACCTGCTTGAAAACTCAGTTTATAACTTGGTTCAACATCCCAAATAATCCTACTTATAATATTACATCAGTAGAAAATCTTATTCTCAAGTTCTTTACCGTTTAAAACCTTGTTTTATGCAAAAAGGGCATTTTGGTCAAAGATGACATAATTATGGAACTTGTGCATAAACTTGGATTATGATTATGATCATGATAACCTCAGAGGGTTATGCCACATTATATTGTGATCATAGTGCAACTTTAGATCAGTATCTAACTAGTCTAAATCGGGTCAGAATCGAGAGTCAAAGCAGAAGTCAAACTTTGCGTCTTTCGGTTGCGAACCGACCCTAGAACTGGAATTGACGAGCCGAACATGTTCTTACATTTTCTAATAATTATTACCAACTTGCTTAAGTGTCAAAACAGATTTCATAACATATATAAGATCAATTTATGGTTTTTCCAAAAAATGGCCTGTTTGACTTTTTAATATCATAACTTTGACCCGTCAATTGGTCTAGCAAACGTGATCTTTAGGAGGTGCCCTTTATAGGGATTAACACCTACATTATTAAGATCACTTAGCCATGTTCATTTCGAACAATGGCTGGACCATAATGGTCTTAACCGAAAGTCAAAGTGTTTTACGAAAATGCTTGACTTTTGGCTATAAAAGCCTATAAACGAAAATGCAAGAGCAAGAAACACTTACAAGAGGTTTCTAGAATGCAAGAGAACTAAGTTGGATGCTCTTTTTAGCTAGGAACTTCCAGAGGAGGGAGAAGAGTTATGATTTAGAAAGGTGCAAGTTCAAATGGTGAACTTGATCACCTATTTATAGTTGGAGAACTCAAAGGAGGTGAAGTCAGGTGTTTAGGGTGTAAGAAGAAGCTTACAAGTGTCCCAAAACGTGGCATAACAGTTTAGAAGTCCATGGTTTCGAATTTAAATGGTTTTGGAGCTTTGCTTGGCTGCCAAACAATTTTCTGCGTCAGACCTGTTCTCTTGCCCCGCGAGAGACCCAGGAACTTATAAAAGCTTATAAAAACCTTTTTTAAACACCTTTTTGGCACTTTTAGCCCTCCGTAGCCAATACTTGGCATACCCGGGATTATGCCCGGACATTGTTGAGCTCTCGGTTCGTTAAAAGGTCACTTAGAGGTAAGAATTAACATGTTGACACTTTTAATCCCTCCAACATCCAACTTTCAAATATTATTGGATTTAATCACTCTTGTCAAATAAACAGGATATATGAGAGTTAGGACTTCACAAAGGATCACTCAGAGGCTTATTATAAGCATGCTGATTCCGATGTCACTCAGAGGCTGGGCATGTTGACATATCAGTCACTCAGAGGCCAAATTTTAAGCATGTTGATATATCAGTCACTCAGAGGCTAATGATTTAAGCATGTTGACATATCAGTCACTCAGAGGCTGTTATTTATGCATGTTGACATCGGATCGTCACTCAGAGGCTCAGATTGAGCATGTTGACGCCTTTAGTCCTTAATGGTCTTTAACAGACTATATTTAAAAATACAACACGTGTCACTATACTATTGGACACGATTTTACGTGTGTTACATCCTCACCCCCTTAAAAAAAATCTAGACCTCGAGATTTTATTAAAAAAAGATGGGGGTACTTTTGTCGCATAGTGGACTCAACCTCCCATGTATACTCGGGACCTCTAAATGCGTCCCACTTAACATTTACTATAGGTATCATTTTTCTTCGAAGCTTCTTAACCTGTCGATCCTCGATCGAAATTGGTCCTCAACGAACCTCAGGTTTTCATCAATTTGCACATCCTTGTGCGACATTGCTAGCGACTCATCGGCTATACATTTCTTAAGATTAGATATGTGGAATACATCATGAATTCCACTAAGCTCCTCTGGCAACCTGAGCTTATAAGCTACAGTACCGACACATCCGATTATCTCGAAGGGTCCTATATATCTTAGGCTCAACTTGCCTTTCTTTCCAAAACGCATCACACCTTTCCAGGGTGATACCTTTAGCATGACATTGTCCCCTATTTGGAACTTGAGAGGTTTATGCCTCTTGTCAGCATAACTTTTCTGCCTATCCCTGGCAGCTTTGAGACGATCACGGATTTGCATAATCTTTTCTGTGGTCTCCAAGACAATCTCAGGTCCTGATAGCTGGGCCTCCCCAACTTCTGCCCAACATACGGGCGTTCTACATTTTCTCCCATACAAGGCCTCAAAAGGAGTAGCCTTGATGCTAGTATGATAACTGTTATTGTAGGAGAATTCTATTAGGGGTAAGTGGTCATCCCAACTTCCACCTAAATCAATCACACATGCCCTAAGCATGTCTTCCAGAGTTTGAATAGTACGCTCACTTTGACCATTAGTCTATGGATGATAAGCCGTACTAAAATTTAATCGTGTGCCTAAAGATTGTTGGAAACTTTTCCAAAAGTGAGATGTGTATCTAGTATCTCTGTCGAATACAATAGATATTGGCACACCGTGTAGGGACACAATCTTGTCCACATACAATTTAGCCAATTTATCTGAATTATACGCCTCTTTAATTGGAAAGAAATAAGCTGACTTAGTCAGCCTATCCACTATGACCCAAATAGTGTCATTACCACATTTGGTTTTAGGTAACTTGGTAATTAAATCCATAGTTACCATTTCCCATTTCCAAGTGGGAATTTCTAATTGTTGTAGTAGTCCTGACAGTTTCTGATGTTCAGCCTTAACTTGAGAACACGTCAGACACTTAGCTACATAAGTGGCTATGGATTTCTTCGAATCCATCCACCAATAATTCTTCTTCAAGTCTTGATACATCTTGTCACCTCCCGGGTGAACCGAGTATCTTGAATTATGCGCTTCTTGGAGTATTAGATCTCTAAGTCCTCCAAGGACCGGAACCCAAATTCTATCATTAAATCTATTCCATCATTTCCAGGCGCTAACTGATCAACAGTTCCGCCTAATCTCTCATTAGGGATATTAGCCTCTAATAAGGCTTGCTTTTGCGCATCTAGTAGCTTCTCATTTAAGCTATTTCTGAGCTCAATGCTCTTAGCGTTAATCCTAATAGGTTTAACCTTTTCCTTGCGACTTAAGGCATCGGCAACTACATTTGCCTTGCCTGGATGGTAGCGAATCTCGCAAACATAATCATTAAGAGTTTCCATCCAACGGCGCTGTCGCATATTCAATTCTTTCTGATTGAACAGATGCTGGAGACTTTTATGATCAGTGTATATAACACACTTTGTGCCATACAAGTAATGTCTCCACAGTTTTAGTGCAAATACAACGACACCCTGCTCCAAGTCATGGGTGGTGTAATTCTTTTCATGCACTTTTAATTGTCGTGATGCATAGGCAATTACCTTGCCATTTTGCATTAGCACACAGCCCATACCGGTGTGTGATGCATCACAATAAACAACAAAATTCTCAATACCCTCAGGTAGAGATAACACAGGAGCATTGCTCAACTTGTGTTTAAGAACCTCAAAAGATTCTTGTTGTTTTGGACCCCAATTATACTTAACATTCTTACGGGTCAAGGAAGTTAAAGGAGTGGCTATCCTTGAAAAGTTCTCAATGAACCTCTTATAGTTACCAGCCAATCCTAAGAAACTATGAACTTCCGTTGGGATCTTGGGCACTTCCCAATTCATTATGGCCTCAATTTTGGTGGGATACACTTGGATACCACGCTCACTTACCATATCTACAAGAAATTGGACTTCTCTAAGCCAAAATTTAGAGAACTTTGCATAAAGTTTCTCCTGCCTTTATAATTCTAGGATGCACCAAAGATGTTTCTCGTGATCAGCTTGATTACGAGAATAGATAAGTATGTCGTCTATGAAGACAATGACAAACTTATCTAAATATGGTTTGCAGACTCTATTCATGAGATCCATGAATGCTGCCGGTGCATTTGTGAGTCCAAAAGGCATCACTAAGAATTCAAAGTGACCATAACGGGTCCTGGCTGTTTTGGGAACATCTTCACTCCTAACCTTCAGTTGATGATATTCTGATCTCAAATCAATCTTGGAGAAATAACTAGCCCCTTGATGTTGGTCAAATAAATCATCGATCCTGGGGAGAGGATATCTATTCTTAATTATTAACTTGTTCAGCTCACGATAGTCGATGCACATTCGCATCGAACCGTCTTTCTTCTTTACAAATAGGATAGGAGCTCCTCAAGGTGAGGAACTAGGCTGGATAAAACCTTTCTCCAAAAGTTCAGCTAATTGAATTCTTAACTCATTCATTTCGGTTGGAGCTAGCCTATATGGAGCTCTAGCTACGGGTGCTGATCCTGGTATGATATCTATTCTGAACTCCACTTGCCTGTCTGGAGGTAGGCCTGCTAATTCTTCAGGGAAAACATTGGGGTACTCCGAGATAACCGGTTGATCTTCAAGGTTCAGCTTTTGTTCATTTATGGTAACTTGTGCCATATAGATGACACAACCTCTTCTCAAACACTTGGATGCCTTAAATAACGACACTGTAACATCCGTAAAAAACACGGGTTTCCAAAACCCGCTTCGTTTATTAACCGAATATCCAGTTAAAATTTTTGTTACATGTTTAGAGCTCAAACTAATTTTAAACAATACATAATTAATAAACATTTTAGAATTTAAAAACAATAATTATTAAAAAGTAAAAATTAGTGCAAAAAAAATAATAACAAGCTGCCGGGTTTCGAACCCGGGTCAGCTAGTTCACCAAACAACCACAACACCACTCCGCCACACGCTGCCTTTGGTTAATATACTGAAACAATTAATACTTAAATCAAAACTCAAATTCAAAAACCAGGTATCAGCGCGGCGGAACTCGCAATCACCGGAAAATCCGGCAATCCGCGAGTTCAGCCATTCTCCTTTTGACTAAAACGCTGTAACCGTCGACGACATCGGTTATAACCACCGGAAAATCTTGAATACTCGGTTTTGAAAACTGAAATCGGGCATTTTCTGTCAATCTATAAATACCATGTGTATTCTCTCAAAAACCTGCTCACACTCGCACAACTTTCACTCTCTCTACAAGTCGCTATTCATCGAGAAACACCTCGCCGGAATTCTCTGCAAGTCGCCAGAAAACCGAATCCATTTCATCTCTTCTGCCTTACTCTAAAATAAGACTTCTAGAGCTCAGACAGAAAGCACCACACTCACCTTAAACTTCCTGTAGAGCCTCTGTCGCAAGATAAACTTCGCCGGAGTTAACCTCAGCCACCGGAACTTCGTCGGAAATCACAACTGTTCGGTACAGCACCTTTAATCCGTTCTGTTTAAATTATTTCGTTAACAGTATTGATCAATCAACTAATTCAATAAAAATTTTCGATTAAACACTCGGGTGGATTCTCTGGTTTTCATAAACTGAAGAAGATGAAGCACTGTTAATATATAAGTTTAATTTAAAACGGATTTTTAAACGGGTTAGACACACAGTCCAGTGGTGGACTGTGTGCAATTTTAAACCACACGTCCCGAGTTCGATTCGTGCACTTAACCGGTTTCCTGTGATAAATCTCAATTTTTTTTGAAAGGCCCCAGAACACCTTCCAGTTAGTATTTAAGTTTAATAAAAACCAGTATTCTAACCAGGTTAGACACACAGTCCAGCGGTGGACTGTGTGCAAAGTTAAACCACAGGTCCCGAGTTCGAATCCTGCTTCTGTAACCGGTTCTGGCAATTTTCAAGTTTTTTAAATAAAGACAGAAATGAATTAATCTAATTTGTATATATATATATATATAATTAAAAACGAGATTATTTCGGGTTAGACACGTAGCTCAGTTGGTAGAGCTGCGTGCACGCGTACGGGAGGTCACGAGTTCGAACCTCACTCAGCGCATATAATAAACACGGTCCGACCGGTCAACGGTCCGGTCAATGGTCAACGCCCGGTCAACGGTCAAAGTCAAAAAGTCAACATTTTTATATTTTTTCTATTTATTTATTTAATTTAAAAATCAATTAAAAATACTTAAAAATAATATTTTTAAAGTTAGAAAATGTCCTTAAACTCACAAAAATAAATCTAAAAATCCTATTAAAATTGTTAATAAAATTCATGTATTTACCAAACCATTATGTTATCATTTAGGTTAGTTTCTCTCGTGGTTAAATCCAAATTCGTGCGCATTCATCATCAATCCAAGAAACGCAACCACTGTGAGTGAATTCTTACAAATTCCCCTTTTTATTCATGTTTTGGGGTGTATCATGTGTCGCTTAAATTAATTCGCTTATTCAAACTCGTGCTATACCATTATATGATCTAAACTTAGAATGTAAATATTGTTTGTTGTGATGTATTACATATTGTCAAGTTGTATGCAAATTATTTATTAGGCCCATCAGTTCCTCGTGGGAGACGAGTTGAACAACGCGTGCCTCAAAAAAAAACATTCATTAGGCCCATCAGTTCGTTGAACAACGCGTGCCTCAAAACTCATTCATTAGGCCCATCAGTTCCTCGTGGGAGACGAGTTGAACAACGCGTGCCTCAAAACAATCATTGTTGTATGTGTGTGCAATATTTAATATTATGTGTTTTGTGAATAAATTTACATCTACATTTACTCATATGTGGTTATGCACTTTATTTTATAATCAATACAATAAACACGTTTAAATGTTTTCATAGGATTCACTCGCCAACTTTTTGTTGACCCAAAAACCATTTTTACACATGATACAGGTGGACAGGATGAAGCAAGGAACACATAGGAAATTGCCTTAGAAGAAAAATAAAGAAGTCTAGAAAGATGTATAGAACATGTTGTACTTGTATGATTTGATTGTATGATCTCCTTTAAATTGTAATAACAAATATGAAACATTATAATAAATGTCATGAGCTTTGATGAGAACCCAATCATGCCCCGATCACCTTTTTCTGCTGCGGGTCGGGGTGTGACAGACACCTTGTCTGACAGTCCATAGTGTGAGTCTCCAGGGATGGTGATCATTTCACTAGATGGGGTTTTGATTTCGATGAGCTTTTTATCACAGGCAATGCAGGCTTGGTTATAAGATAACCAATCCATTCCTAAGACAACATCGAACCCCGCCAATTTCATTGGTAAAAGAGAGATAGGGATGGAAGGATTCTTAATGGATATAAAGCATCCATCAAGAATGGAAGAAGCAGTTTCTAAGGTTCCATCGGCGAGTTCTATCTCATAAATTTATCTAGAGTTCTTATGGGTAAATTTAATAGTTTACTAAACTTATGATCAACAAAAGATTTATCCGCACCCGAATCGAAAAAAACTCTAGCATAAATATCATTAATGGGGAAAGTACCTGTTATGATGTTATTGTCATTAACAGCTTCCTTAGCAGTTAGCCGAAAGGCGCGTGCATTCCCTTTCCTGGCCTCTCCAGGCTTCGGATTATTATTCTTTGAAATCTTTGGGCAATTAGTTGCAATGTGCCCTTTTTCGTTGCAGATATAGCATACAACATCCTTAAGATCTTTACAATCTAGGGTCTTATGCCCTCTCTTTTTACATATGCCACAAGGTCTAGCTTGTGGATCAGAAGTACACTGTTCCCAGTGTTTGCGGTTGCAAGTCTTGCAAAATGGCATCACAGCCGACTTGCCTTGGTTCCCTTTGAACTCAAATCTCCCTTTATTTTTCTTATTAAACTTATGGGAGTTGTCATCTTCCCTCTTCCTTTTTCCGTCAGTTTCAGACTTAACTGACTTTTGTCTCACAAGGTCAAGGGTGAGAGAGAGAGATAGGTCTACAGCGGACCTATAGGTATTAGGCTGAGCAGCCTTTACCATGCCCTTTATTTCGGGCGCTAACCCATTAATAAAACGCACAATGCGTTTAGATTCAGGGATAATTAAATAGGAAACTAACCTAGATAGGGAATTGAAATCGGAAACATACTTCTGACAGTATAGGTTTTTCATTGATAGAGACAAGAAGTATGTCTCTATTTTCTCCACCTCATGTGGTGGGCAGTAGGTTTCCTTAATAAGGTCCACAAACTTGGACCATCCTAGATATACAGGTATACTTTACCTGTAGACCGGATCATGACCTTCCACCATACTAGGGCATCGCCCTTGAAGGATTGTGATACGTACTTGACCACATCCTTATCAGCACAGCCGCTGATGTCTACTATGGTCTCCATCTTGACCAGCCACTTTAGGGCTTCTACGACTCCTTTTTCCCCATTAAAGTCTCGGGGTTTACAGGAGACAAAGTACTTGTAAGTGCATCCGTCCTTGGAAGAACGGGACCTATCAGCATAGTCTATCCTCTTAGGTTCACTCTTCACATTTGATGACTGAACAGAGCTCTTCTTATGAGCTGAGGATGGTGGAATTGATAATGGCTTAGAGTGAGTAGCACTTGACTCTCTTAACTTCTTTATGGCCTTACCCATGGCCTTTTCTGTCACACCCCGACCCGCAGCGGAATAAGAGTCGGGGCATAATTGGGTTATCACCAAAGCTCATGATATTTACTAATATGTTTCATATTTATTAAAGTCAAAATTACATTCCCAAATATCCAAACATGTCCATACAATACAAAGAAAATAAACCAAGCAAAACAATCCCAAACTCTAATTCATTTTATTCTTCTAGTCCAATCCTAAGTGTTTCTTGCTGCAGCTGGTTCACCTGTATCATGTGTAAAAATGGGGGTTTTTGGGTCAACATAAGTTGGCGAGTGAACCTTGTTAGATAAACATTTATTATTGATTTACTTATTAGTTTATCAATGAAAAATTGTGCATAATCATAAATGAGCAAATGTAAATAACCAAGCAGTAGCAATAGCAATCACAACTATAACATACAATAACACATGACAGCATACATTAACATACCAACATCATACGATAAATAACATGAATGAAACTGTGCGATCAAGGCTCAATCAAACGGAGCCGATCGTATTGCATGTACTGAAAATGAAAAATGTCTGTGCGATCAAGGCTCAATCAAACGGAGCCGATCGTATGTGGGCACGCCAGGTTCACGCTCATAATGTAATGGGGAACATGCTCAACGCTCATAATGTAATGGGGAGCGGCGGCCTATGAAATTGCATGTACTGAAAATAATAAATTGCATCTAACGATAACCACACAACAGTTGAAACAAACTGAATACACATGTTCATGATATGATGTATGCACAATGATTTAAATATAATATATAGCAAGACACATGATACACCCCAAAACGTGATTAAAACGGGGAATTTGTTAAGATTCACTCACATTGGGTGCGTTTGATTGGAGATGATGAGATGCGCACGAGTTGGGAGAATTGAACAACGAGAATTACTAACCTAAATAATAACGGAAAAAAAATATAGTAAATGAGTGGATTTTATTAAGGATTTTAATGGAATTTGTTTAGATATATTTTTGTGAGTTTAAGGCTATTTTCTATCTTTGAAAATGTTATTTTTAAGTATTTTTAATTGATTTTTAAATTAAATTAAATAAATAAAAATATAATAAAATTTTGTTTATTTTGCGTTGACCGTTGACCGTTGACCGTTGACTTGTTGACCGGTTCGGTCAGTGTGCATGAATGCGCTGGGTGAGACTCAAACCCGAGACCTCCCGTACGCGTGCACGCAGCTCTACCAACTGAGCTACGTGTCTAACCCGAAATAATCTTGTTTTTAATTATATTTATATACTAATTCGATTAATTCAAAATTCATTTGTTTTAAAAAGATTTTAAATCATCGAACCGGTGCCGTTAACCAGACTCGAACGCGTGACGTGCGAGTTAATGTTGCACACAGTCCACCGCTGGACTGTGTGTCTAACCTGGTTAATATTTCGGTTTTTATTATACTTAACAACTAACGGGGTTAACCCGGTTCAGCTTTAAACAAAAAGGCATTTTATTACATAGAGGGTGCGTGTATCAGGGATCGAACTCGTGACATGCGCGTATATTTTGTACACAGTCCACCGCTGGACTGTGTGTCTAACCCGTTCATATTACTGATTTTAAATAAACTTATAACTTAACTATCTTCGTCTTCTTCACTCCATTTGCAGTCGACTGTGTTACTAATCCGTTTCTTGCTTTTACGATTATCAATCATTCATAAGACTAAAATGAAATAGCAGAGACGGTGTTGGAAGTAAACATACCGTAGGAATGATTTATCACAGAGTTTCCGGCAATGCGTCGGCTCTGTTTTTGTGCACCTCAACTGAACAAAACAATTAACCGTTTTGATTAGCCAATCGTGGAATTGAAGTGATAAACAAACGTTAACAGTGTGATTGAAGGTCCTTACCGTTTCACAGACGGAAATAAAGATTTCCAGAAATTTTCCGGCGAACTGGAATTATCTGATAACGGTGTCTGATTTTGATTTCAATTGAAAGGTTTAAGTTAGAAATAGCTTAACAATTGTTAGACTACGACGGTATTGAAAGAATTACCGTTTTGATGATGAATACGGTTTTCCGACGAACTTGCAGAAATTTCCGGCGAGTTGATTTAAGCGTTCTGATGGACTGAATGTATGAAGAAAGTGAAATGGAAGGTTGGTATGATGTTTCTGAGTCGTGAGAGGGGTCTTGATTGAAGTAATTCAGTCATTGATCATTTTCGGTCATAAAAACCGATCATGATCAAAATTGAAGTTCATTCAAATCCGAATTGATTAGGATTTGTCGGTGCATCGGTTATAAACCTGAATGTGCGATTAATCAAACGATTAGACGGTTGAATTGCCGATTTCGGTTTCTCAGTTGGCGCAACCGGTTTAACTAGGTTTGTGTATAAGAGTTATTTGTTTCCCTAAGTTGACAGAAAACAAACAAGTGGCGGAGTGGTGATGTGTGTGAGCGTTAAGTCTTTGGGTTAAATTCCGGCTGACCCGGGTTCGAGTCCCGGCAGCATCATTTTATTTTTATTTATTTTGTTTTCACTTTTTATCAAAAATAATTTTTATAGTTTAGTTTGTTTATTAATTATGTATCATTAAAAATTAAAATAACCATAAATACACAACGTGACATTTATAACTTAATATTCGATTACAAAACGGAGCGGGTTTTGGAAACCCGTTTTGACAAATGTTACAGTATCCCATACTTTTAGGAATTTCGTCCCGAAATTTAAGTAATAGAGGTAGTAGGAAAAAGATGCGGGTATTTTCCACGCATTGAGTCTTCACGTTCCCAAGTAAACTCAGGTCCCCGTTTCGACTCCCAGCGTACCCTAACAATTGGAATGCGACTTCGTCGTAAACGTTTTTCTCCGGAGTCCATGATCTCTACAGGTCTTTCAATAAAATGCATAGATTCATCAATCTGAATATCTTCTAGCGGAATGTGGAGGTTTTCATCAGCGAGACACTTCTTCAAGTTCGACACGTGGAATGTGGGATGAATCTTGTTGAGTTCTTCTGGTAGATCAAGCTTGTATGCTACAGGTCCTACTCTTTCGAGTATCTTGAAAGGTCCTACGTAGCGTGGTGCTAGCTTGCCTTTTTGACCAAAACGAACTACTCCCTTCCACGGTGACACTTTTAGAAGTACATGATCACCAATGTTAAACTCTAAAGACTTCTGTCGTTTATCTGCATAACTCTTTTGACGACTCTGAGCCACTAGAAGATTGTTTCGGATTTGATGGATCTTGTCTGTGATTTCTTGGATCAATTCTGGACCAGTGATTTGAGCTTCCCCAATTTCGTGCCAACATACAGGAGATCGGCACTTACGACCATATAAGGCTTCAAAAGGTGCCATGCCGATACTTGAATGATAGCTGTTGTTGTACGAAAATTCTACTAATGGTAGATGAGAGTCCCAATTTCCCTTGAAGTCTATAACACATGCGCGAAGCATATCTTCAAGAGTTTGGATGGTGCGTTCAGATTGACCATCAGTTTGAGGATGATAGGCGGTACTGAGATCTAATCGCGTACCCATAGCGGCTTGTACTGCTTGCCATGTTCGTGAAGTGAAACGACCATCACGATCAGAAATAATGCTTAACGGTACCCCATGTCGGCTTACGATTTCGCTGATATAAATACGAGCAAGCTTTTCGTTCTTGAAATCTTCGCGGATAGGAATAAAGTGAGCTGATTTTGTAAGTCGGTCGATAATTACCCATATAGTGTCATACCCACCAGAAGTGCGAGGTAACCCGGTAATGAAATCCATGGTTATATTTTCCCACTTCCATACAGGTATTTCAGGTTGGACCAGAAGTCCTGAGGGTCTTTGGTGTTCAGCTTTCACCTTGGAACATGTAAGGCACTTGGAAACAAAAACAGCAATATCCTTTTTCATTCCAGGCCACCAATAGGTATATCGTAGGTCTTGATACATCTTATCGGCTCCTGGGTGTATAGAGTATCGCGTTTTGTGAGCTTCCTTCATAAGAATTTCACGAAGATTGTTGTGGTTAGGAATCCAGATACGATCTAGGTAGTACAGAATACCGTCAGATTTAGTTTCAATTTTAAGTTCAGCTCCACAGGACATCTCCTTTCGTACATCATCTTCCGTTACTGAAACATGTTGGGCTTCTCGAATTTGATCTTTAATGTCAGTTATGATTTGCGAACATAGAAGACGAATGGAGTTCGCATAACCCTTTCGACTAAGTGCATCAGCCACCACATTTGCTTTGCCAGGGTGGTACCGAATTTCACAGTCGTAATCATTTAGAAGTTCGACCCATCTTCGTTGCCTCATGTTTAACTCCTTTTGATTGAAGATATGTTGAAGACTCTTGTGGTCGGTGTATATTTCACACTTAGTACCATAGAGATAATGTCTCCATATCTTAAGAGCGAACACAACGGCTCCAAGTTCTAGGTCATGAGTGGTGTAGTTCTTCTCATGCGTCTTGAGTTGTCTCGAAGCATAAGCTATAACTTTTCCTCTTTGCATTAGAACGCAGCCTAATCCTTGCCCTGACGCGTCGCAATAGACCACGAAATCATCACAACCTTCAGGAAGAGTAAGGATTGGTGCATCACAAAGTTTTTGTTTAAGAGTTTGGAAGGCTTCTTCTTGCTTGGGTCCCCATAGGAAAAGTTTTCCCTTATGAGTTAAAGCCGTGAGTGGTACAGCAATGCGTGAGAAGTTTGAGATGAATCGACGATAATAACCAGCCAAACCAAGAAAAGATCTTACTTCAGTTGGTGTACGTGGAGCTTGCCATTCTTGTACCGCTTTGATCTTTGAAGGGTCGACATGTATTCCCTTGTCATTGACTACATGTCCGAGGAATTGCACTTCTTTTAACCAAAATTCGCATTTGGAGAATTTGGCGTAAAGCTTTTCATTCTCTAGAAGTGTAAGGATGAGTCGAAGATGACGCTCATGATCAGACTTAGACTTTGAATAAATAAGAATGTCGTCGATGAAGACTATAACAAATCGATCAAGATAAGGTTTGCAGACTCTGTTCATTAGGTCCATGAAGACAGCTGGAGCGTTGGTTAAACCAAATGGCCATAACGAGTTCGGAAAGCAGTCTTAGGGACGTCTTCTTCATGTACTCTAAGTTGATGATAGCCAGAAGGAAGGTCGATTTTTGAAAAGCAGTTGGCACCTTGAAGTTGGTCAAGAAGATCATCAATGCGGGGTAAAGGATAGCGATTCTTGATTGTTAATTTGTTGAGCTCTCTGTAGTCGATGCACATACGAAACGATCCATCTTTCTTCTTTACGAAAAGGACAGGTGCACCCCAAGGCGATGAGCTAGGACGTATGAATCCCTTGTCAGTCAACTCTTGTAATTGGCTGGCTAGCTCTTACATTTCAGAGGGGGCTAACCTATAAGGAGACTTTGCAACTGGTGTAGCACCAGGTATAAGATCAATACGAAATTCGACTTCTCTAACTGGAGGAAGTCCTGAAATGTCGTCAGGAAAAACTCGCGGGAAATCTTTTACTACTGGAATGTCTTCAAGTTTCTTCTCCATGGTTCCCTTTTTGATGATATGAGCTAAAAACGCGACATAATTCTTGCGAAGATATTTTTGAGCTTGAAGACAAGACATTAAGCTGAGCCCTTTCGACGAGGTTTCTCCAAAGATTCGAAGAGTCTGACCGTTTGAGAGAGGAATACGTATAAACTTCTCGCGACATACAACTTCTGCCTGATGTTGACTAAGCCAGTCCATACCGATTATGATATCAAAACTTCCCAACTTCATAGGAATAAGGTCAACTAGAAAATTATGGTCGTTTAAAGTAAGAGCGCAATTACGTATAATAGAGTTCAATGAGACCGGTTTCCCGTCAGCAACTTCTACTGTTATGGATTCCATGAGATTATCACGATTTTGGTTTAGGATAGGTTCAAACTCTAAGGACACAAAACTTTTATCCGCGCCAGTATCAAACAACATGGATGCATATCGACCATTAATAAGGAACGTACCGTTAACCACATTGCCGTCAGCCCTAGCCTGATTAGTGTTGATATTGAAAGCTCTTCCTCTTGCAGGTGGAGGAGCTTGGTTCGCTTGATTCACCGGGTTGGCTTGGGCCTGAGCATGAATAATGTTTACCAACCTTGGACAAGTGTTTCTGAAATGGCTTGGGTCTCCGCAATTGTAGCAAGCCCGCATAGGTTGACCCATAGGATAATTGGGTTGGTAATATGTTTGGGCTAAATGTTGGGTGGGTGGTAATAGTAGGGGTTGTTGGGCTTGACCCATTAATTGTTGGTGGGTTTGGGTTGAAGGCTGGTGTCGGTTCGTTTGCTGGGGCATGCGGCAGGTTTGAACAGTATGACCCGCGCGACCACAGCCGGTGCAATGCTGGCAAGGATAATCAGGAGAATGGTGATATTGGCAACGGTTGCATTTTGGTAACGGGCCAGAGTAGGGTCTTTTGTATGGCGCAGGTGAAGGAGCGACTTGGGTAATGGGTGCAGCAGGAATTGGGAGGTTGGTTTGTGTAACGGCGTAGTTTCTGGTGTTGCGCTTCCTCTTGTTAGCAAACTTAGAGGAGGAGATGGAATGGTTTCAAGTTTGACCCTCAACAGGGGCTTTCTTTTTCTCTTCTTTAAACTTCCCGTTGCGAATTCGATTCTCGGTCAGTTCAGTCGCTAGCTCCATAGCAGCTTCAAGTGTTACCGGTGAAATGCTGAGAACTGAATCTTGAATTTTCGAGGGAAGTCCTCGAATATAATGTTCGATCAAACGATAAGTTGGGGTAAACAAATTTGGAACCATTTGGTTCAACTCCAAGAACCTCTTGTTATAGGTGGCGTGATCATACTCCTTCTGCTTTAAAGAATGAAATTCGTCCTCCAACTTTTTAATTTCACTCCTAGGACAGAAACGCCTAGTCATGATTTCCCTTAACTCCTCCCAAGTTAAGGCCATTGCATCATCAATTCCCCTCTTCCCTTTTTCAGTATTCCACCAAGTGAGAGCTACCCCAAATAGTCTCCCGGTGGCGTATCGAACCTTGCGATCCTCAGGACAACCGCAGTTGAGGAAAGTGTTTTCCATCTCCTCAAACCAATGGAGGAGAGCAGTGACACCTTCGGTCCCTTCAAATTTAGGAGGATCACAAGATTTGAAATGTTTGTATGAGCACTTGCTGGTAGGAGGGTTGTCGATGTTCTGGTCATTCTGTTGCGGAGGATTAGTGGGATTTGTGGCGAGGGCTTGTTGTACTTGGACCACAATGTCAGGCAGTATCGTGGCCATTTGTTTCGCGATGTGTGTGGCCAAGCGTTCCTGAGACCTTCCTGATCTTTTACCCCCTCGTTGTTGTCTGGACGACATCTACAGGAACATACGTAAGAAGATTGTGATTTTATGGAGTCTTTTTAGGTGTCATGTGTCTTTATGAAAAATGAAAATAACATAAATATCAATAATGCAACTACATCCATAGGATGTCTTGGGTTTGCTCATGTTGGGCCTCAAATGTCCCCCATACCTTCACCTATATAGTCATGTGGGCCCCCATGGCTATTGGCTTGGTAGGATTCACATTAGTATTGGCGATTTAACACTTGCATCACCCGAATGCAAACCACAAAATATGTTTACGAGATGTATGGTCGGAATGTGTCCAGGTGTAGACACAATGACAACTCAAAGTGGGGTTAGCTCACACGATGTTTGGTATAGCATGCTTTGGCCTAATAGGTACTTCGTACTCTCATCGTTAGTCCCCAGGTAGGCAAACTGGTCCTTTATTTTGGATTTATACGAATGCTAGCCTAGACAGGACGTTCCGACTACCGGTACTGGTACCCTTCCAATTACTACATGCCCGTCATGAGAACTCACTTTGATGAGATTTGAAAACACAAAAATCATTGTAAAAGCAATCATGATGTGGTGTGTGCTTTCATGGATGTGATATGTTATGAGTATATGATTCATGATAGGCATTATATGACAATATATACTTATGAACATGCTTGCATAACATTGAATGTAACATTTAAATTAAAACATATAAACATCATGAAATTTGGCATGTAACACACAAAAATCTTATAAGTTTCTAATCAACTATAGTATAGGCTCTAAGGGTCTAATAACCTATCCTATATCCCTATAGTCATGGCTCTGATACCAATCGTCACACCCCGACCCGCAACGGAATAAGAGTCGGGGCATAATTGGGTTATCACCAAAGCTCATGATATTTACTAATATGTTTCATATTTATTAAAGTCAAAGTTACATTTCCAAATATCCAAACATGTCCATACAATACAAAGAAAATAAACCAAACATAACAATCCCAAACTCTAAATCATTTTATTCTTCTAGTCCAATCCTATGTGTTTCTGGCTGCAGCTGGTTCACCTGTATCATGTGTAAAAATGGGGGTTTTGGGGTCAACATAAGTTGGTGAGTGAACCTTGTTAGATAAACATTTGTTATTGATTTCCTTGTTAGTTTATCAATGAAAAATTGTGCATAATCATAAATTAGCAAATGTAAATAACCAAGCAGTAGCAATAGCAATCACAACTATAATATACAATAACACATGATAACATACATTAACATACCAACATCATACGATAAATAACATGAATGAAATTGTGCGATCAAGGCTCAATCAAACGGAGCCGATCGTATGTGGGCACGCCAGGTTCACGCTCATAATGTAATGGGGAACATGCTCAACGCTCATAATGTAATGGGGAGCGGCGGCCTATGAAATTGCATGTACTGAAAATAATAAATTGCATCTAACGATAACCACACAACAGTTGAAACAAACTGAATACACATGTTCATGATATGATGTATGCACAATGATTTAAATATATATATAGCAAGACACATGATACACCCCAAAACGTGATTAAAACGGGGAATTTGTAAAGATGCACTCACATTGGGTGCGTTTGATTGGAGATGATGAGATGCGCACGAGTCGGGAGAATTGAACAACGAGAATTACTAACCTAAATAATAACGGAAAAAAAATATAGTAAATGAGTGGATTTTATTAAGGATTTTAATGGAATTTGTTTAGATATATTTTTGTGAGTTTAAGGCTATTTTCTATCTTTGAAAATGTTATTTTTAAGTATTTTTAATTGATTTTTAAATTAAATTAAATAAAAAAAATATAAAAAAATATTGTTTATTTTGCGTTGACCGTTGACTTGTTGACCGGTTCGGTCAGTGTGCATGAATGCGCTGGGTGAGACTCGAACCCGAGACCTCCCGTACGCGTGCACGCAGCTCTACCAACTGAGCTACGTGTCTAACCCGAAATAATCTTGTTTTTAATTATATTTATATACTAATTCGATTAATTCAAAATTCATTTGTTTTAAAAAGATTTTAAATCATCGAACCGGTGCCGTTAACCAGACTCGAACGCGTGACGTGCGAGTTAATGTTGCACACAGTCCACCGCTGGACTGTGTGTCTAACCTGGTTAATATTTCGGTTTTTATTATACTTAACAACTAACGGGGTTAACCCGGTTCGGCTTTAAACAAAAAGGCATTTTATTACATAGAGGGTGCGTGTATTAGGGATCGAACTCGTGACATGCGCGTATATTTTGCACACAGTCCACCGCTGGACTGTGTGTCTAACCCGTTCATATTACTGATTTTAAATAAACTTATAACTTAACTATCTTCGTCTTCTTCACTCCATTTGCAGTCGACTGTGTTACTAATCCGTTTCTTGCTTTTACGATTATCAATCATTCATAAGACTAAAATGAAATAGCAGAGACGGTGTTGGAAGTAAACATACCGTAGGAATGATTTATCACAGAGTTTCCGGCAATGCGTCGGCTCTGTTTTTGTGCACCTCAACTGAACAAAACAATTAACCGTTTTGATTAGCCAATCGTGGAATTGAAGTGATAAACAAACATTAACAGTGTGATTGAAGGTCCTTACCGTTTCACAGACGGAAATAAAGATTTCCAGAAATTTTCCGGCGAACTGGAATTATCTGATAACGGTGTCTGATTTCGATTTCAATTGAAAGGTTTAAGTTAGAAATAGCTTAACAATTGTTAGACTACGACGGTATTGAAAGAATTACCGTTTTGATGATGAATACGGTTTTCCGGCGAACTTGCAGAAATTTTCGGCGAGTTGATTTAAGCGTTCTGATGGACTGAATGTATGAAGAAAGTGAAATGGAAGGTTGGTATGATGTTTCTGAGTCGCGAGAGGGGTCTTGATTGAAGTAATTCAGTCACTGATCATTTTCGGTTATAAAAACCGATCATGATCAAAATTGAAGTTCATTCAAATCCGAATTGATTAGGATTTGTCTGTGCATCGGTTATAAACCTGAATGTGCGATTAATCAAACGATTAGACGGTTGAATTGCCGATTTCGGTTTCTCAGTTGGCGCAACCGGTTTAACTAGGTTTGTGTATAAGAGTTATTTGTTTCCCTAAGTTGACAGAAAACAAACAAGTGGCGAAGTGGTGATATGTGTGAGCGTTAAGTCTTTGGGTTTAAATTCCGGCTGACCCGGGTTCGAGTCCCGGCAGCATCATTTTATTTTTATTTATTTTGTTTTCACTTTTTATCAAAAATAATTTTTATAGTTTAGTTTGTTTATTAATTATGTATCATTAAAAATTAAAATAACCATAAATACACAACGTGACATTTATAACTTAATATTCGATTACAAAACGGAGCGGGTTTTGGAAACCCGTTTTTGACAAATTTTACATTTTCTACCACCGCATCAATGCGTGCTTGGAAGTCATTATTATATATGGCTATATTTTTGGCGTCTTTGACGTTCCGATGGCTACTTTGTGCCTCATTAGAAATAGCCATTCTTCAAAGTTTTGGTTTTATATACCAAATAAAATTTCTCTTAGCCGTGGTACAATTACTATATCGGCTTTTAATCATTGGATATAAGGAAATCCATGGCCTTCACTAGTGTGATTAATATCACAACTCTTAGGCTTAATATAACTATATTTTGGCCTAGGTCTTAATAGGACCATCATAGGCAAATTAAAATATGGACATAGTCCATTTATTACTAGACACGGGATCGCAATGTCACAACTGTCATTGTCATACTTGACAATTATATAGCACATAGATTTGTCATAAGGACATCAAATATGGCACAAAGGCCTGTCACTGACAGACATAAAATATGGCACATAGACACTACATCTCTAATGGATGTCTTATTTATCACCGCACTGGCGATGTTAGCCGGGATCAGATAGATCACATAGGCTATATAAAATAATTCATAACCCGAAAAGGGTAATACATCACTAATGGATGTTTTATCACTGCATTGGTGATATTTAGCCGGGATCAAATAGATCACAAGGGCTTATTTAGCCGGGATCAAATAGATCACAAGGGCTCATTTAGCCGGGATCAAATAGATCACAAGGGCTTATTTAGCCGGGATCAAATAGATTACAAGGGCTTATTTTAGCCGGGATTAAATAGATCACAAGGGCTATTTTAGCCGGGATCAAATCACAAGGGCTTATTTAGCCGGGATCAAATAGATCACAAGGGCTTATTTTAGCCAGGATCAAACAGATCACAAGGGCTATTTTAGTCGGGATCAAATATATCACAAGGGCCTATTTAGCCGGGATCAAATAGATCACAAGGGCTATTTTAGCCGGGATCAAATAGATCACAAGGGCTTATTTAAGGTTAGGACATAGTCCATTACCTTGGAAGTTAGTGTGATTCCTCAAGTCACATAACCATAAGTATGCACATTACTTGAATGTTTACATAAGAGGACCTTAATGGTTGATTAATAGTCCCGGTCGCATTGACCTTAATGACTTGGAGGCTTGAACCTAGTCCACCACCTCTAGATAGAAGGATAACTTCCCTTAACTATCATGATAGAAGACCCTTCCGTTCTTAACTATCATTTATATATTTGGCCAAATATGTGGTCTGTGCCACTCGGCAAATCAAAACCATTAAGATCTTTTGGAATTATATAGCAGAGCATAAATTTCGAGTAAAATCGAGACGCTCATTTTCAAGAGGATGAATACATATATATATAATTCCAAAATACTTCATTAAATTTCAATTTAGAAATTACAATACTAGAAAAATGAAATAAATTGTCCATGCAAGGACTTAAAGGAAATAAACATGTCCACACAGGGACTAAAAGAAATAACAATGTCCACGCAGGGACTACATATAATAAGAGAGACTTCACTCATCCTTCTTTCCCTTAACTAATTTGGAGAGTTTCTTGAAGAACTTATTTGTCTTCTTCTCCGTTTTCTCCACTTGCTGCTGCATCTCTTTCATCCTTTCCAAGGCCTCCTTAATGGCCTCAAGTGGTGGCAGAGGTTGTGGTTGAGGTTGTGGCATAACCGGATACTGGTACCCATAAGTTGGATATCCATTCGGTGGATAGGTAGGTGGGAAAGGAGACGGGTAAAGCGTGTTGTGCATAACCGCCTGCATGTAGGGGTCTTGCGAACATGCTTGATAGTCTACCGATGTAGACGAGTTAAAAGGATCATATCCAGACGTGTCTGGATATGTGGGGATTGGGTTAGTATAACCCGATGGTGGTGGTTGAATAGCAGGTGTTGGTGTTGGTTCCACTATAGGTGGAACATTAGAGGGTCCACCCATTTGTGGGTCCTCTTGAATTGTGGGGTAAGAATTGGGCAAAGGTGGCAGCGATCCCGACCTTTGTCCTGCACGTACCGACATACGTGCTCCACACTTCCTCCTTGGTGGTTCAGGTGGTGGTTGAGGTTGGTCCACCGGTTCCATGTGGACATCTTCATGAACAGGAGGTGGTTGAGAGTGATGGGAAGGTGTGTGGGAAAAGGTGAATTGGTTCCAGTATTGGTCCCACTCATTAGGACCTTGGTAGGGCGATCCGGCAAAAGAGTTTGAATCGCTCGAAATTTCAATGGGATGCATATTTGATCCCGACGGTGGCATCTCCAAGTCGGAGTCCTCGTCCATAGGATGTGGCTGATCCAACTGATTTTGGTCGGTTGGAGGTGTGTTAAGATAATGGTTGGGGTTAAATTCCTCATGGTAAGAATGTGAATGGGAATGATGGGTATGGTGTGAATGATAGGAGTGGTGAGAGTGGTAAGAATTTTGGGAACGTGAGGGCGAGTGTCTATTAGAGACAGAACGTCTCGCTGGTTGCCAAGGAGATGAATCTCCTGATTCTTGATAAGCATCTGAATTATGAGGTTGAGGGGGGATGCGTCCCGATGGTCCTCCTCTCATTCGACCTTTTCCTTGTCCACTTTGTCCTCGTACACGTGGCGGCATTTTCCTGTTAGAAATCAATTTAAAAACATTACTAATAACTTAATAATGGAATGTGCTCGTGTAAGTTTGAGACTAAATACAAAAGGCTAGTGTTTAATTCTCTCAAACGTTGGCTCTAATACCAACCCTGTCACACCCCGGATTTCCAACCCCGAAATCCATACACCGGTGGGCCCGGGTGGGGAGTATCATTATGTCAGTTGATAACATCATTGTCAATTAAACATGGCACAACGAAAGTCTTGGAGTAAAATTACTATTACAAACCAAATGTTCGAAAATACAAAATAATATACAAGCTTATAATAGAAGATACACAGGCGGATCATAAAATGTACATGGAAAGAATATAAAACAGACTTTAGGCAGACTTACGATTTGCAAGATCCTCTATCACTACCGGCCTATTTCGTATTGTACCTGCAGTTTAGCCTTTGGACGATAGGAAATCTTACGCTGGTAAATACACTCAACTGACTCATTCTAAAAACTTTAAAATGGTTTTAAGTGCAAAATGGCATAAAATCTTTTATTAACTTGGGAAAATTGACCTTGCAACCTTGTATCAGATTCACATGTTTGTCAATACATACAGGGCCCAGTACAGAAACCGAGACATGATTAAATACACACCACTCAGGACTCACAAAGGAGTCATCCCCAACGTCTTGGGAACATTGTATATGAGCATCAAAAGGTGTATGCCTACACCCCGTGCTAAGGTCGTGGCCAATAACTAATGTATTGAGCCCAGGATATCCAGGCAACGGTAATTTAACCCCCGATGTTTAAGTAATCAAACAAAACTGATTAAAACGAAATATGCGGGTTTACTATCCACAAGCGGGCATTCGATTGACCCCATTTTGGACCAAGCGGTAATAATTTACCGTATCCCAAGCCCGTATAGGGAAAATAAGTCGAGAATATTTACCTGAGCTAGTCTTCTTCTTTTATTTTTAAATAACTCAGCCGTATACAAAAGTACCAAGTGCAGATAGCATTTAACGGGAAGGCTCTAGTCTGGATTATGGCATAAGCTAGCCAATTAAATAATAACGGTCTTATAAACCGAATAGTGTACATGATCATTACGTATAACGCTTGATTAAACGATGATCGGATTGAATGTAGTTTGATCCCGACAAGTACTTGACTTGTATAATATGGGTAAACTATATACATTCTGGATTTTGAAACTTAAATGACAAGGTTAAACCCGTTTTGGTTAAATTCCGTAAAATAGTTACATATACGTAACCGGGCGCATATTAGCGATATCGGTTAACCGGATAAGTCATGGACAAGTTCTATATGCCATTATACTTTAAATAAGTTAAGATATCGGTAGGATATCAACTTGTATGCCCGTTAAGGTTTTAAAACAAAATTATGCCTCATAAGGGCATTTTGGTAATTTCATACCATATAAAAGGAACTTGAATATAATTTAATGTTATGATTATAAGTATTCTGGAAAAATACTTTATTTATGATATAATATCAGTAGGATATCAATTACATGTACCAAACTATGCACCGAAGGGCATTTTGGTCATTTTACACATAACTTATAAATTATTTAGGATTCTGAGTTTATAACATGTACCTACTGTAAATATATTTAAAACAAGTTTTAAAATCAGTAAGTAACAAGTCTTGGTCCATTAATATGGTTCAAAACCATACTATGCGCCCAAATGGCGCTTATGTCGTAAACGACGTCTTTATGCGATGTTTATGAAAACTGATGTTAAGATCAGATTAAAATGTTTAAAATATGTCATTTAGTATAACATTCAGTAAGTAAATGATTTACCTTGAAAAGATTTGATTAAAACTATTTTATAGGCCAAAGGGGCTAAAACGTCAATTATCGACATAGTTTAAGGACCTGCTTGAAAACTCAGTTTATAACTTGGTTCAACATCCCAAATAATCCTACTTATAGTATTACATCAGTAGAAAAACTTATTCTCAAGTTCATTACCGTTTAAAACCTTGTTTTATGCAAAAAGGACATTTTGGTCAAAGATGGCATAAATATGGAACTTATACGTAAACTTGGATTCTCATTATGATCATATAATATAACCTCAGAGGGTTATGCTACATTATATTGTGATCATAATGCAACTTTAGATCAGTATCTAACTAGTCTATATCGGGTCAGAATCGAAAGTCAAAGCAGAAGTCAAACTTTGCGACTTTCGGTTGCGAACCGACCCGAGAACTAGAATTGACGAGCCGAACATGTTCTTACATGTTCTAATAATTATTACAAACTTGTTTAAGTGTCAAAACAGGTTTCATAACATATATAAGATCAATTTATGGTTTTTTCCGAAAAATGGCCTGTTTGACTTTTTAATATCATAACTTTGACCCGTCAATTGGTCTAGCAAACGTGATCTTTAGGAGGTGCCCTTTAGAGGGATTAACACCTACATTATTAAGATCACTTAGCCATGTTCATTTTGAACAATGGCTAGACCATAATGGTCTTAACCGAAAGTCAAAGTGTTTTACGAAAATGCTTGACTTTTGGCTATAAAAGCCTATAAACGAAAATGCAAGAGCAATGAACACTTACAAGAGGTTCCTACAATGCAAGAGAACTAAGTTGGATGCTCATTTCAGCTAGGAACTTCTAGAGGAGGGAGAAGAGTTATGATGTAGAAAGGTGCAAGTTCAAATGGTGAACTTGATCACCTATTTATAGTTGGAGAACTCAAAGGAGGTGAAGTCAGGTGTTTAGGGTGTAAGAAGAAGCTTACAAGTGTCCCAAAACGTGGCATAGTAATTTAGAAGTCCATGGTTTCGAATTTAAATGGTTTTGGAGCTTTGCTTGGCTGCCAAACAATTTTCTGCGTCAGACCTGTTCTCGCGCCCTGCGAGAGACCCAGGCCTGGTCTCTCGTGGCCCGCGACCGCCCCAAGGCCAGTTTCAAAATTTGACACTTTAGCCCCTTAACTTATAAAAGCTTATAAAAACCTTTTTTAAACACCTTTTTGGCACTTTTAGCCCTCCGTAACCAATACTTGGCATACCCGGGGTATGCCCGGATATTGTTGAGCTCTCGGTTCGTTAAAAGGTCACTCAGAGGTAAGAATTAACATGTTGACACTTTTAATCACTCCAACATCCAACTTTCAAATATTATTGGATTTAATCACTCTCGTCCAATAAACAGGATATATGAGAGTTAGGACTTCACAAAGGATCACTCAGAGGCTTATTATAAGCATGTTGATTCCGATGTCACTCAGAGGCTGTGCATATTGACATATCAGTCACTCAGAGGCCAAATTTCAAGCATGTTGACATATCAGTCACTCAGAGGCTAATGATTTAAGCATGTTGACATATGCATGTTGACATCGGATCGTCACTCAGAGGCTCAGATGGAGCATGTTGACGCCTTAGTCCTTATTGGTCTTTAACAGACTATATTTAAAAATACAACACGTGTCACTATATTATTGGACACGATTTTACAGGGTGTTACAACAACGGTAATTAGACCAACACCAATAGGTCATACAATGAACCTTGCACACTCAGCGCAATGGTAAATTAGACCAACACATGTAAGTCACACAACGAGCCTTGCGCACTCAGTGCAATGGCAAATTAGACCAAACAATATAAGTCACACAACGAACCTTGTGTACTTGGCACAACGGCATAGTCAGACTTAGACGCGCAGGCTAGTTGACCCTGCGCGGTACAAACAGCCCTCTAGCCGCGAGTCCTAAAACCTTGCAAGGCCAAGACAAACATGAGAGCACCTCATAGTCTTGTGGACAAAAGGATTTATCCCTGTCACCCTGCGCTGGCCGGAAAGCACTGACAGCCTCGATGAAGGGATAAGCGCAGAGAGGCATTGACTATATGCATGGTTACAGAGTGGCAAAGCTGTGATCCAATGGTTGCTCGACATGAATAATCATGCAGACGCCAGACTGTGCACCAATCATACTTACGCTAGTGACTGTCACACATTCTCCACTTTCGGCTGATAGCAGGTCTGACCCCATGGACAACTGCCTTTACACGTGGCACCATTCAGCATCCGACAATGCACACCTCCTGACAGAGAACATTAATTCTCCTACAGGGAACATTTAATGTTCAATGCAGAAGGACAGAACGGATATCTCTAGTCGTCTGGGCCGGGCCCAAGGCCCATTAGCCCATCTCCTAAACCCACTTACTTTCGGCTATAAAATAAGTGTCAGACCACAAGGTAATCCATTCAGAAATATACGAACTAACTTATTGCATGCAACTTTGAGCTCACTTGCTTACTACTTGCAATCACCAAATACTTATTCTCACGCCAGAGTCTGGTCACGGAGAAAACCTTCCCTTTTCCCCGTGACGAGACTAACGGCGCTGCTAGTTTTGCAGATTAGTCCAAGTGAGATCACCCTAAAGAGCGAACGAAGGAGAAACCTTTTATGCAGAAATACCTTGGTTTGTAACATCAGCGGTCCGTATAAGAGATTCGTCATATTAATAAAAATAAATAATATAAAATAATAAATAACATAATAATAATAAATAATATACAATAGTAATAATAAAAAAAACATTAATAAAAAGGCAGATCGCGGGACTCGAACCCAGGTCCCGCCTATAACCAAACCAACAACACTTCACTACACCACCCCTCAACATCTGAAATGATTTAATCAAATAATCTTTTATGTATCACTTATCTCCTTGAACTATTCAAAGTTGCCGCCCAGTAACGGCACACGGTCGGAATTCACCAAACTTACCATTTCTCTGTAATTGATCACGAGATTCATTCCAAATCACGAACCTGGACTCAAATTATGCCAAACCGTGTTCAATCAGAGCTGCGGACAGCTTGCATACCGAAATAAACCAAAATTCTAAAACCGAAATTCAACCTATGCAACTATCTTCAAGTATAAATAGAGGGCTCAGGGAACCCATTAGAATGCATAAACACTCTCCCTAACATCATACGAACCTCTGTTCATCAGAAAGCTTCGCCGAAAAAACCTGCAACTCGTCAGAATCTCGCCGGAAAACCAGAGCACCTCTGTTCGGTATACCTTTCATCTATTCCCTTTCATTCTTATTAACATCATGTGTAGTCATTTAGGAATTAGTAAGGGAATTGCCGAAAATCAAAACATTCGGGTTTAACATCGTCCTGTTTATTTTAATGAAGAAGATGACCCGGAGATATCATTTAAAAGAATGAAAAATCGTATTTTTAACCAGGTTAGACACACAGCCTAGTTGGTCGGGCTGTGTGCACACACGAATGGGAAGACCCGGGTTCGAATCATGCTTATCGTTCTGATCGCTGCAATATCATACCTTTTTGTTATAAAAGCAAAATTCTGAATCTTGGTAGTAAGTATATAAGAGCAATTAAAATCAAGTATCCTTCGGGTTAGACATACAACCCAATTGGTCGGGCTGTGTGCACACACGAAGCGTAAGGTGACGGGTTCGAGTCGGTTATGTGTCACGGTCGCTACAATAAACAATCCTTTTTATTTAATCAGAACATTAAAGGAGACGGGAAGTGTATAAATTCAATTAAAATCCTATATCCAACGGGTTAGACACGCAACCCAGTTGGTCGGGCAGCGTGCACACGAACGGAAGGTCACGAGTTCGAGTCTGGTATGCGGCCGATTTTGAGGAAATTATTCTGATTAATTCAGAAAACATTTTTTTTATTATTAAATTAATTAAACCTTATAATTATTTTCCCCAAATATAATTATTTTAAAATATGACCAATTAATAAATATAAGTTAAAAAATAGAATATAATAATAAAATAATAAAACATGTTAAATAATCTGATAAAATTATGAAATAATAGATGGTTAAAAAGATTAAATTCAATCAAGGGAATATTTTTAGCTAAATCGTTATGTGTATATTTAGGATAAAACTTTCGATCATTCGGTATCTCAACTTCACACTCGTGCACAATCTTCAACGAACTTTATTCGCACCCATTGTGAGTGAATCTTACAACTCCCCTTTTATTCCACGTTTTAGGGTGTATCATGTGTCGCCTTTATTGTTATCTCGTTATTTAAATTCGGGCAATTACCGTTATGTGATCTAACGTGTTATGTGACATTGTTTTATTGCCGTTTAGTGTTCATACGCTCATTACAGTCATTTTCTCACATTAGGCCATTTGTTCCTCGTTACCTACGGGTGGAACTCATCGCCTAATATACGAGATCAGCTCCGTTTGATTGAGCTTCGATCTTGCAGACATCGCTTATCGTGTACACATGTACATTGTTAGTTGATGATAGATGAGATTGTTTGTGATTTAGATAACATACACGACGTTCCCGTATTTGGTTAATACACATTTTTTATAAAATACTAAATATATCATTTTTCTAATAAAAAAGGGATTCACTCGCCAACTTATGTTGACTCAAGCTTTACTTTTACACATGATACAAGTGAGCAGGTTTGAAACGTGGATCACATAGGATGGGCCTTAGAAGAATTAAGAACATTATTTGCAAGTTTGTTTGGAACGATTTGTGTTTGTTTGAATTATATGATATTGGGATATTTTTTAATTAAGTTTGAAATATTAAATCTTTACAATAGTAAATGTGATGAGCTTTGATGAAAACCCAATCATGCACCGATTACCTTATCCGCTGCGGGTCAGGGTGTGACAGATTGGTATCGGAGCCAATGACTATAGGGATATAGGATAGATTATTAGACCCTTTAGAGCCTATAATATAGTCAATTAGAATTTAATTGCTTACATGTTAAGTTGGTTACATTCAAACTTATGACGTTTATTTATCTCACATTTTAAATTTTCTCACACACAATTGCATGCAAGCACTTTAAATTGCTACTTGATTATGTGGAACATACAACGTGTTATAGACTTTGCCAATATAACATGTATATATATATACATGTATATGTTACCTTTATAATACACGTCTAGGTTTTCACGTACTTAAACATTTTATGTCTTTTCTTTTCATTTGTGACGTTTTATTTTCAAATCTCATCAAAGTGAGTTCTTACGGCAGGCATGTAGTAACTGGAAGGGTACAAGTACCGGTAGTCGGAACGTCCTGTCTAGGATTGGCATTCGTATAAATCCAAAGTAACGGACCAGTTTGCCTACCCGGGGACTAACGATGAGAGTACAAAGGACCTATTAGGCCAAAGCATGCCACACCAAACGTCGTGTGAACTAACCCCACTTTGAGTTGTCACAATGTCCACACTAGGACACCTTCCGACCTTACACCTCGCAATCATGTTTTACGATTTTCATTCGGGTTGTGCGTGTGTTAACAGGCCAAAACTAATGTGAACCCTACGAAGCCCAGTAGTCATGGGGGCCCACATGACTACCTAGGCCAAGTATGGGGGACATATGGGGGTCCAAACATGAGCAAAGCCCAAGGCATCCTATGGATGTAATGGATTTATATTTCTCATTTATTTTGTGGATGTTTAATTTTATTTCTAAACCTTATGCGACACACATGACACCTATACGCCAAACTCATAATCTCGTTGCGTATTTCCTGTAGATGTCTTCTAGGCACATTCGTGGAGGTAGGAGATCTGGAAAGTCCGGCAAACGCATGGCTGCCCAAATAGCCAAACAAATGGCTGCCGTGATCTCCGATATCGTAATCCAAGTTCAACAAGCTCTCGCTGCTAACCCCGTTAATCCAATCAACCAAGATGAACAAAATGTTGCCAATCCTCCTACAAACACCACCAAGTGCACTTACAAGTACTTCAACTCCTACGGCCCTCCAAAATACGAGGGAACCGAAGGGGTCACTGCCCTCCTTCAGTGGTTTGAAGAAATGGAGAGCACTTTTCTCAATTGTGACTGCCGTAACCACCGTAAGGTTCGCTATGCTACTGGTCGCCTTTTTGGGGTAGCTCTAACTTGGTGGAATGCCGAAAAGGGCAGAAGAGGCGCTGAAGCCGCAGTAGCTCTAACATGGGAACAACTTAGAGAACTCATGACAAGGCGTTTCTGCCCAAGAAGCGAAATCAAGAAGTTGGAAGACGAGTTCTACTTCTTAAAGCAAAAAGATGGAGATCATATAACCTACAATAAAAGGTTTCTTGAGCTAAACTAGATGGTTTCGAATCTGTTCACTCATCTTTACTGCCTTATCGAGCATTACATTCGGGGTCTTCCTTCGAAGATTCAGGATTCTGTGATGAGTACCGTACCTGCAACCTTGGAAGCAGCAATGGAGCTAGCAACTGAGTTCACTGAAAACCACATTAGAAATGGGGATTTCAAGGATGAGAAGAAGAAGGATGCAAGTAGCAAAATATCGATTGAAACCCCCAACCCAACTCAAGCCGGATCCTCTTCTCGATTCACTGCTAAGAGAAAGCGAAACAGGAAAAATTTTGCCGTCACCCAAACCAGTCAGCCAACCCCGTACAACCAACTCATTCCAGCAGCCCCAATCACCCAAGTTGCTCCCCCTACCGCACCATTCAAGAGATAATACACAGGACCCCACCCGAAGTGCAATCGATGCCAATACCATCACCCCCTTGAGAACCCATGTCCCCATTCCACAGGGTGTGAACGAGTAGGCCATACAATCCAAACATGTCGTACCCTCTAAAGACAAGCCCGCAACCTACCTCAAGCCCAACCAACAACCAAATGGTTGGTCAAGTTCCCTACCAGCCATCACCACTAATGTTACCACCTACTCAGGCCATAGCCCAACCCTTTTACCAACCCTACTACCCATGATGCCACAGATGAGGGCTTGCTATAATTGCGGTGATCCAACTCATTTCCGCAACACCTGCCCACGATTAGTGAACATCATCAACGCACAGGCTCAAGCTAACCCTGTGAACTAAGCTAATCAAGCCAATCCACCAGCAAGAGGAAGGGCATTTAACATCAACGATCAGGCCAGAGCAGATAACAACGTGGTCAATGGTACATTCTCATTAATGATAGCTATGCATCTATTCTATTTGACACGGGCGCGGATAAGAGTTTTTATCCCTAGAGTTTGAGTCTTTCCTTGGTTTACTTCGTGTTGGTCTAGCCGAATCATTCATAGTGGAAGTAGCAGACGGTGAACCTATTACATTGGATTCTATCATTCGTGACTACACTCTTACTCTTAACAAACATGACTTTCCAATCGACCTCATCCCCATGAAATTGGGAAGTTTTGACGTCATCATTGGCATGGACTGGCTCAGTCAACACCATGCCGAAGTTGTGTGTTATGAGAAATACATTCGAATTCCACTTGCCGATGGCCAAACCCTTCGTATTTTTGGTGAAACCGGTGAAACCCCATCCAAAGGACTTAAGTTGATGTCGTGTCTACAAGCCTGAAAGTATCTTCGCAAAGACTACATGGCATTTTTAGCCCATATTGTCAAGAAAGAAGGCAAGGAGAAGAAGCTTGAAGATATCCCGATCGTTAGAGATTTTCCCCAAGTCTTTCCAGATGACGTCTCGGGACTTCCTCCTATGCGAGAAATCGAATTTCGAATCGATCTTGTACCTAGTGCCACCCCAGTTGCAAAATCTCCCTATCGGTTAGCCCTGTCCGAAATGCAAGAGTTAGCTAGTCAGTTACAAGAGCTAACTGACAAAGGGTTCATACGCCCCAGCTCATCACCTTGGGGTGCGCCAGTTCTTTTCGTCAAGAAGAAGGACGGAACCTTTCGAATGTGCATAGATTATCGCGAACTCAACAAGCTAACCATCAAGAACCGTTATCCTTTACCTCGCATCGGTGACCTCCTAGACCAACTTCAAGGGGCATCTTGTTACTCAAGAATTGATCTTCGTTCCGGCTATCATCAGCTTAGAGTACGTGAAGAAGACATTCCAAAGACCGTATTTCGAACTCGCTACGGTCACTACGAATTCATGGTCATGCCCTTTGGGTTGACCAATGCCCCTGCCGTTTTCATGGATTTAATGAGTAGGGTGTGCAAACCCTACCTCGATCGATTTTTCATTGTATTCATAGATGATATTCTTATTTATTCCAAGACTAAGTCAGATCATGAACGACATATTCGGCTTATCCTAACACTTTTGAATACCGAAAAGCTTTACGCTAAGTTTTCAAAATGTGAATTCTGGTTAAAGGAAGTCTAATTCCTTGGTCACGTCGTCAACGACAAGGGAATTCATGTTGACCCAGCAAAAATCAAAGCAGTGCAAGAATGGCAGGCTCCACGTACTCCTACTGAAATCCGATCATTCCTTGGCTTAGCAGGGTATTATCGACGCTTCATCGCCAATTTTCCCGCATTGCCTTACCACTCACAGCCTTGACTCATAAGGGCAAGCCCTTCGATTGGGGGCCCAAACAGGAGGAGGCTTTCCGAACTTTGAAACAGAGACTTTGTGATGCACATGTTCTCACTCTCCCTGATGGTTGTGATGACTCTGTGGTCTATTGTGACGCATCAGGGTAGGGGCTAGGGTGTGTCTTAATGCAAAGGGGTAAGGTGATAGCCTACACCTCAAGACAACTCAAAGTCCACGAAAAGAATTACACCACTCATGACCTTGAACTCGGGGCAGTCGTGTTCGCTCTGAAGATATGGAGACATTATCTCTATGGCATAAACTGTGAGATCTACACTGACCATAAGAGCCTTCAGCATATCTTCAATCAGAGAGAGTTAAACATGAGGCAACGACGATGGGTCAAACTTCTGAACGATTATAACTGCGAAATCCGTTATCACCTAGGCAAAGCCAATGTCGTAGCAGATGCTTTTAGTCGGAGAGAATATGCTAAATCCATCCACCTTTTATGTTCTCAAATTGTAATTAACCTTCAGAGACGCATTCGTGAAGCACAACATACCTCAGTTACATAAAATGATTTACGAGACGAATTATCTTGTGGAGTTGAAACTAAGTTGGAATCAAAATCCGATGGTATCCTTCATTATCTAAATCGTATTTGGGTACCTGATCGTGACAATCTTTGCACATTTCTCATGAACGAGGCCCACAAAACACGATACTCCATACACCCAGGTGCCGATAAGATGTATCAAGATCTACGATACTCTTACTGGTGGCCTAGAATGAAAAAGGATATCGTCGTCTTTGTCTCCAAATGCCTCACCTGCTCGAAAGTTAAATCCGAGCATCAAAGCCCCTCAGGCTTACTTGTTCAACCCAAAATACCCGTCTGGAAGTGGGAAAATATAACCTTGGATTTTATTACTGGGTTACCTCGCACCTCCAGTGGGCATGATATGATTTGGGTTATTGTCGATCGCCTTACCAAATCCTCTCACTTCATCCCAATCCGCGAAGATTACAAAAATGAGAAGTTAGCTCGTATTTACATCGATGAAATTGTAAGTCGACACGGTGTGCCTTTGAGCATCATCGATCGAGATGGGCGTTTTACTTCACGCACATGGCAAGCCGTGCAATCAGCGTTAGGCACTCGACTAGACCTCAGCACCGCCTTTCATCCTCAAACTGACGGTCAATCCAAGCGCACCGTACAAACTCTTGAAGACATGTTGAGATCATGCGATATCGACTTCAAGGGCAATTGGGATGCTCATCTACCATTGGTCGAATTCTCATACAATAACAGGTATCACTCTAGCATCGGTATGGCTCCTTTTGAAGCCCTATATGGACGTAAGTGCCGATCACCCGTATGTTGGCACGAACTCGGTGAAGCACAGATCACCGGATCGGAATTAATCCAAGAAACAACCGATAAGATTCTCCAAATCTGCGACAATCTTCTAGCAGCTCAGAGCGTCAAAAGAGTTACGCAAACAAACGGCGAAAGCCGCTCGAATTTACTGTTGGTGATCAAGTACTTTTGAAGGTGTCACCATGGAAGGGAGTTATTAGGTTCGGATAAAAAGGCAAGCTAGTACCCCGCGATGTTGGTCCTTTTAAAATACTCGAGAGAGTTGGTCCTGTAGCCTACAAGCTTGATTTACTTGAAGAACTCAGCAAGATCCATCCAACGTTCCATGTTTCTAATCTGAAAAAGTGCCTTGCCGATGAGAACCTTCACATACCGCTAGAGAATATTCAGATTGATGAAACGATGCATTTTGTAGAGCGACTTGTGGAAGTCATAGACTTCGGTGAGAAACGTTTAAGACGTAGTCGAATTCCTATAGTCAGGGTTCGTTGGGAGTCGAAACGTGAGCCCGAGTTTACTTGGGAATGTGAAGACTCATTGCGCGAAAAATACCCTCACCTCTTCCAAGACAAACCTACTACCACTTAAGTTTCAGGACAAAATTTCTAAAAGTACGGGATACTGTAACATATGTCGAAAAACGGGTTCTAAAACCGACACCATTTCTTAACCGAGTTTATTATTATCTCTTTTTGTTACATCTTTATATTAACCGTATAAGAGTTTCGTCATATTAATAAAAATAAATAATATAAAATAATAAATAAGATAATAATAATAATAATAATAATAGTAAATAATATACAATAGTAATAATAACAAAAACATTAATAGAAAGGCAGACCGCGGGACTCGAACCCGGGTCTCGCCTATAACCAAACCAACAGCACTCCACTACACCACCCCTCAACATCTAAAATGATTTAATCAAATAATCTTTTATGTATCACTTATCTCCTTGAACTATTCAAAGTTACCGCGCAGTAACGGCACACGGTCAATCGGGAATTCACCAAACTTACCATTTCTCTGTAATTGATCACGAGATTCATTCCAAATCACGAACCTGGACTCAAATTCTGCCAAACCGCGTTCAATTAGAGCTGCGGACAGCTTGCATACCCGAAATAAACCAAAATTCTAAAACCGAAATTCAACCTATGCGACTTTCTTCAAGTATAAATAGAGGGCTCAGGGAACCCATTAGAATGCATAAACACTCTCCCTAACATCATAGGAACCTTTGTTCATCAGAAAGCTTCGCCAGAAAAACCTGCAACTCGTCGGAATCTCGCCGGAAAACCTTAGCACCCTTGTTCGGTATACCTTTCATCTATTCCCTTTCATTCTTATTAACATCATGTGTAGTCATTTAGGAATTAATAAGGGAATTGCCGAAAATCAAAACATTCGGATTTAACATCGTCCTGTTTATTTCAATGAAGAAGATGACCCGGAGATATCATTTAAAAGAATTAAAAATCGTATTTTTAACTGGGTTAGACACACAACCTAGTTGGTCGGGCTGTGTGCACACACAAATGGGAAGACCCGGGTTCGAATCATGCTTATCGTTCTGATCGCTGCAATATCATACCTTTTTCTTATAAAAGCAAAATTCTGAATCATGGTAGTAAGTATATAAGAGCAATTAAAATCAAGTATCCTCCGGGTTAGACACACAGTCCAATTGGTCGGGCTGTGTGCACACACGAAGCGTAAGGTCACGAGTTCGAGTCAGTTATGTGTCACGGTCGCTACAATAAACAATCCTTTTTATTAATCAGAACATGAAAGGAGGCGAGAAGTGTATAAAATCAATTAAAATCCTATATCCAACGGGTTAGACACGCAGCCCAGTTGGTCGGGCTGCATGCACACGAACAGAAGGTCACGAGTTCGAGTCTGGTATGCGGCCGATTTTGAGGAAATTATTCTAATTAATTCAGAAAACATTTTATTATTATTATTAATTCAACCTTTAATTATTTTCCCCAAATATATATTATTTAAAATATGACCAATTAATAAATATAAGTTAAACAAATAGAAATATAATAATAAAAATAATAAATACTATGTTAAATAATCTGATAAAATTACGTAAATAATAAGATGGTTAAAAAGATTAAATTCAATCAAGGGAATATTTTTAGCTAAATCGTTATGTGTATATTTAGGATAAAACTTTCGATCATTCGGTATCTCAACTTCACACTCGTGCGCAATCTTCAACGAACTTTATTCGCACCCACTGTGAGTGAATTTTACAACTCCCTTTTATTCCACGTTTTGGGGTGTATCATGTGTCGCCTTTATTGTTATCTCGTTATTTAAATTCGTGCAATTACCGTTATGTGATCTAACGTGTTATGTGACATTGTTTTATTGCCGTTTAGTGTTCATACGCTCATTACAGTCATTTTCTCACATTAGGCTGTCACACCCCGACCCGCAGCGGAAAATAAGAGTCGGGGCATAATTGGGTTATCACCAAAGCACATGACATTTACTATTATGTTTCATAATTAAATGAAGTCAAAGTTACATTTCTCAAACCTTCAAACATGTTCATTCATTACAAAGGAAAATAACCAACATAATAATCCAAGCATTAAATCATTTTATTTCTTCTAATCCAGGCCCTACGTGTTCCTAGCTGCTGCTGGTTCACCTGTATCATGTGTAAAAATGGGAGGTTTTTGGGTCAACATAAGTTGGCGAGTGAACCTTATAGATAAACATTTAATAATGATTTTCTGGTTAGTTTATCAATAAAATATTGTGCATAATCATAAAAGAGCATACGTATGAAATCAAGCAATGGCAACATCAGTTACAATTATAGCATACATTAACATTTGATAACATACATGATCATACCAACATCATATGAAAATTAACATAAATGAACTGTGAGATCAAGGCTCAATCAAACGGAGCCGATCGTATTGCATGAACTGAAAATGTAAATTGAACTGTGTGCTCAAGGCTCAATCAAACGGAGCCGAGCGTATTGCATGATCTGAAATGTAAATTGAACTGTGCACTCAAGGCTCAATCAAACGGAGCCGAGCGTATTGCATGAACTTGAAATGTAAATAACCGATCAAGGCTCAATCAAACGGAGCCGATCGTGCGGGCACGCCTTGATCAACCACATAATAAAATGGGGATCAAACTCAACCTCGAGGGATGGGGAGCTACGGCCTCAGCAATTGCATGTACTGAAATAATAACTTGCAAACAATTCTAACTACTGAACAGCAACAACTAACACACATGTCATGATATGATATATGCACAATAACTTAGTTATAATAAGTAATTGAATAAGACACATGATACACCCCAAAAATATGATTAAAACGGGGAATTTGAAGGGTTCACTCACATTGGGTGCGTTGGATTTGAATTGGTGAGATGCGCACGATTTAGACGAAACGAGTTAACGAGGAAATCACTGACCTAAATAATAATGGGAAAAATATATTAAATGGATGGATTCTATTAAAGATTTTTAATGGGATTTTTAGATATATTTTTGTGAGTTTATGGCTATTTTCTATCCTTAAAAATGTTATTTTTAAGTATTTTTAATTGATTTTTAATTTAAATAAAACAAATAATTATTTAAAAAAAAAAAAAATATTTTTTTACTGTTTGACCGTTGACCGTTGACCGTTGACCGGTTCGGTCAGCGGAAATTCTTGCGCCGAGCGGGATTCGAACCGGTGACCTTCCGTTCACGCGCACGTAGCTCTACCAACTGAGCTACGTGACTAACCCGTTAGAAATCTAGTTTTAATTATATTAATACACTTATTCGAATTTACCAAAATTCCTTTATTTTACAAAAACGTTTTATTCTCATTGAACCGGTGTTGGTGTCGAGACTCGATCGCGTGACGTGCAGTTTGTGTTGCACACAGTCCACCGCTGGACTGTGTGTCTAACCCGGTTATATTCTTGAATTATATTATACTTAACAACTACTCAATCTAACCCGGTTAGTTTTATGAATAAAAAGGAATGTTATTACGCAGCGTGTGTGTGTAGCAAGGATCGAACTCGGGACTTGTATATAAACTTTGCACACAGTCCACCGCTGGACTGTGTGTCTAACCCGTTAATTATCCGAGTTTTATTTATTCTTATCTCGATTTTTGATTCATCTTCTTCATTGCACTTACTGGTTTTTTTACACAGACAACTGATTCATGGTTCTACTACTTAAGTATCATGCCTACTAGTTTGAATGAATAACCGAACAGTTTGGGGGAAAGGAATACCGGACAGGTCGTCTTCTTCAGGAAGTCCGGCGAGAACAGAAAACTCTGTTTTTGAAACTTCGGCTGAGAGGGCTAATCAACAGAATTTAAGAGTTAGATTCGAAATTGAACCAGAGTACATGGGTTTTTAGCACGATTGAATGTGTTTACCGTCAACTAGCGTGGTTCCGGCAATTTCCAGAATTTCTCCGGCGAAACCAGAAATCCAGCAAAGTCTTCTGTGACTGACTTTGAGTGACGGAAAAATGTTAGTAGTGTCCTAGCAATAGATTGAAACGGCAAGAGAGGAAATTCTTACTGGTTTATGTTGAATACGGTTTTCCGGCGAGAGTTGCAGAAAATTCCGGCGACAGTTTTCTTGTGCTCAAATGACTTGAAAACGCGACGAAAATGGCTTTGAGTGTATTTGAGACAGTTCAGAATCGTATATATGATTGGAGACGGAATTATTTGTAACTTAAATGTCTTTCGGTTTCAAAACTCAACAATTGAAGTTCATTCAATCTAAACTTTAGTTAGAAACCGATATGCGTCGGTTATAAGTTAATTAAACGAACGAAAACTGATCTGACGATTTGGCTTACCGATTTCCGTTACTCAAATATCAGATAACCGTTAAACCGAGTTTGCGTATAAAATTTAATCGTTTCATAATACTAACAGAAAACAACTTGTGGCGGAGTGGTTTGGAAATGGATAGATAAATCGTTGGAGGCAGTTGACCCGGGTTCGAGTCCGGTCAGCTCCAACTATTTTTTATTTATTTTATTTTAACTTTTTATCAAAAATAATTTTTATAGATTAGTTTATATATTAATTATGTAACGTTTAAACTCAAAATATTCATAAATACTTAATGAAATTTCGTAACTTGGTATTTGATTACAAAACGAAGCGGGTTTTGGAGACCCGATTTATACAAATGTTACAGTATCCCCTACTTTGAGGAATTTCGTCCCGAAATTCAAACAGTTGATGTAGTAGGGAAAAGATGAGGGTATTTTTCACGCATTGAGTCTTCACGTTCCCAAGTAAATTCAGGTCCCCGTTTCGACTCCCAGCGTACCCTAACAATAGGAATGCGACTTCGACGTAGACGCTTTTCTCCATAATCCATAATCTCTACTGGCCTTTCGATAAAATGCATGGATTCATCAATCTGAATATCCTCTAGTGGAATATGAAGATTCTCATCAGCGAGGCACTTCTTCAAGTTCGACACGTGGAATGTGGGATGAATTCTGTCGAGTTCTTCCGGTAGGTCAAGCTTGTATGCTACAGGACCTACTCTTTCGAGTATTTTGAAAGGTCCTACGTAACGTGGTGCTAGCTTTCCCTTTTGCCCAAAACGAACTACTCCCTTCCACGGTGACACTTTTAAAAGCACATGATCACCAACGCTAAACTCCAAGGGCTTCCGTCGTTTATCTGCGTAACTCTTTTGACGACTTTGAGCCGCTAGAAGATTGTTTCTGATTTGATGAATCTTATCTGTTGTTTCTTGGATCAATTCCGGACCAGTAATTTGAGCTTCCCCAATTTCGTGCCAACAAACAGGAGATCGACACTTTCGACCATATAAAGCTTCAAAAGGTGCCATGCCGATACTAGAATGATAACTGTTGTTGTACGAAAATTCGACTAACGGTAGGTGGGCGTCCCAATTTCCCTTGAAGTCTATGACACATGCTCTAAGCATATCCTCAAGGGTTTGAATGGTGCGCTCAGACTGTCCATCAGTTTGGGGATGATAGGCTGTACTGAGATCTAATCGAGTGCCCATAGCGGATTGTACTGCCTGCCATGTACGTGAGGTGAAACGACCATCACGATCAGAAATAATACTTAATGGAACTCCATGACGGCTGACGATTTCGCTGATATAAATACGAGCAAGCTTTTCGTTCTTAAAATCTTCTCGAATAGGAATAAAGTGAGCTGATTTTGTGAGTCGGTCTATAATCACCCATATAGTGTCATACCCACTAGAAGTGCGAGGTAACCCGGTAATAAAATCCATGGTTATATTTTCCCACTTCCAGACAGGTATTTCTGGTTGGACCAGAAGTCCTGAGGGTCTTTGGTGTTCAGCCTTTACTTTAGAACAAGTGAGACACTTGGAAACAAAAACGGCAATATCTTTCTTCATTCCAGGCCACCAATAGGTGTACCGTAGGTCTTGATACATCTTATCGGCTCCTGGGTGTATAGAATATCGCGACTTATGGGCTTCATGCATGAGTGTTTCACGAAGATTGATATGGTTAGGAATCCATATACGATCTAGGTAATACAAAATACCATCAGATTTAGTTTCCAGCTTTAGCTCGGCTCCACAGGACATCTCCTTTTGTACATCTTCCTCTGTTATTGAAACGTGTTGAGCCTCTCGAATTTGATCCTTAATATTGGTTATAATTTGCGAACATAGAATATGAATGGAGTTCGCATACCCCTTTCGACTAAGTGCATCAGCCACCACATTCGCTTTACCAGGGTGGTATTTGATTTCACAGTCGTAATCATTTAGAAGTTCGACCCATCTGCGCTGCCTCATATTTAACTCTTTCTGATTGAAGATGTGTTGTAGACTCTTATGGTCAGTGTATATTTCACACTTCGTGCCATAAAGATAATGTCTCCATATCTTAAGAGCGAATACAACGGCTCCCAGTTCAAGGTCATGAGTGGTGTAGTTCTTTTCGTGAGTCTTGAGTTGCCTTGAGGCATAAGCTATAACTTTTCCTCTTTGCATGAGAACGCAACCTAACCCTTGCCCTGACGCGTCGCAATAGACTACAAAATCATCACAACCTTCAGGAAGAGTGAGAATTGGTGCATCACAAAGTCTTTGCTTGAGGGTTTGGAAAGCTTCTTCTTGCTTGGGCCCCCATACAAATGGTTTCCCTTTATGGGTTAAAGCCGTGAGTGGCACCGCAATGCGAGAAAAGTTTGAAATGAATCGACGATAGTAACCAGCAAGTCCAAGAAAAGACCTTACTTCAGTTGGCGTACGTGGAGCTTGCCATTCTTGAACTGCTTTGATCTTTGATGGGTCCACATGTATTCCTTTGTCATTGACTACATGCCCAAGAAATTGCACCTCTTTTAACCAGAATTCACATTTTGAGAACTTGGCATAAAGCTTTTCCTTTTCTAGAAGTGCAAGAACAAGCCGCAGATGACGCTCATGATCAGCTTTAGATTTTGAATAGATAAGAATATCGTCAATGAACACAATAACAAATCGATCAAGGTAAGGTTTGCAGACTCTATTCATTAGGTCCATGAAAACAGCTGGTGCGTTGGTTAATCCAAACGGCATAACCATGAATTCATAGTGACCATATCGAGTTCGAAAAGCAGTTTTAGGGACGTCTTCTTCATGCACCCTAAGCTGATGATAGCCCGATCGAAGGTCGATTTTCGAAAAGCAACTGGCACCTTGTAGTTGGTCTAGGAGGTCATCTATACGAGGTAAAGGATATCGATTTTTGATAGTTAACTTGTTGAGCTCTCTGTAATCGATGCACATGCGGAAAGATCCATCCTTCTTCTTTACAAAAAGTACAGGTGCACCCCAAGGCGATGAGCTGGGGCGTATAAATCCCTTGTCAGTCAACTCTTGCAATTGACTGGCTAGCTCTTGCATTTCAGAGGGGGCTAACCTATATGGAGATTTTGCCACTGGTGTAGCACCAGGTATAAGATCGATACGAAACTCGACATCTCTGATTGGAGGAAGTCCTGAAATGTCGTCAGGAAAAACTTGTGGAAAATCTTTTACAACAGGAATATCTTCAAGTTTCTTTTCTGCGGTCCCCTTCTTGATGATATGGGCTAAAAACGCGACATAATTCTTGCGAAGGTATTTCTGAGCTTGAAGGCAAGACATTAAGTTGAGTCCTTTCGCCGAGGTTTCTCCAATAATTCGAAGAGTCTGACCGTTTGAAAGAGGAATACGAATAAATTTCTCACGACATACAACTTCCGCATTATGCTGACTAAGCCAATCCATTCCGACTATGATGTCGAAACTTCCCAGCTTCATAGGAATAAGATCGACTGAGAAATCGTGATTGTTTAGGGTGAGCGTACAGTTGCGTAAAATAGAATCTAACGAAACTGGTTTTCCATCTGCAACTTCCACTGTTATAGATTCCGCGAGCTTATCTCGATTTTTACTTAAGATGGGTTCAAACTCTAATGACACGAAACTTCTATCCGCACCAGTATCAAATAACATAGAGGCATATCTACCATTTATAAGAAACGTACCGTTGACCACATTGCCGTCAGCTCTGGCCTGGTTTGCGTTAATATTGAAAGCCCTTCCTCTAGCAGGTGGAGGAGCTTGGTTTGCTTGGTTCACAGGGTTGGCTTGGGCCTGAGCATGAATAATATTGACCAGCCTTGGACATGAGTTCCTGAAATGACTTGGATCCCCACAATTGAAACAGGCCCGCATAGGTTGGCCCATAGGGTAGTTGGGTTGGTAGTATGTTTGGGCTAAATGTTGAGTGGGTGGAAATGGTTGTTGTTGTTGGGCTTGACCCATAAATTGTTGATGGGTTTGGGTTATAGGTTGGTGGCGATTTGTTCGTTGAGGTGCGCGGCATGTTTGTGCAAGGTGTCCAGCGCGACCGCAGCTGGTACAGTACTGGCAAGGATAGTCAGGGAAGTGGTGATACTGACAACGGTTACATTTTGGTAGTGGTCCTGTGTATGGTTTTTTGTATGGCGCGGGTGGAGGAGTGGCTTGAGTGATGGGTGCAGCAGGAACAGGGGTGTTGGTGTGGGTGACTGCAAAGTTCCTGTTGTTGCGCTTCCTCTTGTTACCAAATTTAGAGGAAGGAGTGTGGTGGTTTGAGGTTTGTCCCTCAGTAGGAGCTTTCTTCTTTTCTTCCTTGAACTTCCCATTACGAATTCGGTTTTCGGTTAGTTCTGTTGCCAACACCATGGCAGCTTCGAGTGTTACCGGTGAAACACTGAGGACCGAATCTTGGATTTTCGAGGGAAGTCCTCGAATGTAATGTTCGATCAGACGGTAAGTTGGAGTGAATAAGTTTGGTACCATCTGGTTCAACTCCAAGAACCGTTTGTTGTAAGTAGAGTGATCACCATCTTTTTGTTTCAGGGCATGAAATTCATCTTCCAATTTCTTAATCTCACTCCTAGGACAGAAACGCCTAGTCATGATCTCCCTTAACTCCTCCCAAGTTAAGGACATCGCATCTTCCATTCCCCTCTTTCCCTTCTCAGTATTCCACCAAGTGAGAGCTACACCAAGTAGTCTCCCGGTGGCATAACGAACTTTGCGATCCTCCGGACAATCGCAGTTTAAGAAAACGTTTTCCATCTCCTCGAACCAACGTTGGAGAGCAGTGACTCCCTCAGTCCCTTCGAATTTTGGGGGATCGCAAGACTTAAAATGTTTGTAGGTGCATTTGCCGGTAGGAGGGTCGTTGATGATCTGGTCCTGTTGTTGAGGAGGGTTAGTAGGATTTGCAGCAAGAGCTTGTTGTACTTGTACTACGATGTCAGGTAATATCGTGGCCATTTGGTTGGCGATATGAGTGGCCAATCGTTCCTGAGACTTTTCCGATTTCCTACTCCTTCGATGCGATCTATACGACATCTACAGGATCATAAAATGAGAAGATTGTGAGTTTATGGTATCTTTTAGGTGTCATGTGTCTTAAAAAAAATGAAAATAACATAAATATCAATAATGCAACTACATCCGAAGGATGTCTTGGGTTCGCTCATGTTGGGCCTCAAATGTCCCCCATACCTTCACCTATATAGTCATGTGGGCCCCCATGGCTATTGGTTTGGTAGGATTCACATTAGTATTGGCAATTTAACACTCGCATCCCCCGAATGCTAACCACAAAATATGTTTCATGAGATGTTTGGTCGGAACGTGTCCAGGTGTAGACACAATGACAACTCAAAGTGGGATTAGCTCTCACGACGTTTGGTATAGCATGCTTTGGCCTAATAGGTATTTCGTACTCTCATCGTTGGTCCCCAGGTAGGCAAACTGGTCCTTTATTTTGGATTTATACGAATGCCAGCCTAGACAGGACGTTCCGACTACCGGTACTAGTACCCTTCCAGTTACTACATGCCCGTCATGAGAACTCACTTTGATGAGATTTGAAAACACGAAAATCGTTGTAAAATCAATCATGATGTGGTGTGTGCTTGCATGGATGTGATATGTTATGATCATACGATTTCATGATAAGCATTATTTGATAATACATACTTATGAACATGCTTGAACAATATCAAATGTAACATGTTAACATAAACATATAAACATCATGAAATTTGGCATATAACACACAAAATTCTTATAAGTTTCTAATCGACTATAGTATAGGCTCTAAGGGTCTAATAACCTATCCTATATCCCTATAGTCATTGCTCTGATACCAATCTGTCACACCCCGACCCGCAGCGGAAAATAAGAGTCGGGGCATAATTGGGTTATCACCAAAGCACATGACATTTACTATTATGTTTCATAATTAAATGAAGTCAAAGTTACATTTCTCAAACCTTCAAACATGTTCATTCATTACAAAGGAAAATAACCAACATAATAATCCAAGCATTAAATCATTTTATTTCTTCTAATCCAGGCCCTACGTGTTCCTAGCTGCTGCTGGTTCACCTGTATCATGTGTAAAAATGGGAGGTTTTTGGGTCAACATAAGTTGGCGAGTGAACCTTATAGATAAACATTTAATAATGATTTTCTGGTTAGTTTATCAATAAAATATTGTGCATAATCATAAAAGAGCATACGTATGAAATCAAGCAATGGCAACATCAGTTACAATTATAGCATACATTAACATTTGATAACATACATGATCATACCAACATCATATGAAAATTAACATAAATGAACTGTGAGATCAAGGCTCAATCAAACGGAGCCGATCGTATTGCATGAACTGAAAATGTAAATTGAACTGTGTGCTCAAGGCTCAATCAAACGGAGCCGAGCGTATTGCATGATCTGAAATGTAAATTGAACTGTGCACTCAAGGCTCAATCAAACGGAGCCGAGCGTATTGCATGAACTTGAAATGTAAATAACCGATCAAGGCTCAATCAAACGGAGCCGATCGTGCGGGCACGCCTTGATCAACCACATAATAAAATGGGGATCAAACTCAACCTCGAGGGATGGGGAGCTACGGCCTCAGCAATTGCATGTACTGAAATAATAACTTGCAAACAATTCTAACTACTGAACAGCAACAACTAACACACATGTCATGATATGATATATGCACAATAACTTAGTTATAATAAGTAATTGAATAAGACACATGATACACCCCAAAAATATGATTAAAACGGGGAATTTGAAGGGTTCACTCACATTGGGTGCGTTGGATTTGAATTGGTGAGATGCGCACGATTTAGACGAAACGAGTTAACGAGGAAATCACTGACCTAAATAATAATGGGAAAAATATATTAAATGGATGGATTCTATTAAAGATTTTTAATGGGATTTTTAGATATATTTTTGTGAGTTTATGGCTATTTTCTATCCTTAAAAATGTTATTTTTAAGTATTTTTAATTGATTTTTAATTTAAATAAAACAAATAATTATTTAAAAAAAAAAAAATATTTTTTTACTGTTTGACCGTTGACCGTTGACCGTTGACCGGTTCGGTCAGCGGAAATTCTTGCGCCGAGCGGGATTCGAACCGGTGACCTTCCGTTCACGCGCACGTAGCTCTACCAACTGAGCTACGTGACTAACCCGTTAGAAATCTAGTTTTAATTATATTAATACACTTATTCGAATTTACCAAAATTCCTTTATTTTACAAAAACGTTTTATTCTCATTGAACCGGTGTTGGTGTCGAGACTCGATCGCGTGACGTGCAGTTTGTGTTGCACACAGTCCACCGCTGGACTGTGTGTCTAACCCGGTTATATTCTTGAATTATATTATACTTAACAACTACTCAATCTAACCCGGTTAGTTTTATGAATAAAAAGGAATGTTATTACGCAGCGTGTGTGTGTAGCAAGGATCGAACTCGGGACTTGTATATAAACTTTGCACACAGTCCACCGCTGGACTGTGTGTCTAACCCGTTAATTATCCGAGTTTTATTTATTCTTATCTCGATTTTTGATTCATCTTCTTCATTGCACTTACTGGTTTTTTTACACAGACAACTGATTCATGGTTCTACTACTTAAGTATCATGCCTACTAGTTTGAATGAATAACCGAACAGTTTGGGGGAAAGGAATACCGGACAGGTCGTCTTCTTCAGGAAGTCCGGCGAGAACAGAAAACTCTGTTTTTGAAACTTCGGCTGAGAGGGCTAATCAACAGAATTTAAGAGTTAGATTCGAAATTGAACCAGAGTACATGGGTTTTTAGCACGATTGAATGTGTTTACCGTCAACTAGCGTGGTTCCGGCAATTTCCAGAATTTCTCCGGCGAAACCAGAAATCCAGCAAAGTCTTCTGTGACTGACTTTGAGTGACGGAAAAATGTTAGTAGTGTCCTAGCAATAGATTGAAACGGCAAGAGAGGAAATTCTTACTGGTTTATGTTGAATACGGTTTTCCGGCGAGAGTTGCAGAAAATTCCGGCGACAGTTTTCTTGTGCTCAAATGACTTGAAAACGCGACGAAAATGGCTTTGAGTGTATTTGAGACAGTTCAGAATCGTATATATGATTGGAGACGGAATTATTTGTAACTTAAATGTCTTTCGGTTTCAAAACTCAACAATTGAAGTTCATTCAATCTAAACTTTAGTTAGAAACCGATATGCGTCGGTTATAAGTTAATTAAACGAACGAAAACTGATCTGACGATTTGGCTTACCGATTTCCGTTACTCAAATATCAGATAACCGTTAAACCGAGTTTGCGTATAAAATTTAATCGTTTCATAATACTAACAGAAAACAACTTGTGGCGGAGTGGTTTGGAAATGGATAGATAAATCGTTGGAGGCAGTTGACCCGGGTTCGAGTCCGGTCAGCTCCAACTATTTTTTATTTATTTTATTTTAACTTTTTATCAAAAATAATTTTTATAGATTAGTTTATATATTAATTATGTAACGTTTAAACTCAAAATATTCATAAATACTTAATGAAATTTCGTAACTTGGTATTTGATTACAAAACGAAGCGGGTTTTGGAGACCCGATTTATACAAATGTTACATAGGCCATTTGTTCCTCGTTACCTACGGGTGGAACTCATCGTAGCCTAATATACGAGATCAGCTCCGTTTGATTGAGCTTAGATTTTGCAGTACATCGCTTATCGTGCACACATGTACATTGTTAGTTGATGATAGATGAGATTGTTTGTGATTTAGATAACATACACGACGTTCCCATATTTGGTTAATGCACATTTTTATAAAATACTAAATATATCATGTTTCTTAATGACAAAAAGGATTCACTCGCCAAATTATGTTGACCCAAACTTTACTTTTACACATGATACAGGTGAGCAGGTTTGAAGCGTGGATCACATAGGATATGGGCCTTAGAAGAATTAAAAACGTTATTTGCAAGTTTGTTTGGAACGATTTGTGTTTGTTTGAATTATGTGTTATTGGGATATTTTTTAATTAAGTTTGAAATATTAAATATTAAATCTTTACAATAGTAAATGTGATGAGCTTTGATGAAAACCCAATCATGCCCCGATTACCTTATCCGCTGCGGGTCAGGGTGTGACATGGTTAAACCCGTGTTTCTTCATTGGCACCATCCGCTAATTACTCTCTCTCACATCTGTTTCTTTGTTTCGTTTTTTCACAAACCTCACGTCCAAATGGCTAATTTCACATTCAACACTCCACGAGGTCCTCGAACTAAAGGTAAGAACCCAGTTCATGCCTCTCGACTTGATAGACTAGTGGAAGAAGCTTCTTCCAGGAATGTTGGAACTCACCATGACTCTGGTCGTGTGAACATTCCGGTAACCCCCAGAGCTCAAATGGAGACTTCTTTCGTACCAATCACATCGGTCTTACCCCCGAGTGAGACTCCGATGTCTTGGTACATCAAGTCTCAGACGGCTCTGATACGTGGTCGAAAACCGACAATGAATCGTACTTAAGTTTATGTTTTTACATGACTTTTGATTTCAAATGGCCTAATTTTGATTAGAATTGTGTTTTGCAGGTCTAACAAAGTTTAAGGAGCTATTCGGGAGCTTTACGAAGCATCAAGGAGCGAACGGGATCAACCGGATTGGAAAGGAAGAAAATGGAAACCAAGAGTTGGGCTTAGCGTCGGTGACACCCTTTGGTTATTCGCGTCGGCCAGAAACTCGCGTAGACAGCCTATTAAGGCGACGATAGAAAAAGAAAAATCACTGAATTTCGTTTGTTGAGTGTTTTGAACGACTTATAACCCACTTTTTGGGTTTTTCAAAGGGAGTTACGAGTTTGAGAGCCTTAAAACACCTCTTGGGAGCCAAGAACACCATAACCTTCATCCACAACCAATTTCAATCCATCCAATCATCCAATTGATCGTCTTTGATCATAACCCTAACCTACCATCATCATCTCCTTCATCTTCCATCCACCTTCACCTTTCATCCCAAACCCTAACCATCATCATCACTACCTTCGAAGCTTCAAGATGTTTGTGATCAAGCTCTAATCAATCGTTGATCAAGTTCTGTTCACCATGAGCGGCTAATCTCTTTGGGTTTCACCCCGGTGTAGGTTTTGTAAGTTCTAGGGTTTGACATTGTTTTGAGTTTTGATTTGTGACAACTTGTGATTTGATTTAGAAACCTATGATAATTGACTTGCATTTGTATTGAACTCATGAATTGTCGAGTGAAGATTAAATTTGACTTTACGAAATGTTTATGTGCAATTATGCCTTGTCTAGGTTAGAGTTTACATGTTTGTGATAACGAAATGCATTGTAGTCCGTCGTTCACGACGTCGATAGCTCTTGGCATCTAAGTCACGTAACACTAAACTTGTTGGTCATTTTACAATTGCATTGAATCTAAAACGTGTAGGAACCCTAGGATTTCAATTACCGAACCGGGTGTGAACCTTGTTTTCTAATATTGTTATAATCATTCAATCAAGTTTCTTGCAATTGTTTAATTTTCATAGTTAATTAATTGGAAACAATTTTGTCGGTTCATTCCGATATTAATTCAAACAAACAAAAATTCAAAAAATCAACATAGCAAGCTTCATAAATTGTGATAACCTTTAAAATCAATTGCATCCATCGCAAACCACAAACTCTTTGTGGTTCGACCCCTACTACCACTAACACATTGTTAAGGGTAATTTGGGATTATAAATTTTATCTTTGATCGGGGCGCGACACTGTGATCAAATTTTGGCGCCGTTGCCGGGGCGTTCGTGCGCTTTGCATTTGAATTTGTTTGATTTTGTGTTTATCTGTTTAAAGTGCTTGTTTCTTTATATCGTTTCTGCTTTTGTGTTACGGGGTGTGTGTTATTTGTGTAGGTTACAAGTAGTGCATGCATACACGGAACTCTGGGAGGACCTCGCCGTTAGTGTTCGAACCGGAGATCATCAGAAGAAACCTAGCCAATCGGTTAGAGGCAACTTTTGTCTCTAATCCACCCAATACCAACTCACTACCTACACTATCTTTTGGACCCATTCCGATGGCTCCCCAAAACTCCAACCAACCCAACAACCAAAACCAATATCACGATTACCAATCCCAAAACCGAAACACCCAAAACCATCAATCGGGTGTGGTAACAACTCGAGACCACCAACACCACCATTACAAACTCGTAGTCGAAATCAAAACAATCGCCAACGTACACCCACACCTCCACCTCAAAACCAAACCCGACAAAACCCATTACCACCCAATCTCAACAACCGAAACGTTAATGCCAACCGTGGGGTTAACCAGAATCGTGGCATTCCCATGAATGAAGCCCAGTTTCTCAATCTTGGTGATTTGAGAAACAATATTCCCGACGATGCACCATATAGTGTTCCCGGTTATCAATCACCGGAACATGTGAGCGTCCACTCGGAGTATTCGGACGAGGGTGGAAACTATAATGAACGGGTTGTAGATGAAGAATGGGGAGACAATAGACCTTAGCTGTCACACCCCGACCCGCAGCGGAAAAGGTGATCGGGGCATGATTGGGTTATCATCAAAGCTCATGACATTTATTATAATGTTTCATATTTATTATTTCAATTTAAAAGAGATCATACATTCATATCAAACAAATACAACATGTTCTATTCATCCTTCTAAACTTCATTATTTTTCTTCTAAGGCAATTTCCTATGTTTTCCTTGCTTCATCCTGTTCGCCTGTATCATATGTAAAAATGGTTTTTGGATCAACAAAAAGTTGGCGAGTGAACCTTGTTAGAAAACATTTATTATTTATTTCTGGTTGTATTTAATATGGAAAAATTGTGCAATATTCATATATGAACAAACGTAAATAAACATACAATAACAACAACTAGCTTACAATAACAAACAACAACAAACAATAACATACATTAACAAACCAACAGCATACAATCACAACCCATTAGTATACGATATCAAACTACAACAAACAATAACATACATTAACAAACCAACAGCATACAATAACATATCAACTTGCATAAATATATAACATAAATGAAACTGTGCGATCAAGGCTCAATCAAACGGAGCCGATCGTATTGCATGTACTGAAAATGAAAAATGTCTGTGCGATCAAGGCTCAATCAAACGGAGCCGATCGTATTGCATGTACTGAAAATGAAAATGTCTGTGCGATCAAGGCTCAATCAAACGGAGCCGATCGTATGTTGGCACGCCAGGTTCACGCTCATAATGTAATGGGGAACATGCTCAACGCTCATAATGTAATGGGGAGCGGCGGCCTATGAAATTGCATGTACTGAAAATAATAAATTAAATCTACACAATAATCACACAAACAGTTTACACAGGCAGGATACACATTTATTCATGATATGATGTATGCACAATGATTTAAATATAATAAATAGTAAGACACATGATACACCCCAAAAACGTGATTTAAACGGGGAATTTGTAGAGATTCACTCACAGTGGGTGCGTTCGGTGAATGATGATGAATGCGCACGAGTTTAGAGGATTGATCGTTGAGGAATAACTAACCTAATTAATAAAGAAAAGTAAGGTAAATAAATGGATTTTATTAACAACTTTAATAGGATTTTTGGATATATTTTTGTGAGTTTTAGGCTAGTTTCTAACCTTAAAAATGTTATTTTTAAGTATTTTTAATTGATTTTTAAATAAAATAAATAAATAAAAATAATAAAAAAATGTTGACTTTTTGACCGTTGACCGTTGACTTGTTGACCGGTTTATTGTGTGTATGTATGCGCCGGGCAGGACTCGAACCCGAGACCTCCCGTACGCGTGCACACAGCTCTACCAACTGAGCTACGTGTCTAACCCGAAATATTTCTGTTTTTAATTATATTTATACACTAATTCAATTAATCCGAAAATTATTTATTTTTAAAAAGGGTTTTAAATGTATCGGACCGGTGTCGTCAACAGGTCTCGAACCCGGGACCTGTGACTTAATGTTACACACAGTCCACCGCTGGACTGTGTGTCTAACTTGGTTTAAATACAGATTTTTATTATACTTAACATCTAACGGAGTTAACCCGGTTCAGTTTTAAAAAAAGGCATTTTATTACAGCGCATGAGGTTGGGACAGGAATCGAACTCGCGACGTGTATGTGTTTATTTGCACACAGTCCACCACTGGACAGTGTGTCTAACCCGTTTATAAACTGTTTTTAATTAATCTTATATCATATCTGAACTCGTCTTCTTCGTTCAAAACACAGACATCGGTCAAAGCAACTGATACTTGATTAATTCGGCTAATGAACAAAATGAACAATTGGAAAGTATTGAATCGAAGAGTTTGGGGAAAGAAAATACCGAACAGATCGACTTCTTCAGAAAATCCGGCGAAGCTCGTCGACTCTGTTCTGGTGACCTTCGGCGGTTATCAGCGTGATTCTGAAACTTTCAGAAACTTTCCGGCGAAAACAGAAAAATCAGGCAACGTCGTCTATGGTTGATTCGTGTATATGAAAGTCCCGGTTTTCCGGCGAGTGAAATTTCTTGCGACAGAGATTCTTCAGAGGTTTACGATGAGTGGGAGTGATGTCAGTATGAGTTCTATGATCTTATTTTTGGGTAAGAAGAAAAGATGGGTTGAACTCGGTTTTCCGGCGAAAATTTCTGGTAAATTTTCAGAGAATTCCGGCGAGTTTTCTGAGCGAAATGAAGAGTAATTTTGATAAAGTCGCGCTCCACTGATGAATGATGTACAATTCAGATTGATTTACATTTTCAGTTTCAAATTCCCAAATCTTTCGGTTATGGTTTAGCGATTTGAATGAGGGTCATTAACGTTTTTCAGTTATAACCGGCGATGACGTAAATGCATCCGTTATGACAAAAGAACACTTCAATGTTTGATGAATTCGTCGGGATTTCCGGCGAGAATGATTTGGGCGCTGAGTGACCAAAATCGACTTCAGCTTTTATTATATGTATTAATTGAATCAATAAATCAACAAGAAACACAAGTGGCGGAGTGGTTGAGCGCGTGAGAGTTAAGGCTGTTTTGACCCGGTTGACTTGGCTGACCCGGGTTCGAATCCCGGCTTCAGCATGTTATTTTTAACTCACTATTTTTAATACATTTTCAAAAATAAATTTTATATTCTAATATACTAATTAGTTATGTATCGTTTAAAATTAATTTGGGCATTAAATACGCAACGAAATTTTTAACTGGTTGTTCGGTTATGAAGCGGGTTTGGTAAATCCGGTTTTTGGCGGATGTTACAGTATCCCCTACTTTTAGAAATTTCGTCCCGAAATTTAAGTAGTGGCATATTTGTCTAAAAAGGATGGTGTTTTAACTTTACAATTACATACTTAGAAGAGAGTAAGAGTTTAAATTTTGTTTGAGGCGGTAACGTTCCTTGTAAGGGTTGAATACCCTGCTACAGGAATCGCTTTTTGTTGCCTGAAGTGTATGAATACAGAACATGGATACACAGAGTTGATCGACTAAGTATGATGTTATGCATATGAGTTTGGGTACGTTTGAAAGATTAGATTATATCCTAAAATAAACTTCTAATACTAAAACCTACATGGAACTTCTCATAACCGCCTGACAATGCCTCTGATCCTCTGGCAAGAATACTTATATATAGGAAGTACCAGCGGCGTATCCACCATATTCTTGTCAAATTTTCATTGGTTTTATCAGTTAGTTATGATTGGTTCTATGATGTGACTCTAGAACATAAATAAACATAACAACCAATATCTGAGTCTAAATTCTGATAGCATACATGTTGGATTGATGACACAATCCAATTCCTTTAAAGGATGAGATGATATATATGCTAAATCAGTGAGTATAACACAAACTTCAATCAAGACAATACCAAATCCTACATGAAACTTCTCATAACCGCCTGATAATGCCTCTGATCCTTGACAAGAATACTTATATATACGAAGTACCAGCGGCGTATCCACCATATTCTTGTCAAATTTTCATTGGTTTTATCGGTAAGTTATGATTAGTCCTATGTGACTCTAAAACATACACAAACACAACAACCAAAGCTTGAGTCCTTGAATGATGACAATACCTCTCTCGTTTGTTATGATGGAGGGTTAGTCTATGTAGAAAATGGAACACAATCCAATTGAGCTACGTGTGCATGCGTTGGGTGTGCATGAATGCGTTGGGTGAGACTCGAACCCGAGACCTCCCGTACGCGTGCACGCAGCTCTACCAACTGAGCTACGTGTCTAACCCGAAATAATCTTGTTTTTAATTATATTTATATACTAACTCGATTTATTCAAAATTCATATGTTTTAAATAGATTTTAAATCATCGAACTGGTGCCGTTAACCAGACTCGAACGCGTGACGTACGACTTAGTGTTGCACACAGTCCACCGCTGGACTGTGTGTCTAACCTGGTTAATATTTCGGTTTTTATTATACTTAACAACTAACGGAGTTAACCCGGTTCAGCTTTAATCAGAAAGGCATTTTATTACATAGAGAGTAAAGCTGAGACAGGATTCGAACTCGCGCCGTATGTGTATATGTTTTCACACAGTCCACCGCTGGACTGTGTGTCTAACCCGTTCATTATATCGATTTTTATTAGTCTTATGTTATACTGCGTCTTCGTCTTCTTCGTTAATTTTACCCAGAAACCAAGTCCAACTGTTTTTGACTGATTCATGTCATATTCGATTTTCAAACATTATAAGTAATTTAAAGGTAAAGAATGGAGAGAGTTTGGGGAAAAAGACGTACCGATCAGTGTTGTTCACAGAATTCCGGCAGAGGTCCGTCGGTTCTGGAAGTGAACTCTGGTTGTTAAAATCACTTTATTTGAGTGTTTGATAACCGATTTCAGTTACAATTGGTGAAATCGATTGATTTACCTTTGTCCATAAAATCTATTTGTTTCCTAAAGATGACAGAAAACAAACAAGTGGCGGAGTGGTTAAACGTGTGATTTTAAGTCTTTGAAATTATAATTCGGCTGACCCGGGTTCGAGTCCCGGCAGCCCCAATTTATTTTTAAACACTTTATTTTTACTTTTTATCAATTATAACTTTTATGGTTTAGTTTGTTTATTAATTATGTAACATTAAAAATTAAAATAACCATAAATACACAACGTGACATTTATAACTTAATATTCGATTACAAAACGGAGCGGGTTTTGGAAACCCGTTTTTGACAAATGTTACAGTATCCCCTACTTTTAGGAATTTCGTCCCGAAATTTAAGTAGTAGAAGAAGTAAGAAAAAGATGTGGGCATTTTTCGCGCATTGAGTCTTCACGTTCCCAAGTAAACTCAGGTCCCCGTTTCGACTCCCAGCGAACCCTAACAATTGGAATGCGACTTCGTCGAAGACGTTTTTCTCCGAAATCCATGATCTCTACAGGTCTTTCAATAAAATGCATAGATTCATCAATCTGAATATCTTCCAGCGGAATGTGAAGGTTCTCATCAGCGAGGCACTTCTTCAAGTTGGATACGTGGAATGTAGGATGAATCCTGTTGAGTTCTTCTGGTAGGTCAAGCTTGTATGCTACAGGTCCTACTCTTTCGAGTATCTTGAAAGGTCCTACGTAGCGTGGTGCTAGCTTGCCTTTTTGACCAAAACGAACTACTCCCTTCCACGGTGATACTTTTAGAAGTACATGATCACCAATGTTAAACTCTAAAGGCTTCCGTCATTTTATCTGCATAACTCTTTTGACGACTTTGAGCCGCCAGAAGATTGTTTCGGATTTGATGGATCTTGTCTGTAGTTTCTTGGATCAGTGAATTGAGCTTCCCCAATTTCGTGCCAACTTACAGGAGATCGGCACTTACGACCATATAAGGCTTCGAAAGGTGCCATGCCGATGCTTGAATGATAGCTGTTGTTGTACGAAAATTCAACTAATGGAAGATGAGCGTCCCAATTTCTCTTAAAGTCTATGACACATGCTCGAAGCATATCTTCAAGGGTTTGTATGGTGCGTTCAGATTGACCATCAGTTTGAGGGTGATAGGCGGTACTGAGATCTAATCGCGTACCCATAGCGGCTTGTACTGCTTGCCATGTTCATGAAGTGAAACGACCATCACGATCAGAAATAATGCTTAACGGTACCCCATGTCGGCTTACGATTTCGCTGATATAAATACGAGCTAGCTTTTCGTTCTTGAAATCTTCGCGGATAGGAATAAAGTGAGCTGATTTTGTAAGTCGGTCAATTATTACCCATATAGTGTCATACCCACCAGAAGTGCGAGGTAACCCGGTAATGAAATCCATGGTTATATTTTCCCACTCCCATACAGGTATTTTAGGTTGGACCAGAAGTCCTGAGGGTCTTTGGTGTTCAGCTTTCACCTTGGAACATGTAAAGCACTTAGAAACAAAAACAGCAATATCCTTTTTCATTCCAGGCCACCAATAGGTGTATCGAAGGTCTTGATACATCTTATCGGCTCCTGGATGTATAGAGTATCGTGTTTTGTGAGCCTCATTCATAAGAATTTCACGAAGATTGTTGTGGTCAGGAATCCATAAGCGATCTAGATAGTATAGAATACAGTCGGATTTAGTTTCAATTCTAAGTTCAGCTCCACAGGACAGCTCCTTTCTCACATCATCTTCCGTTACTGAAACATGTTGGGCTTCTCGGATTTTGTTTCTTTGATGTCGCTTACGATTTTATGCATAATAGTTTTGAGGGAACTGATACATTTGAAATGATAAGGTATGTATCATAAAACAAAAAATTCAACCATGACGATATTTAAACCTACACGGAACTTTTCATAACCCCCTGGTAATGCTTTTGATCCTTTGCCAAGAATACTTATATATAGGAAGTACCAGCGGCGTATCCACCATATTCTTGTCAAATTTTCGTTGGCTTTATCAGTAAATCATGATCAGTTCCATGTGACTCTAAAACATAAACAACACAACGAACAAAACTTGAGACTCAATTCTGAAATGATAAATGATTAAATGATGACAGTATCTCTCTCGTTGGTTATGATGAAGGGGTCAGTCTATGTAAAAGTGTGACACAACCCAACTTCTTTAATTGGTGAGATTGAGATATGTCGAGATGTATGATGATATGAATGTTAAATCAATGAGTATAAAACAAAACTGTAATATCAAATCGCATTAAAATTCTTGGATACATAATTTCCAAATTTTACAACTGGGATACAGAAAGATTGAGATAACATAAAGAAAACATTAAAACTAGACGATTGGAGTTGAGTCTTGATTCTTGGTGAGGAAAAAAAACTAATTGGGTGATTCGTTTGAGCCGTTATTAGTTTCAACAACGTTGGCGTTGATGTTGTAAGCTTTTCCTCTTGCAGGTGGTGGAGCTTGTTAGCTTGATTCACCGGATTTGCTTGAGCTTGGGCATGAATGATGTTCACCAAACGTGGACAAGTGTTTCTAAAGTGGTTTAGGTCTCCACAGTTGTAACAAGCCCGCATAAGTTGTACCATGGGATAGTTGGGTTGGTAGTATGTTTGGGCTAGATGTTGGGTAGGTGGTAGTAGTAGGGGTTGTTGGGCTTGACCCATTATTTGTTGGTGGGTTTGGGTTGAAGGCAGGTGGCGGTTCGTTCGATGAGGTATGCGACAGGTTTGAACAGTATGACCTGCGCGACCACAGCCGGTGCAATATTGGCAAGGATGATCAGGAGAATGGTGGTATTGGCAACGGTTGCATTTTGGTAACGGGCCAGAGTATGGTCTTTTGTGTGGTGCGGGTGAAGGGGCGACTTGGGTAATGGGTGCAGCAGGAATAGGGTAATTGGTTTGTGTGACGGCGAAGTTTCTTGTGCTTCGATTCCTTTTACCAGTAAACTTCGAGGAGGAACCAGAATCGCTTGAAGTTTGAGCCTCAATGGGGGCTTTCTTCTTCTCCTCTTTGAATTTACCGTTTCGAATGCGATTTTCGGTCAGTTCAGTGGCTAGTTCCATAGCAGCTTCAAGTGTTGCTGGTGAAGTGCTGAGTACTGAATCTTGAATTTTCGAGGGAAGACCTCGAATATAATGCTTGATCAAGCGATAAGTTGGGGTGAACAAGTTAGGGACCATTTGGTTCAACTCTAAGAACCTCTTGTTGTAGATGGTATGATCTCCCTCCTTTTGCTTTAAAGAATGAAATTCGTCCTCCAACTTTTTAATCTCACTCCTGGGACAGAAACGCCTAGTCATGATTTCCCTTAACTCCTCCCAAGTTAAGGCCATTGCATCATCAGTTCCCCTCTTCCCTTTTTCAGTATTCCACCAAGTGAGAGCTACCCCAAATAGTCTCCCGGTGGCGTATCGAACCTTGCGATCCTCAGGACAATCGTAGTTGAGGAAGGTGTTTTCCATTTCCTCGAACCAATGGAGAAGAGCAGTGACACCTTCGGTCCCTTCAAATTTAGGAGGATCACAAGATTTGAAATGTTTGTATGAGCACTTGCTGATAGGAGGGTTGTCGATGTTCTGGTCATGTTGTTGGGGAGGATTAGTGGGATTTGTGGCGAGGGCTTGTTGCACTTGGACCACAATGTCAGGCAGTATCGTGGCCATTTGTTTCGCGATGTGTGCGGCCAAGCATTCCTGAGACCTTCCTGATCTTTTACCCCCTCGTTGTTGTCTGGACGACATCTACAGGAACATACATGAGAAGATTGTGAGTTTATGGAGTCTTTTTAGGTGTCATGTGTCTTTAAGAAAATGAAAGTAACATAAATATCAATAATGCAACTACATCCATAGGATGTCTTGGGTTTGCTCATGTTGGGCCTCAAATGTCCCCCATACCTTCACCCGTATAGTCATGTGGGCCCCCATGGCTATTGGCTCGGTAGGATTCACATTAGTATTGGCAATTTAACACTCGCATCACCCGAATGCAAACCACAAAATATGTTTACGAGATGTATGGTCGGAATGTGTCCAGGTGTAGACACAATGACAACTCAAAGTGGGGTTAGCTCACACGACGTTTGGTATAGCATGCTTTGGCCTAATAGGTACTTCGTACTCTCATCGTTAGTCCCCAGGTAGGCAAACTGGTCCTTTATTTTGGATTTATACGAATGCCAGCCTAGACAGGACGTTCTGACTACCGGCACTTGTACCCTTCCAGTTACTACATGCCCGTCATGAGAACTCACTTTGATGTGATTTGAAAATACAAAAAATCATTGAAAAAAACAATCATGAAAATGATGTGGTGTGTGCTTTCATGGATATGATATATTGTGAGGATATGATTCATGATAGGCATTATATACTAATATGTACTTATGAACATGCTTGCATAATATTGAATGTAACATTTAACATAAAACATATAAACATCATGAAATTTGGCATGTAACACACAAAAATCTTAAAAATTTCTAATCAAACTATAGTATAGGCTCTAAGGGTCTAATAACCTATCCTATATCCCTATAGTCATGGCTCTGATACCAATCTGTCACACCCCGACCCGCAGCGGAATAAGAGTCGGGGCATAATTGGGTTATCACCAAAGCTCATGATATTTACTAATATGTTTCATATTTATTAAAGTCAAAATTACATTCCCAAATATCCAAACATGTCCATACAATACAAAGAAAATAAACCAAGCAAAACAATCCCAAACTCTAAATCATTTTATTCTTCTAGTCCAATCCTAAGTGTTTCTTGCTGCAGCTGGTTCACCTGTATCATGTGTAAAAATGGGGGTTTTTGGGTCAACATAAGTTGGCGAGTGAACCTTGTTAGATAAACATTTATTATTGATTTACTTATTAGTTTATCAATGAAAAATTGTGCATAATCATAAATGAGCAAATGTAAATAACCAAGCAGTAGCAATAGCAATCACAACTATAACATACAATAACACATGACAGCATACATTAACATACCAACATCATACGATAAATAACATGAATGAAACTGTGCGATCAAGGCTCAATCAAACGGAGCCGATCGTATTGCATGTACTGAAAATGAGAAATGTCTGTGCGATCAAGGCTCAATCAAACGGAGCCGATCGTATTGCATGTACTGAAAATGAAAAATGTCTGTGCGATCAAGGCTCAATCAAACGGAGCCGATCGTATGTGGGCACGCCAGGTTCACGCTCATAATGTAATGGGGAACATGCTCAACGCTCATAATGTAATGGGGAGCGGCGGCCTATGAAATTGCATGTACTGAAAATAATAAATTGCATCCAACGATAACCACACAACAGTTGAAACAAACTGAATACACATGTTCATGATATGAGGTATGCACAATGATTTAAATATAATATATAGCAAGACACATGATACACCCCAAAACGTGATTAAAACGGGGAATTTGTAAAGATTCACTCACTTTGGGTGCGTTTGAATGGAGATGATGAGATGCGCACGAGTCGGGAGAGTTGAACAACGAGAATTACTAACCTAAATAATAACGGAAAAATATAGTAAATGAGTGGATTTTATTAAGGATTTTAATGGAATTTTTAGATATATTTTTGTGAGTTTAAGGCTATTTTCTATCTTTGAAAATATTATTTTTAAGTATTTATAATTGATTTTTAAATTAAATTAAATAAATAAAAATATATAAAAAAATTGTTTATTTTGCGTTGACCGTTGACCGTTGACTTGTTGACCTGTTGATCGGTTCGGTCAGTGTGCATGAATGCGCTGGGTGAGACTCGAACCCGAGACCTCCCGTACGCGTGCACGCAGCTCTACCAACTGAGCTACGTGTCTAACCCGAAATAATTTTGTTTTTAATTATATTTATATACTAATTCGATTTATTCAAAATTCATTTGTTTTAAAAAGATTTTAAATCATCGAACCGGTGCCGTTAACCAGACTCGAACGCGTGACGTACGACTTAGTGTTGCACACAGTCCACCGCTGGACTGTGTGTTTAACCTGGTTAATATTTCGGTTTTTATTATACTTAACAACTAACGGAGTTAACCCGGTTCAGCTTTAATCAAAAAGGCATTTTATTACATAAAGAGTAAAGCTGGGATAGGATTCGAACTCGCGCCGTATGTGTATATGTTTGCACACAGTCCACCGCTGGACTGTGTGTCTAACCCGTTCATTATATCGATTTTTATTAGTCTTATGTTATACTGCGTCTTCGTCTTCTTCGTTAATTTTACCCAGAAACCAAGTCAAACAGTTTTTGACTGATTCATGTCATATTCAATTTTCAAACATTATAAGTAATTTAAAGGTAAAGAATGGAGAGAGTTTGGGGAAAAAAGACGTACCGATCAGTGTTGTTCACAGAATTCCGGCAGAGGTCCGTCGGTTCTGGAAGTGAACTCTGGCTGTTAAAATCAATTAACAGTTTTGTTCGATTATTTGTGAAGTTGAGGCACTTAATCAAAGTTTAACAGAAGTTTGAAAGGTCATATCAGTTCTCGGTGTGTTTCCGGAAGTTTCAGAAGTTTTCCGGCGAAGGTAGGATTTTCGACAAACGTTGACTAGGATTGATTCTGATGGTGGAGTTGTGTTAGTGACCGATTAATCACATGACTGAAACAGAAAGAGTCGAAGGAATTACCGTGTGGATGTGAGTCTCGGTTTTCCGGCGACTTGCAGAATTTTTCCGGCGAGTTGATTTAAGCTTCTCCGGTGGACTGTAAAGTTGCGGAAATGCAATTGAAGGTCTTGCAGAGTATTTTGAGTCGCAAGAGAGGTCTAAGATTGAAGTAATCCGAGAATTGAAAGTTTTCGGTTATTAAACCGATTCACTTCCGAATTCAAGTTACATTCACGGCAGCATTGATTGAAATCATCAGTTTATCGGTTATACTCGTTGAATCGCGAGTATCCAGATCGTCTTTGAGTGTTTGATAACCGATTTCAGTTACAATTGGTGAAATCGATTGATTTACCTTTGTCCATAAAATCTATTTGTTTCCTAAAGATGACAGAAAACAAACAAGTGGCGGAGTGGTTAAACGTGTGAGTGTTAAGTCTTTGAAATTATAATTCGGCTGACCCGGGTTCGAGTCCCGGCAGCCCCAATTTATTTTTAAACACTTTATTTTTACTTTTTATCAATTATAACTTTTATGGTTTAGTTTGTTTATTAATTATGTAACATTAAAAATTAAAATAACCATAAATACACAACGTGACATTTATAACTTAATATTCGATTACAAAACGGAGCGGGTTTTGGAAACCTGTTTTTGACAAACGTGGACAAGTGTGGGCCCCCATGAATACCGGGCCTTGCATGCCGCCATACTTCACCTTCGTAATCATGTGGGCCCCCATGAATACCGGGTTTTTCATATGGTTCGCATGTGTTAGCCTGGTTACGTACACTAAAACCCAGAGAAAATCGAGAAATATGTAACGTATGATATTCGGAATGTGTCCAGGTGTGGACACGGTGACACCTCAAAGTGGGGTTAGTTCGAACGACGTTTGGTGTGGCATGCTTTGGCCTAATAGGTCCTTCGTACTCTCATCGTTAGTCCCCAGGTAGGCAAACTGGTCCGTTATATTGGATTTATACGAATGCCAACCTAGACAGGACGTTCCGACTACCGGTACTTGTACCCTTACAGTTACTACATACCCGTCGCAGAACTCACTTTGATGAGATTTGAAAAATGAAAAATGCGACAAAATCTTGAATAACGGAAGTATGAATATGTGAATATTGTAACATGTATGATGAATATGTATGTAAGTATGTATGTTTGACTGCAAGTATGATTCACTATGTATCACAAATTGTAATATTGGAAATGTTTGCATGCATTTGTGTATGTAATAAATATGAAACAAATAAATATCATAAGTTTGCATGTAACCACATAAACAATTAAAATCTAGTCAACTATAGTATAGGCTCTAAGGGTCTAATAACCTATCCTATATCCCTATAGTCATGGCTCTGATACCAATCTGTCACACCCCGACCCGCAACAGAAAAGGTGATCGGGGCATGATTGGGTTATCATCAAAGCTCATGACATTTATTATAATGTTTCATATTTATTATTTCAATTTAAAAGAGATCATACAATCATATCAAACAAATACAACATGTTCTATTCATCCTTCTAAACTTCATTATTTTTCTTCTAAGGCAATTTCCTATGTTTTACTTGCTTCATCCTGTTCGCCTGTATCATATGTAAAAATGGTTTTTGGATCAACAAAAAGTTGGCGAGTGAACCTTGTTAGAAAACATTTATTATTTATTTCTGGTTGTATTTAATATGGAAAAATTGTGCAATATTCATATATGAACAAACGTAAATAAACATACAATAACAACAATTAGCTTACAATAACATACATTAACAAACCAACAGCATACAATCACAACCCATTAGTATACGATATCAAACAACAACAAACAATAACATACATTAACAAACCAACAGCATACAATAACATATCAACTTGCATAAATATATAACATAAATGAAACTGTGCGATCAAGGCTCAATCAAACGGAGCCGATCGTATTGCATGTACTGAAAATGAAAAATGTCTGTGCGATCAAGGCTCAATCAAACGGAGCCGATCGTATTGCATGTACTGAAAATGAAAATGTCTGTGCGATCAAGGCTCAATAAAACGGAGCCGATCGTATGTTGGCACGCCAGGTTCACGCTCATAATGTAATGGGGAACATGCTCAACGCTCATAATGTAATGGGGAGCGGCGGCCTATGAAATTGCATGTACTGAAAATAATAAATTAAATCTCCACAATAATCACACAAACAGTTTACACAGGCAGGATACACATTTATTCATGATATGATGTATGCACAATGATTTAAATATAATAAATAGTAAGACACATGATACACCCCAAAAACGTGATTTAAACGGGGAATTTGTAGAGATTCACTCACAGTGGGTGCGTTCGGTGAATGATGATGAATGCGCACGAGTTTAGAGGATTGATCGTCGAGGAATAACTAACCTAATTAATAAAGAAAAGTAAGGTAAATAAATGGATTTTATTAACAACTTTAATAGGATTTTTGGATATATTTTTGTGAGTTTTAGGCTAGTTTCTAACCTTAAAAATGTTATTTTTAAGTATTTTTAATTGATTTTTAAATAAAATAAATAAATAAAAATAATAATAAAAAAATGTTGACTTTTTGACCGTTGACCGTTGACTTGTTGACCGGTTTATGTGTGTATGTATGCGCCGGGCAGGACTCGAACCCGAGACCTCCCGTACGCGTGCACGCAGCTCTACCAACTGAGCTACGTGTCTAACCCAAAATATTTCTGTTTTTAATTATATTTATACACTAATTCAATTAATCCGAAAATTATTTATTTTTAAAAAGGGTTTTAAATGTATCGGACCGGTGTCGTCAACAGGTCTCGAACCCGGGACCTGTGACTTAATGTTACACACAGTCCACCGCTGGACTGTGTGTCTAACTTGGTTTAAATACAGATTTTTATTATACTTAACATCTAACGGAGTTAACCCGGTTCAGTTTTAAAAAAAGGCATTTTATTACAGCGCATGAGGTTGGGACAGGAATCGAACTCGCGACGTGTATGTGTTTATTTGCACACAGTCCACCGCTGGACTGTGTGCCTAACCCGTTTATAAAACTGTTTTTAATTAATCTTATATCATATCTGAACTCGTCTTCTTCGTTCAAAACACAGACATCAGTCAAAGCAACTGATACTTGATTAATTCGGTTAATGAACAAAATGAACAATTGGAAAGTATTGAATCGAAGAGTTTGGGGAAAGAAAATACCGAACAGATCGTCTTCTTCAGAAAATCCGGCGAAGCTCGTCGACTCTGTTCTGGTGACCTTCGGCGGTTATCAGCGTGATTCTGAAACTTTCCGGCGAAAACAGAAAAATCCGGCAACGTCGTCTGTGGTTGATTCGTGTATATGAAAGTCCCGATTTTCCGGCCACTTGCAGAGAATTCCGGCGAGTGAAATTTCTTGCGACAGAGTTTCTTCAGAGGTTTAAGATGAGTGGGAGTGATGTCAGTATGAGTTCTATGATCTTATTTTTGGGTAAGAAGAAAAGATGGGTTGAACTCGGTTTTTCGGCGAAAATTTCAGGTAAATTTTCAGAGAATTCCGGCGAGTTTTCTGAGCGAAATGAAGAGTAATTTTGATAAAGTCGCGCTCCACTGATGAATGATGTACAATTCAGATTGATTTACATTTTCAGTTTCAAATTCCCAAATCTTTCGGTTATGGTTTAGCAATTTGAATGAGGGTCATTAACGTTTTTCAGTTATAACCGGCGATGACGTAAATGCATCCGTTATGACAAAAGAACACTTCAATGTTTGATGAATTCGTCGGGATTTCCGGCGAGAATGATTTGGGCGCTGAGTGACCAAAATCGACTTCAGCTTTTATTATATGTATTAATTGAATCAATTAATCAACAAGAAACACAAGTGGCGGAGTGGTTGAGCGCGTGAGAGTTAAGGCTGTTTTGACCCGGTTGACTTGGCTGACCCGGGTTCGAATCCCGGCTTCAGCATGTTATTTTTAACTCACTATTTTTAATACATTTTCAAAAATAAATTTTATATTCTAATATACTTATTAGTTATGTATCGTTTAAAATTAATTTGGGCATTAAATACGCAACGAAATTTTTAACTGGTTGTTCGGTTAATAAACGAATCGGGTTTGGTAAATCCGGTTTTTTGCGGATGTTACATTAGCTTACTTCTCAAGAATGGGAAGTGTGTTTCTCGTTCGACCCACGTGAAAGTGAAAAACAGATTTGCTTGAGGGCAAGCAAAAGACAAGTGTGGGGATGTGATACGTGGTCGAAAACCGATGATGAATCGTATTTAAGTTTATATTTTTACATGATTTTGGTTTCGAATGGCCTACTGTGATTAGAATTGTGTTTTGCAGGTCTAAAAGAGTTTAAGGAGCTATTCGAGAGAGCATCGGGTAGCAAACTCGATCAACCGGGAATTGGAAATGAAGAAAACGAAAACCAAGAGTTGGGCTTAGCGTCGCCGACGACCAAATGGGCCGTTGGCGACGCCCCTTGGTTTTCCCAACGGCCAGAAACTCGCGTAGACATCCTATTAAGGCGTCGACAGAAAACGGAAAATTTAGAGGGCGTCGCCGACGCCCTCCAAAAAGTGCTATCACCGAATTTCGTTTGTTGAGTGTTTTGAACGAGTCATAACCCACTTTTTGAGTTTTTCAAAGGGAGTTACGAGTTTGAGAGCCTTAAACCACCTCTTGGGAGCCAAGAACACCATAACCTTCATCCACAACCAATTTCAATCCATCCAATCATCCAATTGCTCGTCTATGATCATAACCCTAACCTACCATCATCTTCCATTCACCTTCACCTTTCATCCCAAACCCTAACCATCATCATCACTACCTTCGAAGCTTCAAGATGTTTATGATCAAGCTCCAATTAATCGTTGATCAAGTTCCGTTCCATGAGCGGCTAATCTCTTTGGGTTTCACCCTGGTGTAGGTTTTGTAAGTTCTAGGGTTTGACATTGTTTTGAGTTTTGATTTTTGACAACTTGTGATTTAATTTTGAAACCTATGATAATTGACTTGCATTTGTATTGAATTCGTGAATTATCGCGTGAAGATTAAATTTGACTTTACGAAATGTTTATGTGCAATTATGTCTTGTATAGGTTAGAGTTTACATGTTTGTGATAACGAAATGCATTGTAGTCCGTCGTTCACGATGTCGATAGCTCTTGGAATCTAAGTCACGTAACACTAAACTTGTTGGTCATTTTTACAATTGCATTGAATCTAAAACGTGTAGGAACCCTAGGATTTCAATTACCGAACCGGGTGTGAACCTTGTTTTCTAATATTGTTATAATCATTCAATCAAGTTACTTGCAATCGTTTAATTTTCGTAGTTAATTAATTGGAAACAATTTTGTCGGTTCATTCCAATATTAATTCAAACAAACAAAAAATTCAAATAATCAACCTAGCAAGCTTCATAAATTGTGACAACCTTTAAAATCAATTGCATCCATCGCAAACCACAAACTCTTCATGGTTCGACCCCTACTACCACTAACACATTGTTAAGGGTAATTTGGGTTTATAAATTTTATCTTTGACCGGGGTGCGACACTCCGATCAGGCTCTGAATGTCGTCTACGCGCAACTCTACGCACAAACAAACGCTTCTGCTGCCCTGGTGCAGCCAACTGCTCAGGTGCATGCTTCGCCTGCACCAAGAATATTGAACTACGACTCGGCAGCTGGAGCGAGCGTCCCATCTGAACTCCGTACCCGAGAGACGGAGTACTCTCAATCGCTGCCTAAACCCGAGTCTCATACTCATAGGCGAGCCTCCATCCACTCGCGGTTGGGCCAGCGTCCCCTCGAGGAGCGGTACACCCAACGTGAGGAGGACAAGACATATGGCGAGGGTGATAGCGCCAATGTGTTTCACCGGCTGCCGAAAGATCATGCTGCTTATAGATCTATGCCACGGGCTGGTTACAACCCGGAGGTGGAGTACAACTATAATTTGATCTACAGGCCGGCTGAAGCAGCCGAACACTCAAAATTCATCAAGGAGATCGCGCTCGCCCCGCTGGACCGCGCAAAACTTCCCTCCAACGTGGGGAGGTACAATGGGTTGACAGACCTAGATGACCATCTGCGCCTCTTCACCGGTGCAGGACTGATCGGAGGCTGGACGCTACCTATGGTGTCACTTGTTTGTCCAAACTCTCACAGGCGCTGTGCGCCTATGGTTTGACAACTTGCCCACAGGCAAGCTCGCGTCATGGAACAACTTGAAAGACAAGTTCCTGACGCACTTCAGCCAACAGCGGCGTTCACGGACGTAGTCGAACGAACGAGACCTGTGTTCCTTCGCTAAGCTAACCGACCTAAATTTTTAGTTCGTATTCATTCATTAAGCTAATCGAAGGAACATAAACGAACTTCCCGCCGAACGGTTCACAGTCACACCCCGACCCGCAGCGGAAATAAGAGTCGGGGCATAATTGGGTTATCACCAAAGCACATGACATTTACTATTATGTTTCATAATTAAATGAAGTCAAAGTTACATTTCTCAAACATCCAAACATGTTCATTCATTACAAGGGAAAAATAACCAAACATAATAATCTAAATACTAAATCGTTTTATTTCCTCTAATCCAGGTCCTATGTGTTCCTAGCTGCTGCTGGTTCACCTGTATCATGTGTAAAATAGGAGGTTTTTGGGTCAACATAAGTTGGCGAGTGAACCTTATAGATAAACATTTGATAATGATTTTCTGGTTAGTTTATCAATAAAATATTGTGCATAATCATAAAAGAACACATGTATGTAATCAAACATTGGCAAATATCAATTACGATTATAACATACATTAACAATCGATAGCATACATGAACATACCAACATCATATAATAATTAACATAAATGAACTGTGCGTTCAAGGCTCAATCAAACGGAGCCGATCGTATTGCATGAACTGGAAATGTAAATTGAATTGTGCGCTCAAGGCTCAATCAAACGGAGCCGAACGTATTGCATGAACTGGAAATGTAAATTGAACTGTGCGCTCAAGGCTCAATCAAACGGAGCCGAACGTATTGCATGTATTGAAATGTAAAATGAAATGACCGATCAAGGCTCAATCAAACGGAGCCGATCGTGCGGGCACACCAAGATCAACCGCATAATTAAATGGGGATCCAACTCAACCTCGATGGATGGGGAGCCACGGCCTCGGCAATTGCATGTATTGGAATAATAATTTGCATACAATAATAACTACTTAACAGCAACAAACTAAAACACATGTCATGATATGATATATGCACAATAACTTGGTTATAATATGTAAATGAACAAGACACATGATACACCCCAAAAACGTGATTAAAACGGGGAATTTGAAGGGTTCACTCACATTGGGTGCGTTGAATTTGAGATGGTGAGATGCGCACGATTTAGACGAAGCGAGTCAACGAGGAATCACTAACCTAAATAATAATGGAAAAATATATTAAATGGATGGATTTTATTAAAGATTTTAATGGGATTTTTAGATATATTTTTGTGAGTTTATGGCTATTTTCTATCCTTAAAAATGTTATTTTTAAGTATTTTTAATTGATTTTTTAATTAAAATAAACAAATAAATATATAAAAAAATATTATTATTTTTACTGTTTGACCGTTGACCGTTGACCGGTTCGGTCAGCGGTAAATGTTTGCGCCAAGCGGGATTCGAACCGGTGACCTTCAGTTCACGTGCACGTAGCTCTACCAACTGGGCTACGTGACTAACCCGTTAGAAACTCAGTTTTAATTATATTTATATACTTATTCGACTTGACCGAAAATACCTTTATTTACAAAAACGTTTTAATTCAATTGACCGGTGCTTGGGACAGGGTTCGAACGCGCGTCATGAAGTTTATCTTGCACACAGTCCACCGCTGGACTGTGTGTCTAACCCGGTTATATTCTTGATTTATATTATACTTAACAACTACCCGCTCTAACCAGGTTAGTTCATGAATAAAAATTACGTAAAGCGTGTGCATAGTAAGAATCGAACTCGCGGCGTGATTATGAAATGTGCACACAGTCCACCGCTGGACTGTGTGTCTAACCCGTTTATAAACCGAATTTTAATTACTCTTATATTTGAAATAGATTCATCTTCTTCGTCGGATTACACTGTCAGCGTAATTCAACTGGTTAAGGTTGATTTTGCGATTTACTAAGATCTTAGACACTAACAACAATTCAAGGGTAAGGAATGGAAAGAGTTTAAAGAACAGGATTTACCGTTTGGAGATAAACGCAGAAATCCGGCGAAGATTTTGTCGGTACAGGAATTGAACTCCGACTGTTGAAACAATTAACAGTGTGGATCGATTATTTATAGAATTAAATCACCTCAACAAAGTTTAAATGAAATGCAGGATCTCTTACCAGTTCACAGTGGAATTCCGGCAATTTCAGAAACTTACCGCGAAGGTGAGATTTCCGATAATTGTTGGCTAAGATTGATTCTGATGATGGAGTTGTGTTAGAGATTGACTAGTCACATGTTTTAAACAAAAAGAGTCGAAGGAATTACCGTGAGAATGCGAGTCCCGGTTTTCCGGTGAGTTGCAGAAAAATTCTGGCGATCGGATTCAGAGGATCTTACGGTTCAGAAACTTGACGAAAAGAAATTGAGTGTTGTTGTGATAGTTAGGAATCGCGCAAATGATCAGGACTTGGATTAAATCAGAGTTTGGTACGTTTTCGGTTTCAAATACCGGAAATGATGAAGCCTTTATGTTCATTCAATTCGGACTTAATCAGAAACCGTTATTCATCAGTTATAAGCTGGCCAAAAGAAGTCGATATGATTTGACGATCGGTTTACCGATTTCCGTTATTCAGATGGCTTTAACGGTTGATTCGTGTTAGCGTATAAGATCCAATTGTTTTCCTAAGGTTAACATAAAACACTTGGTGGCGGAGTGGTTTGGGAAGCGGATGATAAGTTGTTGGAGACAGCTGACCGGGTTCGAGTCCCGGCAGCTGCAATTGTTTTTTATTTATTTTATTTTAACTTTTTATCAAATATACTTTTTATGGTTTAGTTTATTTATTAATTATGTAACGTTTAAACTCAAAATAATCATAATTAATTAATGTAATTTCATAACTTGGTACAAGATTACAAAACGGAGCGGGTTTTGGAGACCCGGTTTTCACAAATGTTACATTCACGAACTGTTCACTGAACGTTCAGTTCGTTTACAGCTCTACTTAGGAGTGTTCAAAACTATTCGTATCCGAAAATTCGGATATCCAAATTTTCGGATTTGGATAGTGATTTTAAAATTTTTCGGATACCCAAAAATATAAATTTTTTTCGAACATCCGAAAATCCGAAGTATCCAAAACTATCTGAAAATTATCCGAAAACTTATATTCGGATATCCGAAACTATCCGGTTTTGAATATAAAAAAATTAGATAAAAATTGGATATTCGGATATCTGATTCACTATCCGATCAATTATCCGAAATTTCGGATATCCGAAATTTCAGATATGGATTCGGATAGTGAAATCTGGCATTCAAAAATTTCAGATATCCAAAACTATCCAAAACTTATATTTAAAATATCCAAAACTTATATTCCTGGTTTTGAACACCGCTAGCCCTACTTAGATCGATTGGTTTGAGAAGAGGCTTCCCTTGGTCCTTTAATGTGAAGGTGGGATGGAGTCCCACTTTGTGCGATATCTTCTGGGTGGGTAAGAGGTTTTATCAAGTGGGCCTTTAGGTGGTGAGTTTCCCTGAAATGGTGTGCGGGTCTAGTCACCAATGACATTTGTGTTCGTAGGGCGTGGGTGGCCTTTCGCCAATAGCTTTTCCAGGGTAGCCGGGCTTATGTAGTACTCGTTACCGTTCAAAAAGGTATAGATTTTAAATTATTGTTTATTTGAAAGTTTTGGTCATTTCGTATGTTTTTCGCTATAAATAAAACCTTGCACATTAGACATGCGCAATGGGCATTATAGAGGTGTGAAGGGTTTGATAACGCCCCCAAACTGTATCGTATGCGTTATAAGGGCATAAAGTAGGATGAGTGTTTCTAGTATAACACTAAATGAAGAGAAATTGTAAAATAATGATTGAAAGGACATTATAGGGTATTAACCATTATACATTTTTTGAATAAGTATTATAATACTAATGTGACATTATAATAGTAATATGAAAGAAAATACCTCTTTAAAAGTATTAATCAGATGATTTTAATAGTGTAGTATTCTCTATGGTATAGTTTTAACAGCCTTTATGAAAAAAAATGGTTGAATAGACAACTGACATTTTTATATAGAATTGTAGAATAAAGTATATAGATAGCTTTATATACGGTGTTTTATGAAAAAATGGTTAAATTGACAACCGACATTATTATATAAAATTATAGAATAAAGTATATAAATCACTTTATATATTGTGTTTAAATAAATAATCAAAATTGATATGTGACCATAAAATAAGAAAAAACTAGCAATAAGATCCATGCACGTTGAGACGCGAGCACATCGTAAACGTCGAATGAATTAGTCAAAGCGTTATGTAATGCATTACCCATGTAAAACCACGTGTTTCATCGTATCCGATATAACTTAATGTAACCTATATGAGCATTACATTTGGATTAATAAGTGAAGTAAATCAAATTTATACCGTATAAAAGTCGGAATTAAACCCGTGTTGGTTCGTTTAATGGGTTCGATCTAACCACTATACCACCATAACTTTTGCATAAAGACTTAGAAGTGTCAAACCTCACAGTAATTTCTACATCGAAATGTAGACTAACCGAAAACGTATTATATTTGATCCAGCTGGTTTCAGGAAAAAAATAACGTCGAAACGTGAATTTATACCGTTTACATCAAAACGTGAATTTAACCCGAAACGTACGTAAAAATAAGCACATGAGGAAATAGATTTTTTTATCTACGTCAAAAAGTAGACCAGCTTAAACTGTACATAAAAATAAGTATGAAAACTTATTATATTTGACCCGTATCATTTTCAAAACCTTTTCGTTTCGCACATAAAAATTAGCACATGTGGAAATAGCGTTTTTTATTTACGTCAACACCTTCACCAATTTAAATCGTACATAAAAATAAGCATGAAAACATATTATATCTAACCCGGCGTATATAAAAATAAGCACGTGAGGAAATCGTTTCAAAGCGTAGACCAACTTAAACCGTACATAAAAATTAGCTTAAAACGTATTATATTTGACATGACTTATTTCCAAAAACTTTAGATTTCGTACATAAAATTAAGCACGTGTCATGAAAATAAACATTAAACATATTCTAATTGAAAGAATGAAGATACAGTGTGAACTTGAAATGTTAGCAACTAAAGGCGTGTGTTATATTTGACCCTGCTTATTTCTGAAACTTTAGGTCGAAACGTGAATTGATACCGACACGCATATAAAAATAAGCACCCGAGAAAATCATTTTTTTCAAGTAAAAGAACGAAACGCGGGGGAACTGAAATGTTAGAAACTAAAAGGGGGTGAATATGACATTTCATTAAAATTTAAAAAATGTAAGGGGCGACACTGTGAAATATCAAAGTGTGGGGTGTTTTGATTTGTGACAAAGATGTAAAAGGTATAATTATGAAAAATTGAAATTGGGGGTGGTTTGTCACTTTCTAAATGTTGGGGTTGGGGTGTCGGTGGCGTAAAAGACACCGACTTTGTCTTTTAAGACATATAGATAATAACCTTTAAAACACATATTGCTCTTCATAAATGTTGCCCTAGATAAACCTAAAGGAGAGTCGTAAACATATGCACGACATATATTTTTTTACATGAAAATACGACTAGTATATAAATATACGATACGATGTGATTGTCCTGTAAAAATGATCTTTTTTCATGAGAAGTATAAGAAGGCATCGTAATTAACATGTAAGTATCATGTTGTGGACTTAGGCATAATGTTTTGGGTTGTTTGGGCAAGAAAAACACCATACATAATAACTTAAGATACAATGCTGTAACACCCCCAAAAATGGGTTTGGTAATCAAATCATGTTAATATTAAAAGGCGGGTAAAATACCGTTAGTGGTAAAAGTTAATCCGTAAACAAAATAACTAGGAACTAATTAACCTAGTTAGTAACATGTAAATAGGTAATAAAACATGGAGTTGTAGTCTTATATAATCAAAACTAAACTTGAGGGACTAAAGTTGCAAAAAAGAGAACTTGTGTTTTAAAAACACAAGAATTAAGACACAACACACATATAGGAACTAATTAACCTAGTTAGTAACATGTAAATAGGTAATGAAACATGGAGTTGTAGTCTTATATAATCAAAACTAAACTTGAGGGACTAAAGTTGCAAAAAAGAGAACTTGTGTTTTAAAAACACAAGAATTAAGACACAACACACATAGTGAGTGTGTGTTAGTCGATCATCAGGAGCTGGAGACAAGGGGAGATCCTAGTTCATCCAAGAGTCACCAAGTTGAAGGTCAATTCTAGCCTCAAATCAATGCATGAACGCATATGAACGATTACCTAAACGAGGGGATCATAAGGTTATCTCAAAACTTAGATTGGTGAAAGTCATAAGTTGAGACAAGTAGAATACTTGCAATTAGATTGTTGGATTATGATTCAAAGATGAAATTGAGTGTTTATGTATGCTTAATTTTGTTAGACATCATGAAATTATGAGATAACTGAGATAAGATTACTTGTAAGTGATTAACAAGTAGATTATGAAGTGGGTTTTGATAATATGATGAAGTTGATGATATACATGTGCTTAGAATCATCATACATGATTGTAATAGCAAGATACTTGAATAATCTATGAGTTTGAGTACATGTTAATACTCGCCATGGAATGGGTTTTGTATGATATAATGAACTAGATGTTATATTCATGTTAAATGAGGTTTGAAATAATCATATGTTTATGAATGTTTAAAGTATTTGGATAAGCTTGGTGTTTGGGTAAATTCCATATTGATGATGCAATGGGTTGTTTTATAATGAAAAACAATCCCAAGTTCTTGTATAAGATTGATAGATTAGCATACAATGACTGTGACTGTGTTAATCCGATGTTCACAATTGTATACTTAGTAGAGAAATTTAATTAAAACGGTGGCCTAGAAATAACGCCTACCGGGTAATTGATGGAATACCTAATGAGTTTGTTGAACTTAATTGTGCATTTCATATGTTAATAGGCAGTTGACTGTTAAAAGTCAAACTGACCTATAATAGGATCAAATAGTAATTTTGATATAAGTCCGTAAGGTGGGGTAGTTGTAATAAATAATGACTAATTTAATCATCTTGCGAATGATAGTGGTAGTTTGATGCTTGCCAAGTTAGGTGAAAGTGTCACACCCCGACCCGCAGCGGAATAAGAGTCGGGGCATAATTGGGTTATCACCAAAGCTCATGATGTTTACTAAAATGTTTCATATTTATTAAATTCGAATTACAACTTCAATATTCAAAACAAGTTCATACAATTACAAGGAAAAAGAAACTAAGTAAAACAATCCAAAGCCTAAACTGGTTTATTCTTCTAGGCCGTCCTATATGTTTCTTGCTTTAACTGGATCACCTGTATTATGTGTAAAAATGGGGGATTTTGGGTCAACAAAAGTTGGCAAGTGAACCTTGTTAAAAACATTTGTTATTGATTTCTTGTTGTATTTAATATGGAAAAATTGTGCAATAATCATATGTGAGCAAACGTATATAAACAAACAAACACAAACCACCTTGAATGAGTATATGACATGAATGATAATGTATATGTTGGCAACGTCACGTTCCGCTCATAGGTAATGGGGAACGGACGAGCCTATGATGATGTATGTGAGATCAAGGCTCAATCAAATGGAGCCGATCGAAATGAGGCACCTGTACTCAACCCGTCTCCCACGGGGAGCTGTTGGGCCTGATGAAATGTATGTACTGAAAATGATAACTTTAAACTAAACATAATCCACAGAACAACTGATACATATTGGATACACATTAGATCATGGATATGATGGATGCACAAGTGTTTACATATGATAAATAATTAAGCGACACATGATACACCCCAAAATGTGATTAAAACGGGGAATTGGTAGAGATTCACTCACCTTGGGTGCGTTCTTTTGCTGATGTTGAATGCGCACGAGTTTTGGGATTTGATCGAAGAGGAAAAACTAACCTAAAATAATAACAAAATGGTTCGGTAAATAAGTGGATTTTATTAACAATTTTAATAGGATTTTTAGATTTATTTTTGTGAGTTTAAGGTCATTTTCTAACTTTAAAAATATTATTTTAAGTATTTTTAATTGATTTTTAAATTAAATAAATAAATAAAAAATAAAAAAAATTTTGACTTTTTGTTGACCGTTGACCATTGACCGGTCCGTTGACCGGTCGGACTGTGGTCTGAGTGTGCACTGAGCGAGGTTCGAACCCGGGACCTCTCGTACGCGTGCACGCAGCTCTACCAACTGAGCTACGTGTCTAACCCGAAATGTTCTATGTTTTAATTATATATATATACTAATTAAATGTTAATTTATTTGGTTTATATTAAAAGAATTTAAATGGTTGAACCGGTTGCAGGGAGCCGGATCGAACTCGGGTCCTTTGGTTTGTAAGCGTACAGCCCAACCAGTTGGGCTGTGTGTCTTATCTGTTTAACTTACGGTTTATTTTAATCTTATAGACATACCGTGACTTGATCTGATTCTGTTTAAAAAAAATTGGTTTTAATTCGGAAAGTCGGTGTGTTTGTAAGGTTCGAACTCGTGACGTGCGCTATGTGTTTGCACACAGTCCACCACTGGACTGTGTGTCTAACCCGGTTTAATATCTTGTTTTAATTAAACTTATACACAATGTCGACTTCGTCTTCTTCATTCAAAGACACAGACAAACGATATCCAACTGTTCGGGTTTAAATCGTTCGTCGATCATATAAGTGATTGAAATGTAATGAATAAATAGAGTTACGGAATCGAATGTACCGAATCGAATGTTTTTCTCAGAATTCCGGCAATGGTCGTCGGCTCTGATTTGTGAATTCCGTCTGATTGAATCAATTAACAATTTTGATCGATGAGTTGTGAAATTGAGTTACTAAACAAGGATTATCAGAGGGTTTAGATGTTTGTACCGATTCACAGCGTGATTTTGGAAATTTCCAGAGATTTTCCGGCGAGTGCAGATTATCCGGCAACGTCGTCTGGGACCGATTCTGGTTGAAGGATTGAAGTTAGTATAAGTCTAACAATGGATTGAAAACGAAAGAGTCGAGAAATTTACCGATTTGATGTAAGTCTCGGTTTTCCGGCGAATGTCCGGCAATACAGAATATCTCCGGCGAGTGTAATTTCTTCGAGAAATTGTGCGATTTTGAGCGAAAAGATTACCAGAGACTTGGGTGTGTATTTATAGGGAAGAATCAGGATGAATTGAGTCCGAGTTTGGTCTTGATTCATGGTCAAGGTTTTCTCCGGCGGTTATGACTGAGATCGCGGGATTAGACTTCGGTTATAACCGATATCGAGGTTAATACACGCGTTCAGTCAAAGGAAACCGTCGATAATTGGCGAAATCGTCGGTAATTCTGACGACTGCGGATTGGGCGCGCTGATGACTGAATTCGATTTCGAGTTTTATTTTAAATGTTATTTGTTTTAATAGATATCACAAATGAGTCAAGTGGCGGAGTGGTTGGGTGTTGCTTGTTTCTTCCGGCTGACCCGAGTTCGAAACCCGGCAGCCTCTTTTTTTATTTATTTAATATATTTTTACTTTTTAATAATTATAGTTTTTAAATTCTAAAATGTTTATTAATTATGTATTGTTTAAAATTAATATTAATCATAAATACGCAACGAAATTTTTTAACTTGATATTCGATTAATAAACGAAGCGGGTTTGGAAACCCCTTTTTTGACGGATGTTACAGAAAGCTTGGGAGAAAATTGGTCAAACTGATTAAGCACGCAGTAAAGGCATAATCGCATGCAAGGTAAGTAAAGCTTACATCTTTTTAGGTAGAACACCTACTTTTTGTATTGATTAAGTACAAGGTAATTTAGTATTGGAAATATGACGTTCCGACGCGGAATGATCCCCGACAAGTGAAAAAGGTGAGAAACCATATTTGATGGTGAAAAGGGTAAAACAGTAGTTCGGTGATGTGATGACGAATAAACATAATGGGTAAAAAGGGTAAAATAGTAATTTGGTCATGAGTAATAGTTTTTTGAAAAAGACACCTTATGGCGTAAGCCATGATGGGTAAAACGAATTAAGAAATGACTTTTAAGTAATATGAGGTGTAAACCGAAACGGGATACATGGATGAGATGACAAATAAATGCCATTTAACAATGAAAAAATAGTCATTTAGGCCAAACGGGTCAAACGGTGACATTATTACCATTTGACAATAATGACTAATGGTCGCTTGTTAAGTTTTGTGCTCACACGGAAACTAGTGTATGGCTTGCATTGCTTTTAATTAGTAATTAATATTACAAGGTATTAAAACGGGTCAATGCTATGACCCGAGTCAGGTACGTGGAATGGGTTAAACTCTCAATTAAGACAAGGTCCGACCAGAGTACCCGATTCATGGGTGGGCCTTGGATTATCTAAAGTGAGGTATATCTAATAATTTGAAATTGGAGAACATTATGTTCTTAAGAAAACACAATGATTTTAAATAGAACGACGGTTAAAGGTGCTTATTTGGTCAAACTATGCTTTTAAAAAGTCTTTCGTGGCAAAAAAGAACTAAAATTGACCAAAATGCTCTCAAATGATAAACTGAGCAAACGACCCTTAAGGGTAATTTGAAAATGAGTTTTATAATCGAGCAAATCATTTCGGTAGTGTAAAGGTGAAAGGTATAAGCATTTTTGGTCTAATGATTCGTAATGGGTCTTTTTCATAAATTGTCAAACCGAAGTGTAGAATTTGGAATATATGATTTTGCCATATCAAATCCACCACAAATATAGTTGTGGTGGAATATAAAAATCTTAGTGTGGAAATATAAGGTAAGGAAAGAATGAGCGAGATTTAAGCTCAAATGCTTAAATCCCTTAACATGTCAAAATGAATATGCGCATAAATCGTGTAATGGTTGTAATTCATAAAAGTTATGAATCCAGGTTAAGGATTTCTAGTTAAATATGTAGGTAAACATTTTACGGACATTTAGAAACAAATTTCGAGTGAAATAGATGAAAAATTAATAAGTAACGGAAGTTTTCATAAAAAAAACGGCAAAATGGAAAGAGGCTGCAGCAGCCTACCGTAGGCTACAGTGGCCTACTGTAGCTTACGGTAGGCAGCTGCTGTTAAAAACAGTCAGAAGCAACCGTAAGCTACGGTACTGAACCCTAGCTTACGACGAGCATATTTACAAAAATGTGATTTTGTTATTTTTGGGCCTTCGGGTTTATTCGGTTTCGTTATAAACTCATTATAACTAACACATTTCATAATTTATGAAATATAGTTAATGATTTGAAGCACCGGATGACGATCAAGCTCAACGACGAATTGAACACGATCAAAGTTCAAGCTTCCTAATTTGTTTAGTCGTTTCGAAACTAAACAACGATAGTATGTTAAAATGTTTTAAATTTTTAAGAAGTTTAATGAAACTCGAGATATAGTATGGACGTCTAAGTACATTTAGACATTTAAATGCAAAAGTTTTTATAGAATTTCAATTAATTAAGTAAGGGTCTTACAAATGCAATGAATTCTAGGCGTGAAATTTAAAACATAACTAAAGACACTGTTTAACACTTAGGCAAAAGATCAAATACAAACACCATTATCGTACAAAACGTACGAAAGGCATGAAAAGGTAAAAAAATGCGGTGGCATTTTCGTAACATTTACTTGTAGAGTAATCATCAAAATTACCCTACAAATGATTTTGTAGGGTAATTTTGGTCTTGTATGGTAATTTTGTAAAATGATTTTGTGGTATAATTTTGATCATGTAGGGTAATTTTGTAGAGTATCATAATTACTCTAAAAATGATCTTGTAATGTAATTTTGTAGAACATCATACATAGTCTACAAATGATCTTGTAGGGTAATTTTAATCTTGTGTGGTAATTTTAATCTTGTAGGGTAATTTTGAATCTGTAGGGTAGTTACGAGTAAAATAATTATGAAAATGCTATCACGTTTTTTTTATCTTTTCATGTCTTTCCTACGTTTTGTACGATAAGGCTATTTTACATAATCTTTAACACTTAAAATATAATCAGCGTTATTGGCATGGTGTTTTAAGTTTTAATCGTAGAATTCATTATATTATGTATTAAATTGTTATTTTTAATGTTTTTTAATAAAATTTAAGGATAAATGGTTTTGTATAAGTTATTTCAATTGGTTGATTATATTTTAATATATTAATTAATAATGTTATCTTTTGTATTTGTCGTAAAAGAGGGCACGTGGCAAGTGGTATTGTGGGTCCCCTAAGAAGTGCGGTGAACAGGCATATTTCAGCCGTCAACATCGTTACCCAGATCCCACCCTCTTTATTTTCCAGAGCTGAAATACTTTAATCCAGATCACCATATGACATCTGAAGCACTACATATTTAACATTTTGTTTGGATTTAAAATTCGTAGACAAACAAAAGTAACTTTGCTTTCTACACAGCTGGCACCATTCCATTTCAACCTGGCAATTCCAATTTCTCATTTTAGTTTTACAACAAATAAACACTTTATTTGATATTATTACGGAAATCCTCAAGACTAAAGTGAAAGTTCAACCTAAAATAACGCATTTCCTCTTGCATTTAACAAAAAAAATATCTCAATGATGTAATTATTTAAAAGTGACAATTTGCAATATAAGTAAATCTAAAGCACCCTCTATTTATGAAACGTGTTTATATAAAACTTTTACAACATGCGTTACGGGTCGCTAGAGAGGTGCGATAACAGGGCTTGTGGGGCGCTAGAGGGGCACGGTGGAGGGGTCGGTGGTGGTCTTCACGTATCTTTTTTTTACCTATTAATTAGTTTTAACATCTAATCCTTTTGTTCACCTCACCATTTCTTTTTTCAAAATTTTATTACACACCCCATTAGTTGAAACTTGAAACTGCCTTTGCACACGCGGTCTCTATGTAGCAACACCTTCTTTTCACCCATTCACAACATATGGCCTTACTACGATCATGATATGAAATATGAATAAGAGTTGTTTAGGGTAGTGTCGATTCTCGTGGAAGAAGTGGATTAGTGTTACTAGTTTATCTGTTGGAGATTTCTTGGAAGCAAGTGGTTAATGGTTTTTGCAAAGGTTTGTTGATGAACCACATAGTTTAACAACCAAAAAGAAAAAAGAAAAAGAGAAGTAGAATAATAAGTGAGAAAATAAAGTTTGTAATGGATGTGCAACCAAGTTTATTGATCACGCATAAATTACTTTGAGTGCATTGTGGATTAATCTAGGCTAGTTGGACTTTGGTTATTTGATAAGTAAGATAAAGTAAGTGCGTGTTGAGTGAATTACAAGGATGGACAATTTACCTCTAGTGAACTCATGGGAGAATGGATATAAGTATAGTATACGTGTAAAAGGGCCAAGTGTGTACTTAACAAAGACAAAGTTTATGCTTGTTTGTAGTATTAGAGGATATCTCTAGATTATAATGATGTGTTAACCTCTTCAACGTACTCAGATTGTTATCATCTAGAAATATCTCCAACGCCATAAATAGAAATCCTCGATAGATGTAAAACATATTTATTAACTAGTGCATTGTAGTTTACTTTAGGACTAATAGTCATTCATGTAGTTCATTGAACCACCTTTTGTACATCTTATTAACAAAAGGTTTATTTTAATATATCGAACGTTTACGAACATAAACGAACAAACCAACTTTTGTTCATGTATGTTCATTTAATTTAATGAATGAAATTTCTTATTCATATTCGTTCATTAATAAATGAGCTAACATAAACAAACTTTTCGTCAAACACTTCACGAGTTGTTCATTGAACATTCAGGTCATTTACAACCCTATCTATGGATGCATGTTTTTTATAACGATATTATGTTAAAACCACGAAAACTACATAAACCAATATGCTAATTTTCAATGAGAAAAGAAAATTAAAACTATAAAAAATGTTTTAGCTATTTGTTTTATTTTTATTTTTAATTTATCTTCTTTCTTGGTTTTAATAAGTATAAACATATTTTGATTTTTGAAAATATATTAAATTAAAAATATACCAAACTATAAAAACGTCAAACCCCTTTTTTCGATCATTGTCTATTTCATTTGATGATAAAAGATCCTAGAATATTTCCTATTTTTATTCCCTTGAATTATTTTTATTTGATCCTTTCCCCACCGTAAAAATCTATTTTTCTAAACCTTATATTTTATATACTTGAAATATTCTAATTTTCATAGAACTTAATTAACTGTAATTTATCTATCATTTAATAAACTAATTCCTCCTTAAATTACCATTAAACACTCATGTTGTTCTAATTTCTTTAGAAATAAATAAATAAATACATTTCTGCCATGTCACCCAACACTTATTTATTCACTGTCTTTGTATAGCTGTATATATATATACATATATAAATACAGAAAGTGATTGCCAGAGAGTGAGAGGGAAAGTGAAAGCTATCCACACTCCCCCAGTTTTCTATCTCTAAACCCAAAACAAAATCTCCACAATGAACTGATTCATCAATCTCACCCACAATGAGTCGTGTTTTACAAAACCCATCGTTAAACGACGCCGTTCTCCTTCTACTACTGTTATCTTTCCCGTTAACATGCTTCGGGATCCGTTACTTTCCGTCCAACGGAGAAAAAACAGAGATCCATTCAGGATCCGACATCTTAACCGGGTTCACCGAAGCTCCAGACTACCGTAACGGCGTAGGCTGCTCTCATGCCACCATTCACATCGCAATGACGATCGATTTAGAGTACCTACGTGGCACAATCGCCGCCGTTCATTCCGTCCTCCGCCACGCCTCATGCCCAGAAAACATATTCTTCCATTTCATCGCTGCAGAATTCGACCCGGCTACCCCACGTGACTTGACCCGACTCGTAAGATCAACCTTCCCATCACTCCACTTCAAGATGTACATCTTCCGTGAAGACAGAGTCATTAATCTGATCTCGTCATCCATCCGGATCGCTCTCGAGAACCCGTTAAACTACGCCCGAAACTATCTGGGCGAGATACTTGACCCGAGTATCACCCGGGTCATTTACCTTGACTCAGATATAATCATCGTCGACGATATAGCAAAGCTATGGAATATTACATTACATCACAACCGGGTTATCGGAGCCCCGGAATATTGCCATACAAATTTCACCAAATACTTTAGGGATAACTTTTGGGCAGACCCGGGTATGTCTACCCAGGTCTTTAAAAAACGCCCGTGTTATTTTAACACTGGCGTAATGGTAATGGATATGAACCAATGGAGAAAAGATACGTGTCAGAAAAAAATAGAGCATTGGATGGAAGTCCAGAGGAATAAAAGAATATACGAACTGGGTTCGTTGCCCCCGTTTTTACTAGTATTTGGGGGTAACATTGAGCCCATTCACCTCAGGTGGAACCAGCACGGGCTCGGTGGGGATAATGTGAAAGGGAGTTGTCGGACGCTGCATTCGGGTCCGGTTAGCTTGTTGCATTGGAGTGGTAAAGGGAAGCCTTGGGTGCGGCTTGATGACAAGAGGCCGTGCCCATTGGATCATTTGTGGGAGCCGTACGATCTTTATAAAGGTAAGCGTGATGGGCGTCGGATAGCCGTTGGATCTGATGGTTTACAGGGGTATTCTGGGTATTTGGAATGATTGAACGAGTATTTTGGGAAACTTTTTTGGTGTAAGTTTTATTGTTGCTAGGGAGCATTGATATTCTTTGACAGCTGTGTACAGAAATTTGTAGGGGTTTAAATTAAATTTGATTGGATGGATTGGTACTGAGGGCATTTTGGTCATGTGAATTACAAGGAATATTCAGATAAATTTGTTTAATATCTTTTATTTTTTGTGTTTATGTTAGTATAAAAATATTAAAAATGGGCATGTTGCCATGTTCATGCTATTAAATGTTAGCTGTAAAGAATTAAATGGTACCGTAAGAACAAAATAACAATTGTTAATTGTTTTGGGTTCATGTATCCTACAATGAAATAAATCAAAGTGACTTTTACAACTCAATCTTGTAAGTTAAATTTACTTGTATTAACAAGATGGTGCTAAATGTATCCGCTATAAAAATTTTATAGTTTTTGACGTTTTGGTGAATGCAATTTTTCTAACTACTAAATCAATTACATTATTTGTGTACTTTATCAACTACCACAGAAAGAAAGGGTTAAGCATATATTGTGATACATTTAGCCCTTTCCTTATTAAAAAGGGTTTAAAGGGATATGCGTCCGAACCTCCACGGGCGCAAAGCATATCGGGACTTGGTGCATATCTTAAAAGTCGTAAAAGATAAGTGATTCACAGAGACCGCATGGCACGTCGAAATGCCAGACAAAGAAGAGCAAATGAACATCCTGATAGCGACGTCTAGCCCAATAACATCTCATGGATCTCTGTTCTCCTCAGTCACCATTAGCGATTATCACAAAGGGCAAAACACCAGTTTGACTTAGCATTTGTTCAGTGCTTTAACTTTGTTAAAATCAATGTACCTATAATATTTAATGATCACATGTTCTCTTTTCACTTGTAAACTTGTGATATAGTAAGTGTAGAAATAAACTGATGTGGATAATTGATTGATCATATTTTAGCTAATAAATTCATAATTAAGTTGGTAAAAACACAACATGCTATCCAACCATAAAGGTTTTAATGAATATGCATGTTGATTGACTCTTAAAAAGTAAATAGTTAATGTGAATTTACTTATCTTATCTCTTAAAAAGTAAATAATTAATGTGAATTTACTAATCCAAAGCAATATGTTTAACATAAATTTCATTAAAACCTCTGTGGATTTAAAATCAAATTTTTTTTTGAACGACAAATTTGGATCATTGACGGACCATTGGAGTATCATCGTGTCACCAGAGGAACCACCCGATCATATCCATCTCCACTAGGCATAATGTCACACCAATTCAGGAGGAAACCCATTAAATACGGGAAAACCCCCCTTGTGGGAATCGAACCCATGACCTATTGGTCCTAAAATCAATTGACTCGTTATACACTGGGAAAAAAATATTTTTTAAAGTAACACATAACAACTTTTTCAACAATAAAATTTTATACATAAATACCATCTAACAGTGTATTTATAAGGATTTGAATTGTACCACCTTTATAGAAACAAATATGATACTACTAGACCACTAGTTATGAACGATAATAGGTATTAACTAAACATGTAAATAGCATTCTTTATATCTAATTAACTAATTAGATTGAATACAATGATTGGAAGTTCAGTGACAATCTGGAAAGTGTGTATGGAAATGCTCATTGGCTTTGGAGGTGGCTATCGTTATCAATCACTAAAAAGAAAAAGATATAATTATTAAAAGTTTTGTATTATACTATTCTATCTATGTGTTATGCCATATAAAACAGCATAAAACTTTTAACTTAGTCAAATAAGTTATTCTAGATAATACTATTCTACATATATGCTACTTTGAGTCGCCATTAAGGCAAACAAAATCATCTTTTCATATTATTTTATATTTCTAGTTTAATTATAAATATTAATAATGTTATCAAGTATTTTAATGCAACTAACCGTTGGTACTCTCGACCTACTACTAAGAACGGCAACTTTAATGGTATACTTTATTTGTTGGTGTTAATAAATGCTTATTAACAAATACGTAATTTTTATTTTCTTAACGATAAACACATACACTTTCTACTCTACATCTAATTTACTTCTTAAATCACTACACGAAATAATTCACAACCACTTAACTGGGAGAACCATTTTAGCACCTCCTATTAGTGACAACAAAATATGTAAACTGGAGCAAAGTTAAACAGACCACACCCAATTGAAATGGGCCGAGTTTCCATAAGCCTAATGGTAAGCTGACTGACCCATTAGGGCAAAAGCTAAAGAAACCCATATATAAATAAGAGATTTTCTTCTCCAACTAAGGCAGGTTCGCATTCGCAGATCGTCTTATGACCCATAAGGAGACAATCTAAGTTTTTTTTAAGTTCAAATTTCATCCCGTATACTATAACCAATTCGTATTTAGGACCCGTGCTATGTTGAGATTGTCAAACCGAACAAAAAGTATGCGTATAAATAATATACAATGCACGCGCATTGCAGCGTGTTAAACCGAAAAATCTAGATCGAGACGTAAACCATAGAAAAATATAACCAAGTCGACTTAAGACCCGCGCATTGCGACGGAGACGTTAAACTGCAAAAAATAGACGTAAAAACATTCAACCACACACAATTGTTGCAGCGTGTTAACTTTGCAAAAAAATTAGATTGAAACATAAAATATTATCTTAAAAAAGAATAAACAAATAAAAAAACACAAATAAAAAATTAAAGAACTTTAACTCAAATAATAATAATAATTATAACAACTAGGTTTGTTAACGTCGCGCGTTGCGGCGGAACAGAGCAAATGATAATGTAAAACAAACATTATTTGAAAATGAAGCCTGTTGTTTAGAAAGTCCAAATCGGTTTAGTTTAGATACTTTATTTGGAATACAACTTCATTTTTTTTAACAAAACCTATACTTGGATATCGAGGGAAAAATTAAAAAAAAAAACTACGCAGTTAAGTTTTCAGAAAAAAATTAACAAACGTAAGTTATTAGAGAAATTTCAAATTATGTGATAAAGGAAATATGATTTAAAAAAATAATAAAGAATTGTTAAAAAAATAAATGATAAAAGAAATATAGTTTTAAAAAAGTAAAATAACAAAAAAATATGTTAAAACTTAAAAGTAAATATAATAATAAAATATCAAAAAGCTATAGGTTATTATAAAAATAAAATCACTATTCATGGTCCTTGAAAAAATTAATGAACGTAAGTTATAAAGGAATTATCAGACTAATTGATAAAGGAAAAACAAATGATTAATGAAAAAGAAATTTTGATTTTAGAAAAGTAAAATAAAATTAATAATATGTTAAAACTTAAAAGTGAATACAATAATAAACTATTATAATATTAAATAGTAAAATATATAAAAGCTATACATTATTATAAAAATAAAATTACTATTTATGATCCTTCGTAAACAATATATCATAATTATTAATATTAATATTATTATTATAATTCAAACTAAGAGTTAAGATCCAGTACAAACATTATGGTATTTAAAACTGTGATAACAACTTTCGAACATTGATTAATTAAAAAAATTAAGGGTTTAGATTGATTACTCATCATCATTAACAATTAATGTATTTCTTAGTAAGAATTATAAATATTATATTTATTAAGTCATTTTTCATTAAAAACTATTTCCATGAACTTTTTAAAACTATACTAACTTTATATACTTTATTCTGTTTTAAAATTATATCTTAAAATCTATCCATGAGTTTGTTTTGTGAGATAAAACCCAACATTTAGTAGGTTAGTTTCCCATTAATTAAAAAGTTGTAATTTGATTATGTTAATAGTAAACAAACATAATATTTTGCATACGTGAATATTTTCTTGATTGAAACAAGCCAATAATTGAAAAAGACGTATTCAGCAAGAAATTTGACAAAGGGTAAATAAATAAATAAATAAAAATTACAGAAAAATCTATACTTTCTAATATATAAAAGCCTTTTGATATGGCGTAGTCATATAGAAGCGTACCCTATACTTTTGACACGTGACGTCCTCTCCAATTAATTTTTTAAAAGTTTGTACACTTGTCAAAACCACAATACTCAATCTATCCGTGACTATATTGACATCCTTGTATAGAAAACATAGTACACGTGTCAAGCACACGATCCATATATTTCGAAATCCATCCATCCATCCTAGCTTGATTGATGCATATTGTGCACAATCTAAAAGTGTTAGCAATGACACAATTACTAGGCTGGCATAGAGTGTCATAGGTTTAGAAGAAGATAAGAAGCAAAGGTTACATGAGTTATATACTTTCACATCTTGATATTTCATATTAAAGAAGCATGTTTATGGGTAGACAGGTTGATTTAGTTTTCACTCTTGCTTCATGCATACCCTTGACATTGCATCTTTCAAAAAGAAAAAAACTATTGGCAGGTAAGATTCATTAATACCTGAAACTTCTATGGTTTATTTATTGCCACTTTTAGCTTCAGTATTTAGCAGCTCAGCTAACTAAACTTTGGAATTTGATGGATACATTGGAAGTGTTACAGTATTCTTAAGCTTCAAAAGCTTTGTACCATTATTCATTGTTAAATGTATCCATCAATTTTATTTTACCCATGCCCTTCTCTTAGCTATAAATTCTCATTTTTATGTAGGTATTTTTTTTATAAACTTGATTCTGTCTTTTAACTTCATGCTTAGCAACATTCTTGGTGTGAAACCGCCCTTTTGATCTTGATAGATGTCATGATCCGACGGTTATCATGTAGGTAAAATAGTATTAAATAATGTTGTATATTTTAGAAATTAGAAAGATTCAACATCTGATAGATTATTATCATTCATGAAGTGGTTTGCTGGATTGTCTAGACTAGAAGTATATTGTCTAACTTATTTCTTCTTAGTTTTTTTTATTTATTTGCGAACTAAATGATTTTTTACGCACTTCACCACGTCATTGTCACCATCACAACTCGTTCAAAACGGGCAAACGACATTGTGGGGGATATTTTTTTTCAGTGGAGCGCGCCACAACACGTGCAGATTCAATACTAGTATATATAAATAACATGATTGTTTAAAACTTTCAAGTCAAATTAAACTAAACATGTATAACTTGGGTTTAAGTCCTGGTTTAAAAAAGTGTGCCTTAGGTCAAAGGGTTGCGTCTTGTGTGACATAAGGCGAGCAGTGTACAAAAGGTGCAGCAGGTTAGGCACACTTTTTAGGCTAAAAATTGACCTGAGGCGAAGGTGAGGCGTGCGGTACTTGGCTTTTTGTTGTTCAGCTGAGCGTTGTGCAACAGGCTTTTTATATTATACATGTATGTGTTTTCATATTAAAACATATATAAAGCTTAATTATAGCTAAATCATACTAAAAGCCAACAAAACACATAAAATAAATTATATAATTACTTTCGTGAAAACCTCATCGGTTTTGTGCGTTTTACGCTTTTTCAAACCAAGATTTAAGCTTGGGTCTGTAGGAGTAGGTTTCGAACTGCTCGACTTATTTACATCTCTGTTTTTCAGTTTTGAGTGAGACATACGAAATTCTACAAAATTCGAACATCAAATCGGCGATTGTAGGGTTCATTTGATGCCATAACAACTACTCATTTTCATTATTCAATCTATGTTCAGGTCAGATACACAACATCGAACCCTAGTTGATTCAATTTTCGTCATAAATTACTCATCTTTGTGTACCAATTTGTGAGAATTTGATGCCCTAAATTGTTCCAAAATGGTTGGATCAAGATACAGTGATGATGATGAAGATGATGTATTTTACTATAGATATTCCTCTGCACCACAACAACCTTTATCATCATCATCATCTTCAGACAAAACCCTAACAAAATCCTCTTCGAATCGGAATCGAAGTGGCGGTTTAGCCCCATCGAAATCGACTGTTTACGTTAGCAACCTCGATTACAGCCTTACGAATTCCGATATATTCACAATCTTCTCCACATTTGGGAAGGTTGCCAAGGTCACCATCCTTAGAGATAGGGTCACTCGAGAGAGCCGAGGCGTTGCTTTTGTGTTGTTTGTGGTTCGCGATGACGCGGTAAAAGCGGTTACGGGGATTAATGGGAAGGTTCTTAATGGTAGGACATTGACTGCCTCGATAGCGGCTGATAATGGTAGGGCGCCGGAGTTTATTAGGAGACGGGTGTATAAAGATAAGAGTAGGTGTTACGAGTGTGGAGAGGGTGGCCATTTGTCATATGAGTGTCCGAAGAACCAGTTAGGGCCACGCGAGCGGCCGCAGCCGTCGAAACGAGGTAGGAGAGAGGGTGGTGGCGGTGGTGGTGGGGGCGGGTATAGGCGGAGTAATGGTGAGGATGAGGAAAGTGGCGGTGAGGAGGTATTTGAGAATGATGATTGGGCGTCGGTGGTGGATAATGGGGCGGATGAGAGGTTGTTGGGTGGTGGAGATGTGAGTCAAGATGAAGGTAGGAAGAAAGGGAAGATGAAGAAAGCGAGTTATTTCAGTGATGAGAGTGACAACGAGGAATGATTTAGAGATAAGCTGTAAGCAGAGGTATGATAATCTTTCCAGTTCTGTTTTGAAATGATTGTGTTTGTTAATTGTTAGAATTCGTGTTTCGTTGATATCAAGAGAACTAGTTAACTTACATTAGTGTTTCATTAATGCAGGTATTGGTTGAGACTTGCGAAGATCTTTGATCATCATAATTTGTGCTTGTAGGAATCTGGATGAAATGGAACGTTGGATGTTCACACGCATTGCTCCTCCGTTGTTCTTCCTGGTACTCATATGTCATCTTTTTTCGGTGTATACATGTTGTTCTAATAGGGTTTTTGTGTCCCTAGACTATTTTCTTAGTATACCGGTACTTCAAGAGTGTTTATAGTAGTCCTGTTGAATCTGTTGGGATCACTTTAAAATAAAAAGTTTGAACTTTCATGTTTTATGTCTATATTTTATCATTGTTTGGTATGAGAAGAGATGAAGCAACTATTGGTTTAATTTGTATCATGTAAGGAGATATAGAGACGAGTCTCATTTTGATATTGAATAGAACAGATAGTTAACATTGACAAATAATTAGACGCGTTTGTCATGTTTAGTGGTGCCAACCAATCATCTGTTGTGAATTGTTACCCAACCTGCCGGACCCGTTAGTTCTTTCACCTATGTCACTCGTAGGGCTGTAAACGAACCGAACAAGGCCTTGTTCGTGTCTGTTCATTAAGGAATGAGCCTGTTCATGAACAGTTCATGAACGCTTACCGAACAAGATTTCTTGTTCGTGTTCGTTCATTAAGGAAATGCACGTGTTCATGAACTGTTCACGAACACTTAACAAATGCAAACGAACTCAAACAAATGTTCATGAACATAATTGAACACAAACAACGTTTATGAACACAAATGAATACACACGAACATATATTCATTTTGAAATAAAATCTGCATTGTTCATCACATAGAATAAAAGAATCCATCTTAAAATAAATAATCACTTAATATAATTATCCGAACACACAGTTGACAAAATTATAGAAACATGATTAACACAAAATTAAGAAGTTTGTCAAATTTTAATACATATTGAAATTGAAATGGTCAAGTGAGGGATGTTAGTGGAGGCATATAGTATAAATAGGGTTCCAAGTTTTTAAAACTAAAAACAATAAAACAAAAATACAACATATAGAAACCTTTAAATGAACAAACACAAAAGAACATAAACGAGCGAACATTAATGAACACATTGCCGATGTTCACGAACATAAACAAACGAACACAACTTCTGTTTACGTTCGTTTAACTTAACGAACAAAAATTCTTGTTCGTGTTCATTCATTTATTAAATGAAAGAACCTCCCACAGAAGGGTTAACGAATTGTTCGCGGAACGTTCTGTTCGTTTACAGCCAATGTGACAAGTGTCAATCCTAACCAACTTCAATTTCTTGACCTGTGAATAGTAAACAACATAATATTTTGAAAAAAAAAATGAACTCGATATCAATACAATTGATCCCCTCGTTTCAAATGCACATAACCAGCAACGAGCAATGTTTAACATTATCACAAATCTTCATCTTCATCTGAATCACTTGAACTGCTACTAATAAAATTTTGGTGGCAATACCAGAAACTTCACTCATGGCCGTGTTGGTGACCTGGGCATTGGCGGCACCGCCGTTGCCGCCTCCTCTTCACCACCATTATAGCAATTTCAACACAAGCCTCATTAACCATTTAACATAATTACAAATCTTCATCGGAATCTGATTCACACAAACTGCTACTAATAAAATTTGGTGGCAACACCGGAAACTTCACTGACGGCCGGGTTGGCGACATGGGCACTGGCGGCACTACTGTTGCCGCCTCCTCTCCGTTAACATTTCTTCTCTTCTGCAGTTTTATAGCAATTTCAACACAAGCCTTGTCAACCATTTCAAGAAAAGTCTTAACTATCACAAATAACTGAAACAGTTTTCTTCCTTTATCTTTCGAACCCCCCACATGATAATATTCATTCGTTTTCTTCGCAATCTCAATAACCCGTTCTTGTTCGTTCATCAACACCTGAATTTCCCGTTCTGCCCTCTCGACAAACTTCTCCATTTCCCTCAAGAAACCGCGTCCACCACCATCACCGCCGCATTCTTCCACAATTTTCATGATTTCATCCAAACGATCACTTAACTTCTTACACGATTTCAAAACGACATCATAGTCGATTCCGTCAGCTTTCTTTACGTTAGAATACTCTGAACTTACTCCTCCTATGATTGGTAATCCGAGCATTATGTAATCTTTGCCTCTAGATGCATCACTCTTTAAGCTAGCAGTACTGTTTCTTAAGCTGTGATTTCGATTAATCATGCATCGTTTCCCCTCTAATCGAACAACTTCTTCAACAACAAAATGAAGCAAAGTCGTCTTCCCATCGCTGCTTTTTACATCAGATAACTTCAGAAGAGAATTCAGATTAAAAGCTTGAGCATTTCCTCTCGAAGTTCCCGCATTCATTCGGTTTCCGGATTTTAGAATCGCTTCTAGAAGTTTAACGAAAAGCCCACGAGTTTAAGCTCTCTGCAAGCCACTTCAAGTGTTTGTAAAGTATTCTTGATTTGCGAAACTTCAGAGGTGTAACTTAACTTGAAAAACATAGCATTAAATCTAGTAAAAGCCGAAGGAACAGCTCTTAGGATGTGGCAAAGAAAAGATTCAGTGTCTGCTAGCCTTGTGATGTCTTGGTCGTAATTGAGAATGAGTTCTTCTTCTTCTTTTGTCGGGCTGATTTTCGTGAGCTTTTCAAGGGTATCAATGTCTATCCTTTGCCTTCAAGAAGGCAATCAATGATTTCTTGTCGGGAAACGACTAACGATCGAAGAATTATTGCTATATTTTGTGATTTGCGGGTTTCAAGGATGAATCTTTGAGATGGTGGACCGGATTTCAGTTTGGTATCTGGAGATGGCGAGTTGTTATCTCGTGGTGATCTTTTGTTTGCAGCTACAGTCCTGAAAAGTGCTTCCATGAGATCACCATCGAACCTGTGAACCATACAGGAAAGTGAAACATCTAGAGGGTCTAAAACATGTTTTTCTTTCTTAAAAAATTCAGATTTTATATATAAAAATCTAACAAATTCCTATAACCGGAGAGTCAGTGGATCCTCCTGGCCCCCCTCTGGTTCCGCCCCAGTATAGACCATAGACTTGCAAGTACTATCTTTTTGTGTTCTGAAGGCTGATTATAATGTGCAAGGTCTGAATGTGGAATCATAAGACTAACTGAAAACAAGAAAAGATGTTTGATAAAACTTTGATTAAGTATTGATAATTTGGTCGTTTTGAATGATTTATAGGATAGATGAAAAGTGTATAGATGAGGGTTTAGGTACAAGTGTGTTTGTATCCTAATACAGCTTTATAATGCCGGTAAGAAGAGAAACATTGGGAATTTGGGAGTAAGCCGAGGCTCTACTTATTTCCGGTGAGATTTTATTTTGGAGCATTTTTGTAAAATAATTTAGATTAAATTTATTTTAAATAGTTTTTTCGTAATCGGTTTCTTCTAGTGAATCTGTAAATTGTCATCCTACATTAGTGAGTAAGAAAAACTTTGTAAAGCTCAAATAATTTAGAAAAAAAGTCTTCTATCCCACATTGATGAGGGAAGAAAGTGGTGAAGAAAAAACTTTAAAAGAGACAGACTTCAACCCAAATTTTACCACTAACTTTTTTAAAAGTCTAAAGTTACTGCTTTGTTAGTTTTTGTCTAAAATATGCATCCATAAAACTCTATAATGCACCCAAGTATGGGCCTGCGAAAGGTTTCGATATTTACCTGAAAGAACCGTTGTTCACCTGGTCCCATGCCGTAGGATGTCCCACATTAGCGTTGACTTTATCCCAATGCAGTGGCTTGAGTTTGACCTGAGGTGGTGGTGGTGGTGGTTTTGATGATGATGAAGTCAAACTACCTGATTTTGGCACTAACAGGGGCGGTGGGACATGACTCTTCTTTGCTGCCACTACCCGAGGCGGTGGAGGTGGTGGTGGCGGCAGCGGCGGCGGTGAAGGTGGTGTTGGTGGCGGAGACCGTGATGACGTCTGACTTCTAATCAATATTTCTTGATTCACAACGGGAGGAATATCATGTTGACTTTGTATTTCTTCTTCTACAGGCCAAACATGAGAACCTGAAGACTTTCCTCTCAGTAAAGGAATTTCTTGAATTTGAACATCAACTTTCTTTGACTTTCTACCACTAAAGTCAACTCCTGTCATTCTCTTCTCTTCTTCTTTCTCATTGATTCTCAGGACTTCTTTCTTAAAAATCGTTTTTTTATTCCCGTGATCATCGTTGTCATCATCAAGATTCTTCCAATAAAGTACATCTAAGCCTTCTTCATCAACAATCACCCCTTTGATCCCTTCAAATCGTGTAAACTGATCATTCATCATCAAAACTGGATCAATGGTATTTCTGTTATTTCCACCTTGTAAATCTGCCTCTTCCGTTTCTTTTTCCTTTTCTTTTCGGTAACGTTTATACCTCACAAACAGTAAAAATACCAACCCTGATAAAACCAAAGTCGTTGCTGCTGTTGCAGCAACCGCTTTAGCAACGGTTTTATTCGATGAACTTGATGGGGGGCTGGTGAAGACGGGAGTGGGAGTAGGTGTCGTGGTATCAGTCGTTGGCGGCAGCAGTGGCGGCAGCGGTGGTGGGGTGGTGTTGGATGTGGATAAAACACTTGAATGTTTTGAGGGGCCAGCTGGACAGATTCGTGTATAATAAGATGAAAATAATAAGAGAAGCAACAATGGTGGAAAATGGATTGTGACAGCCATTGAACTGCAGAGAATGTGAATTTACGAGGAATATGTTGAAGACATTAGTTTGATTTCAGGAGTATTGATGACTTGTGTTCTGTTTTGGCTTAAAGTATTTTTGGGTTTGGTATTTTGCCTACTTGAGTTTTCAAAAAAAAGTAGTTGGGCTATTACATTTTCATTTTCTTTACTTGCATTGGTGGGGTAATGCCTTCATGGGATTTTTGTAATATTACTTAAATGCCCACATGCATTTTCAACTTCATCTTTACCGCGATTGCAAGTAAGCGTTCTATCAAAATTAGTCAAAATGACTAAAATACCCTTGTATCTCGAGATTTGCCGCGCATTTCCTTTTCAAGTTTGTTATGATGGAAATTCATTATCAAGGGCTTTTGAGTAATTTTGACTAATGCAAGTGTCAGATAATTTATTGATATAGGGTTGAACTTCGTTCAAACAAACAATTAGGAATAATCAGATTTAAAATTAATATAATGTTGGTAAGATTAAGATATGTAAAATTGTCTCTTTCGATTATCTGTACAATTTAAAGTCAGAAGGGGGAAGAATTAGTGAAGATTAGATATACCTCACCTTCTAATTAAAATCCGAGTTAAATGCTTGGTTGGTCCCTGTGGTTTGCAAATCTTGCAGACTTGGTCCCAATGGTTCACTAATTACACACTTGGTCCCAGTAGTTTCAAATTTTGCACTCGGGTGGTCCTTACCACTAAACTTTGTTAGATTTCTCAGTTAAGTATATGCAAAATTACTATATTACCCTTGAAATAATAAAAATATAAAAAAGAAGGGCCCACTACTCATCTTCTTCCCCACTCCATCTCTCTCTTTCAAAAACTCAGCCACCACCTATCCTTCACAAACCTGCAACCTCCACCTCCACCTTAAACTCACCACCACCTCCACCGTCAACTGACCACCACCACTGCAACAATCACCGGAAAGCCTTAAAAACCTGTGCGACCATTACTTCAAGCTCCCACGATTGTTTGAAACTGAAGATGTGAATACAAATTATGATATTACATTAACTGATGGGATAAGCTATGATAATCAGAACGTGGGGCATAATCCTTGAAATTAGGAAGTGAGGCGTGGGGGAAAAACCGAGTAACACAGTTTATCGCTTATTTATTTGATGCTCTGTTTTAGTTTTAGGATATCGAAGTTTATTATCAAAATTAGGGTTTATTCCTTGTAATCGGAGATTCACCCATCTCGAATTGGGTTGTTTATTTCAGCAATCAAGCTTTTAGTTTCGATTCAATTTCTAGATTCTATCAGCACGCCTAATTGAAACTGCTAGGAACCTCTTTGATTGAGCATTTCAAAGGCCACACAAACAAGAGCATAACTGATCATTTCTCAGGACAGTAGATGTAGAGAAAAATGGAGAAAATATAGACAAACAAGGGAATAAAATCACAATGATGATCAACTACGGAAGATAACAGTTAGTTATAAGGACTAGAGTGAAGGATACTCAGAGCGTTTGCAAAAATCAATCCAATTGCACCAGCCGACCGAATGAGCAGAATGTTGAGGATGACATAAATAGATGAAAGAGAGAGATGGAGTGAGGAAGAAGATGAGTAGTGGGCCCCTCTTTTTTATATTTTTTTATTTTTATTATTTCTAGGGTAATATAGTAATTTTGCATATACTTAACTAAGAAATCTAACAAAGGTTAGTGGTAAGGACCACCCGAGTGCAAAATTTGAAACTACTGGGACCAAGTGTGTAATTAGTGAACCACTGGGACCAAGTCTGCAAGATTTGCAAACCACAGGGACCAACCAAGCATTTAACTCTTAAAATCCTTATCATAAAAGAAATGTTATATACATTGTTTGATAAAGAGTTAAATGCTTGGTTGGTCCCTGCGGTTTGCAAATATTGCAGACTTGGTCCCAGTGGTTCACTAATTACACACTTGGTCCCAGTAGTTTCAAATTTTGCACTCGGGTGGTCCTTACCACTAACCTTCGTTAGATTTCTCAGTTAAGTATATGCAAAATTACTATATTACCCTTGAAATAATAAAAATATAAAAATATAAAAAAGAGGGCCCACTACTCATCTTCTTACTCACTCCATCTCTCTCTTTTAAAAACTCAGCCACCACCTCTCCTTCACAAACCTGCAACCTCCACCTCCACCTTAAACCCACCACCACGTCCACCGTCACCTTCAACCCATCACCACCACCTCCACCGTCAACTGACCACCACCACCGTCAGAGTCACTTCAATCTCCACCACCACCAAGCCACAAGGTGACCTAGATCTGAAAATTGTCCCCTATCAAAAGCTCGGGATTCGTGTCATCGAATAATCCTGCTCGTATAATGGAAGCTGCATCGAAGATACCGTTTGTTGGGTCATCATCACCATCACCGTCACTGTCCTCGTCATCTACGGTTCCGTTCAGGGTGAAAGTGTCTAGGGATCGAGTAGAGAATTCAGCAAGAAAACCAAAGATCCCCGAGTCTGCTCGAAGACCGTTAGATTCAAATGTCAAGACTCTCAAAAGTCAACAAAGTTCAGAACCGAAAAAGTCAATTTCGTTAGCACTTCAAGCTAAGGCTAACGTTTAAAAGCGTGAAGGGTTGAATCATCGAGCACAGCTCGTTAAAACTCAGTCTAACATCGAAAGAAATCCACAGAAGAATCCTGTTTCTTCGAATGTATTAAAGCAGAACAATCAGAAACAGAATAGCTTAGTTGACCGAGGAAAGTCAACCCCGAAGCTTCAAGTTCTAACGTCGGTCCACAAGCAAGAAAGCCGGTTTCGGAGAAACTGAGCTATAAAAAGGAACCTTATTCCACCCGGAAAAAACGTTCCATCGAAGACACTAATCATAATACTAATACTAATGTTGTTCGCGATAGAAGTTATAGAAGTAACAGTAGTGATGTTGTTTCTTTCACTTTCACAGCTCCAATTGCGCTCCCCGTGATCTCTAACAACGGTTTTCTGTCCGATAATCAAGGTGGTGGGTTGACGGTGGAGGAGGTGGTAGTGGTGGTGGGTTGGAGGTGGAGGTGGTGGTGGGTTTTACAGAGGGAGAGAGAGGGGTGGGGAAGAAGATGAGAAGGTGGGCTCATCTGTTTTTGTTTTTTCATGTGTTTAATTGCTTAGGGATAATTTAGTCATTTTGCATTCACTTAACTCAGAAATTTAATATTGGTTAGTGGTAAGGACCACACGAGTGCAAAAATTACAAACACCGGGACCAATCATGTAATTAGTGAACCACTGGGACCAAGTCTGCGATATTTGCAAACCACAAGGACCAACCAAGCATTTAACTCTTTAATAAAATGATTAGACCCAATACCAGAATGATCTAGAAATTACTTTGCAACAGAGTTATATTTACTGAATTATTACCAACAAACTGCTTACGTCGTTGAGGACAAAAAGATGGTAAGAAACCCTCACGCAAAGTGGTTCACCTAAAATACATTTGATGATCCAAGTTGACCAACTTCACCACCCTACACAAAGTTGTTGACTGCTTAACACAAGCGGGACTCACATGGGCCCTTCAAATTTGAAATTTGGATTTTCATTATATTTTGTTTTACTTTATGTAGAGGTGCAGGTTTGATTAAATTGCATATGTTAATAAATCCGTAAAGTATGGGTGTGAATTTTGTGTGTACCGTCTTAACGCCTCAAGCTATGTTAGCGTATTTGGGCGTTATGGGGTGTTAAGGGCTAAGACATGAATGTGATGGTATGTGAGTCTGGAATGTGTGGATATATATGTGTGAACCTCATGCAACAACCAATACAATCACCCCATATGAAGCTAGGACTGGCGGAAAAAAAGGGTACGGAACCGTACCCGATTAAAATACCCGAAATTGGGTTTTATTGCACCTACGTATTTTATACTCGAAACAGAACCCCACCTACTTGTAGGATATAGATATGGTACACATTTTGAGCTCAATACTCATAACCAAATTCCGGTTTTTTATACCCAATAAAATAACTGAACCTAATTATACTCTATGCTCGAACCGGCTATAAGCATTCGTATCCCATCTTCAATCCTCAACCATATAATTTAACTAAAACCCATCTTTTCTTGAATTTGTTTCTCACTTTTTAAAAACACCTAGTCTCCTACATCCTATTCCTCATATTCATACGTATTCAATTAAATAATATTCTTTTATTTATTTTTTTTCTTCCACTCACATCCACCAATAAAAAAAATATTAAAAAAGATAAAGAGGATGAACAGCGGGAAACAAATTTACGAGATTGGTTTACTTTCCCTTAAAAACTTGTGGGATGCGGATGACATGCAAAGGTGTTTTCCATGATCTTTTGGTATGGGGTTGGAGATGAGTGATGAGATGTGAATTCACAATGAAACCCTCATCCTCATTCACAAAAATAAATATTTATCTATAAAATTTGTTAACTTTTAGAAAACCCTCCACTTTTGATTCCTCATATATATAGAATATATTTATAATCAATTAAATAATATTTTTTACTTACAACAATATTAAAATATTAAATAGGGGATGAAAGTGAACCCCAAGATATATAGGGGGTTACTTTAGTTTCCTATATAATTTTTGGGTGAGGTATCAATATGGGGCTCTAGTGTAGAAGTAAAAATGAACAATATTTTTACGAGTATGACGGCTCCAATGTAGAAGTAAAAATGAATAATATTTTTTCCTTAATTCTCATATCTCAACTCTAACCGGTTGCTCTCAATACTTTTTCCCAATACCCAATCATACTTGAATCTTATTCCATACCTAGAACTGGGCATTGAAAACCCCGATTTGCACCTCCATGTGGAGTTGCGTGCGCACCACCTCACTACAGTTTGTCTAACAAGGTCCTAACACGAAATTTACGTATTTGAGTTTAAGCTAAAGTCTAAATGGGTGCGTGTCAGTTTGGGGTTAAACCTACGAACACATTTAGCCAAAGAAGTTGGGTTTGAGTCAACATGATGGATTCACATATTAACCTATTTGTTTTTTTAAAAGTTGTGTTTCTTGTCCTGACTTAAGTTAACAGTGTTATTTATGTCAAAATTTGAAAGTAAAAAAAAAGAAAGAAAACTATGTCAAGTTTATAGTTTAAACCTAACTAGTGGGTTACCACATGTGCTTAGTGGTGGGTTTAAAACATAGATAAAAATAAGCAAATCGTAAATGTGATTAATAAAAAAACTACGTTGCGACGTTATAGTCGAAAGTTATGAAAATATTACATCGTTGTACACGAAAGCCAAGTTAGTCAGACAAAATCAACACCAAAACGTGCATAAAGATAAACACGACGGCCGTGTATTACAACGGGTTGGTTTAAACATAAGTAAAAACACATCGCAATTGTGGATTTAGAGATAGCGACAGATAGTTTAAAAAACCGAATGACTTAGAACAACTAGTCAGTTACGAAAATTCATGTCAAAGCGTAGATAAAAATAGCTCGGCGGACTGTTGATATAAAAAGAAACCCCTAAAAATCACGTATCTGGAAATTCGTTAAAAACTCAAAATGACGACTTTATTAAAGTTCAAGGGTTGTAGTATAAATAAATCAACCTTATAAACTGGATGGGGTTGGCCTGAGGTTTTCTTTCTTTCTTTTTTTTTTTTTTTTGGGGGGGGGGGGGGGGGGGGGGGGGTAATTGTGTTAGACATGAGGGTCGTATTAATTAGGGATGAGCATTTGGTACTGGGTACTGAACCGTACCGGGTATATTCGGTACGGTACCCGCTTTCCCCGTTTTTTGGTACCGGTACGGTACCGATATCTACGGGTAAAATGCCGGTAAATACTGGTACCGAACTGGTATATTCGGTACTGGTACCCACTTTTTCCATTTTTCGGTACCGGTACTGGTTCGTTACCGAACAGATACCATGCTCATCTCTAGTATGAATTATACATTAAAGATTAGAAGGTGCGACAGAGAATAAAAACAACTAAAACCTAAATAAAAAAAAACTATTGTAGCTAATGAAACCTGAATTGTTATAAATAGTAATTGTTTCATACACATTTGTATTTTTTATAATGGTTATATATATAATTATAGAGTATTATTAATATACAAAAAATAATAATAGTTTAGAGTTAAATAGGTTGTGTACTTTTGTTTATGCATTCTTGTCTGCCGATATTCTGGGTTGGATAAAATTTTCCAATCTGTGATGGATTCCAACATCACCACCCCTTTATTAAAAGCAAAGCGCGTCAACAGATTGAAACATGATGTTTTTCCCCTCAGTTGAAAACTATGGAAATCACTTTCAAATCAAAAGAAAAAATAAAAAGTAATTTGTACCAACTTCTATGTGGTATAAGCATCTTTTAGAGGTAGGCCTTATTTTGGTGAATTGAAAAATTGTTTTTAAGTTAGTGCTCGTTAACCCAAGATGAGTATTGTTTTAACCAGAGGTGCACAAAAAGTTTGGAACCGGGTATTGAGGAACCGGTTATAGACCTGACTCTTTGAGATTCTGACACTATCCAACAGACATTCATTTTTTGTTGTGGAACTGGGTATCAATAGAATTAGTTTTTGATAAAAAGCGGGTATAAAACCGGGTAGGGTTTTCCACTTCAAAAAAAATTGAAAAACATGAATTAAATGTAAATATTAAAATCCATTTTTAATTCATGTAATTTATACCTTCTATTAAGATAAAATTCAAAAACTAAATAATCCAACTTTATTTTGTTAACTTTATTTTTTATAATATTTACAAATAATAAAATTTTAAAATCCGTTTTTTAAACCTGGTTCCATACCCTAACCAATAGGCTTTTCCACACCAAGAACCAGTTTCATACCTGACCCTAGTTTTTTAACCATATCTGGAACCGGCTATCAAAAGTGTGACACGTAATTAGATTACGGATCCAAAAACTAGTGGGCCGATCTCTTTCGTTATAGGCTTGATTTACAGGCCCAAGTTACAACAATACAACCGTCACTATTATAGGATAATATGGACCCGGCCCTTATTTCTCATTAAACAGATTGTTTGGATTTATGATCTTGTACAAATTTGATCCCTGGACCGTCTAATTCAATGCAAGCCCATCACACATTTGGAACATGTATATTTTGTACAAATTTGATCTTGTTACTTTTGAGCCACAATATAAATTTTATATAAAATATCGATCTACAACAATCAAGATTAGAGCATCCACAATGTGAGCGTTTTGGACACGCCATTGGGACAAAACTCGGTAAGGTGGGCATGTCCTTACGTGGCCAAAAATCAATCATCATGCACAATAATGGGGGTCTTAGTACCAGGGCGCTTTTGAATCCCAGTTCACGAATGAACGAATTTATCCAACAAACACCACTACAACAGTAAACTATTGCAAGCCAAGTGACGGTTGTGGATACAACAATCAAGAGCTTAGAGGCCACCTCGAGGCACTTGGTTGACCTCACCACCGGCCCTACCTCCCTTTGACGATTCGGGTGGGAGAAAATATTATGTTTACCTGTCATTCTTATGTAATTTTTCTATCGTTAATGAACAAAATTTGAATGTTTGGGATTGTTTATCTAAACCACTTAGTTGTTTTCAGTAAGTAGTTTAAATACGATTATTCCTCGATGAACAAAAGTCCCAAACGCCTAGATTCAACGCCTCGTATCATTAACATCAAATCTACGGTACATTTATGCAGTATCTCAAGAAATGTCTCAATTGATCAAAAACAATTTACACAGATCAAGCCAAAACTTAAAAGTATTTATTTTTCCTGCTAATATAGATACATTCAACATATTCAATGTGAAACAAAACCCTAAAAATGCAGTTAATTCAAAACAACATGTAATGACTCATTAGGATAACAATATCAAATCAAAATCGAAGCTACGTCAAAAACCTCATAATCGCAAATTCATCTATTCTCGAGACCTACAATTTTCAAAACCTAAATCACGAAAACAATTGTATCCCTATATTATTGACTACAAAAAAAAAAAAAAAAAAAAAAAGATGGGACGAAAAAGGTTTATTTGTTTTTGGAAAATTTGTGGATCTGCAACTTGATTTTCAACCAGTTGACACAAGAAGATGCACCTGCCTTCACTTTCTTAGCAACCGATTTGGTCTTTTCCAATTTCTGACTCATCTTCTTCGTCAATTTACCCGATTTCGAATGTTTCTTCGATGATTTTCCCCATGGGTTAACGTCCTCCATTGATGACGGGGTGATCTCTACAAGATGAAGATTTATAAGATGAGAATGGATTATTAGATTTCGGTGGTGGCTCTACGTTTTTGCTATTTATCGGTTTGTTTGGGACTTTTGCTAATTTTGACTTTTTGAGAGTTTGTTAGACTTTAGATAATTTGTTTGGTGTGTATATATATATTTCTTTTGAAAGGTAAATGGTTTGGTATCTGCTAATAGTAAGTCGGTTATTAGTTAAAATCAACTTGGTTAACTATTTTGATTAATTTATTAAGTCATTTTTAATTTATAGGTTGCTTATAAAAGAGTCATCCGGTTTTCATGCTCACACGTCACCCGTCACTTTAAACGTAACTTTTTTACATTGGTTTAAGGTTCAACTTGTGTATCATACATTTTTGTCATTTGAATACTTATTATACTTTAAGAGCTAAAAATGTGACAATAAGAATCAATAATACATACTTATTTAAATACACACTGACATGAATCGTAATGAATTAGGGTTTTATAATCACAAGATCAATCGTTGCTCGTGGTTGACTTATAATATACGGTCCAACTACTTGTGTGAGTGGGATAACACAAAGCTTAATCATTAGAGGATGAGAGCATGACTGGTGGAGTGCAATAGCTATACATATTCATAACCCTTAGCTAAATTGGGTGTCTATGCTCAATTTATTGCTTGTTTTAGGGGTGTGCAAAAAAACTCGAAATAACCGACCCATAATCAAATTAACTGAAAAAACCGAACCAACTTAGAAACCGGTGGTTTGGTTAATGACTTTTTTAAAACCAAAAGTAGCGGGTTGGTTATGGTTATCAATATTTCCATACCCACCATAACCGAACCGAACCAATATGTCGTAAATCTTAGTCGGATTTAGGACTTTTCATCATTTTTTTAAATATTTGATGTTTTTGCTGGAACGATTTTAGTATTTAGGAGTTATTACATATCATTTTAGTTGAATGTTTATTTGAATTTATATGAATATATCATATCATTTTTAATAATCGGTATTAACCATTATTTTCAATACTATTTAATATACTAATATATAGAAATATCTAATAACAATTTATTCTATGTTAAAAAATTAGCTATTTTAGCTAGATCTAAATTCACGGTTAACCATCCATAACCGACCCGCTATAACCATCAATCCTGATTAACCAAAACCGTCATAACCGATCGGTCATGGTTATAGTTTTAGATCAAAACCGATCCATACACACCCGTAGCTTGTTTTAGGATGGTTGTGTTCATATACCTCGTATCGCACTTTTGTCACGTTGAACACAACACTTCAATCCATCAAACATACCATCTAGTGACTGTGTTCGTGTTGCCTTTTCTAAAGACTTTGAAATTGCATTATAGGAAGAGAGCATGAGATGGTGGGGCTACTGAGAAAATATTATCTTTGTATTGAACTTTATCACTGTTAAGAAAACGCTCATATCCAACTATTTTGCAATTTTAATGGTTTGTATCTCATTAATATTACGTTAAACACCTTGATGTTAGAAGGATTAATGTTGATATAGGAAGGAGTATTTAAATTTAAAGCATTATGTTTATCTAGTTATTTTATTAATTGGTTAATAAGTATGAGAGTTGGTATTGGTTTAGGATAGCTTGTTTAGCAAGTTATTAGTTTAGTATAAATAGATAGGTTAGGTTATGTAATTACTTGGTTGTTTTGTTTTGGTTCGATATTAAAAGAGAAGAAAGAGTCTTGTGTGTTTTGCGTTTTTGATCCGGTTGATTCCAACAATTGGTATCAGAGCGTGTAACGGTCAAGTGGGAGCAAAAAGAATCAAAGGAAATCAACCCGGTGAAGTCGAAAACCTTCGTGGATCGACAGAGAGAAGATGACTCGAAACCTAAGTGGATCGAGCTGGAAAGTCGAAACCTAAGTGGATCGACAAGGAGAGGAACGAAGACTCGAAATCTGAGTGAATTGAGCAGAGACGAAGACTCGAAATCTTAGTGAATTGAGCAGAGACGAAGACTCGAAATCTTAGTGAATCGAGCAGAGCAGTCGAAATCTGAGTGAATCGACAAAGAGGTTTAAAGATGGCAGGAGAACAACCAGTTAATACAGGAATTGTTCAGGTACGAGATAACAACCATTTAATTACAACAATTGGACTATTTTGATGGAGTCGGTATTGGATACTCAAGGACTTTGGGAGGTGATTGATCCAGTGACAGGTGATGCTGTGGATGAGAAGAAAAACAAAGTTACTAGGGCGGTTCTCCTTCAAGCACTACCGGAGGATATACTTCTACAAGTTGCCAAGAACCGACAAGCGAAAGACATATGGGACGCTTTACGGGTAAGATTTCTTGGTCCCGACAGGGTTCAAAAGGCTCAACTAGCTACTTTAAAGAGAGAACTCCAGCAACTTCGCATGAAGGAGACAGACACGATTGAAGAATTTGCTGGTACATTAAGTGGGTTCGTCTCAAAGTTTAGCAATCTTGGATCAAGTCTTGAAGATGAAGTGATTGTTCGGAAGTTGTTAGATTCTGTACCAAAGAAGTTGTCACACCCCGGATTTTCAACCCAAATCCATACACTGGTGGGCCCGAGTGGGGAGTATCGTGACTTCAGTTGATAATCATAATAGTCAGTTAAACACGGCACAACGGAAGTCTTGGAGTAAAATTACTATTACAAACCGAATGTTCGAAATACAAAATAATATACAGGCTCGTAATAGAAGATCCACAGGCGGATCATAAATTGTACATGGAAATAATATAAAACAGACTTTGGAAAGATTTAGGATTTGCAAGATCCTCTATCACTACTGAGCACTTCCAGCCTATTTTCATATTGTACCTGCAGTTTAGTCTTTGAAAATACGTCAGCTTACGCTGGTAAATACACCCAACTGACTCATTTTGAAAACATTTCAAAAATGTTTTAAGTGCGTATCAGCACAAAATCTTTTTATAACTTGGGAAAGTTGACCGTCCAACCTTGTTAATAGAATTACATGTTTGTCCATACATACAAGGCCTGGTACAGAGACCGAGACATGATTAACGTACACATCACTTTGGACTCACGGAGGAGTCAATTCCTCCCAACCTTGTGGGAATGCATAATTGAGCGTCTATCGGGTGTATGCCTACACCCGCGCTAAGGTCGTGGCCATTTATATTGTAATGAGCCGAGGATATCCAGGACACGGTAGTTAACCCCCGATGTTTAAGTTATCAAACAAAACTGATTAAAACAGAATATGCGGATTCACTAGCCAACCCGGCATTTGATTGATCCCATTTCCGACCAAGCGGTAATAATTTACCGTAACCCAAGCCCGTATAGGGGAAAATGTCGAGAGTATTTACCTGAGCTAGTCTTCTTTCATTTTAATAACTCAGTCGTACACAAAAGTACTAAGTGCAGATAGCATTTACCGGCAAGTCTCTAGTCTGGATTATGGCATAAACTAACCAATTAAATACTAACGGTCTTTTTTAAGTCATAGACTTAGACTGACTAGCGTGCTTGATCAAAACGTATGACGCTAGATTAAACGATGATTGGATAGAATGTAGTTTAATCCCACCAAGTACCTTGACTTGTATAATATAGGTAAACTATTAACATTCTGGATTTTGAGATTAAAATGATAAGGTTAAACCCGTTTTGGTTAAATTCCGTAAACTAATTACATATAATCAACCCTATGCTTATAAGCGATAATGGGTAACCGGATAAGTCATGGACAAGTTCTATATTCCGTTGTATATTAAATAAGTTAAAATATCAGAAGGATATCAACTTATATGCTCGTTAAGGTTTTAAAACGAAACTATGCCTTATAAGGGCATTTTGGTAATTTTATACTGTATAAAAGGAACTTTGATATAATTTAATGTTATAGTTATAAATATTCTGGAAAAATACTTTATTTATGATATAATATCAGTAGGATACCAATTATTTGTGTAATTTATCTTTTATGACCAAACTATGCACTGAATGGGCATTTTGGTCATTTTACACATAGTTTATAAATTATTTGGGATTATGAGTTTATAACATGTACCTACTGTAAATATGTTTAAAATAAGTTTTAAAATCAGTAGGTAACAAGTCTTGGTCAATAATATGGTTTAAAACCATACTATGCGCCGAAACGGCGTTTATGTCGTAAAATGACGTCTTTATACGATGTTTTATGAAAACTGGCATTAAGGTCAGATTAAAATGGTTTAAATATGTTATTTAATATAACATATTATTAGGTAAATGATTTACCTTGAAAAGATTTGATTAAAATTATTTTACAAGCCATAAGGGCTAAAATCGTCATTTATCGACATAGTTTAAGGACCTGTTTAAAAACTCAGTTTATAACTTGGTTTAACATCCCAAATAATACTACTTATAATATTATATCAGTAGAAAACTCATTTTCAAGTTCATTACCATTAAAAACCTTGTTTTATACAAAAAAGGCATTTTGGTCAAAGATGGCATAATTATGGAACTTGCGCATAAACTTAGATTCTGATTCTGATCATGTAATATAACCTTAGAGGATTATGCTACATTATATTACGATCATAATGTAACTTTATATCAGTAGGTAACTAATCTAAATCGGGTCAGAATCGAAAGTCAAAGCAGAAGTCAAACTTCGCAACTTTCGGTTGCGAACCGACCCTAGAACTGAAATTGACGAGCCGAACATGTTCTTACATGTTCTAATAATCATTACCAACTTGTTTAAGTGTCAAAACAGGTTTCATAACACATATAAGATCAATTTATGATTTTTCCGAAAAATGGTCTGTTTGACCTTTTAATATCATAACTTTGACCCGTCAATTGGTCTAGCAAACGTGATCTTCAGGAGGTGCCCTTTATAGGGATTAACACCTACCTTATTATGATCACTTATCCATATTCATTTCGAACAATGGCTGGACCATAATGGTCTTAACCGAAAGTCAAAGCGTTTTTCGTAAAACGCTTGACTTTTTGTAACATTTGTCGAAAAACGGGTTTTCAAAACCCGCTTCGTTTAAATACCGAACAATCAGTTTTAAAATTTTGTTGTTCATTTACGGCTTATTTTAATTTTAAACGATTCATAATTGATCAACAATTTAAAAGATATAAATTAAAATTGTAAAAATATCAAAATGAATGAATTAAAAAGGAAAACCGGCTGCCGGGAGTCGAACCCGGGTCAGCCGGTTATTTCTTCAAAGTCTTAACTCTCAACCATAAACCACTCCGCCACTTTGGTTTTCTGTTAAGATAAGGGATTTATTAAATCAAATAATGATATGCGGAATTCAAATTCGGTCAACTTGCGCCCAAACAGCAGTCGTCGGAAATCCCGACGACTTCGCCAATGATTTACGTTACCACTCGAATTAACCATTGAATTAACGTTAGCGACGGTTATAACGGACATCTGAACCCGCGACAACAGCCGTAACCGCCGGAGAACGGCTGACTTCGAATTAAGACCAAATTCAGACCACATTCACCTCGATTCTACCCTATAAATTCAACCACAATTCGCCAGAAACCTTTTCGCTCCCAAATCGCACTTTTTCTCGACGAAAATCTACTCGCCGGAAAACCTCTGCAAGTCGCCGGAAAACCGAGACATCCACCTGCACGGTAATTACTTCGAATTTTTCTGGCTCATTCTTTTATTAGACAAGTTCTAATATAAATCCCTCACCCAGAATCCTTTGCAGTTGACGTTGCCGGATTATCTGATTCGCCGGAGAAATTTCTGAACTTTCAGGGGAACTGCTGATTATCGGTATAACTCATCTGTTTCACTGATAGTTATTACCCAGTAGTCCCACTTCGCATCTAACCCCTCTAATTTATTGATAGACTCTATCAGCCGCAGCTCACCAAGACGGAGCCGACGACCTTGCCGGACGTCTGAAGAAAAGCGAACAGTTGGTACAATAAACCCTCCAATCTCTTTCCATTCACTTTATTTCCGATGACTCATAACCTGCATTGAGCTATCTTAGCAAATAACAGTCTCTTGATCAATGTTTATGTTTTGAACGAAGAAGATGAAGTGTGGTATAATATAGGTATAATTAAAATCGGTTTAATAAACGGGTTAGACACACAGTCCAGCGGTGGACTGTGTGCAACAAACATACACGAGACGCGAGTTCGAATCCTGTCCCCGTTTTACCCACTTGAAATAAAATTCCGCCTTTTTAATTGAACCGGGTTGAGCACAGTATATGTTAAGTATAATAAAAACCGAGTTAGTAACCAAGTGACACACACAGTCCAGCGGTGGACTGTGTGTACGCTAACCCACAGGTCCCGGGTTCGAGACCTGTGGTCAGCACCGGTCCGTTAAGTTTAAAAGCTTTTTTAAAAATAAATAATTTTCGGTTTAGAGTAAATAGTATATAAGTATAATTAAAAACAGAATTATTTCGGGTTAGACACGTAGCTCAGTTGGTAGAGCTGCGTGCACGCGTACGAGAGGTCTCGGGTTCGAGCCTCACCCAGCGCACAAGTTCGCACAATTAAACCGGTCAACAGTAACGGTCAACGGTCAACGGCCTCGGTCAACGGTCAAAGTCAACTTTTTTTTTTATTATTTATTTTATTTATTAAATCAATTATTTAAATTAAAAATCAATTAAAAATACTTAAAAATAACGTTTTCAAGATTAGAAAGTAGTCTTAAACTCACAAATTTATATCCAAAAATCTTATTAAAATAGTTAATAAAATCCACATACTTACCGTGCCTTTTCATTCCTTATTTGGTTAGTTATCTCTCGTCGATCAACCCCCTAAACTCGTGCGCATCCATCATCTTCAAACAAACGCATCCAATGTGAGTGAATCTCTACAAATTCCCCGTTTTAATCACATTTTGGGGTGTATCATGTGTCGTACTTATTTATTATAATTAATCATTGTGCATCCATCATGTTTATGATCAATGTGTATTCAAGGTGTATCCATTGACTGTGTGGTTGAAGTTTAGATTAATGTTATCATTTCAGTACATACATTTCATAGGCCGCCGCTCCCCATTACCTATGAGCGTGAGCTGTTCCCCATTACCTATGAGCGTGAACCAGGCGTTGCCAACATAAGATCGGCTCCGTTTGATTGAGCCTTGATCTCACATACATTAGCATAGGCCGTCCGTTCCCCATTACCTATGAGCGTGAACGGGACGTTGCCAACACATACATTGTTACTTTTTATTTCATGCTTAAGCAAGGTGGTTTGTGATTGTTATGTTTACATACATTTGTTCATATATGATTATTGCACAATTTTTCCTAAATTAAATTACTATAATTAATCAATAACAAATGTTTTAAACAAGGTTCACTCGCCAACTTTTGTTGACCCAAAATTTCCCATTTTTACACATGATACAGGTGATCAAGTTGAAGCAAGAAACATATAGGGCGGCCTAGAAGAATAAACCAGTTTAGATTATGAATTTGTTTAGTTAATCTTTCCTTTCCTTGTATTGTATGAATTTGACTTGAAACTTTGAAATGTAATTTGGATTTAATAAATATGAAACATATTAGTAAACATCATGGGCTTTGGTGATAACCCAATTATGCCCCGACTCTTGTTTCCGCTGCGGGTCGGGGTTGTGACAGATTGGTATCAGAGCCATGACTATAGGGATATAGGATAGGTTATTAGACCCTTAGAGCCTATACTATAGTTGCTTAGAAAATTTAAATTTTTGTGTGTTACATGCAAATCTCATGATGTTTATATGCTTTATGTTTATCGTAACATTCGATGTTATGCAAGCATATTCATAAGTATATAATATCATATATTGCTCACCATGAACCATACTCTTATAACATATCATATCCATGAAAGCACACACCACATCATTTTCATGATTGCTTTACAATGAATTATGTATTTTCAAATCTCATCAAAGTGAGTTCCCATGACGGGCATGTAGTAACTGGAAGGGTACCAGTACCGGTAGTCGGAACGTCCTGTCTAGGCTTGGCATTCGTATAAATCCAAAATAAAGGACCAGTTTGCCTACCTGGGGACTAACGATGAGAGTACGAAGTACCTATTAGGCCAAAGCATGCTATACCAAACGTCGTGTGAACTAACCCCACTTTGAGTTGTCATTGTGTCTACACCTGGACACATTCCGACCATACATCTTGTAAACATATTTTGTGGTTTTCATTCGGGTCATGTGAGTCTAAATCGCCAATACTAATGTAAATCCTACCAAGCCAATAGTCATGGGGGCCCACATGACTATACAGGTGAAGGTATGGGGGACATTTGAGGCCCAACATGAGCTAACCCAAGACATCCAATGGATGTGGTTGCATTATCGGTATTTATGTTAATTTCATTTTTTTGTTTTGACACATGACCCCTATACAATCCAAAAAAACTCACCATCTTCCTATGTATATTCCTATAGATGTCGGCTAGGCAGCTACGTGGAGGACGGAAGTCAGGAAGGTCAAACGAACGCTTGGCCGCTCAGATAGCAAAACAAATGGCCACAGTACTTCCTGATATTGTAGTTCAAGTTCAGCAAGCTCTCACTGCAAATCCTGCCAATCCACCAAACCAAGAGGATCAAAACATCGACAACCCCTCCTCCAAGAAGTGCTCCTACAAGCACTTCAAGTCATGCGATCCCCCGAAGTTCGAAGGGACCGAAGGTGTCACCGCTCTCCTCCACTGGTTTGAGGAGATGGAAAACACTTTCCTAAATTGCGATTGTCCCGAGGATCGCAAGGTACGTTACGCGACTGGGAGATTATTCGGGGTAGCCCTGACCTAGTGGAACACCGAGAAGGGTAAGAGAGGAGTGGAAGACGCTATGGCCTTAACTTGGGAAGAGTTAAGGGAAGTAATGACAAAACGCTTCTGCCCAAGAAGCGAACTCAAGAAGTTAGAGGATGAATTCCACTCACTGAAGCAAAAGGAAGGGGATCACACTTCCTACAACAAAAGATTCCTTGAGCTGAACCAGATGGTTCCAAACTTGTTCACCCCCATGTACCGATTGGTGGAACACTATATTCGAGGCCTTCCCTCGAAGATTCAGGACTCAGTCCTCAGCGCTTCGCCTACAACGCTCGAAGCCGCCATGGAATTAGCCACCGAATTTACCGAGAACCGCATCAGAAACGGTAAGTTCAAAGAGGAGAAAAAGAAAGCCCCCATAGAGGGCCCAACTTCCAACCACCCCACCTCATCCTCAAAATTTTCAAACAAGAGAAAGCGAAATACCAGAAATTTTGCCGTCACTCAAACAAATTTCCCCACCCCTGTTGCCCCCATCACACAAGTTACTCCTTCACCCGCACCACACAAAAGGCAATACTCTGGCCCTTACCCAAAGTGCACCCGTTGCCAATACCATCACTCCCCCGATTACCCCTGTCAATACTGCACCGGCTGTGGCCGTGCAGGGCACACCATTCAAGCCTGCCGCACACTGCAACGAATGAACCGCAACCAACCCACAACTCAAACCCACCATCAAATGATGGGTCAAACCCAACAACCTTTTCAACCACCGCCTACACAACATACAACTCAAACCTACTATCAACCCAACTACCCCATGATGCAACCCATGCGGGCTTGCTATAATTGCGGTGACCCAAACCATTTTAGAAACACGTGTCCACGCTTGGTAAACATCATACATGCTCAAGCTCAAGCGAATCCAGTGAACCAAGCTAACCAAGCTCCTCCACCTGCTAGAGGAAGAGCATTTAACATCAACGCCAACCAAGCTAGGGCCGACAACAACGTGGTTAACGGTACGTTTCTCGTCAATGGTAGTTATGCATCTGTATTATTTGATACTGGCGCGGATAAGAGTTTTGTGTCCTTAGAATTCGAACCCATCCTCAATCAAACTCGTGTCGAGCTTATGAACTCCATAACGGTAGAAGTTGCTGACGGAAAGCCAGTCTCATTAAACTCCATTATCCGGAACTGCACCTTTACTCTAAACGATCACGACTTTTCCGTTGACCTCATTCCTATGAAGTTGGGAAGTTTCGACATTATAATCGGCATGGACTGGCTCAGCCAACATCAGGCTGAAGTAGTATGTCGTGAGAAGTTCATTCGCATTCCTCTTGCAGACGGTCAAACTCTGCGAATCTTTGGAGAAACCCCTTCGAAAGGACTCAAGCTAATGTCCTGTCTTCAAGCCCGAAGATATCTCCGCAAAAATTATGTAGCATTTCTAACCCACGTTGTCAAGAAAGGAGGCAAAGAGAAGAGACTCGAAGATATACCCGTAGTGAAGGAATTCCCGCAAGTTTTTCCCGACGATATCACCGGACTTCCTCCCAAGAGAGAAGTCGAATTCCGTATCGACCTTATACCTGGCGCTACACCCGTCGCGAAATCTCCTTATAGGTTAGCCCCATCCGAGATGCAAGAGCTGGCCAGTCAATTGCAAGAACTGACCGACAAGGGATTCATACGTCCTAGCTCATCGCCTTGGGGTGCACCTGTTCTGTTTGTAAAGAAGAAAGATGGGACTTTTCGCATGTGCATTGATTACAGGGAACTCAACAAATTAACGGTCAAAAATCGCTACCCGTTACCTCGCATCGATGATCTTCTAGACCAACTCCAGGGTGCCTCTTATTTTTCAAAAATCAACCTTCGTTCCGGCTATCACCAACTCAGAGTACATGAAGAAGACGTTCCAAAGACCGCCTTCCGAACTCGATATGGTCACTACGAGTTCATGGTTATGCCTTTTGGTCTAACCAACGCTCCAGCCGTCTTCATGGACTTAATGAACAGAGTTTGTAAACCTTATCTTGATCGTTTCGTTATAGTCTTCATCGACGATATTCTCATTTACTCAAAGTCTAAGACTGATCATGAGCGACACCTTCGGCTCATCCTCTCACTTTTGAAGACCGAAAAGCTTTATGCTAAATTCTCCAAATGCGAATTTTGGTTACAAGAAGTACAGTTCCTTGGTCATGTCGTCAATGACAAAGGAATTCATGTCGACCCCGCAAAGATCAAGGCAGTACAAGAATGGCAAGCGCCACGTACCCCAACTGAGGTACGATCTTTCCTTGGATTGGCCGGTTACTACCGTCGTTTCATATCGAATTTCTCTCGTATCGCTGTACCACTCACGGCTTTGACACATAAAGGAAAACCCTTCGTATGGGGACCTAAGCAAGAAGAAGCCTTTCAAACTCTTAAGCAAAAGCTATGTGACGCTCCTATCCTCACACTCCCTGAAGGTTGCGAAGACTTTGTTGTATATTGCGACGCATCAGGACAGGGTTTAGGCTGTGTCTTAATGCAAAGGGGAAAAGTGATAGCCTATGCTTCTAGGCAGCTCAAGACTCATGAGAAGAACTACACTACTCACGACCTAGAACTTGGCGCCATTGTATTCGCTCTTAAGATATGGAGACATTACCTCTATGGTACCAAGTGTGAGATTTACACTGACCACAAGAGCCTCCAACATATCTTTAACCAAAAGGAGTTGAATATGAGGCAACGAAGGTGGGTCGAACTTCTTAATGATTATGACTGCGAAATTCGGTATCATCCTGGCAAGGCAAATGTGGTGGCTGATGCACTCAGCCGAAAAGGTTATGCGAACTCTATTCGTCTTCTATGTTCGCAAATCATGACCAACATCAAAGACCAAATCCGAGAAGCTCAACATGTTTCCATAACAGAATACGACATACGCAATGAGTTATCTTATGGAGCAGAACTTAAACTCGAAACCAAATCTGACGGCATTCTGTATTATCTCGATCGCCTATGGATTCCTGATCACCACAATCTTCGCGATACTCTTATGAAAGAGGCTCACAAGACATGATACTCTGTACATCCAGGAGCCGACAAGATGTATCAAGACCTTCGATACACCTACTGGTGGCCTGGCATGAAGAAGGATATTGCTGTTTTTGTTTCCAAGTGCCTTACCTGTTCAAAAGTGAAAGCTGAGCACCAAAGACCCTCAGGACTTCTGGTCCAACCTGAAATACCCATATGGAAGTGGGAAAATATAACCATGGATTTCATTACCGGGTTACCTCGCACTCCTGGTGGGTACGACACAATATGGGTAATCATTGATCGTCTTACAAAATCAGCTCACTTCATTCCTATCCGCGAAGACTTCAAAAATGAGAAGCTAGCCCGCATCTACATCAGTGAAATCGTAAGCCGTCATGGTGTACCTTTAAGCATTATATCGGATCGTGATGGTCGTTTCACTTCACGCACATGGCAAGCTGTACAAGCCGCATTGGGTACGCGATTAGATCTCAGCACTGCCTATCATCCCCAAACTGATGGTCAATCTGAACGCACCATTCAAACTCTTGAAGACATGCTTCGGGCATATGTCATAGACTTCAAAGGGAATTGGGACGCTCACTTACCATTAGTTGAATTTTCGTACAACAACAGTTTTCATTCAAGTATCGGCATGGCACCTTTCGAAGCGTTATATGGTCGTAAATGCCGATCACCTATATGTTGGCACGAAATTGGAGAAGCTCAAATCACCGGTCCAGAATTGATACAAGAAACAACTGACAAGATTCATCAAATCCGAAACAACCTGTTAGCAGCACAAAGTCGTCAAAAGAGCTATGCTGACAAGCGACGAAAGCCCTTGGAGTTTGACGTGGGCGATCAAGTACTTTTAAAGGTATCGCCGTGGAAGGGAGTAGTTCGTTTCGGCCAAAAGGGCAAGCTAGCACCACGCTACGTAGGTCCTTTCAAAATACTCGAAAGGGTAGGACCTGTAGCCTACAAGCTTGACTTACCGGAGGAACTCAACAGAATTCATCCCACATTCCACGTATCGAACTTGAAGAAGTGCCTCGCCGATGAAAATCTCCATATTCCTCTAGAAGACATTCAAGTTGATGAATCTATGCATTTTATTGAAAGACCAGTAGAAATTATGGACTTCGGAGAAAAACGTTTGAGAAGAAGCCGCATCCCAATTGTCAGGGTACGCTGGGAGTCGAAACGAGGACCTGAGTTTACTTGGGAACGTGAAGATTCAATGCGCGAAAAATACCCACACCTTTTTCCTGTATCTACTACTACCTAAATTTCGGGACGAAATTCCTAAAAGTAGGGGATACTGTAACATTTGTCGAAAAACGGGTTTTCAAAACCCGCTTCGTTTAAATACCGAACAATCAGTTTTAAAATTTTGTTGTTCATTTACGGCTTATTTTAATTTTAAACGATTCATAATTGATCAACAATTTAAAAGATATAAATTAAAATTGTAAAAATATCAAAATGAATGAATTAAAAAGGAAAACCGGCTGCCGGGAGTCGAACCCGGGTCAGCCGGTTATTTCTTCAAAGTCTTAACTCTCAACCATAAACCACTCCGCCACTTTGGTTTTCTGTTAAGATAAGGGATTTATTAAATCAAATAATGATATGCGGAATTCAAATTCGGTCAACTTGCGCCCAAACAGCAGTCGTCGGAAATCCCGACGACTTCGCCAATGATTTACGTTACCACTCGAATTAACCATTGAATTAACGTTAGCGACGGTTATAACGGACATCTGAACCCGCGACAACAGCCGTAACCGCCGGAGAACGGCTGACTTCGAATTAAGACCAAATTCAGACCACATTCACCTCGATTCTACCCTATAAATTCAACCACAATTCGCCAGAAACCTTTTCGCTCCCAAATCGCACTTTTTCTCGACGAAAATCTACTCGCCGGAAAACCTCTGCAAGTCGCCGGAAAACCGAGACATCCACCTGCACGGTAATTACTTCGAATTTTTCTGGCTCATTCTTTTATTAGACAAGTTCTAATATAAATCCCTCACCCAGAATCCTTTGCAGTTGACGTTGCCGGATTATCTGATTCGCCGGAGAAATTTCTGAACTTTCAGGGGAACTGCTGATTATCGGTATAACTCATCTGTTTCACTGATAGTTATTACCCAGTAGTCCCACTTCGCATCTAACCCCTCTAATTTATTGATAGACTCTATCAGCCGCAGCTCACCAAGACGGAGCCGACGACCTTGCCGGACGTCTGAAGAAAAGCGAACAGTTGGTACAATAAACCCTCCAATCTCTTTCCATTCACTTTATTTCCGATGACTCATAACCTGCATTGAGCTATCTTAGCAAATAACAGTCTCTTGATCAATGTTTATGTTTTGAACGAAGAAGATGAAGTGTGGTATAATATAGGTATAATTAAAATCGGTTTAATAAACGGGTTAGACACACAGTCCAGCGGTGGACTGTGTGCAACAAACATACACGAGACGCGAGTTCGAATCCTGTCCCCGTTTTACCCACTTGAAATAAAATTCCGCCTTTTTAATTGAACCGGGTTGAGCACAGTATATGTTAAGTATAATAAAAACCGAGTTAGTAACCAAGTGACACACACAGTCCAGCGGTGGACTGTGTGTACGCTAACCCACAGGTCCCGGGTTCGAGACCTGTGGTCAGCACCGGTCCGTTAAGTTTAAAAGCTTTTTTAAAAATAAATAATTTTCGGTTTAGAGTAAATAGTATATAAGTATAATTAAAAACAGAATTATTTCGGGTTAGACACGTAGCTCAGTTGGTAGAGCTGCGTGCACGCGTACGAGAGGTCTCGGGTTCGAGCCTCACCCAGCGCACAAGTTCGCACAATTAAACCGGTCAACAGTAACGGTCAACGGTCAACGGCCTCGGTCAACGGTCAAAGTCAACTTTTTTTTTTATTATTTATTTTATTTATTAAATCAATTATTTAAATTAAAAATCAATTAAAAATACTTAAAAATAACGTTTTCAAGATTAGAAAGTAGTCTTAAACTCACAAATTTATATCCAAAAATCTTATTAAAATAGTTAATAAAATCCACATACTTACCGTGCCTTTTCATTCCTTATTTGGTTAGTTATCTCTCGTCGATCAACCCCCTAAACTCGTGCGCATCCATCATCTTCAAACAAACGCATCCAATGTGAGTGAATCTCTACAAATTCCCCGTTTTAATCACATTTTGGGGTGTATCATGTGTCGTACTTATTTATTATAATTAATCATTGTGCATCCATCATGTTTATGATCAATGTGTATTCAAGGTGTATCCATTGACTGTGTGGTTGAAGTTTAGATTAATGTTATCATTTCAGTACATACATTTCATAGGCCGCCGCTCCCCATTACCTATGAGCGTGAGCTGTTCCCCATTACCTATGAGCGTGAACCAGGCGTTGCCAACATAAGATCGGCTCCGTTTGATTGAGCCTTGATCTCACATACATTAGCATAGGCCGTCCGTTCCCCATTACCTATGAGCGTGAACGGGACGTTGCCAACACATACATTGTTACTTTTTATTTCATGCTTAAGCAAGGTGGTTTGTGATTGTTATGTTTACATACATTTGTTCATATATGATTATTGCACAATTTTTCCTAAATTAAATTACTATAATTAATCAATAACAAATGTTTTAAACAAGGTTCACTCGCCAACTTTTGTTGACCCAAAATTTCCCATTTTTACACATGATACAGGTGATCAAGTTGAAGCAAGAAACATATAGGGCGGCCTAGAAGAATAAACCAGTTTAGATTATGAATTTGTTTAGTTAATCTTTCCTTTCCTTGTATTGTATGAATTTGACTTGAAACTTTGAAATGTAATTTGGATTTAATAAATATGAAACATATTAGTAAACATCATGGGCTTTGGTGATAACCCAATTATGCCCCGACTCTTGTTTCCGGTGCGGGTCGGGGTGTGACACTTTTGGCTATAAAAGCCTATAAAGGAAAATGCACAAGGAAGGAACACTTAACAGTGATTCCTAGGGTGCAAAAGAACTATGTTGGATGCTCCTTTTAGCTAGGAACTTCCAGAGGAGGGAGAAGAGTGAATGAATGAGAAAGGTGCAAGTTGGAATGGTGAACTTAAGTACCTATTTATAGTTGGAGAACTGAAAGGAGGTGAATCCAGGTGTTTAGGGGTGTAAGAGGAAGCTTACAAGTGTCCCAAAACGTGGCATAGCAGTTTGGGAAGCCATGGTTTCGATTTAATGGTTTTTGGCATTTTTGTTTGGAAGCCAAGAAAACTTTCTGTAGCAGAGCCTCTCTCTCGCCCCGCGAGAGACCCAGGCTAGGTCTCTCACGGCCCACGACCGCCCTTGGCCAGTTTTAAAAATTGACACTTTTAACCCCTTAACTTTATAAATCTTCTAAAACCTTTTTAAACACATTTTTGGCACTTTTAGCCCTCCGTAGCCAATACTTGGCACACTCGGGATTGTGCCCGGACATTGTCGAGCTCTCGGTTTGTTAAAAGGTCACCCAGAAGTATAAGTTAACATGTTGACACTTTTAATCCCTCCATCATCCAACTTTCACATTTTTACAAAATTGAACCCTCTCGTCCAACAAATGGCACGTCTGAGAGTTAGGACTTCGTAAAGGATCACTCAGAGGCTTATTATAAGTATGTTGACTCCGATGTCATTCAGAGGCTGGGCATGTTGACATATCAGTCACTCAAAGGCCAATTTCAAGCATGTTGACATATCAGTCACTCAAAGGCTAATGATTTAAGCATGTTGACATATCAACCACTCATAGGCTGTTATTTATGCATGTTGACATCAGATCGTCACTCAGAGGCTCAGATTGAGCATGTTGACGCCTTTAGTCCTTATTGGTGTTTAATAGACTATATTTAAAATACAAAACGTGTCACTATACTATTGGACACGATTTTACAGGGTGTTACAGAAGTATCTTCAAATTGTTGCTTCTATTGAGCAGTATTCGGATATCGAGAGCATGCCATTTGAAGAAGCAATAGGTAGGTTGAAGGCCTATGAGGAAGGAATCAAAGAGCAAGACGAGACGTGTGATAATGATCAAAGTAAGGTACTATTATCTAAAACTGTTGGTCAAAGTTCTAATACCGTTGGACAAGACCCTAAAACCGATGGTCAAGAGAAGAATGAAGAGTCTAGTTGTAATTGTTGTGGACGAGGGTGGTCTAGCCAAAGTGATCATGGAAGAGGTCATGGTTGTGGTCGAGGAGGACGACACCAAAGGGGATTAAAAGTTTGTTGTGTGTTATAATTGTCAAGAAAAAGGTCATTATGCAAGTGAATGTCCTAAAAAGAGTTAAAGGAAGAAGTAGCAAACTTGGCCGAAGAACATGATCCTTCACTATTTTGAAGAAAAAAGTGTCCATATCAAGATTAAGGGGGTGAATGAAGGATTAATCTTGATATAGGAAGGAGTAATTAAATAGTTAGAGATAATTAATAGTTTAAAGTATTATGTTTATCTAGTTATTTTATTAATTGGTTAATAAGTATTAGAGTTGGTATTGGTTTAGGATAGCTTGTTTAGCAAGTTATTAGTTTAGTATAAATAGATAGGTTACGTTATGTAATTACTTGATTGTTTTGTTTTGGTTTGATATTAATAGAGAAGAAAGAGTCTTGTGTGTTTTGCGTTTTTGATCCGGTTGATTCCAACAGATGTTCACAAGTTCTCACCTTTCGGTAAGTTTAAAATGTATGCATATTGTCCCGCCCTTAATGATTGTCGACCAATGGTAACAACCGGAAACCGGTGGTTAAATAATTGTTTAGACCATGGGATGTAGAGGGGCTTGGGTTAGGGGCATTGCTCGACACGTGCCAGATGTTACCTCCACCATTCCACACCTAAAAATGTGGGGTGTGGTAGTGGCGTGGTCAGGCCGGCGTTGGGGTGCCATGTGGCATCTATTTATTTATACTAATTTGAAAAACACATATTATTTATATTAAATAATTACAATAAAAAATACGTTACATTACCAAAAAAAATCAATCATCTTCATCTTCAATGGAGTCCAATAAGGGAAGTGTTGAAACATGTTCTACCAAATCAGCTCGAATGTTTGAATGTATTTGTCTTGACTCGATTTGATATTGGTTTTGCGTCATCTCTTCGTCACTAATGTGTTCGTTATTTGATTCCGGCTCCTCGCCGTAATATTCAATGATTGCACGCCCTTCATACTCTAAAATATGTTGTGTAGAATGATGCACGCGTACATCACGTTTCTTATTTGATCTTTTTCAAACAATTGACAAGGCATACTCAAAATACGCCACCTTTTTCTGCAAAACACCAAATGCTCGCTAGATGTCTTTGCGTGCCGCCATTTGAACTTTGTTAAACTTTATTCTTTTAGGATCTAGGGTTCCATATCTTGAAAATGATTTCACAAAAACAAAATACTCAGGGTAAATTCCATCAACAAGATAGTACCCATAATTGTATTCAACCCCATTTACAAAAAAATATTTCTTTCAGTCCAGTATCATTTATTCGATCATTGAAAATAGGCGAGTGGTGTATAATGTTTATATCGTTATGTGAACCAGGCATACCAAAGAATGCATGCCAGATCCAAAGATCTTGTGATGCAACCGCCATAGCCGGCATTCCGTGATATCTACTTGTGTGAGAGCCTTGCCATGCAGTTGGACAAAGTTCCCACTCCCATTTCATACAATCTTAACTACCGATCATCCCAGTGAGACCATGATATTCAGCGTGATGTTCCAAAATTTGTTGCATATCACTAAACGTCGGTTTTCTCAAGTATCTTTTTATATATAGTTCAATGATATACGCACAAAAATTGTGAAGACTTTCTCTAGCTACTCGTGCCGACATTTTTAAATAGTCGTTGTCGGAACTATTGCTGTAAGCCAATTATCTTAGGGCGGCCGTGACCTTTTGCCACATGGTAAATCCTAATTACCACACTCTTTGTCAGAAAAAAGCATAATTATCCGTAAATCCTTTGATATTCTTAAAATAAATATTTACTCACACGGAAAAGATGCCTAACATTATTTCATCATACCTAGTTCAGGTGAGAAATAATCACTTACCAATAAATCATTTGCATTTTCGCGCTTACGAACAATATACTTCCTCAGTTTGGGTTGGGAAGTCCCTTCATTTGCATCGTCAACAATAGCTTTCACTACCGTCACCACTGCTGATAATAATAATTACACCCCGTCGTTCGATGAGGATGACAAAGCAAATTTCTCATACGAATCGCTTGAACTTGAAGAAGCCATTATATATATATATATATATATATTGAGTTTGATTGTGGTTTTTCAATTTTTGGATTGTAAAAATGAATGAGAAATGAAAGGTTTTATAGGAAAAAATTGAAAATCATTTTTTTTAAATAGCCGTTGGTCAACGGCTATGCCTAACAGTTATTCAAATGGTCGTCAACAACCAACCATACATTGTCAGCCATGTCACCCCAGGCCAGCGCCCCACGCCTAGCGGGCAACACTGACCAAAACGCTAACCTAGGGTGGAACAGCCAGCCCGATAAAGAGGTGTTATGAAATAAATTATTGGAAATAAACATTTTTCTGTCAGAATAGGTTGGTACAAGCACCCTAGTAAAATGCTTAATATAGGTCTTTTCCCGCTAATACCTCTTCCTTCGATAGACGTTTATACATTCAAATGGAAATATAAACGCTATGTTAGGCACATTCCGTTTAAAGTGCAAAATTGTTACCTGAGAGCAAAAACAACTTTCTCTAAAACTAGACGAACCATTCTGGTTTTAATTTTCAAAAAAAAAAAAAAAACGTTAAAGGAGGAAGAGATGAAATGAATGTTGTGCACCGGTGGCTAAACGGCCTTCGAAAGGGCAAGTGTTTAGGCAGGTCAAACAGTTTGGATCCAGTTGGTCTACAAACATCTTTTATTCAACTAAATTAACTAACTTTATACTTTTAACGTTCCTCACAAACTAGATGGCTGTATAGACGTCCCGGTGTTTAGTCAGCGTGCCAGACATAGACCGATTAGTGAACAATCACCAGAAGATCCTGCGGTTATTGGTACAACCCTACCCGTGAAGAACAATTGATACATGCATACTTGGCTTAACCCATCTGATTATTTCCAGTTTATTTATTAAAGCACATGTTGTTTCTAAGTCAAACACATGTAACATGACCATGTCTTCCACTACTACGTTATTTAGCACCAAGTTCTTCCATGTTTTAGTTGTTGGTAGTTTTCTTTATTTTGCTTATATAAGTGTACGTAGATTGCATGAATGAAGTAGAGAAAATTGTTGCAAAAGTCTTGTCTTCTTCATCTATATTCTTCAGTGTCTAACCCACTCTTCGGGTCTATCTCTTGGGAGATTAGCCATCCCGAATCAGGCTTCCATCAGTTATCCATCCGGTTTAGCGTTTCGAAGAACATAATTCCCAAATGAAGGTGAACTAAAATCTGGAAATAAGGAAAGGCATCCCAAAAATATGCATATAATTTTACTCTGAATGTAAGGCTCTTATCACGGATTTCTCAACATATTGTTATCGAATTTAATATAGTCAGAATAATTTAATATGTCGAGATAATTTGTTAACAGACTCTACCATTTTTATATAAATAGAAAGTTCACATGCGTATGGTGGTGGTTAATACATACGAGTATGTTGATTTGCCGTTAGAAAAATATTCTCGATTAATATATTAAATGTTTGGTTTTTGCAAGATAGCCCTTTTCCTTTTCCCAGACAGATTTTGGAGTGGGCTAAAAGTTTGTGATGCATTCATTATATACATATCTTTGTTGGGTAGATGGTCAACTTTAGAGGCCCTGTAAGGTTATGGGCCTGTGCAATTTCCCCTGCAAATTGTAATTTGTAATCCGAACGCATCACCCGATGTTGAAGCAAAAAAAAAATGATAAAAGAAACAAAATAGTTAAGGGAGAAACTAATATACTATTAAATCAATTTAAAGTTTACGCACGCACTATGTTAATTTTATATAAGATTCTAATCATTTTAGAAGTTAAATATCTCAATTACGAAATTAAACTAAACGTGATAACTAATCATAGTGGCATTAATTAGTGACTCATGATAAATTCATATCTATAAATTATAATAAATCAAAACCATTTTAAGTCACATTGTTTTCTCTTAAGTAATTAATTGCCACGTGTTATTATTATACTCTTTATTGTTTTGCTTTAAGAGGTAAAAAACAAGACTTTTGTCGCTCTTCTTTCTCACAAATTTTAAAGTAATTAGTCTTTTCTTTTTTGCAAATAATTTCTTTTCAAATGTGATTGCAAATCACAATCTTAATAAATACATTTAATAGATACAATGAACTTTTAAAATATAATATTTATAAGTAACTAATATAAACACACTTGTAAAAATTATAATATGTATTTTACGCAATCAGTATAGTTTAAATTGCCTTTTTCGTTTAAATAAATTAATATAATAATTATTACCTTTTGTGTATTTTCATTATTATTTTTCAATGAAATTTTGAATGATAAGTAAACATCATTTCCATATTTAACATGTTTGCGTATCTTATAAATAAACAACAATTTGATGTTTAGCAAATAATTATTAATATAAGTCAACACAATCGTTATCAAAGGTTTGATTATACTTAAAAGAATCGGTTTTTGCTCATGAAAGTTGTATGTGACATATCAAGAATAAAAAGAAGACACAGAGTCAAGTTACTAATATATATTAGACAAAGATGAAAAATGTTACAAATAAGACGGCAAATGTGGTGTACAAAAAATATTAGAGATTCATAGATTGCTTATATGTTTCTTACTTACCAATGAGGATGATGACCCATTAATAAAGACAAAAGCATTTAGATACACTTAGATTTAATACTTAAAGTCCCACGTACAATAGAAATAAGAAAGAACAAAAATAACTTTATATTGTAATCTAACTTTTTCTCCTATGTAATAATTGTAACACAATAACCAATTGTAAGTATAGCACCATCTACATTTATGTATAATTTATCAAATCAATAAATTTATAAGAAGTATTTTCTTTATAAAGCCTGTGTAACACACTAGATCTTAAAGTAGTGAAGCTACTAAAATCTACTGAATCAAGTTACGGTTTATTGCCATTTTTCACATTGTTTCTAGACTTTCACCAATCTGCATTTGAATCATGTAATTAAGTTATCCATCTCTAGTTATTTGTGGATACAATTCCCGTACTTTCCGTCAGACATGATGTATACAATTTCTGTCTTGTGTTGTATTTATATGTAAAATTGTTACATGAATAGGAAAGTAATAAAGCATAACTTAAATATACTTGTAGACCCATTTTCTCCTTTAAAACGTGCTGTTTGGTCCTGGAACTAGTAGTCTAAAGTCAAAGCTATAAAAGTCTTGATTAATTAATGACCGATCACAACTTCAGCTCCATGTTTTATACATACGACTATACGTATATCATCATTCCAATAACTAATATATCTCACTTTCAGTCATTTAATACAATGAAAAAAGTTTCGCACGTTTCCCTCGTCTTAGGTTAAATGTTTTTTTTTCCTCGAAAGTTATATTTCATTGATAAAGCTGTTCCTACCAAACAGCAGAGCTAGCCATACAAAACAACGGAAAGAAACTTAAATTATTTTGTATGGCTGGCTCTGCTTGTGGGCTGAAGTAAAGGCTGGTTCGTAGGCTTAATATGATGTAGAGATGCTGGTTCGTGATTGGGCTAAGTGGACTGATTCGTGGACTTTTGGACAGCTTGGCGCATATGGGTCTTGGCCTTTGGCCACCCTATAAAACTAACTCTCTGATGTCACAGAGAGTTAGTTCAGATATTTGTTACACATTGTTTCTCTCGTTTATGATGAGATTCTAGTGTAGTTTAGATATTATCACATAGATAATCTTTGTCGGTGTGGGTTGTGAGATTTGTACGTTCTGAATTCTTGTTCTTTGTAATCTTTGTGAATAAAGGGTAAAACGCTTTGGTTTGGGTATTCAAAGTTGTGATTAAGCTCTATACCATGATTTTTGACAAAATAATTAGTAGACTCATCCTCAACCTCGCATCAAACACACCCATGCAAACCTACTTGAATATTTCTCCTACTTAAAGTCGTGAAAGTATGAATCCGATCTATTTCTGCTCGCCACCAATATAGTTGCATTTTTTAAACCCACCACCACTCCATAACAAATAATTGACTCGATTAAATCGCCTTATGAATCATACTCTTACCGAGGCAACTGAACACTAACTCGGACTATCTCCCATCCATTTCCAAACGTCTTATTTCATGAAAATCGAACCGTGTTTAACATCCCTTTAAGTTGAAGCCATTATGTAGTTTCCTCAACCGAAGCCAGAGCATGTTCCCATCTCCATTTCCATTATATACACTGATCCTGAATAAGAGCACGATCTTTGATCTTGTAACTTTTATCCTACGCCTGGATGCCACTCATGTCGCTCTCAAACAGGTGATGTGCAGAAATTGAATTTCTTGTTGATTTGGTTCATTGTGTAGAGAAAACTAAACTCCATGGACGCAGGGTTTTTTCTTACAGGTGAAAAGAGCATTTTGCCTCTCAAAAATTATATTTCGTTAGTCACTTAACAGAATATACTAGTGGTAGTTGGCCTTAGGGACTCATAGTGATGCGTTTTGAAAACCACGGAGACTCAACCATTCATTTCATTTGAATTAGGAACTCAACATGATTCTGACAACATAGCACAAAAACGCAAATTTTTGTTTACTCCAAAAAATGTTAAAATTTGAAAATTGAATTATAGAAACATAAAAAATTTAGAAACTAAAAAAAAATATAGTATATTATAAATTGGCAACCTTTGTTGGCACAAGATAGAATTCCAATGTCTATATCATGTGATGCAAAAAAAACGGATAAAAAAGTAAAAAAAAATCTTTAAGGGAAATTTTAAATTTTATTTAGGGAGTGTTTAGTAGCTTAATGATTCTATTAAGATGATATATTTAAATTAGTATGGGATACAAACACAACACCACTTAGTCGTTTAATTGACTTCTTAATAATTAAGTAATAAAATGATTTAAAATGGTTAAGAAACAGATTTACCTTTACCTTAATAAACTTTTATTATCCTAAAACTTTAACCAATAATCACTACCATCACCACCACCATCACCCATGACAAACACTACTAACCACCGCCAACCACAACCACCCGCCACTACCGTTAACCACCCACCACCACCCGTCACCACCAAGCACTACTAACACCCGTCACCGCCAACCACCAGCACCACCCGCCACCGCCAACAACCACGATCATCACCCGCCAACTACTAGGTAATTTAGAGGGGTAAAATAATTGTTCTACAAATGTATCTAGAGCTTTAGTTAAACAACAGTTACTAATTCAGAGACTCTTACCCAATCAGATTTCTTATTGATTCAGATGTTCCAAACAATCCCTTAGTGAATCAATTTTGAATTCTACAATAGATTGCTTTAATGCGAGATATTAATCATTTGCCATCTAACTAAATATAAGAAATTAAATGTGACAATCAAGAAACATGATGCGACCACTAATAAAATCCATTAACGTGTGACACCTCACGATTTGATCATTTAATGAAAATCAAGAAATATATTAGAAATCAAGTTGCGATTTATTACGGTCTTTTTCACATCTGCATATGAATCCGTTAATTAGTCTACCATACTTTAACATTATTGAGATGTTGTATCCAATTGTTGTTTTATTTGTGTTACATACATTATTGAGATGTTGTATCCAATTTTTGTTTTATTTGTTTTACATATGTAAAAATAGAAAAGGAAATAAAGAAAAGGTGTAGCATAACTATCCTAGTAGACCCATTTTATCCTTTCAACATCTAGCTCGGTCCATATGTCTAGAATTAGCAGCCTAATAGTCTATAATTAGTTTTGTATGTTTCTCAGGTCAAAAGGAAAAAAATTGTTTTCTAAAATAACTCTTTTTTACATCTATGAATTGGGGAGGTTTATTTAAGAAAAAAATTAATTAAAAATAAAAAAAATAAATGATACAATTGTAAAATAATAAATAGTTTTTTTTATCTCATTTATTATTATGTTTTAACTAACTAATTAGACTTAAATACTATCATCCTCTACGTTACAAATTTTTGTCTACACACATAAAAAACTATCCTAGACATTTCGAAATTTATCCTACACATATTGAAATTTATCCTTCACAACTAGTAATTTATTATACACACCTTGTAATTTATCCTACACTATGAATGAATTTTTTATTTTCTATTTTTTTAGAAACATATATTTGAAAAATAAATTACAAATTTAATATAGTTAGTTATTAAAGCGTAAAACTACAAATTAATGATATGTTTAAGTTTATCAATATACCCTTATGATAACATTAAATACAAATATTAAATAAAGTCAAATGAAGCATTCTTATTGATTGAAATTTCTTCTTTTTTATTGTTTACAAAAATTTATTCTCATTTGAACCTTCCACGGTATCAATTAGTACTTAGTGTTACACAAATTTAAACTCACATAACGTAACATACATTTTTACATAGCTTGTCTTTATTCCCTACATATATACAAATTTTAAATATGTTTGCACACTTTATAAAAAGATTTAGACAAACTGGATTTGAGTATTTAAAATCATAACTCATTGACCGATAATAATTCATATATGTAATGTGACGAATAACACACTGATCAATAAGAAGTTCAAACTTTCACCTTAGTTGTTAAGGACAATCACACTCTAATACAAAAGTCACACCATCTAACCTTAATGAATAATTGTTATGTTTTTATTTTAATTAGAATCTTGTAAAGTGTTTTGAAAGGACAAAGATAAAAGTTAAGAGGCATACATCGGTACTTTTTCTATTAGAGAGGTATTGTTTTTGTGACGAAAGTAAAAGTGAAATGTGATTGAGTGTATAACCAATATGTATGTCACACCTTGTATTCTCAACCAATCATTGGTGAGTCCGGGTAGGGAATATCGTGACGTAAGTTGATATCATCATAGTCAATTAAACACAATACAGTGGAAGTCTTGAAGTTTAAATTACTATTACAAACCAAATGTTCAATAATAAAAAATAATATACAAACGACTTGTAATGAAAGATCCACAGACGGATCGTAAAATGTACAATAGTGTATAACAGACTTTGAGCAGATCTAAGGATTTGCAAGATCCTCTTATATGACTACCAAGCAGCTTCCAACCTATTTCGTATTGTGCCTGCAGCTTAGTATTTTGAAAATACGTCAGCTTTCGCTGGTAAATACACCCAACTGACTCGTTTTGAAAACATTTCAAAAAATGGATTTAAGTGCACAGGGCACGAAAAATCTTTTATAACTTGAGAAAGTCAGCTTTGTAACCTTCTTAACAGCTTTACATGTTTGTCAATACATATGGGGCCTAGTATAGAGACCGAGACATGATTAACGTACACACCACTTGTGAACCCACGGAGGAGTTATCCCCAACTTTTGGGTAAAAATAATTTAGCATTCGCATCTGTCGGGTGTATGCCTACACCCCGTAATTTGGTCATGACCATTAACTAATGTAACGAGCCAAGGATATCCAGGACACGGTCGTTAACCCCCAATGTTTAAGTTATCAAACAAAACTGATCAAAACGGAATATGCGAATTTACTAGCCACAATCCGGTATTCGATTGATCTCATTTCCGACCAAGAGGTAATAATTTATCGTAACCCAAGCCCGTATAGGGAAAATAAGTAAAAAGTATTTACTTGAGCTAGTCTTGATTTAGAAATGCAAGATTTAATATCTCAACCGTATTCAAAATGAAATAAGTGCTGATAGCATTTACTGGAATGCTCTAGTTTTGATTATGGCATAAACTAACCAATTAAAATGCTAACGGTCTTATTTAAGTCTTAGACTTAGACCGACTAGCTTAAAGGTTAAAAAATGGTACGATACGCTAGATAAAGCGATGACCGGATAGAATGTAGTTTAAACCCAACATGTACTTAAGACTTGTATAATATGGGTAAACAAATAACATTCTGGAATTTGAGATTAAAATGATAAGGTTAAACCCGTTTCGGTTAATTTTCATAAACTAGTTACATATATTTAAACGTATGCATATAAGCGATATCGGGTAACCGGATGAGTCATGAACAAGTTCTATATGTCATTATACTTTAAATAAGTTGTAATATTATTAGGATATCAATTTATATTGTCACAACCCTGACCCGCAGCGGTTATGGTAGTCGAGGCATGATTGGGTTTTCATCAAAGCTCATGACATTTACTAATAAAGTTTCATAATTATTATTTCAAATTAAAGGGAAGATTCTAACAAACACGTAAAACATACAAGCACGAAAATGTTCTAATCATGACATTTAAATAACTCTTTATTTTTCTTCTAAGGCCCAATCCTATGTGTTCCTTGCTTCAACCTGTCCACCTGTATCATGTGTAAAAATAAAGATTTGGGTCAATAAAAGTTGGCGAGTGAATCCCGTTAGAATATTTGAAAGACATGATTATGTTGATTAATTTAATAAAAATGTGCATAACCAAGTATGAGCAAAAGTATATGTATACTATCCACAAACCACATAAACATCTAACATTGAAGACATAAGCATGATAAGTGACGTGAAATGAGATCAAGGCTCAATCAATCGGAGCCGATCTAATTAGGCAACGCGATGCTTTACTCGTATCCAACGAGGAACTGATGGGCCTAATGTGAATGCTTGACTGAAATGAGAAAATATAACCATATATAACAATAACCATATATTACATAACACGTTAGATCATATAATGGTAGTAGCACAGGTTTTTGAATAAACAATATAAGTAAACGACACATGATACACCCCAAAACATGAATAAAAAGGGGAAGTTTGTAAGAATGCACTCACAGTGGGTGCGCTTCTTGAATTGATAACGAATGTGCACGATTAAAGATTCCAACCGACGAATGAAACTAACCTAAATATTCACATAATAATTCGGTAAATATATATCTTTTATTTGTAATTAATATTCTTATTTAATGCCCTTTATTAAACTTTTAGATATATTTTAATAGTTTTTATTACAAGTTTTGAGCTTAAAAGGTCTTATTTTTATGTATATTTTAAGAATTTTGGAGAGAAAAAGAAAGGAAAAGTGTATTTAAAAAATATACCCTTCTTCAGGGTTGACCGGGTCGAATCGGTTTGACTGCGCAATTATTGGCTTCGTGTAAGAATCGAACTCGTGACCTCTCGTATACGTGCACGCAGCTCTACCAACTGAGCTACGTGTCTAACCTGAAATAATATTGATTTTAATTATATATATATATATATACTAACTAAGTTAAATCATAAATTCATTTAATTAAAAAGGTTTTGTTAAATCATCGAACCGTTGCACATAACCGAAGTCGAACCCGCGCCCATACGATATGTTGCACACAGCCCTACCAACTGGGCTGTGTGGCTAACCCAGAATATCTACAATTTATATTAATTATATATACTTACTAACTGTTAATATATGAAAGTATTAAAAACTTTGGTTTAATTCGGAGATAGGCAGCGTGTTAAGATTCGAACCCGAGACCTATGCTTTATCTTTGCACACAGTCCACCACTGGACTGTGTGTCTAACCCGGTTTTATAACCGATTTTAATTATACATATACACTATCCGACTTCATCTTCTTCATGATTAAAACCAAGAACACCAAGCTCGACTGTTAATCCAATTTATACAGATTGGATTAACTGTTGTACTATAACAAAACACGAATCAAATGATAATACAAGAAATTAAGTATTTCTACCAAATTTAAGAGTTCTCCGGTTTAATTCCGGCGATACACAATTTTCCAGCGATGCACTTTTTTCGGCGAGAAGCAGAATTGAGACAGTGGAGGTTCTTTCGAGAATTTTAGAGAGATGAGGGGATGTGAGCTAGTTCAATTGAGGGGCAGGATTGCTATTTATAGAGCAATTGGAAGTTATGATTTCGGTTTCAATTTTGATGTTTAAAGCTCAATGATTCCAGTCGGTTTCACACCACTTCCGAATTTTAGTTTGAAATTGATGGTTGAAATCAGTTATACGTTTAATCAAGAGAAAAACCGTCAATTATGTTTAATTGCACAGATTATGCCTCGGCGGTTTCTGGTACTGTGCTTTGAATTTCAGATTCGACGACAATTTCAGTATATAATTTATTTGTTTTAGAACTATAACAAGTTGTGTGTTTAGTATAGTGGTGGGTGGTGTGTGTTGATTCGATGGGTACCCGGATTCGAAACCCGGTTACCCCTTTTTATTTATTTTTATTATTTTCAACTTTATTTATTAATATTATTATTAGTTTTTATTATTTAATATTTTAACTCTTTTAATTTATTTATTAATTACAGAAATTTATATAACGATTTTGAACGATAAATACGTAACGAAACCTCATATCAAATATTTAAATTATTTAAACGAAGCGGGTTTTGGAACCCATTTTACAACGAATGTTACGTATATGCCCGTTGAGGTTTTAAAACGAAACTACGCCTTATAAGACGTTTTGACCATTATGTGTCGTATAAAAGGAACTTGCATGTATTATGATGTTATGATCTTAAACATTCTGGAAAAATACTTAATTTGTGATATATTATCAGTAAGAAGTCACACATAAGTGTGGTTTATGGTTTAAGACCAAACTATGCACCGAAATGGCATTTTGGTCATTTAAAAAGTATAGTTTACGATATTATACTAAAATCAGTTTATGATCAGAATATTAACATCATAATATGTTAATTACATTAACATATCAGTAGGTAATTCATTTGCAAGTTCATTGTTGATTAAAACCTTATTTATGTAAAAAGGGCATTTCAGTCAAAATTGACATTTTGGCGGAACTTGTGCATAAACTCAGATTATGATTACGATCAAGTAATATAACCTCATAGGGTTATTCTACTTTGTATTACGATCATAATGCGACCATAAGTTAGAAGTTAACTAATCTAAGTCGGGTCAGAATCGAAAGTCAAAGCAAAAGTCAAACTTCGCGACTTTCGTTTGCGAACCGACCCTAGGATTGAAATTAACGGATCAAACAGGTTCTCACATGTTCTAATAATTATTACCAACTTGTTTAAGTGTCAAAAACATGTTTATAACATATATAAATTCAGATTATAATATTTATAAAATTTGACTCGTTTGACTTTTTAAAACAATAACTTTGACCCGTTAATTGACCTAGTAAACATTATCCTTAGGAGGTGCCCCTTTAAGGGGTTAATACCTTCCTAATTACGATCACTTATCCATGTTCATTTCGAACAATGGTTGGACCATAATGGTCTTAACTGAAAGTCAAGGCATTTGTCAAAAATGCTTGACTTTTTGCTGTTAAAAGCCTATAAAAAGAAAAGAGCAGAGATGGAACACTTATAAATGATCCAATGGAAACTTAGAACTCAAAGGAAAGCCCCTAAATGGTCAGGAACTTCCAAGAGTGTAATAGAGAGGAGAAAGAGTGAATGAGCAAGGAATTGAGGTGAACTAAGTGGCTATATATAGTGTAAGAAGGTGTGTGAAGATGAAGCCAGGTGTTTGAGGTGTTGTAGGATCTTCACAAGTGTCTAGAAAGGTGTCAAGAGCTGCAAGAGTGTGGCATTTTGCAGGGGAGGTGGCATCTTGACATAATTTTGGGGTTTTGACACTTTTAGTCCCTCAATAATAGTTTTGTGAATTGTCATGAATTGTCCCTTGACTTATATTCAATGACATAATGATACAAGTTGGTCTTTTCGTTCAATACGAGATGTATTGAAGAAGAGTACGAATAACCAAACTTTAACGGGTGTCACACTAGGTGTTTTTACGACTTATAAGTGTTTACTAGCTTAAACGTGAAAGATACGAATACTTATGGTTTCATGGGTTAAATTACCCAAGCTAGTAAGGTTAAAGGTTCGGTGAAGATGTGTGATACTCAAGAAAGGTAAATCAAAAGATATCACCTTAATCGGGAGTCGTTCAGGTCAAAAAATGACTTGGTTATGCAAGGAAAATGTAAAAAATAAAGTCTGGGGGCCTTTTGGTTATTATTTGAAAGTTAAAATGATGTAAAGTAAAGTTCTGGTGGCCCGCCGTAGGCTACGATCACCGGACCGTAGCTTACGGTTGGTTTAAAACCAAACTAGAAATCCTGGATCATAGCTTAGAGTCCGGGACCGTAAGCTACGGTCAGGTTTAATATTTTTTAGATTTGTTTAAGGAGTTGAGTGGCTAACTCATTTGAGGTATTATTTGAGGGCATGTACACGTATTGGTATATTACCGAACACGAATTTTACGAGATGTTACAATGTAATATTATTTTCTATTAGACCACAGTTTGGATTACTAAATTAATTTTTTTTACATATGGACTTAGTTATAGAGATTTCATATGTTATGATGTAACTAAAGAACATGTGAGATACTGTTCATGACTTCATGTAGTAACATACTTTAGTTATTTACTTTTTTTAAGGGCGTTTTTTTTTAAATTAACAAACTCTAGCGGTAAGCTAGATTAGAGGGGTACAAACGATCATACAAAGGAAGTGTTTATAAACCTAAAATTATACTAGTTCGACCAAGTTAAGAGAAGGAAATTTAATATGTTCTTAACCCATAGAAATCTCTTTGCTTTGATTTTCTTGTGTATCTTAACGATCAATATTGCTTGGTTATTGATGTTCTTAACCCATAGAAATCTCCTCGCTTTGATTTCCTTGTGTATCTTAACGATCAATATTGCTTGGTTATTGAGAATTTTATCATTGTTTCATCCCCCAATGCACTATACAATTGTAAAAAAACGCTGCATAGATTGCCTTTGTAGACTTGATATTTGGTCGTTTATTAGACGGTCTATTGTAAGCTGCTGGAATAATATCGCTAAAATGGAATTGAAATTGAACGGGAAGAACCTTCAAAGTTTCATTACAGGGATAGTGGGGAATGGAATGGACATTACATTTGGATTGATATGTGGTTGGGAGATATGCCGCTCAAGGATAGATGGCCTCATCTTTTTAACCTGGAAACGAATAAGTCGTGCAAAGTAGGGGATAGGGTTTATAGTGAGGAGGAGACGTTCGGAGGCACATGGCAAGGGCAAGGGCAATGGCAAAGAGACCTGGAGACGGAGATAAAGTGGCTTGAATGGCAGGAGTGTCAGGATGCTTTCATGGATGTGCGGCTGTCAAACGATATGAACAAATGGAAATGGACGGGAGACGAAGCTATTATCGTTTCGGTTAAATCGGTCAAAAATATGATGGAAGCAGATAGATGTGGCATAGATTTTAAGTGGTGCAAGTGGGTTCCGCTAAAATGTAATATTATGGCTTTGAGAGCTAATATTGATAGATTAGCAACCCGAGTGAATTTGAGGAGGAGAAATGTGAACATTCCATTGGTTCTATGCTCGTTGTGCGAAGAGATTGAGGAAATGGGGGAACATTTATTCACGACATGAGTTTAGTTGAGTTTTAGTTCCTGGTGTAAAATCCCCCGTATGTTTGCGTTCACGGTTAAAGATTTAATGGATATTCATGGACATTTACAAATGAGAAAGAAAGCGAAGAAGATTGGCTTAAGTATAATCACGGTTTGGTGCATTTGGAAAGGGAAAAACGAGGCTTTATTCCGAAATAAAAAAAAGTAGTCCGCAAGATGTGATGGGTGAAGTCAAGTCTAAAGGTAAAGTTTGGCTTAAGAATAGGTCTTCCTTTAAAACGTTTAGATGGAAGGATTGGTATAACTCACCTTTGTATATGTTGTAAATTTGACCTCTTGCTCGTTTAGGTCAGGAGGTTTTATTTTGTTTAGCCTCTTGCCCGTTTGGGTCGGGGTTGTGTTTAATGAAGTTTTCCTTTAAAAAAAAATATGTGACAGTTAACAGTTTGAGATAATCAAATCTGCAACTTGTAAGTTAACGACCGTTATCATTTGAGTTCACATCTAGCTTAAGTAAATGTATGGAGACAAGCATTGATGGTTAAGTCACTCATACCTGCCGACCAATATACAATCTCATGACTTTTAATGGCATAACATTACATCCATGTTTTTTCATGTCTAACAAAATCAATCACGGGTTTTAGTTTTCCATTATTTTGAATTGACAGTTGATAAGTTTTTTGTCCATTTGATTTCAAATTACTAATAAGCTGAACTGAACAAAAAAATTAAGTTTATTGTTCGAATATACAACTAAAGACTTGAACGGGACTGAATTTAAGTTCACTCTCATTAAATTGTAAATGAATACACTTTCGAAGGTTGGGTTATGGTTCGAATTCATATTATAACCATACCTTATTACACTTTTAAGTTTCGAAATAAAACGCTAACCAAACTTATAGTATACATGATATGGAGTTGATTAAAGAGTTAGTAGCAACGGACAGATTAGACTGAAATGTAAAAATACCATAAAGTTGGACTACAGGTGAAGTTATGAGATAAATAAGCAAAGGGCAGAAGATCATGAGGCGGGTTGACCCAACTATGAGACATGAAATTTATCAATTACGGTTACAATTTCGTCACTAATTTTTCTTCCCCAATTTTATTGATTTCCAAATATTTTTTTTTGGTCCAGAACACATAAATCACCTATTGCCTTATTTTAGCTTTTATTTATATTTAAATTTCAATATACATTTCACAATTTGTAATTTCGAAAACTTAGCAACTCCTACGAAAGTTAATTACCAAATTTAGAAATCCCTATAAAAAAACCCTCATTCCATCATTCTACAATATATTAAGAGACTGTTTGTTTAACTCTTAATGGGTCTCTTAATGGTTCTTATTGGTTCAACAATTAATGGTTCAGAATGTTTGTATCGTGAGCAGATGTCTGAATGGTTCAGACATTTGCCTCTGAATGGTTAAATATTATACTGAGTCTGAATGGTTAAGACCTTTAATCTGAATTGGTCAGACATTTGCCTCTGAACGGTTAAGCATTATACTAGCTTTTAATAATTTAGACCTCTTACTGGTTCAACACGTGATGATTCAGACCTCTTACTAGTTCAGCACTTAACCATTCAGAAGTTAGCAAACAACCCCTAAATTTTTTTAGAATTCTCTTTGTTTATTTGCTTGTTTTCGCACTACATGTATATCATACGTTGTAATGAAGTATTAGGAATATGTATGTTGAGATCTAAGTATGTAATTTGTAAATAAGAACAACCTAAAGTACCTTAAAATTATGTCTACCTTTTCGCTTATAAACTGATTCTAGTTTCGTCTTCTTTGACGAGCAACCACTTGCAATTATGATTGTTTCGTCTTCTTTAACCATCCATTATTCCTCTTCTATAGGGACCAATGTCTATACCTTTTGAGTTCCTCATTTGTGTGGTTTAATTGAGCCATTTATAGAGTTTTGGACTTTAGGACCAATTATATTCCTATCTTTATATATGTATTTATGAGTATATTTTGTATGTTTCTATGTGTATGTATGTACATGTAGATATGCAAGTGGCATAGTGAAGCTAAGGGAGAAGGTGCTATCAAAGCCCATAGGTATGTATAAACCAAAAACCGGATGAAGGATCCTATCTGGCACTTGCACTCATACCATCTAGTTCTAATTTTGAATCATTATTCACCATGTAACTAAAATCCTTGACCTCTTAGATAGGTGAGAACCTTTTTACACGCCTTGGATACCGTTAATCCAAAGACCTTTCGTTACTTACACTCATATCTAGTTACCAAAATTTAGCAGACTTATACAAAGCGTTTCTATCTTACTTTTTTAATCTACATACAAGATCCCCTTGAATAGTTTATGGGTTTTTTTGTGTGTGTAAGTAGTTAAATAAGATGCACATCCACTAAATACGCTACAATCAAATTTGATTATAGATTTCTTAAGTAATAGGAGTAAATGGTGTAGTTTTAATTTCGTGATTTGATTTATTTTGACGATGCATTGATGATTTTTTTTTTACTCTCTAGCTACTTGATAGTCTTTAGTGAGTAATAGAACTTGACATTTAAAAAAAAGATTTATTTCGTAATTCAGTTGAATAAAGAATATGTGATTACTTTAGTAACTAGTCCTTCGACCCTCGGTCTCATTTTGTTTGTCTACACGTCACTATACTAAAATAATTATTCACCTTCATAATTTAAAAACTTATGATGTAATAGTTTTCTTGTTTTATACTAATTAGTTAGATGATAATGGCTTTCGAAGAAACACCAAATCAAACGGGTCGTTTTAACTAGTGCTAGATGGGTTATGAACGTTTGATTCTTCAAGTGCTTTCCATAATGATTCAATCTGTAAAACTAAATAACATCGTTAGGCTCGTCACGAGAATGAGAGGTTTGAGGTTCCTCACGTTATCACCATCCAGCGTGAAATGTAAGTAGGAGTGAGAGTAGAGGGAATAGAGTCCTTTCACTTGAATGAGGAGTGTGATATTTATAGCCGGGATGGTGAGAAGTTATTAGGTGAGATGTCACTTTCGGAAAGTCCCTTTGGTCCCCTTGTTGCTAAGCATTAGTGGTGGTAGAGGAGGGTGTGTATTTACGAAACCTCATTGGTCGGAAGTCGTTATCGGGATGTCCTTATGGTCTCTTCAGCGATAGCCGCAAATGGATGTTAAGCAAAGCAGGAATCCGCGGAACGTGATTGGCTAGAGGTCGCTATCGACTGTTCTTTTGGTTCTTCATGCGATAAACGTTAGTGAATATAAAAAAGGCAGTGATCCGTGGAACATCATTAACCAGACGTCGCTTTTAGGGTGTCCTTTTTGTCTCCTCGGTCTTGGTGTGTCAGACGCGACGAGTAGACCTTGCGGGTCATTTGTCTTTACTAGTTGTCTGGATTGTGGGTTTTCCCCGAACCTGCGGGGGTTCGGACTCATATCTTTCCGACTTCCAAATTAAAAGTATCTGGTGATCAACATTATTTCTAAAGCAGTAATTGTTGATATTTAACTTATTTTTTTAATAGTAATTTTTAGATTGGTTAAGTTCATTTGTGAACAACCTTCTTGATTGTGAACACTAGTTGATGACGTGGGTAGCTCAATCCTTAATAAACTGATTAGAATACACAAAAGGTTAAAAGATAGAAAGGTTAAAAGGTTCGTGAATAGACATCTGTCATGAAACAAAAAAGAACGAGAACGATACCTGGTCACATCACACTTTACGTGTGAACTCTCCTACACAGCCGCAACAGAAGCATGTGGGAGAGCACACTTTTTTACCCACATGTTCAAAGCCTTTAACCTACCAAAAAGGGCAAGCCCTCAACTGCAGCCAAGGATCATTGGTCAAAGGTTTCTCTTTATAGAGAATCATTTCCCTATCAATGACATCCTCTAGTCATTCAACAAGATCATTCCAGGTCACTTCAAATCACGCCTGATCTCTTATCTAATTCCTTATCTCCGGAACTTGCATCTTGCTTGTTCTCTTCTACACTCACTACAATACTATCTCACTAAACATAAATATTATGGGTTGAATATTTTGCAATCCATAATTCAAAGTGAATAATAACAAAGTGATCCAACTCCACGTGCTGCAAACGTGGGGGGACCCCACGACCTGCGTTAAACTAATCGAAACCTTAAACCCTTTTACCCCGGAGATATTGCTACAGTCCTTGGTCTTGTATTTGTTGTAACAACACTAGTGAACTAATCTTAGCCCTTGATTATCAATACACAAGTGTAAATCAATGGCTAGAATTTGATGATAAAAATACACTAGTGTATTTTACGATTTGTCAATGTAAATCAATGGTCAGGATTTATTCACTCAATTCATAAATACACTAGTGTTTATTCTAGAATCTTACCCTTTTTAGATTTTCTATGATAATTACATTAATAACCGCTCTCTGCAGGATTTGAGTTCACAACCTTTTAGTTGTGAAGTACTCCACTTAATCACCAATACCCATTAAAGACCTCGTTTACTTATAATTATTTTCCTGTTTTGTACATTGCCTTCTCTTAATGTATTAATGAAATCATTTTACCTATATATATATATATATATATATATATATTATATGCTTATGTCTCATACTTTATTGTACTTGATATCATAACATTCATATAATCCAAATGTCATAGAGTAAATAAACGACTTTGTGAACTTATTACATAATTAGAATCACCACTTGACTGCACTTCGAGTAGTACACCATATAGCTCGTTTGTGCACTTAAAACATCGCAAGTATGCAATATCGCAAAAGGTAGTATCCGCGTATAGGTAAAATTTGTTACATTTCGTGCCCATTCGTTCCCATCCTCCAAATCTTTGGTGACTCATGGTTGGATTCTCCGAGTAGGGCAAAAGGGAATCAAATATATTAAAGACTATAAATAATTAAGAAATATGAACATTTTTAGGACAAAAGGGTATCACATATGGTAAAGATGAGACATTTCATACGGTTACCCGAAAATGACATGTTGTGAAAGTTTTCAAGTGTTATGAGAAAGTTTCCATATGAAATGTGAAACATATAACAGAAAGTGAAATTATAGTCTTATGTATATTGAAATAACTAGATTATAGTCCCTTGTTTGCACGGGTTTTAAATAATAAAAATTGTTTATTTGCAGAGTATAATAAGACACGTAGGTGTACTTGGTAATCATCCTACAAAGTTAAAATCTCTTGCAGAAATAATAATCAATACCCAACTCGTTTCTAAACTCTTTTTGCCATCTTGCAAATAATAATTAATACTCAACTCGCTCTAAACTCTTTTTGCCATCAATTCTTTAGGAAGCTTCTTAATTATTTTTACAACGTTAGCCACAAACATATGTGAGAACCATTCGTTTTGCAAATCGAATCTAGAAGTAAGGATTGTGTGCGTACATTGAATCCTATGGTAATCTTCGAACGTTGGATATAATTTAATTCAAAAATATCATTATCATTATAAATATTATCATTATAAATATAATCTAAAAAATTTATTAAAAACTGTAAATTATAAAGTTTAATTCATGAATATTATTATCATTATAAATTACAAATTAAAGTATATTTAAAGTAAGAAAGAATTTTATGACAAGGTTTAGTAGATTAATCTAACAAAAAATACCTAAAAAATTGATTAAAACCAAGTTTTGATCTCGTTTGTTAAATGAGATTAATCTTATGACTGAATTTATTTAAATCTCACTTTAATAATTTTTATATGAGATCTCTCAAGTTTGTGCATGTATAGCAGCATAACGGATTTAAAAGTCAACGTGCAAAATGATCTAAGTACGTTTTATTAATACAGCAAATCATGTCTCTTGTATTAAACCATATAAACTTATTATAGAACATCACGTTAACTAATAAATTATATATTTAATTTTCATTGATATTTAGTGATAATATCTTTTATATTTATATTTTAATAGTTTTAAGATAAATATTTAAAATAAATAATGATACTAATCTGTTTATGATACGAATCTGATTATAAAAATAATTTTGATTAAAAATAATTTTTAAGAAATGATATGTATTGACATGTGTCATTCTTTAGAGTCTTTTATTATAACAAATAAATATGATACGAGAATACAAGGATAATACGTGAAATAAGGTAATGTATTTTTTTTTCTTTATTAAAGGATATTACACATCCAAGCAAGTTCAAAGGTGTCTATGGTCCGATTCAAGGAGTTCCTAACATACCAAGCCTTTAACCAATACTTACTAACAATGAAAACGTGACTAACATGGACCTAGTTACTCTTCCGCTTGGAGTGCAAGAAAAGAGGGATTCTCGAACGCGGAAAAGGATCCAAGAACTTTGAAAGATTGGACGAGGAACCGTATGAAGTGAAAATGTCATGGATTCGGTTTTTCAATCACGAATCTCAAGTTGAGAAACCTGGCTCCGGGGTTTAGGGATTAACCGCTCTTGCTCTCAAGAAACATTCGATTACAATGGGTATATCTATCACGTCTCTGTCTCTTGTTCTTATTGTTTTGTTAGTTATTTATATTTCGTAGTGTGGAATCATACAACTACTATTCCTCTGTTTATCAAATGCACATAATCGATCGTTCTACTTCCCAATCAAATATTTCTTACACTAACACTAACACCTAAATTTCCAGTGGGTTACTTTTATTTAACATTTGATTTCTCCAAGTACTAAGTAATCCCATTAGAAGCTTTATAGGTTTTCCACAACTGGCATATTTTATTCAAAACTTTAAATAAAAGAAGATCCTACAGTTATTAATTAATACGACTGTGATATGTTCAAAAAGGTATCGACATGTATTTTTATACCAATTGGAAACCATATAAACGAACCATTACCGATTTTGATAATGCTGGTACCGGTACGTACCGATGTTAGTAATTGGTTTTTTTCTTAAAAGCTAAAGAACGCAAATTGGGCAAGTTATTATAGAAACATTAAATCAAATGATATACTGAAACCATAAAAATAAATATTGGTACCGTTATATGTGTTGTTTGATCGTCATCCATTTGGTTTGTAACAATAAAGGTACTTGGTATAATTTACATAACCAAAAAGAATATATTTTTTAATACAATAACGCTTTCAAAAAAATTTACATCAGAAGGTTGGAAAAAAAACATAAATACGTAATTAGATTTTCTTTAAAAGTCTTAAGGAACACAGAATATGAGAGGGAAAAGAAAATAAACTAAATGATAAAAATGTATAGTATTTATAGTATAAGGGAAGAAAAAAAACTACAAAACTGCATACTGAAATTGAAGGTACTTATTGTATATTCAATGAAAACTTAAGAGGGTATATGGTAAAACTTTGGTGGTACATGACATATTTGCTAAATGTATATATTTATATTTATAATATAATTATAATTATAATTATAATCATAATTTATAATATAATATAAATATAATTATAATTATAATTTGTTTGATGAATATGTTTATGTTGAACATTTTTAAAGTAATGTTTAAAATAACTATAACTAAGGGTTGAGCAAACCTTAATCATAACAGATAACTAAACAATAATCACACTAACTTTAACCAAAATCAAACATAGCTAACGTTTATGGTTAATGTTTTTTGATTAATCAATAAAACGATTATGGTTATTATCAAGAGTGTCTCATAACCAAACTCTGACCGAACCGGACCTAACTGTTTATACTAGCTTTTGTTTATGTTTAGTTTTGTGTTTACTATATGTCTTTTACTCCCTCAATCATCTTATATTGGTAGCTTCAAACGTGGAATGACAAGTTAAAAGCGTTCAACGGTAGAAACTTTAAACTTCTAACATATAAAAAAGGACTAGATTAACCAAAACTAACCATTACTAAGCTTCATTACTTTTTAACCATAACCGAAGTTCAGTTTTACTACGATTAAACTCATAATCAAAGTTATCAATTATGGTTATGAATAGAGTTAAAAACCAAACTGTGATTTACACATCCTTATAAATATCTTTTGATCAGGTTTAATATCTTTTATTTTTACATATATAAAATAATGTGTGATGTTACATCACATCATTTACCAACGTTTGTTTATAAAATAAAAAGATAATATATACATAACCCTACCATCACATAAGTTTACAAACTGTTAACATTACATTATTTACCCTATTTTATTACCCATAGTCATTAGAATATGGTTATCATATTGCATTACCTACAACTTTTTTTTTAATTCTTCGATTTGATTAATAAACAATAACAGTATTTAACTATATATGGTTTAGACCCTTCATCAATAATGATTACACGGGTAAAGCCGAATCTTATCTGGGTTGGGTTCACTAGTACAAAATCACCTTTTTTGTTGTTTAGCAATTATTTGCCTATGTCTTTTAGAATCTTAAGGTGATGTGTAGTAATAATCTCTCATCACCCTCATTCATCCAATATAATCTCACATAATCTAACATATGGGTATAATGGAAACCTCTATAACCCCCACCATATACTTCACAAAACACATTTCTCAACCCATCTTCACCCAGACTCAACCAACATCATAGGACGCTATCACCATAACTGATTAACCGAAACTGTAGTTCGATTTCTACTATGGTTAAATAAACTCCATAACCAAAGTTTTCAATTATGGTTACAAATAAAGTTAAAAACAAACCGAATCAAACCGCAATTTACACACCCCTATAAATATATTGGGATATTGGATTTTAATAACCAAACTTTCACCAATTGGCCGATAACACTCACAACTTTCAACTCAGTTAGCTGATGTCAGCTGTCACGTCATCACAAAATACCAGTCAACTGCCACGTCATCAAAATGTCACATCAGCCGCCACATCATCAAAATGCTACATCAGCTGCCACGTCAGCAAAAAGGGCCATATCATATGCCACATCAGCAAAAACTAACTGGGTTAGAGTTTAGTTAGTTAGGGAGTGTTATCGGCCAATAAATTGAAAGTTGAGAGTACTAGTAAAAAATCGAAAGTTGAAAGTTTTATTGATCAATTGGTGAAAGTTGAAGTTATTTAAATCAAATATCCCAATATCTTTTTATCAGATTTTATTATCTTTCATTTTTACATAAAATAATGTGTGATGTTACATCACATCATTTACTAACATTTGTTTACAATATAAAAAAATATACATATAAACTTAACATCACATAAGTTTACAAACTGTTAACATCAAATCATTTCCCCTATTTTATTAACCCATAGTCCGTAGAATATGGTTATCTTCCTTGAATATTGCATTAAACCTATTTTATTTTTTCTTCAACAAATTACAATAATTCTAATGCAAGGGAAGAAGACACGAAATTACGTAGGCAACCAGAACGGGGCCACACGGCGTTACAACTTGCATGACAACCGCATCCACCCGGATTTCTATACGTACAACTACACACTCCTATACGTACAACTTTTTCATGGGTCCCACCAATAACCTTCACTAACATACGCCGTACGCCGCACCCTCTATCCTATTTATATACCCGTAAACCAAACTCACTGCTTATACATTCAGACTCACTAGTAACACCTACAATTTATACAACAAGATGGGTATTCTTCAGTTTCATCGCCGGCGATCAAAAGACCACGAAATATCACCAGAACTTCAGCAAGAATATTCTTATTCGTTATCCTCCGAACAAAGTTTAGCATCGGTAGCTTCTTTATCACTAAAACAACCATCAACCACCGTAAACTGCCAATACATCACTACCTTCAAAGCACACACATCGTCTATATCCTCTCTCACCTTCGCCGGAAAACACATCCTCTCCGGCTCCTCCGACAACCAAATACGGTTCTGGCCTCGCCACGAAAGTTTACCCACAGAACAAAACTTGATTGCCAACGGAGAGAGCTCGGTGAAGTCGATGGTGGTTTCCGGTGATAAACTATACACCGGTCACCAGGATAATAAAATATGCGTGTGGAAAATCGAAAACGACGTCGTTGACGATGATGATAACCAGAAGATAGTGAAATCGACGTATGTGACAACGTTACCGACGTTAAACGATCGTGTAACGAAGATGTTCAACGCAAAGAATTACGTGAAGATAAGAAGGCATAAGAGGTGTACATGGGTGCATCACGTGGACGCGGTGTCCGCGTTGGCGTTGTCACGTGACGGTTCGGTTATTTTCTCCGCCTCATGGGACAGGACGTTTAAGGTGTGGAGGACGTCGGATTTTAAGTGTTTGGAGTCGGTTTGGGGGGCGCATGATGATGCGATTAACGCCATTGTTGTGTCGAAAGACGGGTATGTTTATACTGGTTCCGCTGATAGGAAAATCAAGGTGTGGAGGAAAAATGTCGGGGAGAAAAAACATAAGTTGGTGGACACGTTGGAGAAACATAAATCCGCGGTGAATGCGTTGGCGTTGAGCGCGGATGAGACGGTTTTGTATTCGGGCGCGTGTGATCGGTCTATAATCGTGTGGGAGAGGGGGACCGGGGGTGGTGATGAGCGGCATATGGTGGTGGCTGGAGCTCTACGGGGACATAATATGGCCGTATTGTGTATTACGGTCGTTGGGGATTTGGTAGTGAGTGGGTCAGCTGATAAAACAGTTAGGGTTTGGAAGAGGGGTATTGATGGAAAAAAATATAGTCGTGTGTGTGTGTTGGAGGGGCATAATGGTCCGGTAAAAAGTTTGGCGGCTGCTGTGGATGGTTGTACGGGGAGTGAATCTAGTGGTACATCATATGTCGTTTACTCTGGGAGTTTGGATTGTGATGTGAGAGTCTGGAAAGTTTGGGCACCCTTTCTTTGATGTTATTAATTTTGGGAAATTTGTTAGATTGGGGATAGAATTATGTAAATTTTGTGGTCTGTCAATACTTATTATTGATATGTTATATTGTTATGTACGTTGTAGTTATAAATTAACGAGGCCAATATTAATCATTAGTAATGACCTGACCACAATAAAATTTGTAAACCAGCAATATATATTTCAGTTACATGTAGTTTGTTGATGTCAGTAGGAGTGTAATATGGGACGTGATATTGTATATTAAGGGAATGTATAGTTTAAGCTCTGGTTCTCTACCTAAACAATGATCAAGATAAGATGACGAAATCGTCTATAGCCAATGGAACTTTCTAGTTATCATATCTATAAATTTCTTGTAAATTAGAGATTGTATTTAGTGTTTATGAACTTCATAAAGTCAATAGCAGCTTTCATATCTAATGCTGAATTGATCTATTTTTAATACTTAGGATGGTCGGGGTGTCATCAGGGAGGTGGGTGTTTGAGTGAGGTCCCCGAGCGGGAACACCGCCACCGCCTCCTTCCCACGGCTCGGTGAGTTATCACTTCGGCTACTAGTCACCGCTCACCCAAACGTTTGTTTGACCGTTTATTCGACCATTGTGTGTGTTGATTGTTTTGACCGTATACCCCATTCTTTATTACATATATATATATATATATATATATATATATATTCACACACCACTTTTTATTTACATATACAATTTTTCACGCAAGACTTTATACTACATCCGACAATATGGAGAAACAATACAAAGGTGATCCCAATAAAAAAAGGTTCCGCTAGTCGAGGCTCGGGTTCAAACTCCAGTGGACGTGTGTTGCAAACGAGACGTGGCGGTTCTAGCTGTCCGAGTGCCCCGGTTCAAACCCCATACTCTCAACCTCAATATTTTTATCCTCATGCTTCACAACCGACTTTTTATAACACCCAACACCAACCTAATTTTACGCCACAAGTATTTTCACACCCACATGGTCCAACGATGGTCACTCCCGGCATGTACAAATACTCCATGGAAGCGCAAAACTCATTCGATCCATTTGCATTTAGGACCCCGCCAATTCAATCACTAATGGGGAATGCCGATCGCACACTTCCGATCTACGATGACAATGATGACGAAGATGTAGAGGTTGTCCCTGAAACGCAAGAAAATATTGCCGATGAAGAAGAATATGTTGTTGAGGCCGAAGATAGCGGTGAAGCTAGTGAGCCGAAAGAAAAGGCAGGCAAGGCGGAGCGTCAAACTTGGACGAAAAAACAAGAAGAGGCCTTAGCCAAGGCATTGGTTCATTGTTCGGTAAACAAGAAAAAAGGCAACCAACAGAAATCGGATAGTTTTTGGAAGAAAGTTCTCGAGCATTACAACGCTACAGTCGGCAGAAGTACACGAACCATTCATCAAGTACGTTCAAAATGGCTCCCTATGTTGACTAAGATAAACTACTTCAATGGCCTTTGGCAACAAGCGGTAATTTCTTTTTAACATATTAAAATATTTTCTAAAACATTGTTTTACTTGTAACATTTAACTTCATATTTGTTATATATATAGGATCGTATTCGTGGTAGTGGGTGTGGCGACCTCGATGTCATGAATAGGGCTTTAAAAGATTACCAATAAAAATATTCGGGTGGTTTTCAACATATTGAGGCGTGGGAGGTTGTTAGTAGACATGACAAATGGGCCCCGGTACCATTGTTGGGTGAAGAAAGTGGTAGTTTGGGCCAAAAAAGAAAGTCGTCGGATTCGGGTAACTACTAATGCGGGTACACCGGGAACTGAGTTCACAAGCGATATACCCGACATAAACGTAGACCCCTCACCAACAAGATTACGAAAGAAAGATTAAAAAGCCGCAACAACACCATCAGATAGCGCGGAAGCGGCTTTGACCGAGAAGCTCTCACAATACACCCTTATGAAAGAAGCAAAACAAGCACGGGCGTTGGAGTTGTCAAATAAAAAAAAGAAACGTGAGGAAAACACCATAGCGTTAGTGGCAGAACAACGCGAGACGGTGGTGTAAATCGGGTTTCGAAAACCCGCCCCAAATGATCACTCAAAATGTATTTTTTTTATTTCGGTTGATTTTTTTTAACATCTTTGTTATTTATTTATATATATATATATATATTAATAACAAATGTTTAAACTAATAAAATAAAATAAATAATCAATTAAATAATAAATATTTATAATTAATAGATAATTAAACGGCTTAATAAAATTGATTAAAGAAAAAAAAAGAGAAACGGGAATCGAACCCGGGTTCCCTGGGTCAACAACACCATCAACACCATTAAGCCACACGCACTTATTTGTTTGGATTAGGAAACAAATAAGCCTTATATTCTGAACTCGGTTGAATGCCGGCGGGTTCAAACCGGAGAACCCGCCAATCTCGCCTGTCAAGACACTACTGGATTCCGGATGGCAATCAGCGTAGAAACCTTCCAAAACCGGAATCAATCCATCTTAAATCGAGGAAATCAATCAGTTTTTGTTTCCAAACAAACCAAAAACAACCCACCCTGTTTCACCTATAAATACCCGTCGTTTTCCTCAGTCTAAACTCGCTCATATCTTCTGTTCACTTCCACCGGAGAACCACCAAACCCACCGGAACTCAACCGCCGGACTTACCTCGCCGGATAATCACACACCGCCGACCGGTAACTGTTTTCTTTCAATTCATATGTTAGTTTGATAATTATAGTCATGAAGATCTTGTATAAATAAGCTGGACTCAAGGGGCAGTTTTCGGGTAAAAGTTCAAACAAAGAAGATGATGTGCAGTAACTATATATATATGTTATAATTATGAACTCAGTCGGGTTAGGCACCCTGCCCAACTGGTTGGGCCGGGTGCAAGTCAAGCACACGGTCGCCGGTTCGAATATGAGCATGCACGCCGGCCTGACCATTTTAAAAACTTTTTAAAATAACTTTTCTGTACTAAGCTAACGTGTGTATAAAGATACTTCAAAACTAAATCATGTTGGGTTAGACACCCAGCCCAACCGGTTGGGCTGGGTGCGAAATGCACAGAAGGTCGCGGGTTCGAGACCCCTGATGCACGCCGGTTCAACCTTATTAAATCCTTTTTAAATATAAATCAATTTCTGGAATAATCCAAATAGTGTATTAATGTAATTAAAATCAGGTTTCTTTCGGGTTAGACACGTAGCTCAGTTGGAAGAGCTGCGTGCACACGTACGAGAGGTCACAGGTTCGAGTTTCAACACGCATGCTTACAAATACAGGCGGACCGGTTGTCAGACTTGTCATTCTGACAAGAATTTTTTTTAATATTTATTTATTTTATTTATTTTTAAATTGATTTATTCTATGGTTAAATACGAAAAGAAAATATGTTTAAAATACAAAAAAAAAATACATGATATCAAGGGCTCAATTTTTGAAATCATAATACTAGCTTAAAAATCTAAGCAAAGGTTTTTTTTTTAACCAAAATATTAGCCTATGTATTTACCGAGTTATCACGTTATTATCTTAGGTTAGTACTCCCTCGTCGGTTAAATTCCCAACTCGTGCGCTCTCTTTTCCACGCAAGTACACGCACCCAAGGTGAGTGAATCTCTACAAATTCCCCGTTTTAATCACGTCTTAGGGTGTATCATGTGTCGTACCATTTTTTTATTCTATTTAACGCTTGTGCTTACATCATTTCGTGACCAAATGTGTATTGTTTGTTATGTGGTTACATTTTACCATTTCAGTGCACTCATTACATTAGGCCCATCAGTTCCTCGTGGGATACGGGTTGAGCATCAGGTGCTTCATTAGATCGGCTCCGTTTGATTGAGCCTTGATCTCAGATACATCATCATTTATGTCATATATTCATTCAATGTGGTTTGTGATTTATTACATATATACATTTGCTCACATGTGATTTATGCACAATTTTATTTAAACAACAGTAACATTTATATACTTAATCGTTTTATCAAGGTTCACTCGCCAACTTTTGTTGACCTAAATCTTCTCTGTTTTACGCATGATACAGGTGATCAAGTTGAGGAAAGAAACATCTAGGATGGCCTTAGAAGAATAATCAAGTTATTGTGTTGGAACAATCATTTAGTTTATTATTTGTGTTTGTATGAAGTTTTGTTTCGGATACTTGAATTTAGTGTGAATTTAATAAATATGAAACTTCTTAGTAAATATCATGAGCTTTGGTGATAACCCAATCATGCCCCGACTTTTATTCCGCTGCGGGTCGGGGTGTGACAGAAACAACTTATGTACGATCGGGATTTGGAGACGTTTACTAAGCCACACGACCATGTTTCACCCGAGATGTTGCCGATTATTCTAGCACGGAAACGAGATATCGCAAAAAAAATAATTGGCCTTGTTCTTTCTAAATTTTAGGTTGTATGATTTTAGTTTGTTTAATATATGTTTTATTAACTTTTAAGTGTTTTGTTTTATTTATTTTTAATGCATGTATAAAAATATGTGTCTAGAAAAAAAAATATTAAAAAAATCAAACACCTCAAGTGTTTAGCACCCCTAGTGATTGAGTGCAAAATGAGAAGTGTAGTGGTAACTTGACATAGCATGATATTATTGGGTAAAAAAAAGTTTACCACTCCTCATTTGGGGAATGCCCCTTCCATCCTTATCTGTAACGGTGATCTGAATGCCATAGAATATATATAGTCTGGTAGGCCAAACAGAACGTTCACACAACCATTACGGATGATGTTTCTTAAAAATAGATCACATATGAAAACTGCTATTAACTTGATCAAGTTGATACCAAATACACACTCTAGTTATTGGTATATCAAGCAAGTTGATGATGGTGATGGACTTATTTTAGAAATTTTGATCATGTGAATGTGAGGAAAAAGGAGACTTGGCTTTGCTGTCAGCGAATAGGTACCGGTCAACCACTTTGACTGTTAGTTTTAAATCAAGTTGCAATTCTTTTTTATTTCCAACAATTCTATTGGACCACTAGACTCGCTAGCGGCAAATCTGTCAGACAAATAATTAACTCTTCAAGATTAATTCACATGTTTATTTTTTTATCTAGTCAAACCTTTTTTTCTCAGAACCGCGGCAAAATATACAAAACATCTAGCGACGCAATTAAATGTTAGATTAACTATGTGAAATTGTGAATTAATCTTAAAAGAGTCAAGGCTGACATCCTAGTTTTATCTTAACTGAGTTTTGATCTTTTAACGGATAACATCCTAGTTTTATCTAACCCGGCCTAGATTCGACCCGTCCAAACCTGATTAGGGGTTAAGGGCATAAGTCATGCAAGCAATCTTCGAATTAAACAAACAACATAACACGTATGGACAGACGTTGAACATCACGTGGTGTGATGGTTACATCTAGAGGTGTAAACAAGCTCAGAGGCTCGAGAGCTGCTTGGGATCAGCTCGATTACAAGCTTGAACGAGCCGAGCTTTAATGAGCTCGAACCTGAAATACAGCTCGTTTAGTAATCATGGCTCGAGCCTGAAGTACAAAGTCATTTAGGCTCGCAGTTCAAACAAAATTTTAGTTTTTCATATATATTACAATGATAATGATGATTGTAACCAAATCCTAAAAAACCCAAGTCGGTTTCTGTCACACCCCGACCCGCAGCGGAAATGGTGATCGGGGCATGATTGGGTTTTCATCAAAGCTCATGACATTTATTATAATGTTTCATATTTATTATTACAATTTTAAAGAAGATCATACAATCAAATCATACAAATACAACATATTCTATACATCTTTCTAGACTTCATTATTTTTCTTCTAAGGACACTTTCCTATGTGTTCCTTGCTTCATCCTGTCCACCTGTATCATGTGTAAAAATGGTTTTTGGATCAACAAAAGTTGGCGAGTGAACCTTGTTAGAAAACATTTAGTATTTATTTCTTGTTGTATTTAATATGGAAAAATTGTGCAATAATCATATGTGAGCAAACGTAAATAAACATACAGTAACAATAACCATAACAAACAATAACATACAATAACAAACCACCGTGCATGAATATATAACATGAATGACAATGTAAATGTTGGCAACGTCTCGTTCACGCTCATAGGTAATGGGGAACGGCTCACGCTCATAGGTAATGGGGAGCAGACGGCCTATGATGAAATGTATGCCGATCAAGGCTCAATCAAACGGAGCCGATCGTATGTTGGCAACGCCTCGTTCACGCTCATAGGTAATGGGGAACGGCTCACACTCATAGGTAATGGGGAGCGGCGGCCTATGATAATGTATGTACTGAAAATGATAAATTTAATCTAAACAATAACCACACAAACAGTTGATACATGTTGAATACACATTTGATCATGGATATGATGGATGCACAAGTATTTAAATGTAATAAATAATAAGACACATGATACACCCCAAAAACGTGATTAAAACGGGGAATTTATAGAGATTCACTCACAGTGGTTGCGTTTCTTGGATTGATGATGAATGCGCACGAATTTGGAATTAACCACGAGAGAAACTAACCTAGATAATAACATAACGGTTCGGTAAGTAAGCGGATTTTATTAACCAATTTTAATAGGATTTTTGGATATATTTTTGTGAGTTTAAGGCTATTTTCTAACTTTAAAAACGTTTATTTTTAAGTATTTTTAATTGATTTTTAAATTAAATAAATAAATAAAAAATTATAAAAATGTTGACTTTGACCGTTGACCGTTGACCATGACTGTTGACCGTTGACCGTTTGGTCGGTTATATTGTTGCACTGAGTGAGATTCGAACCGGTGACCTCTCGTACGCGTGCACGCAGCTCTACCAACTGAGCTACGTGTCTAACCCGAAATATTTCTGTTTTTAATTATATTTATACACTATTTAAGTTAATCCGAAAATCATTTATTTAAAAAGGATTTAATTGTATCGAACCGGTGATCTCAACAGGTCTCGAACCCGGGACCTGTGGTTTAGTTTGGCACGCTGGACTGTGTGTCTAACCTGGTTAATATTCTGATTTTTATTATACTTAACATCTTACAGTGAGTTAACCTGGTTCGGTTTTAAAAAAAACATTTTTATTTCCGAGGATAGGGTCGTGATAGGGATCGAACTCGAGACGTGTGTTTCATGTTTGCACACAGTCCACCGCTGGACTGTGTGTCTAACCGTTTATTATTCTGATTTTAATTAATCTTATAACACGTCTTCTTCGCTCAAGAACACAGACGGCGATCATTCAACTGTTACTTGTTAAATTAAATTAACGAACTTTATAAGCGATTGTAATGTGATGAACAGAGAGGGTTTGGGGAAAGAAAGTACCAGAACAGGTTGTCTTTTTCAGAACTCCGGCAAAGATCGTCGGCTCTGTTTTGTGAACTCCCTCTGTTCGGATCAATTAACAGTTTTGATTGATTAGATATGAAATTGAATTACTGAGTAACGATTATCCGGAGGTTTAGATGATCATACCGATTAACAGCGTGATTTCGGAAATTCCAGCGATTTTCCGGCGAGTACAGAATATCCGGCAACGTCGTCTGGGATTGATTCTGGGTGATGGATTGATGTTAGTAATGGTCTAACAATGGATTGAAACAGAAAGAGTCGAGGTATTTACCGTGTTGATGTGAGACTCGGTTTTCCGGCGAAAGTCCGGTGATGGCAGAAAAGTTCCGGCGAGTGAAATTGATTCGAGAATCGGTGCGATTTTGAGCGAAAAGATTACCAGAGGCTAGGGTGTGCATTTATAGGGAAGAATCAAGTTGAATTGGGTCAGTTTCTAGTCTCGATTCATTGGTCAGCCTTTCTCCGGCGGTTATGACTAATGTCGCGGAACTGGACATCGGTTATAACCGATGGCGACGTTAATACGTACGTTAAGTCAAAAGTAACCGTCGATAATTGGCGAAATCGTCGGATTTTCCGGCGACTGCGAAATGGGCGCGCTGTTGACTGGGTTTAATTCGAGTTTTGTTATATATATTAATTGTTTCGATATATTATCAAATAACACAAGTGGCGGAGTGGTTGGATGTGTGTGAGTTAAGTCTTTGAGGTTCCCGGCTGACCCGGGTTCGAAACCCGGCATCAGCATATTATTTTTATTTCATTATTTTTAATAAATTTTCAATTATAAATTTTATATTCTAATATATTTATTAATTATGTATCGTATAAAATTAATTTAAGCATTAAATATGCAACGAAATTTTTAACTGGATGTTCGGTTAATAAACGAAGCGGGTTTGGTTAACCCGGTTTTTTGACGGATGTTACAGTTTCAAATTAGGACCATATGATTTAAACTAACTAGTGGGTTACACCCGTGCTCTGCAGCGGGGCGACCCAACTATTTATTGAAACGTAGACATAATAGTAAAAATAACGTTAATGGCAGGAATTCGTTTGATACTGGTTCGATTCATTAAGATTACAACACTTACTGAAAGAGAAAAAAAGTCATGATACGACCAAAATATACCGAGATGTGTTTACATCGATCGAAACAATAAAAACGAATATCAATTTCGGTACTGAGGTCGTTCGGTCTAGACCGTTTGTTTGTTACATGTACAACACCAGGTTCGATTGAAACTTGAAAAAGAAAAAGAAATACCAAAAAATAGAAAAGAAAAAGGAAAGATGAAAAAAAATTCGCAAAAGATAAAAATCATAATATGACAAAAATCAATATAGCTAATAAGTTCATAAATTATATATACAATAATAACATTGGTGAGCCGAGCTTTGGCTCGTTTAAATGATATCGAATCGAGCTCAAGCAGAGATTTTAGCTCATTAGAGATTGTTCTCAAAATTGCTCGAGCCGAGCTCAAATTTTGTCGGGCTTAGGCTCGACTCAGCTCGTTTACACCCCTAGTTACATCTTAAAAGCCATAAAGGCCACGTCATCAAGAGAAAGCAAGTATAAATACTCATAATCACCAAAGGAAAAATATTAGATTGTCTCTAGTTTTATTCCTTCGTGATGATAAATGAATACTTACTCTTACATTAGAGCTTGGTTGCAGAGAAAGCCAACTCACTATGACGAGGCTAAAGGTACTATTTTTATATAGATCTCCATTGTTTACCTGAAGAGTTCTACCTAATATCCTGGATCACCTGGAACCCAAGTGTGTCGAGTTTTTTACTTCAACATTGGTGCCATCTTATGACATGCAAAGGCTAATATCTTAAATCACCTAAGCACTATGGCTAATATCCTAATAGTCAAACCACGACTAATCATGCTAAAACCTGTGATTCACTTTAGTTATTCTCCATTCACAACTTAGTATCTCATCGCCGTTGTAACCTCACCCTCAACCACAGACATTCCTCCCCCTGAAGATGAGGATCCAATGGTCACTCCATAGACCATAAGAGCTCACAATAGTTGCTCTAGTCCATGTTTGAACAGTGGTTTAGTCTCGTTTGTCTTATGAAGATCTTGTGGTAAACCAACATGCATTGAACAGTCGGCACTCTAGCCACGTTCACCCACGACCTAGCTAATAAGCCTTTGGTTACAATGGGAAAACATCCTTTGTATTGAATAATAGAGATGGTATCAACTCTAATTCCCATCTCAATATCATTATGAGTCATTTGGGTTATGTGCACTAAAGGCGGTGGTATCAACTCTAGTACATATGGTAGTTAAATACTTGACCCCAGTCGGGTGGGCACCGTGTACTCATAAAAAACAATTTGATGTCGTAGTCTTAGCACGAAGAAGGGTAGAGTGAAGAACTAGATAAGCGGGTATTGAACACTGCCTTTACAGAGCAAACTATCACCTTAGGAGGACTCTTCCAATATAAGTCATATATCGACTCAAAGTACTCCTTATGAATAATACTGGTGTGTTTATGTGGCAAGCCTCGTACTTTTTGACGTACCTAGACCTTGTCTAAACACAAACACAATAGTCAATTGAACCAATGGCATAAAAAGAGAACAAGTATGGGGCCGGAGAAACCAGGCGGTTGTGAGGAGGTCCACAACTATTGCAGGTCGGATTTGTGAGAGAAGTTTGATAGCATACATAGATTTAAAATCTATCGGAGTAATGAAAAGTGATGGAATATATTGGATTACATTGACTTTAAAACTTGAAGACTGCTTGTCCAAAGGATAGTTGCCCCCACTCCCATTGATAGATATTAAGGTGAATTACTTTAAGTCTTATGGACTCGAGTGTTTCATGGATGCATATAAGGGTTACCATCAAGTATAGATGAATGTGCAGGATGATGACATTATCTGAATGGGTGAGGGTGTGCTTTGTTACACTAAAAGGCTTGTTAGTCTTAAAAATGCAATGGGAACTTATTATAGGCTAATGGATCAAGCTTTCAAGAATCCAGTAGGTCATATTTTGGAAGTATATGTTGACGACCAAGTTATCAAGAGTAAGGACAATGTTGGGAAAACTAGGATTACGGTATGGTTTTCTAGACTTATCAGAATGTTTGTTTTTAAAAACTATACATTCTAGCATGTAATTTCAATGTCAATTGAAATAAAAATAAACAACACATAGCCTACTATAGGGATGAGCACGGTACCCGTTCAGTTCCGAACCGATACTGGTACTGAAAGTACCGGTACCAAAACACGAGAAAAGTAGGTATCGGTATCGAATATACCGGTTCGGTGCCGGTACGATATCGGTATTTTACGGGTGATTTATGTTCAATGAAGTATCTTTAAGCTTTCAAGAATCCAAGTAAACTCTCCATATTCTCTTTAGAGAAAAACTAGTGTTTTTATGTGCAATCAAGTATCTTAAGCTTTCATACAATGAAATCTTGAAAGACACATTGTTGTGTTAGATTCAAGTAATTGAGTTCATTTGATAATGTTAAGTTTTGGTGAACAAATGTGGGATCTTCATGTGGTGATAGAGAAATCATCCATCATACTTTTGTATGTGCAAGGATATTGCTTAACGATTTACCCAAAAGATGAAAATATATTTAACACACCAATACTAACATGTTCTATGTATCACATCTTATGTTTAGATTAACAATTTTGAAATATTATTGAACTAATATCACCAATATGCTATTAAAATCATAAACATATAATTATTTCTGAAAATGGCATTCAAAAAGTTGGGAAATAATATATGGAAAAAAGTGTTTAAAATAAGCTTGAAATAAGCACAAGGTTACAAGATGTGTTCTAAAGGGCTTAGATCTACCAAATTTTGATGGATCTACAATTTTGTACGTAAATCGAGTTAGGGTAAAGTGTTGGTGAGGAAAAAGTGGTGAAACTTTTGCTGGAAATCATGAAAAGAAAATTCAATACCTAAAAACTGAAAAGAAAACCCTACATCTAGAAACCATACTTATTGACCTCAAAACTTTCAAAAAGCCTTAGGTTGTTAAATAAGGGCACCTACCCAAAAATCATGTATTTTAGAGTTGCATAGCTATTCTTAGTAATTTGGGTATAAATAACTACCAAAAATAAATAAAATAATTAGGGTTTCTAGAAAAGTCTCAACTTTTTAGATAAATGTTTACGAGTCATATAAAGCTCATAAATGAAATTTCAAAGGATTTTGAGTTGTGGTACTATGGTTTTGAATATTGGATTCAAAATACAAATTAAAGGCTTTTATTTAGATTTTCACAACAAATGCATAAAAATATGAAAAAGTAATATGTTTCCAGAAGGTTATAGTTGGTTTGGGGATTTTTGTGGAATTATTAGTCACTTATATGATTATAGGGAATTTGTCGGATAAACGGTCTTTAAAATTGACTTTTATTACAAAACGACACTCTTAAATATAGGAATAAAACCCTACAGATTTTTAATTCAAAATAAATTATTTTGATGTTTTCAAACCCTTTTTAAAAAAAATTATTAAAGGTTTGACGTCATTTTTGCCAAAATATGTATGTTTACTCACGTGTTTTCTTGCATTTATAAACCTGTGAGCTCACCAACCATTCTGGTTAACACTTTTAAGCATGTTTTTCAGGTAACGTGAAAGGAAACTAGCATCAAGTTCTTAGGATGCATCTATTGGAAATGATAGTACATGTTTTTGTTTTGTTAAATTTGATTTAGACAAATTGATGTAATAGTAACTAGACAAGTAACATTTGGGAATGACTGGTATTTGAATTGTTGATTTCTTTCTCATTAAGCAATTGTTATGTTACCGTATTCGTCACATCCTGTGCTCTTCCACTGCGACGTAAGGTGTGACACATAGGGAGGCTACATTATGAGATATAGATCCTTGATGGCTTAATATGCACCATGAAACTTGTACAAAATGGATATTCAATTGCTTCAAGTTTTAATTGGTAAATTTTATGGTTGCCCTTCAGTCCGGTTAAAACGGTTTTGTGAAAGTATATTATCTGAAACCGAACCATGTATATCAGTTATTCTAAAAACTAAAACCAGAACCATCGGTTATCGATTGTTTTGATTTGAGCAAATTTGTAGAGTATTTCAATTTTGATTGGCAGATTGATTTTCTTGCTCACCCTAAAAACAAGCATTATATTCCTATGTCACTCTGTCAAAAAAACATATACATGCTTATATCAGTGTTCTCATTAATGTCATGACAAACACTAAAACCCAAACAAAACACCAATCCAAAATGTACTGGAATTAATATCAACTTTTTAGTTTTGTTATTTAATTCATAACTTTTAGTATTTAACATTTACAATTGTGATATCTTTTAGTAGCCTGCTTATGTTACACACAAATTAATAAACGACCCATACAATAAAATTTTTTAATCAGCAATTTGTATAAATTTCATATTTAAATTGTAAATTTGTAAGGAAAAAGATCTTGATCACTTGATGTATATTGTTAGAGATAACAAAGGAGTGTACTTTAATGGATGAGACAAGGCCGGCCGGTCTAGTGGCCAATTCATTGAGATGCCGATGTGGAGACCGAGACTTATTTTTATGTCGTTAGAGATAGATATAAACAGTGGCCATTAATTATAGGTGTGAAATAAACTTAGTTTAACCATTTCTTATATCAAAACAATCATGAGGATAAATTTATCATTTCGCTCCATGATGACCAATTAAAAGATTACTTAAATCTTTAAAAACCAAAATGCTTGTAGCTGGACGATATTAAGATGTGTAGTAAAATTGGTCATCCTCAAGTGATTGAAATTTCTATTCTCATATTAAACATTAATAAAGTAGATTTAATAGTATGTTTAACCATTCTCATTATTTCGAATATAAAAGATTACTTAAAGCTTTAAAAACCAAAATGCTTGTAGCTGCACAATAAGATGTGAAGTAAAATTGGTCATCCTCAACTGGTTGAAATTTCTAGTCTCATATTAAACATTAAAGTAGATTTAATAGTATGTTTGAAGGGTGAAGATCTAGGAACCAGACCAGAGATCGGACTAGTGGATTGGACCTTTAATCCTACGAAGGATGAGTCCTGCAAAACCAATAAAACCGTTAGGCACGCCACAGAGGTGGGAGGGCCATTCTGCGACTACCCTACGACGTGAGGATAAGTATATGTTTTAGAGAGAGAAAGTAGAGAGAATAAGGACGAAGGTTCAGAACAACATACTTAAAGTGTACTTTAGGTGAGGTATTTATACGTGTGGATTAGATGACGTCATCCGGCTCCGTCACGTCATTTGATATGCGTCTTATGGTGAGGCCGAATAATCCTCAGTGATTACTGGAGCGGATGGAATATTTTATTGTTCGGTGGTCAAACATGGAGTCCAGTATTGTGTCCACAAAGGATGTGTGAATTAGTTGTTCTAAAAATAACTTAACCTCTATAATTGTCATGCTGAACACTCAAATCCATTTTGTAGCAATACTTGCATCATTACTTCCTTCCTTCCTGTAGATATACCCGTATTTCATTTCCATGTAGTGGTTGGTTATAAGCACAAGTTGCACGCACTTTTTAAATAATGGAACCGAAACCTAAATATCTGGCTAAACTAAACTGAAATAACTGAACCAAACTTTTTTATAACTGAATCAACCAAATTTTCCTTAGGTTTCAGTTTTGGATCATTGCCAACCCCCCGAACTCACCATATTTACTTGTAGTATTTATTAGGGTCGGCCTAATGGGCTTAGCAAACTAGACAGAAGCTTAGAGCCCTTAGTTTTTTTAATATATATTACATGTGTATTTGCCTTAAATGAACAAATAAATAAGTAAAAGCATAATGGTCCAAACAAATAAATGTCTACGCATAAAACTTGAAGAATTAATGTACCAGACTCAGATCCCTTCTTTTTTCTTATGCACACCTCATATAACTTAAAAAAATTATTCTACCAACTATAAACTGAGTAAAGGAAGAGGTTGTACATTGAAAAGTTTTTTTTTCAGAAAGGTCCAATTTTATAGTTTACTTAGGGTCTTAAAAAATGTTAGACCAATTACACTTTACTCCTTGTACTAGGAACATGTGCACAGAAAATGCTTGAACTTTACTCCCTTAATGATAAACGTAATTTATACATCATCACAATTACCAACATGGTAAAAACTCTACTTTGGATAGCAACATTTTCATCTAAGTCGTTAAACATATTTGATGGGAAAGATGTGGAACCAATGAATATAGATATTAAGACTGGCAAACTTCAAGCGGGGTTGGATGATGGGCCATAGCAGGTTTGGATCAATACGAGTGCCGAGAGTAAAATGAGCCTAGATCAAAACGGGCAGCTCTAAAAGGTATCCACTTGGATCGAGTAAAATAGATTCATGTTAAAATGAGTCGTATTAGAAAGAAAATGTATCAAAATAGTCACCGACGATTTTATTATGTCAGCCAGTGCGGGGTGGTGGTGGTGGTGTCAGTGGCAGCGATGGGGATTTCGTTGTGAGGTTGGTGGTGGCAATGGCGGAAACAACAATGATGTGTTGTCGGGGATAGTGGTGGTGGAGAACACAATGCCGTGGCAGAGACAGAGGAAAAGGTGTTGGTGGCAGGGGGTAGCGGTATCATAGACGGTGGCGATGGCAGTGTTGATGACAAAGGTGGTGCCACTAATAGCGACGAAGAGCTTGTGTCAGCGACAACAAGTAGGTGGTGGAGATAAACAAAAGTCATGAGTCGTGCTAAGACATCTGAACATGTTTTTTAGCTAACAAGCTTTACCATAGCAACTCATTTTGACTTGTTTGTAAATTTGAGTAGGCTCTGGCCCTCTTGAATCGGCCTAAATGAACTCATATATGATGTCTAAAACAACTCATTTCCTTGGTTATGAATGCCATTCATGATACATATTGTTGATAAAAAAACAAAAAATAGGATTATCTTGATGCAATGCTAAAGGTAGAGATGGGCATAAAAACCGGTTCCGAACCCGAATCGGTAGAACCGAACTGGAACCGGTTCCAGTTCCTACCCGACATTAAGTAGAACCGGTTCCGGGTTCAAAATACCCGTTGGTTCCAACCCGGTTCCACAATTTTACCATTTGAATCGGGTAGTAACCGGTTCCTACCCGTACCCGGTTCCTACCCGTACCCGGTTTCACTAGTACCCGGTTCCATCAGTACCCGGAAATGCAGTTCTAGAAGGAACCGGTTATACCGTTAAAATGTTACCTTTGGAACCGGTTATAGCCGAAAAAGTGGAGACTAACGATAGAAAGAAACACAAAATAACAAACACAATAGAAAGAAACATTACACAAACTTTAGTAAAACACCAAACCAAATGGGTTACATCAAACATTTGAAGAACCGGTGCCGGAACCTTCTCCCGTCTCATTTTTCTTTGCCTTCGTCACTGGGCAATGCCGCTCAGTGTGTTTCTTAAGGGTTGAGTTGGCTGCGGCCTTCATAAATTTTCCGCAAGCTTTGCATCTAGCCATCTCGTGGCTGTCGGACATTAAACAGAGATCAAAATTCTTCCATATAGCTGGGTTTCTTTTCGTCTCTAAGACAGTAACAACTTCTTCGTTGCATGCCATAGGTATTTTGCAAGATTTTTGAGAAGATGATTGAGTTTGTAAGTTGATGATGGTGAGTTTGTAAGTTGATGATGGTGAGTGTTAAGTTTTGAAATGGTAAGTAGGGAGGGGTTTATATAAAAAAAACCGATTTCGACTGCCAGGAACCGGTTCCCAACGGTAACATTTTTTATCAGGAACCGGTTCTACGGTAACATTTTTATCAGGAACCGGTTCTAACGGTAACATTTTTATCAGGAACCGGTTCTGAACAGTAAAAGTCAGATTTTTCGACTGTCAGGAACCGGTTCTGAACAGTAAAAAGTCAGGGTTTTACTGTCAGGAACCGGTTCTGAACAGTAAAAGTCAGATTTTTCGACTGTCAGGAACCGGTTCTGAACAGTAAAAAGTCAGGGTTTACTGTCAGGAACCGATTCGGAACAGTAAAAGTCAGGTTTTTACTGTCAGGAACCGGTTCTGAACAGTAAAAAGTCGGGTTTTACTGTCAGGAACCGGTTCCACACCATACCCGGTTCCATAATACACGTACCCGGTTCTACACGGTTCCATATTCTTGGGTGTGAACCTGGGTAGGAACTGGACCCGGTTCCAATGACATCCAAACAGAACTGGTTCCGGGTTAGAACCGATTCCGGGTAATAATAAAACCCGATTATGCCCGTCTCTAGCTAAAGGCAATACAAAATTTTGATGAGAGATATTGAATTGATGGTAAATGGGCTCAAGTCATAAATGGGCTTGGGCAGCATTGCCTAAGAAGCGGGCCCGACCTCTAACCAACAAGTTAATAAATAATAAACGTATCTCTTTTTTTTTAAATTACGTGATTTTATACAATAATAATACAGCTTCTAGCGGCAGCGACAGCGACAACGATAACGACGTATCGTTGCATATACACATCGATGTATCTGTTGAAGCATATTAAACTTAGATATACATAAAAAGTTATATTGATGGCTATACATTTAAAGCCGCTCAAATCAGTTGCAAAATATCGTGACCCATGCATCTATGGGTCTGGTCTGTTTAGCCTCGTTAAATACCAATGAATATGTTACATTTATAATACTTTGCACGTGTATGTTTAAAGACATCTCATCTCAGTTGTAACATACAAAAAAGTATATATAATAATGAATTATTTTACCACCTTAATTGAGACTAGACATGTATTTGAAATTATTTTATTTTGTCCATCACATAAAATATCTCCATGTAGTTGCACAAAATACGCGATGCTAAGGAGTATAAATACATGCAACTTATTTAATACCGGACTGAGATCTTTTTTTTTTTCCTTAGATTTTTTCATCAATAAAATTATTATTTTGGTTAGGTTTCTAGGCAAAGATGTCATTTATTGTTTTGGATTTACATGTATGTTGTTGCGTCATTTTGTGTGTAATGTTGTTCTCTAAACCAGTTCTTGTGGATTTACAACATATAGTCATATAATCAATTTGTGTTGTACTTGGTGAGATTTAATGTGGTTATCAAATTGCACTCAATGTTTCTCATAAGTTTTAGAATCTGGATAAATTTATATTTAAAAGTTAAGAAATAGCCAACCCCCCCCCCCCCCCCCCCCCCCTCCAATCCGACTTGTATCCTACTACAATCATGTCTAAAAGAGACATGGGTTGAGGACAAAGAGATAATGGAAGTGGTAAGAGGTATTAGACCATACGCTTAACTAGACGTCATTGTTAAAGTGGCATGTTATTGTCACGTAGACAATAAGCTTTTAACTGAACTATCATTTCACATGTGTGTTTTAGTATTAACTAAATAATAAATAAAAGAAAAAAACGAAACAAAAAATATGTGATTGAGTGGGTTTGCAAGTGGTCCCCACGTCCTTATCTCTCATGTGTGTTAAGCGTATCGGTGTTTGGAGCGTGAAAAGGGTGATATGGCTTCCCCTTCACGCCCCACTACATGTAGCTTTAGAGTAAATGCGTTCTCTTATAGCTATCTCAATTTTAATAAACCTTTTGCTTTCGAGTTTCACTTGAGTTATTATTGTTTTGGTTTTAATTTTGTTGATCATCGGCTCAAACAATAAGAAAACTAGTACATTTAAGGTTGAGCCGACAACTAATAAAAATCCCAATTCTAAAATTTGCTTTAGCCTTGATGAGGTACCTATTCGGAACCGGTATTAGTATCGAATTTCCCGAACGAACACGATTTCCGGTAACGGTCCGGTACGATACTTGTTCAGTACCGGTTTTACCTTCAAATATTTTCTGTACCGGTACCGAACCATACCGTGCCGGATATTTTCGGTACCGATACCCATTTTTGGGAATTTACAATACTGGTATTTTCGATATTGATTTGATACCGGTTGGTAACGAGCTCATCCCTATTTGGATGTTCTATATGAATATTGAAAGATTCACAATTGCGTGGATTTCACTCTCGATAACTATCTTGCGCCTTGGCAAATACTCAAGGCGTCAAAGTTTGGCTACTCAGTTGATCTTTGGCCTAATGATATTTGGGATTTTTTTCCTCAATCAAGTGGCTAGCGTTCAAACATCATAAAGTATGGATTTTAGATGGTGTAGAATTAAAGTGTGTTTAACAATTCTAAAAAAAAAAAATATAAGAGTTTGGTCAACTTAACTCAGGTTTTAAATTTCTTAATATCCTTTATGATGTAAGTTTTCATGTAAACATGATAATAAATAAAGGAGTATCAGTGTATCACTGATGGTCTAATCCTTAGAAATCCGACGATAAAGACTTTTAGTGACAGAAATTCGTAGGTGCTTGGCCATCGGAAATATAATCATGGGTAATCTGGCCTACAAAATATTCGGCGGACCTTCTAGCTACGAATTTACCGACGTGTTGTTAAAAATAGTTTTATTGACAGATTGTGTAGAAAAATCTAGTTTTACTGACAAACATTAGAAAAAAAAACTTAGCAACAGATTTTCTATCACAAATTATTAGCTAATAGTTATGCATGATTTAAAAAAAGTTTCATTATTTTGTTTTTTTAGTTTTTTATATTAAGATCAGTCTTCTGAATTACAAGAACTTGAGAACTCTAATGAAAATCCTATTTTCAGTGAGAGTTTTGCAACAAAATTTTTCACAAACGTAGAAGAACATCTAAATAATACATCTGTAAAAAAATTCTGAGCTGCCATTTATTCTTTATTTACACTGAGCGTAAATAAAATTTAAACCAACTGTCAAAAAAAATGCACTTTTGTTTTACACTGACGTAGATTTGTTTTACACCGATGTAAATTGACCATATAATTTTTTTCCCCAAATTTAAAAAAAATTGTGAAAAAATAAAAAAAAGGTTTTAAAAGCTTGTTGAGAGAAAATATATTAAAAATTAGAACTATCACAAAATATTTGATGAATTGTGACTGTTACCAGCTTACATAATAATTTGAATTATTTAAATTCAATTTTCCTATAAATAATGGATACATTAACTATGATTTTATAAAATATATACATCATTTTTTGGTACGGATATTCACAACAAAATAAACAAACTTTATTTGTTAGCTAAGGAACGTGTAACGGCTAAAAGGATCCAACAACCTCATAACTCCGCACTAAAATTACAAACAAAAATTATAAGCTTATCTACAAAACATACAGACAAAACAATATTTGATATCAGTTGTTGAAGACATACATCACCTCAATAGGAAGTATACATTATTTTCCTACGAAGTATGTTCAGTTAAAGACATGTTCTTTCTTGAGAATCCCATAATACTTTCTTTTGTCAAAAAGATTGAATACAATGTTAGATCAGTTTTGTTTCAACAAAGATGGAAAACAAGTAAATAATACATGTTACGGCAGACAGACCAGTAGAGAATCCAGTCAGAGACGCAGCCATGGAGTTCGATATTTTTGTCAGTGTGATCTTGTTCCTCCTTAGAGTGTAAAGTGATGATGGTAATACCGAATTAGGGTGAATTATGTTATGAGTTATGGAGAGAGAGAGGTATACGAACTTAGTGATATTATGGTTATTATGATTGTCTAACCTTTTACCTTTCAGTTATATCCTTATATATATACACCGAAGAGGAAACTTAATTAGTTAGTAAGGGTAATATGGTCCATCAACAATTACCAACTAATATATTATAGGTTTAATGTATTATGATCTAATATAATATAAATGATTATAATGGCTACATGATTAAATATTATAAACATTATATATTTAATCTTACATACAATTCAAAAGATTTTAAAACTACAATATTTTTAGAAACTAAGAAATAATACTACCTTGTGTTGTGTTGTCAAAATATATATCACAGGATCCTTTATTCAAAAGGATTGCCAACCACAAGTTGTAAATTTGTAACAAGCACTTACAAATTAAAATTGTCAAGAGTACGAATACTAACAAACTTGAAACATTCATGAAAGCAACACCATACCCACCTCTCATATCCAAAATTAAACAAAATCAGTTGAAACAAACCTTACTTGAGACAACAAAGGCCTGTAACATGTGGATTAGAGAAGGTCATTACAACAACACAACACCCACCTCCATTATTACTTCAAGCTCCACCATGTCACACCCGGCTTCCGCAACCCGAGTGCCACAGAGAGTCGGGTTTACTCTTCACAAAATAAGAACAAGTACTTACTATAACACAATGGAAGGCTAGTGTATAAAACATGAACTCTTCCATATGTGCATTTTTATTTAATTACATTAGAGCTAAACCAGACCCGTCCCTGAAAATATAAAAAAAATTGGGCCCTCAGTGAGATAAAAAAAAATTAGGCCCTATCAGCCCTATAATATAAACTCATATTAATCACGTATATAAAAAGTATAAACTCATAAATCAATTGGTTAATTTAATTTGGCTTTAAATTTGGGTCGTTTAAAACTGAGTGAACTATTTTACCATTAGTTTATTTTGAGTTTAAATTTTAGACCTTTTAAAATAGTTGTAACTCTAAGTTTTAAAACAAATTAGGCAAGTTAAAAGTGTGCATTAGTGTGTATATATATAATTTTCTTTAAAAAAATTGTGAGCCCCTAAAGGTTTATGGCTCTGAGCCTTCACCCACCCGGCCCATGCTCTGGGCTGGCCTTGAGTTAAATTATGCCAACTATCCTCTTGTCAAACACTTAAGCAGATGTCTGATATTCCTTTTCCTTTCGAGGGTTGCTAGAAGCCACAAACTTTCATGGAGCGCATGCCAAAACGACACAACTTACATTCGTGAGTCCTCATGTTTAAATTTACATAAAATGTTCTTTTTAAGAAACATGTATTCTTTGAGAACAATATGTTAATTAAAACACACTTTTATTCTTTTTTCATTCTTTCTAATGGCAATACAATACCTAAAAGCACTGTTGTTGCATAGGTTCTACTCCAGGCTACCTCAAAACTAATGAATCACATTTCCAGACACTAGTGTACAACACTAGTGTACTAGAGGCAACAAAGCCTCCACGTCACCGCCTCACCAGCGCCATTACCATGTCAAACAATTACAGGCTTCCATGTCGGGTGGCGCTGAAGGGCCATCAACCATTCCCTTGGTGAGCGTAGAGGGGCCAATCACACATTTTTTAATTTTTTTTATGTTTTTCTATAATTTAATTTTTTAGTTAAACCATTGAACCCTTGTGAAATGGTAGATTAGTTAAAGCCCCATTATATACATGACAGTGACATGACAAAAACTTTTACAGTTTTTAGTTATTCTACTACAGTTGGTATAAGGCTTGAAGTTACTTTAAAATGCAAAAGTAGTAGGCATTGTTAATAAATAATAACCGTTCTTTGTCATCACAACAAATATGATTAACTTCTCTTTACAAGTTACTGCATCATTTGTTCTCTTTACATAGTAATTGTATCAAAATCTTTTCTTTGGCATGAATCATAATCAATATGCCAAAACCATTTCTTTGTACAGTCATAGTGCTAACTTTTTATTCATTACCATGTCAAACCTTTTCTTTGTAGCGTGTATGTAGTCTAGAACATTGAATTCGAAGAATCAACAAACCTGAAACCCGAATTGAAATTGCAAATATTCTGATGAAAATTGGATTAATCTTTAAATCGTATGAGAACTATCAAAAAAATCTATTTGCGGGTTACGCGCAAAGATTTATCAAATTAGACAAAGAAAGCTCTTGAAGGAATTGAATTTTGGTTGAATCTGTGTGTGTATGGATGATGATATTTGTAATCGTAAGTTTCTTACGTTTGTATATTGCGATCGAGATTCCAAAGTCGCAATAAAATAATGGGATGGAGTTTTTGAACTTTTGGACTTTTACCCAAATCAGCCATCATGGGCTCAATAAAATGAAACAACTTAATTAACATTTAATCTCAAAACTAAAACTAATGGACTTTTAAGTCTATTATAACTAGGCCCAAAATTTATATATTAATTAAGCCCAACACAACAATAATTATTTGAATAACAAAATAATTGTTACCTACAAGGTCCAAGTAACATTCATGTTAAATGAGCCGTACTCCCACACCATCTAACTAGATTAATCATTAACGCTATTATCTCTATCGACAAGTTAATCCAATACGCAAAAACACATTTCGATAACACTACTATTACTGACATATACGACCTTCATTTACTAGCTATCACACGCCAACCAATGACAGAAACATTGGGACGGGACGAAATAGATTGTAAGAGACTTCATAACACTACTTGTGACAATATTTAACGAACAAAATTTCATATCATTTCTAAATCAAAGTACAATCGTTTGTAAACAAAACAACAACTAGAACAAAGAACAAAAAATACAATAACAAGTACGAAATTTAAAATGGGTCTCTAATCATCCTACTAGATTCCATTCGTCGTCATCATCATCATCAATTTCCTGCAATACGTTAAAGTACATGTCAACACATAAAGTATTGGCGAGCATACAAGTTTGATTACTAGCATATGTATAAACCATTTAAACGAATCCAGAAGGCATAATCGCGACTAAGAACTAACATAGCAATACTAGCATGCAACTTATAATGTCAACCCAAAGTGTCCCGCTAGCGTAATCTTGTCGTAGCAACGTCAAGACCGTTTTGTTTAACTTAACATGATCTCAAGAATACGGGGCGGTGTGTTAATCCTATAGTGCTGTACATGTTAAAGGAGGCTTGTACGAAGTTAATGACAAGAATAAAGCATAAGAATAGTCAGCATATACAAATTCAAGTATAACGCATTAAGCATATATAATGGATTGTTTGTTTGTGTTTTAAGCATAAAGTATGTGATTGTGTGAATTTTGATAGCATGTACATAATGCACCCAAAAGTATAAAATGTAAAAAGGGAGTCATATATACTCACGGTTTTGCAAAGCTTTCCGATTAACTGAGAGTTTGACGAGCGATGAGAGTGGAACACTGAAGCTACCTTACAAGGGGAAATGGAGGTGTGTGAGTATTCGGATTTCGTGAAGGATTTGGATTTGGAATTTAAGTACAGAAGTATATGTATGCAAAAGTATATCTCGTCTATATACTCGTTCGGATACTAAGTTTTAATGTGTTTTCATGGGTCCTAACGTGCCCATTAGAATCACAAACGAGGAATAAAGAACAAAGATAATATAACCTATATTCATGACAAGTAACCATAATCTGGTTAACATCAAGAATTCGGTTAAGGATATATTTATATATTATATATTATATTTAGTCTTGTCCATCATATATTATCAAAGAGATCTTGTAGGTCAAGCATAGAGGTATGATGATAAACATCCATTGAACCTCGTTGTATGAATTCACCAAAGCACAAAGTTTACCAACTTAGTTGGCAAACCCAGTTGGTCATGAATGAAAGTAAAGTAAAACTAATCTACTAACATACTAAGTAGCCAAATAAGAACAACTCGAGCGTGTCATACCCAACATGAGAAATGTTGGAGGCGAGGTGGGGTTAACTTAATTTAGGACTAGGAAAATACTTAGTGAATATGAATAAAAACATCAAGTGAGGTGATGGAACAAGTTTATGATAGACAAGGCTTCCAAGGTTCATATCTTTACCAAAACACAAGTCTTGCCATATGAACTATGGTAGGCTTGGATGGTGTCATCACTTATAGGTTGTCTAAACCCTATTAAAACAGAAAGTTTATGAGGTTCTTGGACCTCTAAACTTATGAGAATCAACCTTAAACAAGTCCCATAATCATAGATGAGATTAGAGACAAGTTAGGTGCAAGACTCTTACAATAAAGTTAAATGTAAACAAGTACATGCAAAGTTCTTCTTCAAAACAGAAAGTTGGACCTCAATGGTGATGTTCCACCTTAGTTTACCATGGTAAATTTGTGGAAACACTCCTAGAGGTGTTCCAAGCTTTCATGAGAAAGAAGAAGTGAAGAAAGGATGAAGATATATGAGAAAAGTGCTCACTTTGGCACATAGAATATTCTGCCTTTCCTTGAGATTGCAACTGATTTGAGAGAATTTTGAGAGTGTAGGTGAGTTGGGAAAGTGAAAATGGGAGGATGGAGGCTTGTTTATAAAGAGATATGGTAGGTTTTGGTGTTTATGGAGGTTGTATGGTGATTGGGGAAGGAGAAAGTTGGCCAATTTGCAGCAAGGAAACAACCCGTCTGCGGATTGGTACTCATGGCATCACGCGACACAAAGAGGAGAGGGGAGTCGCGTGACACGAGCCCCTTTGGTCCAGCGAGTTTTTTTTATTTACATTTTGGCACCTGAAGTTCCATTTGTTATCATTTCATGCAATAACTTTCATAATTAGCGTGTTTTCAAGTATGTAATGCGTATGTAAGTATAATTCAAGTATCGTGAATGTATGTACAAGTATTTGCAGGTATATCAAGTGTCGGTTTGCAAGTAAACATGTATTTAAACGAATGATTGTAAGTATAACACGTATATATAAAGCATGATTTTCATTATGATCAAAATCTCGCAATACAAAGTAGAAAATGAATACGAACATGATACGAATACATGTTTCCATATATAGAAATTCGGTTATACTTTATAAATAAGGAAAGTACAAAATGTGAAGCGTTACACTAAATGTAAAACAACCTTCCTAAGGGGAATGCCACATACCCCTCCCCCAATCCTCTGTTATTTTAGCTGCAATGGTAGCAAACACATGGACACGAGCCATTTGGAGGGTTCTATCGGAAATGGAAAAACATTAAAACAAGAAGTGGCTTATAAATCGGTACCGGAAGCCTGATAGGTTGCTTGTAAGACAATTAACCCTACCAATATGTTCACTTTAACTACTAAAGAAGTTATTTTTAACAAAACTCTTCATCACCCTCTTGCCGACCACCTCTTTATCTGTCACACCCCGACCCGCAGCGGAATAAGAGTCGGGGCATAATTGGGTTGTCACCAAAGCTCATGATATTTACTAATATGTTTCATATTTATTAAAGTCAAAATTACATTCCAAATAATCCAAACATGTCCATACAATACAAAGAAAAAACCAAACAAAATAATTCCAAGCTCTAAATCATTTTATTCTTCTAGTCCAATCCTAAGTGTTTCTGGCTGCAGCTGGTTCACCTGTATCATGTGTAAAAATGGAGGTTTTTGGGTCAACATAAGTTGGCGAGTGAACCTTGTTTGTTAAACATTTATTATTGATTTTCTTGTTAGTTTATCAATGAAAAATTGTGCATAATCATAAATGAGCAAATGTAAATAATCAAGCAGTAGCAATAGCAATCACAACTATAACATACAATAACATATGATAGCATACATTAACATACCAACATCATACGATAAATAACATGAATGAAACTGTGCGATCAAGGCTCAATCAAACGGAGCATATCGTATTGCATGTACTGAAAATGATAAATGTCTGTGCGATCAAGGCTCAATCAAACGGAGCCGATCGTATGTTGGCACGCCAGGTTCACGCTCATAATGTAATGGGGAACTTGCTCAACGCTCATAATGTAATGGGGAGCGGCGGCCTATGAAATTGCATGTACTGAAAATAATAAATTGTATCTAACAATAACCACACAAACAGTTGAAACAAGCTGAATACACATGTTCATGATATGATGTATGCACAATGATTTAAATATAATATATAGCAAGACACATGATACACCCCAAAACGTGATTAAAACGGGGAATTTGTAAAGATTCACTCACATTGGGTGCGTTTGATTGGAGATGGTGAGATGCGCACGAGTTGGAAGAGCGGAACAACGAGAATTAACTAACCTAAGTAATAACGGAAAGAATAGTAAATGAGTGGATTTTATTAAGGATTTTAATAGAATTTTTAGATATATTTTTACGAGTTTAAGGCTATTTTCTATCTTTAAAAACATTATTTTTAAGTATTTTTAATTGATTTTTAAATTAAATTAAATAATAAAAAAATATAAAATATGTTGACTTTTTGCGACCGTTGACCGTTTGACTTGTTGACCGGTTTATTGTGTAAATTCATGCGCTGGGTGAGGCTCGAACTCGTGACCTCCCGTACGCGTGCACGCAGCTCTACCAACTGAGCTACGTGTCTAACCCGAAATAATTCTTTTTTCAATTATACTTATATTTTAATTCAGCTTATTCAAAATTCATTTATTTTCAAAAACATTTTAAATCATCGAACCGGTGCCATGTACAGGTCTCGAACCCGGGACCTGTGCTTTAACACTACACACAGTCCACCGCTGGACTGTGTGTCTAACTTGGTTATTATACAGATTTTTATTATACTTAACAACTAACGTGGTTTATCCGGTTCAGTTTTAAACAAAAAGGCATTTTATTACATAGAGGGTGCGTGTATCAGGAATCGAACTCGGGACGTATGCGTGTTTTTGTTCGCACACAGTCCACCGCTGGACTGTGTGTCTAACCTGTACAAAATACCAATTTTAATTATTCTTATATTGTTAGCGCAGTTCATCTTCTTCGTTGGTTTTTACAGACCGCAGATTACACCATTATATCTTGTTAATTCGATTGTTAAACATTGCACAGACTAATATGAGATAGCAGAGATGATAATTAGAAGTAAACATACCGGTGAACGACTTATTACAGAATTCCGGCAAGGCGTCGGTCTCTGTTTTTACGAACTTCAACTGAGCAAATCAATTAATCGTTTTGATTAGTTAATCATGGAATTGAAGTGCTAAACAAACGTTAACAGTGTGTTCGAAGGTCCTTACCGTTTCACAGACGAAAATAAAGATTTTCAGAAATTTTCCGGCGAACTGGAATTATCCGATAACGGCGTCTAAATTCGATTTCAAGTGAAAGGTTTTAGTTAGAAATAGCTTAACAATTGTTAGACTACGACGGTATTGAAGGACTTACCGTTTTGATGAAGAATACGGTTTTCCGGCGAACTTGCAGAAATTTCCGGCGAATAAAATAAACTTCTCCGGTGGACTGTAAAGTGTGCGGAAATGTAATTGGAGGTTTGTGGAATGTTTCAGAGTCGCGAAGGAGTACAAAGGTGGAAGTAAAACTGGAATTGAAGATTTTCGGTTATAAAAACCGATCCACTTCTAGAATTTAAGTTCATTCAAGGCAACTTGATTAAAAACGTCGGTATATCGGTTATACTCATTGAACCGTGAGTATTCAGATCGCCTTTGCGCGTTTAATAACCGATTTCAGTTACAATTGGCGTAACCGATTTATTTACATTCGTCTATAAGATGTATTTGTTTCCTATAGATGACAGAAAACAAACAAGTGGCGGAGTGGTTAAGCGTGTGAGTGTTAAGTCTTTGGAGTTACAACCTGGCTGACCCGGGTTCGAGTCCCGGCAGCCCCATTTTATTTTTAATTGTTTTATTTATACTTTTTATCAATTATAACTTTTATGGTTTAGTTTGTTTATTAATTATGTATCATTAAAAATTAAAATAAGCATAAATAGGCAAGAACATTTATAACTTGATATTCGATTACAAAATGGAGCGGGTTTGGTAAAACCCGTTTTCGACAAATGTTACAGTATCCCCTACGTTTAGGAATTTCGTCCCGAAATTTAAGTAGTAGAAGTAGTAGGAAAAAGATGCGGGTATTTTTCACGCATTGAGTCTTCACGTTCCCAAGTAAACTCAGGTCCCCGTTTCGACTCCCAGCGTACCCTAACAATTGGAATGCGACTTCGTCGTAGACGTTTTTCTCCGAAATCCATGATCTCAACTGGTCTTTCAATAAAATGCATAGATTCATCAATCTGAATATCTTCCAGAGGAATGTGGAGGTTTTCATCAGCGAGACACTTCTTCAAGTTTGATACGTGGAATGTGGGATGAATCCTGTTGAATTCTTCTGGTAGATCAAGCTTGTATGCTACAGGTCCTACTCTTTCGAGTATCTTGAAAGGTCCTACGTAGCGTGGTGCTAGCTTGCCTTTTTGACCAAAACGAACTACTCCCTTCCACGGTGATACTTTTAGAAGTACATGATCACCAATGTTAAACTCTAAAGGCTTCCGTCGTTTATCTGCATAACTCTTTTGACGACTTTGAGCCGCTAAAAGATTGTTTCTAATTTGATGGATCTTGTCTGTGGTTTCTTGAATCAATTCCGGACCAGTGATTTGAGCTTCCCCAATTTCGTGCCAACATACTGGAGATCGGCACTTACGACCATATAAGGCTTCAAAAGGTGCCATGCCGATGCTTAAATGATAGCTGTTGTTGTACGAAAATTCGACTAATGGTAGATGAGCGTCCCAATTTCCCTTGAAGTCTATGACACATGCTCGAAGCATATCTTCAAGAGTTTGAATGGTACGTTCAGATTGACCATCAGTTTGAGGATGATAGGCGGTACTGAGATCTAATAGCGTACCCATAGCGGCTTGTACTGTTTGCCATGTTCGTGAAGTGAAACGACCATCACGATCAGAAATAATGCTTAACGGTACTCCATGTCGGCTTACGATTTCGCTGATATAAATACGAGCTAGCTTTTCGTTCTTGAAATCTTCGCGGATAGGAATAAAGTGAGCTGATTTTGTAAGTCGGTCAATTATTACCCATATAGTGTCATACCCACCAGAAGTGCGAGGTAACCCGGTAATGAAGTTCATGGTTATATTTTCCCACTTCCATAGAGGTATTTCAGGTTGGACCAGAAGTCCTGAGGGTCTTTGGTGTTCAGCTTTCACCTTGGAACATGTAAGGCACTTAGAAACAAAAACAGCAATATCCTTTTTCATTCCAGGCCACCAATAGGTATATCGTAGGTCTTGATACATCTTATCGGCTCCTGGGTGTATAGAGTATCGCGTTTTGTGAGCTTCATTCATAAGAATTTCACGAAGATTGTTGTGGTCAGGAATCCAGATACGATCTAGATAGTACAGAATACCGTCAGATTTAGTTTCTATTTTAAGTTCAGCTCCACAGGACAGCTCCTTTCGAACATCATCTTCCGTTACTGAAACATGTTGGGCTTCTCGAATTTGATCTTTAATGTCAGATATGATTTGCGAACATAGAAGACGAATGGAGTTCGCATAACCCTTTCGACTGAGTGCATCAGCCACCACATTTGCTTTGCCAGGGTGGTACCGAATTTCACAGTCATAATCATTTAGAAGTTCGACCCATCTTCGTTGCCTCATGTTTAACTCCTTTTGATTGAAGATATGTTGAAGACTCTTGTGGTCAGTGTATATTTCACACTTAGTACCATAGAGATAATGTCTCCATATCTTAAGAGCGAACACAACGGCTCCAAGTTCTAGGTCATGGGTGGTGTAGTTCTTCTCGTGAGTCTTGAGTTGTCTCGAAGCATAAGCTATAACCTTTCCTCTTTGCATTAGAACACAGCCTAATCCTTGCCCTGACGCGTCGCAATAGACCACGAAATCATCACAACCTTCAGGAAGAGTGAGGATTGGTGCATCACAGAGTTTTTGTTTAAGGGTTTGGAAGGCTTCTTCTTGTTTGGGTCCCCATATGAAAGGTTTTCCCTTATGAGTTAAAGCCGTGAGTGGTACAGCAAAGCGTGAGAAGTTTGAAATGAAACGACGATAATAACCAGCCAAACCAAGGAAAGATCTTACTTCAGTTGGTGTACGTGGCGCTTGCCATTCTTGTACCGCTTTGATCTTTGAGGGGTCGACATGTATTCCCTTGTCATTGACTACATGTCCGAGGAATTGCACCTCTTTTAACCAGAATTCGCATTTGGAGAATTTGGCGTAAAGCTTTTCATTCTCTAGAAGGGTAAGGATGAGTCGAAGATGGCGCTCATGATCAGACTTAGACTTTGAATAAATGAGAATGTCGTCGATGAAGACTATAACAAATCGATCAAGATAAGGTTTGCAGACTCTGTTCATCAGATCCATGAAGACTGTTGGAGCATTGGTTAAACCAAATGGCATGATCATAAATTCATAATGGCCATAACGAGTTCGAAAAGCGGTCTTTAGGACGTCTTCTTCATGCACTCTAAGTTGATGATAACCGGATCGAAGGTCGATTTTTGAAAAGCAACTGGCACCTTGAAGTTGGTCAAGAAGATCATCAATGCTAGGTAAAGGATAGCGATTCTTGATTGTTAATTTGTTGAGCTCTCTGTAGTCGATGCACATACGAAACGATCCATCTTTCTTCTTTACAAAAAGGACAGGTGCACCCCAAGGCGATGAACTAGGACGTATGAATCCCTTGTCAGTCAACTCTTGTAATTGACTGGCTAGCTCTTGCATTTCAGAGGGGGCTAACCTATAAGGAGACTTTGCAACTGGTGTAGCACCAGGTATAAGATCAATACGGAATTCGACTTCTCTAACTGGAGGAAGTCCTGAAATGTCATAAGGAAAAACTTGCGGGAAATCTTTTACTACCGGAATGTCTTCGAGTTTCTTCTCCATGGTTCCCATTTTGATGATATGAGCTAAAAACGCAACATAATTCTTGCGAAGATATTTTTGAGCTTCAAGACAAGACATTAAGCTGAGCCCTTTCGACGAGGTTTCTCCAAAGATTCGAAGAGTCTGACCGTTTGAAAGAGGAATACGTATAAATTTTTCGCGACATACAACTTCTGCCTGATGTTGACTGAGCTAGTCCATACCAATTATGATGTCAAAACTTCCTAACTTCATAGGAATAAGGTCAACTGAAAAGTCGTGGTCGTTTAAGGTGAGTGTACAGTTGCGTATAATAGAGTTTAATGAGACCGGTTTCCCGTCTGCAACTTCTACTGTTATGGATTCCATGAGCTTATCACGATTTTGGTTTAGGATAGGTTCAAATTCTAAGGACACAAAACTTTTATCCGCCCCAGTATCAAACAACATGGATGCATATCTACCATTTATAAGGAACGTACCGTTAACCACATTGCCGTCAGCTCTAGCCTGATTAGCGTTGATATTGAAAGCTCTTCCTCTTGCAGGTGGAGGAGCTTGGTTCGCTTGATTCACCTGGTTGGCTTGGGCCTGAGTATGAATAATGTTTACCAACCTTGGACACGTGTTTCTGAAATGGCTTGGGTCTCCGCAATTGTAGCAAGCCCGCATAGGTTGAACCATAGGATAATTGGGTTGGTAATATGTTTGGGCTAAATGTTGGGTGGGTGGTAATAGTAGGGGTTGTTGGGCTTGACCCATTATTTGTTGGTGGGTTTGGGTTGAAGGCTGGTGGCGGTTCGTTCGCTGAGGCATGCGGCAGGTTTGAACAGTATGACCTGCGCGACCACAGCCGATGCAATGTTGGCATGGATAATCAGGAGAATGGTGATATTGGCAACGGTTGCATTTTGGTAACGGGCCAGAGTAGGGTCTTTTGTATGGTGTAGGTGAAGGGGCGACTTGGGTAATGGGTGCAGCAGGAATAGGGAAATTGGTTTGAGTAACGGCGAAGTTTCTGGTGTTGCGCTTCCTCTTGTTAGCAAACTTAGAGGAGGAGATGGAATGGTTTGAAGTTTGTCCCTCAACAGGGGCTTTCTTTTTCTCTTCTTTAAACTTACCGTTGCGAATTCAATTCTCGGTCAGTTCAGTGGCTAGTTCCATGGCAGCTTCAAGTGTTGCTGGTGAAGTGCTGAGAACTGAATCTTGAATTTTCGAGGGAAGTCCTCGAATATAATGCTCGATCAAACGATAAGTTGGGGTGAACAAATTTGGGACCATTTGGTTCAACTCTAAGAACCTCTTGTTATAGGTCGTATGATCACCCTCCTTTTGCTTTAAAGAATGAAATTCGTCCTCCAACTTTTTAATTTCACTCCTAGGACAGAAACGCCTAGTCATGATTTCCCTTAACTCCTCCCATGTTAAGGCCATTGCATCATCAATTACCCTCTTCCCCTTTTCAGTATTCCACCAGGTGAGAGCTACCCCAAATAGTCTCCCGGTGGCGTATCGAACCTTGCGATCTTCAGGACAATCGCAGTTGAGGAAAGTGTTTTCCATCTCCTCAAACCAATGGAGGAGAGCAGTGACACCTTCAGTCCCTTCAAATTTAGGAGGATCACAAGACTTGAAATGTTTGTATGAGCACTTGCTGGTAGGAGGGTTGTCGATGTTCTGGTCATTTTGTTGGGGAGGATTAGTGGGATTTGTGGCGAGAGCTTGTTGTACTTGAACCACAATGTCGGGAAGCACCGCGGCCATTTGTTTCGCGATTTGTGTGGCCAAGCGTTCGTGAGACCTTCCTGATCTTTTACCCCCTCGTTGTTGTCTAGACGACATCTACAGAAACATACATAAGAAGATTGTGAGTTTATGGAGTCTTTTTAGGTGTCATGTGTCTTTAAGAAAATGAAAATAACATAAATATCAATAATGCAACTACATCCATAGGATGTCTTGGGTTTGCTCATGTTGGGCCTCAAATGTCCCCCATACCTTCACCTGTATAGTCATGTGGGCCCCCATGACTATTGGCTTGGTAGGATTCACATTAGTATTGGCGATTTAACACTCGCATCACCCGAATGCAAACCACAAAATATGTTCACGAGATGTATGGTCGGAATGTGTCCAGGTGTAGACACAATGACAACTCAAAGTGGGGTTAGCTCACATGACGTTTGGTATAGCATGCTTTGGCCTAATAGGTACTTCGTACTCTCATCGTTAGTCCCCAGGTAGGCAAACTGGTCCTTTATTTTGGATTTATACGAATGCCAGCCTAGACAGGACGTTCCGACTACCGGTACTGGTGCCCTTCCAGTTACTACATGCCCGTCATGAGAACTCACTTTGATGAGATTTGAAAACACAAAAATCATTGTAAAAGCAATCATGATGTGGTGTGTACTTTCATGGATATGATATGTTATGAGAATATGATTCATGATAGGCATTATATGATAATATATACTTATGAACATGCTTGCATAACATTGAATGTAACATTTAACATAAAACATATAAACATCATGAAATTTGGCATGTAACACACAAAAATCTTATAAGTTTCTAATCAACTATAGTATAGGCTCTAAGGGTCTAATAACCTATCCTATATCCCTATAGTCATGGCTCTGATACCAATCTGTCACACCCCGACCCGCAGCGGAATAAGAGTCGGGGCATAATTGGGTTGTCACCAAAGCTCATGATATTTACTAATATGTTTCATATTTATTAAAGTCAAAATTACATTCCAAATAATCCAAACATGTCCATACAATACAAAGAAAATAACCAAACAAAATAATTCCAAGCTCTAAATCATTTTATTCTTCTAGTCCAATCCTAAGTGTTTCTGGCTGCAGCTGGTTCACCTGTATCATGTGTAAAAATGGAGGTTTTTGGGTCAACATAAGTTGGCGAGTGAACCTTTTTGTTAAACATTTATTATTGATTTTCTTGTTAGTTTATCAATGAAAAATTGTGCATAATCATAAATGAGCAAATGTAAATAATCAAGCAGTAGCAATAGCAATCACAACTATAACATACAATAACATATGATAGCATACATTAACATACCAACATCATACGATAAATAACATGAATGAAACTGTGCGATCAAGGCTCAATCAAACGGAGCCGATCGTATTGCATGTACTGAAAATGATAAATGTCTGTGCGATCAAGGCTCAATCAAACGGAGCCGATCGTATTGCATGTACTGAAAATGATAAATGTCTGTGCGATCAAGGCTCAGTCAAACGGAGCCGATCGTATGTTGGCACGCCAGGTTCACGCTCATAATGTAATGGGGAACTTGCTCAACGCTCATAATGTAATGGGGAGCGGCGGCCTATGAAATTGCATGTACGGAAAATAATAAATTGTATCTAACAATAACCACACAAACAGTTGAAACAAGCTGAATACACATGTTCATGATATGATGTATGCACAATGATTTAAATATAATATATAGCAAGACACATGATACACCCCAAAACGTGATTAAAACGGGGAATTTGTAAAGATTCACTCACATTGGGTGCGTTTGATTGGAGATGGTGAGATGCGCACGAGTTGGAAGAGCGGAACAACGAGAATTAACTAACCTAAGTAATAACGGAAAGAATAGTAAATGAGTGGATTTTATTAAGGATTTTAATAGAATTTTTAGATATATTTTTACGAGTTTAAGGCTATTTTCTATCTTTAAAAACATTATTTTTAAGTATTTTTAATTGATTTTTAAATTAAATTAAATAATAAAAAAAATATAAAATATGTTGACTTTTTGCGACCGTTGACCGTTTGACTTGTTGACCGGTTTATTGTGTAAATTCATGCGCTGGGTGAGGCTCGAACTCGTGACCTCCCGTACGCGTGCACGCAGCTCTACCAACTGAGCTACGTGTCTAACCCGAAATAATTCTGTTTTTAATTATACTTATATTTTAATTCAGCTTATTCAAAATTCTTTTATTTTCAAAAACATTTTAAATCATCGAACCGGTGCCATGTACAGGTCTCGAACCCGGGACCTGTGCTTTAACACTACACACAGTCCACCGCTGGACTGTGTGTCTAACTTGGTTATTATACAGATTTTTATTATACTTAACAACTAACGTGGTTTATCCGGTTCAGTTTTAAACAAAAAGGCATTTTATTACATAGAGGGTGCGTGTATCAGGAATCGAACTCGGGACGTATGCGTGTTTTTGTTCGCACACAGTCCACCGCTGGACTGTGTGTCTAACCCGTACAAAATACCAATTTTAATTATTCTTATATTGTTAGCGCAGTTCATCTTCTTCGTTGGTTTTTACAGACCGCAGATTACACCATTATATCTTGTTAATTCGATTGTTAAACATTGCACAGACTAATATGAGATAGCAGAGATGATAATTAGAAGTAAACATACCGGTGAACGACTTATTACAGAATTCCGGCAAGGCGTCGGTCTCTGTTTTTACGAACTTCAACTGAGCAAATCAATTAATCGTTTTGATTAGTTAATCATGGAATTGAAGTGCTAAACAAACGTTAACAGTGTGTTCGAAGGTCCTTACCGTTTCACAGACGAAAATAAAGATTTTCAGAAATTTTCCGGCGAACTGGAATTATCCGATAACGGCGTCTAAATTCGATTTCAAGTGAAAGGTTTTAGTTAGAAATAGCTTAACAATTGTTAGACTACGACGGTATTGAAGGACTTACCGTTTTGATGAAGAATACGGTTTTCCGGCGAACTTGCAGAAATTTCCGGCGAATAAAATAAACTTCTCCGGTGGACTGTAAAGTGTGCGGAAATGTAATTGGAGGTTTGTGGAATGTTTCAGAGTCGCGAAGGAGTACAAAGGTGGAAGTAAAACTGGAATTGAAGATTTTCGGTTATAAAAACCGATCCACTTCTAGAATTTAAGTTCATTCAAGGCAACTTGATTAAAAACGTCGGTATATCGGTTATACTCATTGAACCGTGAGTATTCAGATCGCCTTTGCGCGTTTAATAACCGATTTCAGTTACAATTGGCGTAACCGATTTATTTACATTCGTCTATAAGATGTATTTGTTTCCTATAGATGACAGAAAACAAACAAGTGGCGGAGTGGTTAAGCGTGTGAGTGTTATCTCTTCTCGTTCCTTCTCTCTACTCTCCTTTTCATTCTAAAACTTTATGAGCTCTGATCACAGAACGTCACCATGCATCTTGATGTAGAAATAAGTGAGTCGTTGAGTGTTGTCTACTTGAAGATTTTGGTGCCACATGGGACGTAGGCGTGTCACCTTTTTGTTCAGTTCTCGCCTATGCATATTGCCTATGCATATGTGAACACACTTACAAATGCTTAAAGCATTGAAAATCAAAATAGATCATACGATCTACAACCCATTATATCATCAACAACATAAATAAAAATCAGTCTCCATCAAAACAAGGAGTAGTGTTGGAGATCATCATTACTTATGTTCCAGTTTACATAGTTTATGCCACAACGGTTAATCCTAAAAGGGCTCACTCAAAACCATTTAACCAGTCGCAATTTGGTTGGAGTCGATATTTTGGCCGCTAGGCATTTAGCGGTGGATCAATGAATCCAACTCGATCACTTAAGCCTAACGTGGTTAGTGGAGACTTATCTTAAAACTAAATTTATTGGGCCATAACGCTTATTGTGTTGGATCATTCTTGATCATACCCTAAATGTAAGTTTATGGTTAAAAGTGTAATTATTATAAGTTGCGGATTAATTGTGTAAACAATATATAGTTGTAATTAAACAGCTCTTTCATTAGGGAACAGACGCGACGGTTAGCTGGCGATGTGCCGACAACAATAAATAGGATCTTGATGTTGTTGGAATTCGTACACAGGTTTTAAGTTTTTTTTATCGAGTGGAAGCGTGTGTACGCAACGATCCAAACCCAAACTTTGGACCCACAAGGAGCCCAAATGCAAAACCAAATAGAAAAAAAAAATCAAACATAGGGTGTTTCAGCAACACGCATCTTAACCTGGTTATAGTAGACTGTGATTCACGAGACACCTTGAATCAACAACTCGGTTGCTACATCCGAAACACAAAAAATACATTTCATGCGTAACCCTAAAACATAAACTGTTTTCTATTCTACTTGTAAAACGAAGCAACCCGAAAAACCAGTTCAAACCGCGTAAAGAATGTGGGACCAATGAACCACAAAAAACACAAACTAGGTTTGTAGCACGTTACAACCCGTTATCTAATAACTTGTAACGAAATCCCCATGATTATGAAAGTAGCCACTTAATCAAACAAGAAACTTGGTTTTATAGAAAATTGTAACCAACTGTGTTAATATTAAAAATACATGGTAACTTCTAAAAATAAAGTAATCTTGTGTCAATAATTACGAATAAGTGTATGTAACCATGAGTCCATGATTGACAAAGTTTATCGACCTAGTAATCTTTTTTATGTCTGAAATGTTTTAACTTATAAAAAATCCTCATCACATAAGGATTACTTTTTAAAAGAAAATCTGACTTATGCATTTTATGTTGTTAAAATTGATGTACAGTTTTTTTTTCTTTATTTTAACGAACTAAATCGATACTGTCTGAACAACTTCATTAGTATTTGTTTTTATGGCTTCTAGTTTAATTTCAGTAACTTTTTAGTATCTTACGCTACAGTGAGTGTCGGTACATACTGTTATGGTGACGAATTGAACTGATACTGTCTTGAAAATATCGGTATGACCAAACCTTGGTAAAGCAGGTTACTATTATTCGTTTTTATTGTTTCCATCCATGTAAAACTCGTATCAATATCATTTTGGGTATATCACGACTTTATTTTTTTGTTTTCTTTTCAGTTGCTATACTTAATATGGATATAGTAGTGTTAGATTTTTTATATATAAATAAATATAAATATATAAAGTTGAACTCGCTTATTAGGCCAAACCATGTATGTATGTGCCTATGCGTGAGCCCAATCCTACACACCCATCATCACTTACATTTATAAAAATCATGTAAACTAGGTTAAATTTTGGGGTGTTACGGCGGTACGTTATCATAGGCATTTGACCGGTATCAGTTCATTATAATAAAAGTATGATATATGCACTAAGTATAGAAATCAACAAGTGTCTTAAATCGACAAAAAACGATAAAAACAAACGGCAGTACTGGAAACAACACCAATGTCGTTCAACGGTATCGATCAGTTCAAATCGACACAATACTAATATTGATATTCATATATCATCATAGATAGAAAAGTTATCTAAACTGGAAACCATAATAATGAATATAGATGTCAGCATCAATGTTGTTCGATACGGTACAATAGCGACACGATGTTAGCTTATTGAAAGCAAAAATAATAACAATTAATAACATACCGAATTGATATTCTTCTCTCCGTATCAGTTTGATTCATTACGATAGCAACATGAAATTCATTATCAATACAAAAATTCAAATCAAATAATTAATAATATATTTTAAAAATAATATATAAAACTTAAAAAACTACTAACACACGTTGTAGTTAACACATATAACTTTGGCTTTGAGAGTATGTTACTATTCCCTTTTAGCATATTTTTAAACATATGACACAACTTGCAATGTAGATCATTTGTTTTTAGGGTTGTTTGTTTAATATAATATACGTTTTGATTTTTTTTTTTTGTCTATCATGACTTTATTTTTAAGTTTTTTATATCGTCAATATACTAAATATCGATACTAAAACGAACTGATACATGCCGAAACCGAATTCTTCTTATATCGAACCGGAGAATTCCGCTAGTATTTTATATTAATCATTGATCTCGAAGAAGAAAAATAAATAGTTATATTTTGGTTTTTTAGTGTCATATTTTCATTTACATCCCACATCCCCCAGTTTATAAAACAATGAATGCGTGACTATGTGTTACGAATATATGAGCGATGAGACTTCCTTAATTGAAATTTTAAGTAAATTTCAAATGGAACAATTCCTTTGAATTTTGATATGCATTTGGTTTTAAAATTACACATAAAAAACCAAAGCCAAAGCCAATATAAAAGAATCATAACAACAAACGATCACTTTTTTTTATAATTGTAGACGCTCTCAATTCCCCCTTTCAACACGAAATCCCCTCAGCTTCCAATTCGCGATTCAATCAAAAATCATCCAAATATTATTATTATTATTATCCTGATTCGACATTTCAAGCTTTATCATGATCAAATATCTCAAATTAGCCACACCGATTATTAATTTCACCTTTTTTCAGTTCATAGAAATATCTACATCAACATCTAGGGTTTCATAAACCCTAAGTTTTCTATTAAAGTTTATAGTAATGGCAGATACATCAGTGCCGCAGTTTACAATAATCTTAGGTCGCAGTGGTCAGGTAAATAACCGACAATGCTATTTCTGAATTATCATTTTTTTCAAATAAGTAGCGTATAATTGCTTCAGGATTCGTTCATTTCCGTAATAGCATTATTTAGTGTGATTAACGAATTATATAAGTTTAGGTTTTGTAATAAACTGTTGTAGAATGGATGGAGTTTGTTATCTGTGGTTGAAAGTTTGTAAGGAGTAAGTAATATGAGTATGTGATGTGTTGTGAGTTTGAATATCACACATTGTATATTTGTATATGTGTTTTGACACCATGGGGATTGATTTGTTAGGTGGTGAAGAGAGCAGGGGCTGTGGTGGATAGTGGTTTTGTTGGTTCGGTTCCGGCTGCTGGGATTAAACGATCAGTTAGAGATAGGTTAGGAAGCAATGTGGATGCTTTACATCTCGATAACAAACGGTTTGTTTTTCTTACTCGTGTTCTGTATTTTATTGAAGTTTATAATGTGTTGGTGCCACTGGTGTTCATTCACCTTGAATTTTATTGGTTTGTTATTTTGCCATAATAATAATTTTGTCTGTTGAGTAGTTATCCAATGATTTCATCAACAAAATTGTTTTGTGGTGGTATGTGGCTACTCTTATGATACATTATTTAGTCCTCATTGCTGAATATATACTATATCCAAGTTATTAACTATGATACATGATACCGACAGGATCTGTCACTAGCAATTAACATCTGCAGATGCTGTACAAATTTGTTTTGCTTTACATTTTATAATTATTTCATCATTGAACTTCTTCAGGCAGCGGGGAGCTAATGGTAGATTGAGTTCCAACGCTAGTAATGGTGTAGATGATGGTAATGGGCTTATTCCTTATAGTAGTTGTAATGCTTGATGAAATTTCTACTGAGTCAGAATTTTCCTCTTTTCTATACCTGAAGATACTCATCTTAGTAAAAACGATCTCCGGTTCAAAATCATGAAGAAAACCGAAAGAAAAGCTAAGCAGAAGAACGTGGACCTTCGTGACATGTTATCAAGAAAATCTCGTCCCTCTTCAACTAACCACAAAATACACCAAAGTCCGCCTGAGCCACGAAACGATAGACTGAGGGCAACTAGGGTTACACCTGAGCCAAAAGAGCCAAAAGATGGTCAGTGGGACCCAGTTGAGGGTGGACCTAGAGATGATAGACGGCTTATGCGGGACCCGATTGAAGTTCGACCAAGAGACGATAGACAGCTTGTATGGGTCCAGTTGAGGTTGGACCTCGAGATGATAGGCGGGTCATACGGGATCCAGTTGAGGTTGGACCAAGAGATGATCAACGGGTGATGCGGATCCCGGTTGAGGTAGGCCCACGTATGCACAAGCTATACGATGATAGACAACCGAATCTAGATCCAACAGATGGTAGCATGCCAAGTAGACTCACTTCCACAAGAACTTCAAGAACTCTATCACAGATGGACTTATCAAAAACCTCTTTCTCTTTGGAGACTTTGGATCACATGAGTCGCTCATCACAGTCTAGAGTATTGGATAATTCCGCCGGTCTACCACCACCACTGACGGAAGAGCCACTAAGAAGACCGCTAATGAGACCAGTGACGTATGCCAGCGGGGATGTTCGTGAGATTGCAAGGCCCATGGCTACCACATCTTTTCCTGTAAAACCAGTTATTGCCAATGGACCGACAAAATCTGTGGGACTGTCGGTAGCCCCACAACTACCAATGGGGAGGATTGTGCCACAAAGTCAATATCCAGTTAAGCTACTAAACCATTTTGATTACAGTTTGCACTTAATAGTTTTTTTAATATAGTATGCTGCTTAGAGTTATTTCTTTTATATAGCTCTTGATGCTCATAGCTTGCATGTAGGCCTGTAAATGAACCGAACGTTCATGAACTCTTAGGCAGGAAGTTCATTTAATTCGTTTATTTAAATAAACGAACGAACATGAACAAAGTTTTTTGTTCATTTAATTAACGAACGAACATGTACACATGTTTTGTTCGTTCATCTATATTCATGAACGTTCGTTTAAGTTTGTTTATTTTTCACTTATTTTCTTTCTTTGAATTTTAAATAAATACATAAATAATTATATTTATATAAATATAAACATTAGAAAGGCTTTTTAACTACTTTTATAAATATGACTAATTAGTAGTTGGGCTATTTAGTAAAAAAAATGGGTTACGTTCACTTATTTTTGTTTGTTTGAATTTTAAATAAATACATAAATAATTATATTATATTTATATAAATATTAAACATTAGAAAGGCTTTTTAACTACTTTTATAAATATGACTAATTAGTAATTGGGCTATTTAGTAAATAAAAATGGGCTTTATAATGGAACATATCGTAATTGATCACCAATTTATATACAAAAAACTACGTAACTGAATCATGTACATTTAAACCACTAATTTACATGTGTTTTTGGATGAATTCTGATGTATTATACTTTTTTCGTTTGTGTTTGTTAATGTTAATTTATGTTTGTTTGTGTTTGTTCAGTTATGTTCATTTGTGTTTGTTCAATTATGTGCGTTTAAGTTTGTTTGTGTTTGTTTACATTCGTGAGTCGTGACCTGTTCGTTTAGGTTTTAAACGAATGAACATAAACGAACACGAACATGCCTATTTTCTTAATGAACGAACATGAACAAAAAAATTGTTTGATTATATGTTTGTGTTCGGTCAAAGTTAAATGAGCAAACACGCACATGGTGAACATGCACATGTTCATTCTGTTCGTTTACAGGCCTATTTGCATGGCTTAAGTTATTATTGTTACTGAATTTAGTTACCATTTGCATGACCAAAGGCTGCATTAAACATATATGAGCAACTCCACCGAGGCAGGAAAACCGTTTTTGTTGAAGAGAACCAGAGATAGAGACAGAAATATTTGTGCATCTTATAGTAGTATTATAAAATTTTCTGACAAGAAAACGTCTGTTCTATTTTTTTCGTTTATTATTTTAAAAGTTGATATAATGAACTTGAATCCATGAAACTTTATCTGAACTGTTTACTGCTCCCTGGACTATACTTTACCCTGTTATGCTTGATGCGTCTATCTTATTCCTTCCTGGTTTTTAAACATGAAATTTATGTTGTAAGGATGCTTTGAGGTAAAACTGTAAATTCTTAATAAATGTGATTGTTAATTGTTATGATAGATCTAATATGTTAACACTTTTGCTCATTATGTTTTGTAGGTTGAATATCTTATTGTGGAGGGATTTTTGCACTCATTAGGGTTGGACAAGTATTTGATTTCATTTAAGGTTGAGGAGGTAAAAAGCACTTCGAACTGATTAACTTCTGACAGCTATTGTTTATTTTGTGGTAAGAGTTACTAAAGTGCCATATTATAAAAAAGAGATTAAAGAACCGTTACATATATTTTGTTTGCTTGCAATATATATACATATATATATAGGGGAAGGTTAACGTACAATATTCCTTAACGTGCGATGCGTACGATATCATAGCACACGTGGTATAAAATTCAACCCTAATCACGCATGAACAAACAACAGAATCACGCATGAACAAATTATATAATCATGCATGAACAAAATCAGTAAATCACTCGTGGGGTAATCCCTAATCACGCATGTTATATTTTGTTCATGTGATTTTTTTAACAGAACAGGGATCCACTTTTATTCCACCAAACACCAAAATCACCCAGCTAGCAAGTTGCTAGAAGGGGAATTACATACACCAAACAGCCAACAAAGACACTAAAATAAGTTTACATCCAATTTAAGCCATTTATCGAGAGATAGCTCTTCTGTCTCACCCTGTGTTTCATCCACAGAAAAGTTGTTTCTTTGATCTCATCTAGCATGCACTGTGTAGAGACATTCTTTTGCCATCAAACACTTTCCTATTCCTGCTATTCCAGATGGACTAGAAAACCATCATCACAACTGCAAGCATAGCCTTCCTTCTAATACTTGAGCAAAGCTGATCATTCACTGCCTTTATAATCTCCTGAACTGAAGTGCAAAGTGCGACCGTAATTAGGGTTTGAATTTTATAACATGCGTGATTTAATATCGTACGCATCGCACGTTAAGGACTATTGTATTTAAAACTTTTTCTATACATATATATATATATATATATATATATATATAGTGGAGAGTTCAAATGAGAAGAAAAATTTTGTAAGAATAAAAAGAATAACTTTTAAACCAATAGAAATTCTTCATTACTTCATTTATGTGTGTATTTAATGTCATGAAAAAGGGCATATAGGTAAATCTATAATTGTCATTAATTAATTAAACTTGTAACTAATTTTTTTTCATATACTCTTTCAAGATAAAATAATTTATGGTGTAGGACAATTTCGACATGTGTAGGATAAATTTTGAAATGTGTAGGGTAAATTTACATGTGTGTAGGGTAAATTCCAGTAAATGTAAGACATATGTAGGATAAATTTTGAAATGTATAGGATAAAATGTTTTTGCTTTATTAATGAGAAATAATATAATTAATGAGACGAGTTATAAACTATAATTAATGAGAAATGTTCTCACATTAAATTTCTTCAAAAATGAACCTTCCCCTATATATATATATATATATATATGGTTGTTGGAACAGTTCTAGTTTGTCTATGTATATGCTCAATCAACTTAATTCAGTAGCTTCCAAACATTATCCATAATTCCATATTATATGTCTGCTGTAAGAGAGGTGGCACTATCGGCTGGTTGGATAACACATTAAAATTTGGTTCGGGTTAGGTTAACATGAAACACTTGTGTTTTAGATAACTAACGCTTAAATAAGATTACTTAAAATATAATGCAATAATTTCTAATTTTGCCTTTGAGAATAGTGATTAGTAGGTTGGACACACAAGAATCATATGCTTTGGGCAACTTTTGACATCTTTGACTCATTTAACCTGTTTTCTTTTTAGTTGTTTTTATACCCATTAGACCCGTTTTTGTTATAATTACTTAAACTTTTGTCTGTTGACTGCTGAAAGTGTTAATTTTTATGTATTTCAAAATTTTAATTCATAGGTTGACATGGCTACTTTGAGCCAGATGGGAGACCATGATCTCAAAGAGATGGGCATACTAATGGTAATTTCTGGCCCTTGATAATATATCGGACGCTCATTGTTCATATAGCATTTTTACTTCTTGCGTCTTGAATCTATATGGTCTAGATAGAAAAGAATAGATTGTCCAGTTGGTGCATCATGCATATGTGTCATAGTTCTGCTTGTTTTATTACTTAACCATTGGTGACTGTCCATCTTTTATAGGGACCTAGGAAAAAGATTCTGCTCGCTCTCCATGCTCGCCACAGGAGGCCAGCACAATGAGCGCTATACTTGAAAATGGTAACATCATGAAGATAGAGTTAGCGCTTTTTTTTTCTTTCTTGTAATCGACTCGATACCGATGTTTTGTTTTCTTCTTCGAGTGTTGTTAATCGTTACAATTAGTGAAGTTGAATCGGTTCGATGTACTTTGATGCTTTCTTGACCAGAAACTCCTGGATCCAGAGCAATATGTAGTACATTGTTTTGGATACAGGAATTTCAGGATTGGAAAGTGGCCAGTTATTTTGTGCCTTACAAGGTTGATGGATATATATAACTAGGAGTTATAACACATCTTTATTTTTACGAGTTATTTATTCAAATTAGAGCTACTCATACATTAACAGAACTATAGTATATTAAACATTAGTTATAGTTTAAAAAGTGTGAATTTTAAATTAGTAATTCATTACCATTACTAAACGGGTTAGCCATCTTGATCCCTTTAGGACCTAGAGCAAATATTGAGGTTAGGATAAGCATTTTGTTATTACGTTTTGTTGGATTGTCTTTATACGGGTCTGTTTGGTACATGGTAACGGAGTGGGCGAACGAATGAAATGAAACAAATCATTACCTTGTTTTGTTTGATAAGCAAGACAACACGAAAGAATAAAATCGGCAGTGGACGATTTCATTCCATTGATCCGTTCAATTCCGCCTCTCATTCCTATGTACTAAACAGTACCTGTGTGAGGCTTGTATTATTTTGAGCTAGTGTATACAATTTCTACATTTTACTCTTTACTGTTGTTTCTCTTTATAGGAATAGATTATAGTTCCATGTTCTATTTTCACATCAATTATGATACGGCGAATAGTTGTTTGTAATAATTCAGAATAATAATTTGAACCAATTCGTCATTCTTATATTTAACTGATTTATATTGTAATTTTTTTTATATAAGCTAAGCTTAATGTTTGTTTCATTATAAAATATATATTATTGAAACGTCTCTTTAGGTATTTAGGTGTAGGTGTATTTGAAAAACATGACTTATACAGTAAAACTAGGGACAGTTTTTTTTTATCCTTTCACAGCTCGATATAAAACAATATTACTCAATTTGATTGTGGAATTCACTTTTATTCGAGTGATCGCTTATTTTGGCTTTAGGCATCTCTCGATTTCAATGCTGGTTTTTATTAGAAATCTATGGTAAATAAATACATATGATTAAATTTTACTTACAGAAGATTATATATGTCCGTAATTTATCTTCCTGTTGTCGTAAGCAAAATACCACACAAATATGTTAGAAGAATACAAAAAATTGAATACAACTTCATAGTTGATATGCGGTTTTCCGCGGATCGTCTGTAAGGATCATGGGAAAATTAGTCGTTAACAATATTCAAGCTCGATAAAGACCAAATATCAAAATGATGAGGCTCAAGGTTTAAAAATGAAAAAAATGGTAAATGATGAAAATATAGTTTGAAAAATCTTATAAAGTGTATAGTAAATTTAGAAATAGAATATAGTGAAAAACAAGTATTGGTGTAACGCTAAAAAGTAAATGTACAATAGATTTGTTAAACATTCACCCGAATTAATCTACACATGGTATTATCTATTACCCTCTCAATACTTGCAAAGCATATCAACGTTTCTAAATTCTTATAATATATTACGATATCCTCTAAATTATTACGATATCTTTCTGAGCATCATCGGTGTTGTATAATTGGCCTAGAACAAGTATTTTGAAGAAATTAAATAAACGTGGAACCCGAATTGAAATTGTAAGTTTTGTGATGAAACCTGGATTAATATCTGAATCGTGTGAGAACTATCATATAAACCTATTTGTGGGTTACACGCAATGATTTATCAGATTAGACAGATATCACTCTTGTTGGAATTGGATTTGATGAAACCGCGAAATGGAGAACAGATGGCACACTTGTAATCGTTGTGCGTATCATATATCTGCGATCGAGAGTTATGTTTTTAAGTCTAAACTTCACGAGGCTTTCTATATGTTGCCATCATCAGCCAAAAACCAATTAAAATAATGGACTAAAACTTTATTGGACATCACGATCCAATTAAGACAATGGACTTGAATCTAAAACTCATCCATCATCAGCCCATATAATAACGTAAAATGTATTTTATAAAAACAAAGCATTTTTATCAATATAATTCTAATGGGCTTTAGCAATACAACAGTAATATAATATGCATCAAGTCCAAGACCATTAATTTCTAATCAAACTGGTAATTAATTAAAAGCCCAATAACATTTGTGTTAAATGAGCCCGCACTCCCGCGTCACCTAACTCGATTAATCACCAACATTATTATCTCGATCGACAAGTTAATCCAATACCCTAAAATCCGTTGATAACCCTAAAATTACCAACAATCGGGTCATCCTAAACCCAACATTTAATAAAACTTGATATATTGATATATTTCATGCGAAAACCTTTCATCATGTTGAGTCTTCATATTTGCTAACTCTTTTACAATTGAGTATACCTTTTTCGCCAGTGTGGTTTAGTATGTTAAGCTATTTTAGTACAAAACTGAATCTTTCGACAAATCAAACACTAATGTTTAATTTCTTTAACACTTTTGGTCCATATAACTAACACTGTCCATTTTAAATGTTAAAATTGTTCATGTGCTCTTCACATGAGGGGCATTTATGTCATTCTCTCAACCCCTATATTTAAGAACAAAAACCCTAATTCTCTTTTTTTTCATTGATAACAATCTTGATTCTCTATGTTCATCCCCAAAGATCCAAAGTTCTTATTCATCAACTGCATTCGCAATTTGAAGCTCTTAATCGTTAAGGGATTTGACGTTCTGGTTGTTTCATGACAAAGATAAAGAATTTGATCCATACCAAGTATATGGCGTTAGCAAATGATGTCAAACATAACTTTCATTTTATGACGTTAAACATTTGTTACATCACATAGAGTAACGCTAAATGTTTCACGCTAAAGATCAGCCATGGTGGAGTGTTCATAAAAACATCGGTTAAAAGATATGTTGATGGAAAGGTATCTTATGTAGATCATGATGAATTTCTAGTTATTGAGATTAACGATAGATCAAGAAGATAGGATATTCAAAGGAAAACGTTCTATCATTTCTTAATACATGAACCAAATGTCTTAAAAAATGAAGCGTCAGGACTTATTTATCAAAAGATTCATTTTTAGACTGGAACAAAACTGACTAAATTACATGGACTAAAAAATGTATTTTACATTATACATTTAGACCTCGGTAAGATATAGATACATTAATATCCTCAATATATTTGTTATATAGTTTCTTAAAGGCTCAATCTATCAGGACACCCCTTCTGCCTATTTGGACACTCTTGGGCCCTAGACGGGTCGTCTAGGGTTAGACGACCCGTCTAGGCACTGATTTTTAGGGGTCAGCAGGTGCATGGCAGGGCGTAAAAATTTATGTGTGTAGACGGGCCATCTAGACCTAGACGACCCGTCTAGGACCATGGTTTTTTTTAGTTGGAAAATGGGTTTTTTGTGGGATAAATTGGTTGTTGTTGGAGGTTGATGTTTTTTTGGTGGTGTGATTTGAGATTTTTAAAAAGTTTTGTTTTTTGTATAAAAATAACTTAGCGTTTCGATCGTTTAAATATTTAATTGTTTTTACATTTTTTATTTTTTTTTAAATATAATATATAAATTTAATATTGTTTTCAACATTTTAAGAAGAATGCAAGTACTATATGTTGTTTTCGTATCACGTTTCAATGTCGATTTAACACAAACAATCATCAAGTAATCGAATAACTGAAAACAAAGTTAAATATAACATATATAACATAACTTTTGACATCCATAACAATATGTATATGTACAACTGATTACTAAATACAAAACGTCTATGCATACGAGTCGGAGTCGGGATCTGGCTATTGCGGTTGCTGCTGATGATGTGGTGCTCGAGGTGGTGGGAGCGGTATGGGAGGTAACCCGTCTCTCTCTCGTCTATCCTGTAACTCCCGAACCACCCAACCCATGAGATCCATAAGCCTGTCGACGTCGGCTCGTAAACGCTTGTATGTTGCACCTCCCTGGGCATGACCTGGAATAACGTGTTGGAGAAACTAGGGCGCCCCGTGAAGTGGCGGTGCCAGTGCCGGTCCATCTAAATCAACCGGAGGCTCCTGAACGACCGCTGCCTCATCTGCCGGCGGATAGACTGGATCGAACTGATCTTGTAGCGGCTCCGGAATCCATGGCTCACCTGCGCGGGTTTTAAACCGCTCGCCTAGCACGCCAAACCTCTTCACCAGCTTCATCCCCGCAAGGTTTGAAAACACATCCGCGTCGACGGTATGGTCGGATGCAAGTGTGGGTCTGTCTCCGGCAGATAGCCCAACGACCGGGCAATCACGGTGACGTACGCCCTGCCGTACAAAAAGTCGCGCTCCTGCCGGTGATGGTCGGAAGGGAAGTCATGGGTGAGATCGTGCACAAGTACTCACGGCCTCCTGTACAGTAGGCAATAGTAGAAAAATAAATCGGTGCTCGTACACCACTCACGGCTGTGTCCGCGAGCGGTAATAGACGTAGCGAGCATTCGATGGAGATACTTGCACATAATATTAGCGAAATACATAAATTAATTCATAGTAATAATAATAAAATAATTACTGTAATAAACGTACATACATGTACAACGGGTCGACAACGTGTGAAATCCTCCATTCGCCCTGACATGCTCCCAAGTGTTATGCCCTGCGACCACCTCCCAAAATCCCAAAAGAGTGGGTCTATCCACCACCACTGGCCCTTCCGTATAAACATACGTTGCAATCTCCTCCTGCAGGTATATACCGCTATGAACGGCAAACGCAGCAAGCGTCATCAAACGCCACACATCGGTAAGCCTAAATGAAACCTCAGGCGGAGGGGGAGGACCCTGTGGCTGGGGAGGCGGCTGGTCGACCCATGGAGGGTGAAACGTGAATGTCGATGTCACACCCCAACCCGCAGCAGGGTGTGACAGATTGGTATCAGAGCTTTTGACTATAAGGATATAGGATATGTTATTAGACCCTTAGAGCCTATACTATAGTTGATTAGATTTTAATTGTTTATGTGTTACAAGCAAAACTCATGATGTTTATATGTTTCATGTTTATTTCACACACAAATGCATGCAAGCACCTTCACTAATACATGTTAATGTGTGATGTTCATTATAGCTCATACATTGATAACACATCATGCCTACGCAAGCACACACATCACGATATCACAATTTTCATGATTTCTTCTCAAATATTTTATAACGTTTTCATGTTTTTCAATCACATCAAAATGAGTTCTATGACGGGCATGTAGTAACTGGAAGGGTACGAGTACCAGTAGTCGGAACGTCCTGTATAGGCTTTGCATTCGTATAAATCCAATATAATGGACCAGTTTGCCTACCTGGGGACTAACGATGAGAGTACGAAGGACCTATTACGCCAAAGCATGCCACACCAAACGTCGTGTGAACTAACCTCACTTTGAGTTGTCATTGTGTCTACACCTGGACACCCTCTGACCTTACATCTCGCAATCATGTTTTACGATTTTCATTCGGGTGATGCGAGTGTTATCAAGGCGACACCAATGTGAACCCTACCAAGCCCAGTAGTCATGGGGGCCCACGTGACTATCGAGGCTGAAGTATGGGAGACATTTAGAGGCCCAAACATGAGCAAGCCCAAGACATCCATAGGATGTAGATAATTTCTTGTTTCATTTATTTTGAATATTGTTTTTACTTTTTACGACACATGACACCTAGAAGCTATCAACTCATAATCTCGCTACGCATTTCCTATAGATGTCTGCTAGACACTCTCGAGGCAGTAGAAGGTCAGGAAGATCAAGCGAACGTATGGCCACTCAAATCGCTCAATAAATGGTTGCCGTACTTCCTGACATTGTCGTGCAAGTTCAACAAGCTCTTGCCGCCAATCCCATCAACCCCACCAATCAAGAAGGTCAAGATGTCGTCAACCCTCCCCCTAACTCCACCAAATGCACCTACAAGCATTTCAAGTCCTGCGATTCCCCAAAGTACGAGGGGACGGAGGGTGTCATCGCTCTCGTCCGCTGGTTTGAGGAGATGGAAAGCACATTTCTCAATTGCGATTGTCCCGATGATCGCAAGGCGCGATATGCAACTGTTCGTTTGTTCGGGGTAACACTTACATGGTGGAACACAGAGAAGGGCAAGCGAGGTGCTGAAGCTGCTATGGCCTTGACTTGGGAAGCGTTGAGGGAAATCATGACAAGACGCTTCAGTCCAAGAAGCGAAATCAAGAAATTAGAAAATGAGTTTTACGCTTTGAAACAAAAAGAGGGAGACCACACCACGTACAACAAGAGATTTCTCGAGTTGAATCAGATGGTCCCCAACCTGTTCACTCCGCTCTAATGTGTAATCGAGCATTACATTCGAGGGCTTCCCTTGAAAATTCAAGATTCTGTGCTGAGTACCACACCTGCAACACTTGAAGCTGCAATGGAGCTGGCTACTGAGCTCACGGAAAATCGCATCCGGAATGGCGATAAAGATGTGAAGAAAAAAGACAAGACACATGTTGAAACCCCAACTCAAGCAGGTTCGTCTTCCAAGTTTACTGGTAAAAGGAAGCCCAATGGAAAGAATTTCGCCGTTGCCCAAACCAATTCCCCCATCACTGCTGCCCCAATCACACAAGTCGCTCCTAATGCCGCCCCATTCAAGAAACCATACACAGGACCCCATCCAAAATGTAACCGATGGCAATATCACCACCCCCCTGAGAACCCATATCAATATTGCACAAGTCGTGGCCGTGCAGGTCACAAAATTCAAACTTGTCGCATCCTCCAAAAGCCAAACCGCAATCAACCGCAAGCTTAAACCAACAATCAAGTGGTAGGCCAAGCCCATCATCAGCAACCTTTACTCTTACCACCCGCTCAACCATGGCTCAACCCTACTACCAACCTAATTACCCAATGATGCAACCTGTCAGAGCATGTTTCAACTGTGGCGATCCAATCCATTTTCGAAACACTTGTCCACGTTTGGTGAACATCATAAATGCCCAAGCTCAAGCCAATCCAGTGAATCAAGCCAACCAAGCTAATCCACCTGCTAGAGGAAGAGCTTTCAACATCAACGCCAACCAAGTTAGGGCTAATAATAATGTGGTCACGGTACGTTCTTATTAACGGTAGTTATGCATCCATACTATTTGATACTGGTGCGGATAAGAGTTTCGTGTCTTTAGAGTTCGAATCCATTCTTGATCTACCTCGCGTTAGTCTCACTGAATCATTCACGATGGAAGTTGCTGATTGTGAACCTATTATGTTAGACTCGATTATTCGTGATTGTACTCTTACCCTTAATGATCACGATTTCTCAATTGATCTTATTCCTATGAAATTGGGTAGTTTCGACATTATCATTGGTATGGACTGGCTTAGTCAGCATGTAACACCCTTTAAAATCGTGTCCAGTAGTATAGTGACACGTGTTGTATTTTAAATATAGTATGTTAAAGACCAATAAGGACTAAAGGCGTTAACATGCTCAATCTGAGCCTCTGAGTGATGGTCGATGTCAACATGCATAAATAACAGCATCTGAGTGACTGATATGTCAACATGCTTAAATCATTAGCATCTGAGTGACTGATATGTCAACATGCCCAGCCTCTGAGTGACATCAGAATCAACATGCTTAAATAAGCCTCTGAGTGATCCTTTGTGAAGTCCTAACTCTCATTCGTGCCTTTTGTTGGACGAGAGGGTTCAATTTTGTAAATATATGAAAGTTGGATGATAGAGGGATTAAAAGTGTCAACATGTTAATTTATACCTCTGAGTGACCTTTTAACGAACCGAGAGCTCGACAATGTCCGGGCATAATCCCGGGTATGCCAAGTATTGGCTACGGAGGGCTAAAAGTGCCAAAAAGGTGTTTAAAAAGGTTTTTAGAAGCTTTAATAAGTTAAGGGGTTAAAAGTGTCAAACTTTAAAAGTGGCCATGGGGCGGTCGCGGGCCGCGAGAACAGGTCTGCTGCAGAAAGTTTGTTTGGCAACCAAGCAAAACTCCACAAAACCATTAATTCGAAACAATGGACTTGCAATCAGCGATGCCACGTTTTAGGACACTTGTAAGCTTCCTCTTACACCCCTAAACACCTGGCTTTACCTCCTTTGAGCTTTCCAACTATAAATAGGTGATCAAGTTCACCATTTAAACTTGCAACTTTCTAAATCATAACTCTTCTCCCTCCTCTGGAAGTTCCTAGCTGAAAGGAGCATCCAACTTAGTTCTCTTGCATTCTAGGAACCTCTTGTAAGTGTTCCTTGCTCTTGCATTTTCTTTTATAGGCTTTTATAGCCAAAAGTCAAGCGTTTTTCGGAAAACGCTTTGACTTTCGGTTAAGACCATTATGGTCCAGCCATTGTTTGAAATGAACATGGCTAAGTGATCGTAATAAGGCAGGTGTTAGTCCCTATAAAGGGCACCTCCTGAAGATCACATTTGCTAGACCAATTGACGGGTCAAACTTATGATATTAAAAAGTCAAACATGCCATTTTTCGAAAAAATCATAAATTGATCTTATATATGTTATGAAACCTGTTTTGACACTTAAACAAGTTGGTAATAATTATTAGAACATGTGAGAACATGTTCGGCTCGTCAATTTCAGTTCTAGGGTCGGTTCGCAACCGAAAGTCGCGATTTGACTTCTGCTTTGACTTTCGATTCTGACCCGATTTAGATTAGTTACCTACTGATCTAAAGTTGTATTATGATCGTAATATAATGTAGCATAACCCTTTGAGGTTATATTACATGATCATAATCAGAATCCAAGTTTATGCGCAAGTTCCATAATTATGCCATCTTTGACCAAAATGTCCTTTTTGCATAAAACAAGGTTTTAAATAATAATGAACTTAAAAATGAGTTTCTTATTGATGTAATATTATAAGTAGGATTATTTGGGATATTAAACCAAGTTATAAACTGAGTTTTCAAGCAGGTCTTAAAACTATGTCGATAAATGACAGTTTTAGCCCTTGTGGCTCACAAAATTATTTTTAATCAATCTTTTCAAGATAAATCATTACCTACAGATATGTCATATTAAATAACATATTTTAAACATTTTAATCTGACCTTAATGTCAGTTTTCATAAACATCGCATAAAGATGTCATTTTACGACATAAGCGCGTCTCGGCGCATAGTATGGTTTTAAACCATATTATTGACCAAGACTTGATGCCTACTGATTTCAAAACTTATTTTAAACATATTTATAGTAGGTACATGTTATAACTCAGAATCCCAAATAATTTATAAACTATGTGTAAAATGACCAAAAAGCCCATTCGGTGGATAGTTTGGTCATAAAAGATAAAATACACATATAATTGATATCCTACTGATATTATATCATAAATAAACTATTTTTCCAGAATGCTTATGATTATAAACTTAAAATATATTTCAAATTCCTTTTATACGGTATATAATTACCGAAATGCCCTTATGAGGCATAATTTCGTTTTAAAACCTTAATGGCATACAAGATAATATCCTACTGATATCTTAACTTATTTAAAGTATAATGGCAGATAGAACTTGTCCATGACTTATCTGGTTACCCATTATCGCTTATAAGCGTACAGTTGATTATACGTAACTAGTTTACGAAAATTAACCGAAACGGGTTTAACCTTGTCGTTTAAGTTTCAAGATCCAGAATGTTTATAGTTTACCCATATTATACAAGTCAAGTACTTGTCGGGATTAAACTACATTCTATCCGATCATCGTTTAATCAAGCGTTATATGTAATGATCATCGTTTGTTCGGACCTAATCTTCTGAACTGCATTTTGAACGTCTTTCTGAACATGGAAATGTCGGGAAACTGCTTCCTTATCATTTGAAAAAATTTGCGCGGCTCCATGTTTTGAGCTGTCAGCTGCTCGATCAATCTGTATTCGTTAGGGGTAAACCTTCGCACAAACGTGTCGCCCGACATGTCCTCACAGAGTTCGTGGTTATGTTTAGTCTTTCCCCCTTTTATCCCCATGTTTCATACGGATGGTATCGCACAGCCACCAGGTACGAGCAACCGGTTTTCTTGCTTTCAGCTTTTCTAACTGTTGCTATAGTATGGTGTTCACCACCACGGTCACATTCAAGCCATACCCTCCAGGTCGTTCCACCAATTTTCTTTGATCGTCATGTCACAATAACGAAACCATCCGCCTTTGCCGTTTCCTGTGCCCAATTTTATAGCTCATCTAGAGAGTTGAAAACCTGTAACATCGATAGCGTTATGCTAGATTTTATGTTTACTCAACTGCCCAACATAAATAAATAAGTTTTGATACCATCTATGTGAGGTACGGATTTCCTGTGCATGGGGGTGTCTCACCACCATAACATCCACCATCAGGATAGACTTCTTGACCGTACAAAGGTTTTGTTACATTGTAACTTTCGTAACCGTCTCCTCCGTATCCATCTGGACGGTGTTGTTGCACGTACAAATATTCACACCCGTATCCATAATCCGAAAACCCATGTTGTGTAGGATAACATGGTGCATCAACTTGGTACGAGTCGTCCACATGGGATATATGATCAACGGGAGGAAGCTCGTTCAAATCTAGAAACGGTCTGTTTTGATTTCCTTGTACACTTGACACAACCTTCTCTTGCTCGTTAGAATCGGGAATGGCGGTCTCCCCCTAACAACGGTAGCATAATTAGTAAATAATTAAAACAACGAGTAGTTTAACCTAATAATTGTTACCGGATTGGCTTAAGGCACCCATGACTTGCCAGAATACGGCCCAAAGAAATAGTTGTCATCCCAGTATAATGACATTTCACCACCTTTGAATGATATCAGATGGAGTAATATAAGCCAAAGAAGAAGACGCAGAGAATTCTGACGAAGTGCAAATTGGTTGTGATATCAAATGCTCTACATGGCTCTATTTAACAAAGAAATATATGCCTCGTCTAGGCCTAGACGGGGCGTATCGCTTTACTACTTTACTCATATGCATGCAGACCACCAATGTCAAAATCAACGGCCTAGACAACCCGTCTTGGGCAGGTCGTCTTCGGGCTCCGTCTAGGGCTAGACGCTCCGTCTGATGTGACTGATTTGACATTGTACGAGGGCAGAATGTGGTCGGAGAAAGGAACCCTAGACGCCCCGTCTAGGTCTAGACGACCCGTCTTGAAGGTGTGGAAATAGGCAAATGGGTGTGTGAATATGTAGACCCTTTTAAAAGGCCAATACTGTTTTTTTAAATAAAAATCAACATTTAAATTAATATCCTCAATGTATTTATTATATATTTTTAAATGGCCATTACTGTTTTTATTAAATAAAAATCAACGTTTAAATCTGTATATGTATAGTAAAGCGTAGTAAACATACACGTTTGATTTTTTAAGTGTTATCCCATCCATATTTAAATTATTTGAATATTAACTCATTTATAATATTACTTATGTTGAAAAATATACATTAATGCAATGCAATGCAATTTGGCTATATATATATATATTAACACAACTTGGCTATAATAAAAAAAAGTTAATAATACAATATCTGTTATCTTATTTTATAAAGTGTGCTATAATAAAAAGGTTTTTGATGGTAAATCCAATAAACACAAAATTAAGAAGAAAGATTAATCACTTGCAAGTTACATATAAATGGCCACAAGTTATATATAAGTGGCAAGGATAATGTGCAAAAGCTAAAAACTTATTCACTCATTTTATTGCAGCCTTTATGTATTTTTAATTTAATTTCAAAATAATAATAATAATAATAATAATTTTGTAAACACACATCCTAACCCATTTGTGGAAACAGCAATAGCCTCTAAATTGTGGTTACTTTTTCTATCTTAAAAATTTGGCTGCCACATAAACACATATTTGCCATTTCTCAACACTGCCAGATGCTTGTTTCGTGGGTGTAGAAATTTCTGATTAACATATTAGGGAATATCAATGACTTAGCAAGCACTCTTATGAACTTCAATATTGAAAATAACATTCAATGCATGCATTAAACCTTTACTGTACGTGAACTATATCATGTGCAAACCTATATATCTTATGAGACATCTCAGATATTTGAGTAAATTGCATAAAACATCTTTTATGTTTCCTCAAACTTTGCAGGTTCCAAACTTAATGTTTAAAAGTTGCTAAAAACAGCCTTTAAGTTTATTTTTGTTGCGGGTTCAATCATTTACAGCTAACCACGTTATTTTCTTCAGTTAAGTTCCCTCACATGCATAACATGTGAGGGTATATTCATCATTTTGGTTGATCTTCCACCCACTTCAATTATAAAAAAAAAGAATATTTAAGTTTTAACCTAGTTTAAAAAAGTTTGGTAAAACACGCGACTACAGAGGAGCACGATTACCGTTTGATAGTGTTTAAGTCCAACTTGCGCGTCCTAAGCGTCACCAATTGCTGGATCCGACTACTGAACACGGTGTTATGAAGTACTCTGATTTGACGGCATCGGAGTTCCGTGAGAGGTATCTAGGGTTGAAGAGTCGTTTGTCGTTTCCGTCTGATGCAATAAGGCGCCGATTCTTCCAACTGATGATAATCCTGAAGAGTTTGATTGGCATGAGCAAAATCTGTGTTAATCTTTACAGCTTAGTGGGCGAGCTTAACAAGATTCCTATCTTAATTCCGGTTCGCCGGAATCCGGCGAAGTCGCCAGAGAAGAAGACCGGAAAAGAGGGTGTTTGGTTTTTAAAAGTTTGGTTTTATTGCACATTAGTCCATGCGGTTAGAATTTTTTTAAAATAGGTTAAACCTTAAATATTCTTTTTTCTTATAATTGACGTGGGTGGAAGATCAACCAAAATGACGAATATACCCTCACATGTTATGCATGTGAGGGAACTTAACTGAAGAAAATAATGTGGTTAGCTGTAAAGGATTGAACCCGCAACAAAAATAAACTTAAAGGCTGTTTTAGCAACTTTTAAACATTAAGGCTGGAACCTGCAAGTTTGAGGAAACATAAAGGATGTTTTGTGCAATTTACTCCAGATATTTTTATTTCACATTGGAAACAGGAATTATTTTTATATATATTTTTTATTTTCTCGGTTACTTGTTTTTATCAGTTTTGATATAGTTTCAACTAAATTTTTACCTATGCCGCGCATGACGGTGGTAGCATCGCGTTTGCTGACTTTGTTACACGCGTTATAACGATGGCATTAACGTGTGATGCCCGCACGTGACATGACTTTTTTTTACCTTGTCACAAACGTTCGTTCGTGACATTAACGTGGTTAGACATAGGTAAAGAAGGGTACAACATCACACGTTTTTGTGTATAGTCGTAAAACTGTAAAAGTAATTTAAACAAAAGATTTGAAATGTTGGAAAGATGGGGTGTGAAGTTATTACGTAGAAAAAAATAGAGAGTCAAAGTTAGCAATTACCAAAAGTTAATGGTCAATATGTCACTCACCAAGATGAGAGTTAAATGTGCAAAATCTCTGAAGTTGGGGTTAAATCTACAAAATCTATAAATTAGGGGTTTAAATGTACAAAAGATATAAAGTTGGAGACTTGGGGTCACGTGAAAGTAGGGATGAGCATGATACCGATACCGTACCGATTTCAAAAATCCCTGATACCGAATTCCGTTAACACTGGATACCGATACCGAAATATTTCGGTACGGGACGGTATGGTACCGGTATCAGTACGGGATCGGTATGGTGTCGTATTTGAAGGTAAAATTCGGTATTTTACCGCTACCGTACCGAACCCGAAAATGCCAAAAAGTGGTTACCGAATCCGGTACAGAAAAATTCGGTACAGTATTTTCGGAATCGGTATCGGTATTGGTACGTATTTGATACCAAATGCTCATCCTTACGTGAAAGAGGCATGGCCGAAACCACCAACCATGCCTTTAAAGATATAGAGTAATATATATATATATATATATATATATATATATATATATATATATATATATTTATCAATATTCTAGTTATGCATCTTTTATCAATATTCTAGTTTTTTAGTGTTCTACATTAAGATAACTAGTAATTTTCATCACGCTACACAAAGGGAATTCGGCGGGTATTAATTCCTTGTGTTTCGTTACGGTACAAGCATTCAGTGTAGTAAGTAAAAGGGAACGTAAAAAAAATAAAAGTCAAGATATACTCAAAAGAATAACCACATAAATTTTACATCAATCAAAAACTATAAAACGAATATGGTAACGTTCCAATAATAATATAGATACCGATGTTGTTTGATTTGAACCACCTACTACCAATATTGTAATATCACTATATGGTACGACAACATTGGTTAAACAGTCATGGTAACAACAATGTGATATCCCAACATGGTACTATAAAAGTAACTTTCTAGTGTAGATATGGATTCTAGTACTTTGCATTTGGCTGACTCAACTATCAAATGCAAAAACTTTTCATATTCATACTTAAGCCTCCCAAAGTGGGTAACTTTTCATTTTCATACTTAGACAACTAATAAACTAGCCACTAAGAAGGTGAATATAAAACATGCAGGAACATGGGAAATAAAGAAACGTGCATGGTGATCACGAGGAAGGTGGCACACATCATTCCCCATTGCTCAAATGATCATTGACCTCAAGGATAAAGTCGGCCAGGTCAAGGCGGGGTTCCACGATGGCCGCCACTCGATCTGGCTAGTAGCATTCAAAGCCGTCTCAACAGGGCTCCACAGAGGGCCTCCCAGTACACATTTGGTGGTTGTAGACATGGGAGTTTCGGTTATTTGTGGCAAGATGACAATTAAAAATAGAACTAGCCTAACTTGGTTGGATTAGTAATTTTAGTGTAATTAGTCTCTTGTAAAAGGCTACACGAGTAGAAGGCCCATGGTTTATCATCAAAAGACCCAGATTTTCAAAGTCTCACAGCCCATAACTTATCATGAAAAAGGCCCAAATCTTAACCCAAAACCACATTTTCTAGACAACAACAACATCATCATCGGCTTCATCTAATCATCTTCTTCTTCTTCTATCCTTTTCCGGTTTTCCCAAATTTGCTTTCTTTATTCATTCATTCATTCATGGATTGTGCTTCAACTCTCTCGATCTACACTCAACCTAAACCAACCGGCTTCACGCCGGCCGGCTATCTGCTGCTTCGCCGGCGGCTATTTTTCTCAGCTACACCGAACTATGTCAGGTCACGACGACGTCGTTTGCAATTCCGAACGTTTGTGTTAGAAACGATTCAGCTTCTTCTGGACGTTCAGGAAGAAGTAGGAGTGTTTATAGAGAGTCGCAGTCGGAAACGGCGCCGGTAACCGCCGTTCCGGTGAAGGAGATTGCTTCTTTTGTGTTGCCGGTCGGCAGCTTCGTTGTCGTCACTTTTGGTATTGTTTTTCTGTTACTCGTTGTACTGTTATTGAATGTGTTTGTTACATTCTGTTGAAAATGAGCTGTATGTGTTAGCAGAGATTTTAAGTTGTAGAGATGCTGTAGAAATGTCATGACTAAATGAAGTTTAGGTTTGATTTGCTGTGCTAATTTACTGATAGTAGAATGATATTGTTCTGATTATATTGAATATGTATGGCCTCACCTTTTTCATCAGGACCTTATAGTGTTCCAGTTAGATAATGTAATTTTTGTAGAACTCGAATCAATCAATCGTAGCGGAATTAGGTTATATTCCTTGATAGAGGCTTCGTTTTAAAAAGTGTGTGGTGCTTAGAAGCGTTTTGATCCCAAAAGCGGATGCGAGATGCGCAATGTGACACTAAAATATAAGATATTGTCATCTCTGGTCGGATTTGTTTGGTTGATGGTCTAATTTGTTCAGATACTCAAACTCATTGCTCAATCAATGGTCAAATTTGTTCAATCGATAGTCAAATCTAGAGGATTATATATATGATGTTATCAGTCTTTAAAGCTAATGTTTTCTACATAAGAGTTATGCGAAGATAGAAACTTCTCATTGGTTCACTAATTATGTCTTCAGCTGACAGTTATGTGGAAGTTGGTGGAGAAACTGATGATGCCCAAGCAGTCAAAAGCTCCAGCTGCTGATAAAAAACCAACCGAAGGAGTGAAATGGTCTTTTGCTGCAGGGACAAACTTGTTACCGAATTTCGGTGCGAAAATCGAAAGGGAATCCAAACTCCGACTCAATGATTTTGCCAAAGAACTTAGATCATTCGTATTGTTGACATGTCAGGTACTTGCAAACTAACATTATACATCAATGTTTCAGGCCATCTTTATACTCCCTTTGTAAAGCTTCTGATATTTAAATGATTGAATCTCGTACCATATTGGCAGGTCGTAACTTTGGAGACGAAGGTCTATTTTACCTTGCAGAGAGCTTAGCTTACAACCAGGTTGCTGAAGATGTGAATTTTGCTGCTAATGGAATAACTGCAGAAGCAATTAAAGCATTTGATGGTGTTTTGCAATCAAACATTACCCTGAAGACACTTAATCTATCAGGAAACAATATTGGCGATGAAGGAGCAAAGGTGCACTAATTTGTTAGTGTTAGCTGGTCTTGGATATGATCGCAATTATGAAGGTTTCCTATTTGATCCCTTTCTAGTTACGGCATTTTAACATACAGATATAAATCTGTGCAGATTTTAAGTGATATTCTCGCTGAAAATAATGGTATTCAAAAGCTCCAGCTGAATAGTACAGGGCTAGGGGATGAGGTTAGTTTATTTTATCTTTTTGAGTAAAACACCCTTTTTGTACCTGAGTTTGGCCAGTTTTGCGACTTTTGTCCAAAGGTTTGTTTTTTCGCATCTGGATCCAAAAGGTTTGAAATCTTGCCATTTTCATCCGGCTCGTTAACTCCATCCATTTTTTTCCGTTAAGTCAGTGGTATTCCGTCTTTTTTGTTAACTTAACGGGCAGTTCAGTCTTTTTCAAGGGTATTCGGTCTTTTTACATAAAGTGAAAAAGACCGAATTGCCCTTTAAGTTAACAAAAAGACGGAAATACCCCTGACTTAACGGAGAAATATGGATGGAGTTAACGAGCTGGATGAAATTGGCAAGATTTCAAACCTTTTGGATCCATATGCGGAAAAAACAAACCTTTAGACGAAAGACGAAAAACTGGCCAAACCTCCGCGACGAAAGTGGCATTTTACTCTTTTTTTTTAAAATTTAAGTCCAAACTTCCAACCAGAGTTTATGGTTAGATGTTAATAGCCTCCGATGTATGTTCTTGTTGCAGGGAGCGAAGGCTATTGCTGGGATGCTAAAGAAAAACTCAACCTTGCGTACACTTGAACTTAACAACAATTTGATCGACTATTCTGTAAGTCTCTTTTTTCGTGTTTACGTAAGCATTTATATTTTAAGTTAATTGTGTAATTCTTACTTATTGTTTGGATATGTGGACAGGGATTTTCTGGCCTTGCTGAGGCACTTCTTGAGAATAAGTCTTTACAAAGCTTGTATCTAAAGTCAGTAGAAAATCTTATAGTTACAAAAATGTATTTCATGGTTATTTTGTAACTCACAACATGTTTTATTATTTATTATCTTAGTGGAAACTATGGGGGTGCTTTAGGGGCTTCTGCGCTTGCTAAAGGGCTTGAGGGTAACAAAGCTTTAAGGGTACTTACAACTGTTGATGTTATGTTTGTTTAAGTTCTTATATGAACTTAAACTCCAATATCGTACACAATGGTAATGTGAAAATTTTTAATATATATGCAGGAACTTTTTTTGCACGGGAACTCCATTGGCGATGAAGGAGTTCGTGCATTGATTGCTGGGCTGTCTTTACATAAAGGTTTCAATTCTTAATGCATAATTTTCTATTCTTATTGATACTTTTTCCCTTTTAATTCCATTTTTATGTATGTGTTAAGCTGACATGTATAGTTCGTAAGCAGGAAAACTCACAGCTCTCGACATTGGCAACAATATGATAACCTCAAAAGGCGCATATCATGTTGCGGAATACATTAAAAGAACTAATTCTTTGTTGTGGCTGAATGTATACATGAATGACATTAAAGACGAGGTATTCTGATACAAATTAAACTTTTGTTTATTGCATATTCATCTCTTGTTTGTTCAAACCTTTAAGCAAATTCTCATATTAACGTTTTACTGTTTTTTTTAATTCTTAAAATGTGCAAGGGAGCTGAGAAAATAGCTGAGGCTTTAAAGGAGAACCGTTCAATAACAAACATAGACTTGGTGAGTAGAAAGCCCAAGTTTACCTTATTATAACTTAAAAGTACAATTTAGATTATTTAATGATAATAATAGTAATAAACGTTATGTACTTTCAGGGAGGAAATGACATCCATGCTAAAGGGATCACTGCAATAGCCGAAGTTCTAAAAGATAACAATGTGATAACAGCTGTAAGTTTCTTACCCATTTCACTTGATTCCTTCATTTAATGAAATTTGCAATGATTATATTTTCAAGCTTACCTATTTGCATATGGTTATCATGTGAACAGCTTGAACTTGGTTATAATCCCATTGGCCCTGATGGGGCGAAAGCGTTGGCTGACATTCTCAAATTTCACGGAAATATAAAAACTCTCATGATCGGGTGGTGCAAGGTGAACACTTTCTGTCAATAAGTTTTTATAAGAGTAAAGTACACGGATGGTCCTTGTGGTTTACCAAAATTTTGGACTTGGTCCCTAGCTTTCCAAATGTACACGGATGGTCCCTGTGGTTTGCACTTTGTAACACATTTAATCCCTAGCCTTTTCCAACAGTACACGGATGGTCCCTTTGGTTTAAACTTTGTAAGGCATTTAGTCCCTTACTTGGACATGCTAAAACCTTTAGATTTGTTGGCTGGGGACTAAATGTGTTACAAAGTGCAAACCACACGGATCATCTGTGTACATTTGGAAAGCTAGGACCAAATCCAAAATTTTGTTAAACCACAGGGACCATCCGTGTACTTTACTCTTTTATTAATCCTTAATGTGTTACATTTGATTACAAAAGCTATATTCTAACAACAATAGTTTACATGTTTGGATAAAAAGATTTAAGAGGTTGTGTTCATTAAAATGTACTTCTGGCAACTTTTGACGCATTAAGTAAACGGGTCAAAATAGTCACGTTTTTGAAGTTATAGAATCTGTAAGAAAACTCAATTGGACAATTTCATCTGAACTCATAACAGATAGGAGCAAAAGGTGCAGAATTCATAGCCGATACTTTGAAATACAACAATACAATCTCCACTTTGGATCTACGGGCCAATGGGCTTAGTGATGAGGTACATATTCCTAAATGACATTTTGTATTATTACTTATTTTCCAAAGGTTAATGACAAGTTGTTCATGCAGGGTGCCAAGTCCCTAGCTCGCAGCCTGATGGTGGTCAATGAAGCTCTCGTGTCGCTCGATTTAGGATTCAATGAAATTAGAGTAGGACCCACGTTCAATCACCTTCCCCGATAATACTTTCTCATCTTAATAAAGCTTTTTTTTTAATTCACGCGATGAGTTTTTGCACCATTTTGAATTGATTTTCCAACAGGATGAAGGGGCATTCTCAATTTCTCAGGCATTAAAGGCTAATGAAGATGTGAGACTCACATCATTGAATCTTGCTAGCAACTTCCTTACAAAGTTAGGGCAGGTATATTCTATCACCATTTTTATTTTACTTTCACTTAAGAGGTAGGATAGGCCCATTTACTAAGAATGGGCCTACTAATCTTCAACACCTCACATGGGTAGAGGTGGGCAAAAAACCGGTTAATTAACTGTAACCGGTTATTAACCAGTTAGTGGTGAATTTTAACCCCTGGTTAGTAACCGGTTATAGATATTTAGTATAAGAACCGGTTATTAACCGGTAGACTGGTTAACCGAAAAATAAAAGAAAAGGCAAAAATAAAAGGTTATTAACCGAACCAGTTAAAGTGATTAACCTGACGAGTTAAAGCAATAACCGGTTAAAGTAAAAATGTGAAATTAACTGCCATAACCGTTTGTGCACCTCTACACATGTGTAAAACGGAACAAAGATTGTTTGTAATGCATGAAACCCTTTTAAATCATTTATATATAAAAAAGGTAAGATTATTGCGAAATGATACATTTTTTGTAATTAATTATTTATAAAAAGTATTCACCCATTCTGTCCTATTACCGAACCTTAATCAAATATGTTGCAGAGTGCTCTAATTGATGCAAGAGACCATGTATACGAGATGAACGAAAAAGAACTAAGCATCGGTTTCTAAACAAACATCTTTGAGCATGATGAACATTTTATTAAAACTTGGTGTGGGCGGGCATCCCTCAACCACAGGGATGTTTAGAAATTTTGGTACAGAGATTTCAGCTTGTGTTGTTGAGGAACTTTCACCCTTAGCGGTAAACATAGGGTTCGTGTTATCATCATTTTGCTTTAAGATCACGATTATGAAGGTAAAGATTATTATCATTATTACCATTCCACACCCCTTGCATTGGTGTATTAGGTTCTGAGCATACGACTTTTTTTAAACAACTTATTTTAAGGCTCGAGCCCGTTTAAGGTCAGCTAGATTTAAGCTTTTAGCAAAAGCTGATCTCAAGACACTCGTTGACACCTCTTGTTCCAATGATATCACCTCGTTGAGATTTTGCGATGCTATTGTATGTGGTGGTGGGTGTGCAAACCAATCTGAATTTAGTTGACGCGTAACTGTTTTTAGGGTTGTCATTAAAAATAACTAAAAACAGATTAAAGTGCTAGTTTACTTACATTATATATAACACAACGAAAATAGAAATAGAAACATTAATGGGAACTTTATAAATGTTTTATATACACACTTGCGTCAGCGTGTTTCATTAAGAAGTATAGTCATTTTAGAGCTGTAAGAAACAAGTAAACATCCCTATATCATATTTAGGGATGGTATCAGTACTGGTATACCTACCATGTAGTGCTGGGAATTTGTATACATGTAAAAACCGAATTCTGTGTTGTGTAGACACCTTTGGGAAAGACAGACCCCATCTCCGAGAATGTTAGAAAAAAATTGGGCCCTCAACGAGAGGAAAAAAAAGGGGCCTTGCCACCTCTATGATATCAATTATAGTACATATAAAAAAAACTCATAATACGACGATAAGTGTTATAAAACATTAACTTGGGTTTGATTGTTTGAAATTTAGGTATTTTAAAACTAAGTGAGTCATTTAGCATTAGTTATTTAGTTTTGGTTTAAATTTTGACCTTTTAAATTGGTTTTAACTCCAAGTATTAAAAGATATCGTCTTTAAAAGTAAATACAAAAGTTCTTTTATGTGTCTATATATACACACACACACATATATATTGTCCAAGACGTTAGGCGCACTTAAGTCACAAAGGTCTCACCTTGAGCCTAGGCCAAGGTGCAAAAAAAGCGAAGAATTTTTTAAATAAGACGCCGTAGTAAAAAAAATAAAAGAAAATATATAACATGTAAAAACGAGGGTTTTTTTAAATACGCTCCCTAATTATTTCCTCTTGTAATCAGTATATACTTTTTCTTTTATAATAGCTGTTTCCTTTTGTCCCTAGCATTCAAGAAATGACTTTACTTTCCTTGTTCTAATTTAGCTTACATGTGTACCTTTGAGCAATACAAACCAAACACCAAACTTTTATAATGACACCTAAAGTAATACGAATGGTGATGGAACTCATCTTTTATGTTAACAATTCTTATTTGATGGAACTCATCTTTTGTGTTAACAATTCTCATTTGGTTCCAATTCTGTCGTTCAATAGATTTCAAATGTAAGTTTATTTGAGGGGTTTGTTATCTTTTATACGATGTAAGAAACTCTTTTTAGCGATATGAGATACGATTGGATTGTTTATTTATTTTCACCAGAGTAAAATTTCGAAGAAGATAGATAGATAGATAGATAATAAAACAAGAATTATAACTAAAACACTTTCATAATATGAAATGTTGGGAAGAGGAAGAAAAATGGAGGAGCATCTGAACTCCTTTGTGGGACAACCTGAGTTAGCTGTCCGGTTGTGTTTTTTTCAGCTTGCCATTGACGGTCCTTGTTTTGACTAAAGGAGTAATAAAAAATAGCATAATTTAAATTAAAAAGTTTATGTCAAGTCGCCTGTGTGTTTAAATGTAATTCTCTTTAGTAATAGAGTTTGAATACATACATTCTAGTGTTTTGCATTATTTGAAAAGTTAGTAATTAAATAAATCAGAAAGAAGTTGTTCAAGACTGGTACGTACCATAATAGCTTGACTTCTTATTATAAAAAAAAATCTAAATGTATAACTTTAACAGTTTTATAAAAGGGTAATTAGATATATTGTTTTATTGTTAAAACTTAAAAGTAATAAACTTGACATCTACGAAACTCTTTATAAGATCTAATAATTTAAGTGGCAGGCTATACACACACCCAGTGGCAGATCTAGAAAACTTTCATATGAGTAACGTTTTAAAAGAAAGGGGTAACGGAATCGAAAAAATGTCAATTTTTTCCAAAATTTACACTACCACCGGAGCGCCAATGGGTATCGAAGGCTACCCCTAATTATATGATGCATCCGCCCCTGCACACACCGTTAATAGGTTACACAACCTTTATAACTTTTTTCCACATATTGTAATACCCAAAATATTCTTTTTATAGCGAAAATTTTAAAACTAATCAAATTTTTTGTGGCAAGGTACGATATTTAACATACTCTTATTTTAATAATGATTTTATTGTCTACGCTGGTTTATTTACTTTTGAACCAACTCTAGTTTTGGGCTTAGATTATGTTCAACTCAAAGATATGCAATACATGATCTTTCAAACCATATTTTAACACTATTTATTTATTTGTAATATCAACTATAATAAAATAAAATAATTTTTAGCAGGGTTTGTATTATTCGAAAACCAACTACTTTTGCTTATGTTATTAAAGTTATATTCTTGATAAAACTTATGTTAGTTATTTACAGTTGTATACAAAACTAAATATGCAAATATTCTATACATTTTGAATATGGTATTTTTAAATGGTTCAAAGAAAGATATTTCACTTTTCTTTGAATTATCGTTACTGTTATTTTAAAGTATATTAGTTAAACTTAAATTAGCTTTAACCTATTTTAGTTAGTTTAAGAGTAATAATGATAAGATATAATAGTTACTTATTTAAAACTTTTGTTAAGACACATCCATATACATGTATTAAATTCTATTGTCAAATTAATTATCACCAATAATATTGTTAATAAACTATAGTTTTATCAAATTTTGATAAATGATAACCTATAGATATATTATTAAATTTTATGACGATAATAAAGATATATGGAGTGATCTGCAAAGTTTTTTTTTGTCACTATTGTTGGAAATTAATAAACGAACACCCAATATAACAACTTTTGAATCTAATTCGTAAAATAAAAAATAAATCGATACTGTAGGACTCCGTGATCGTCCACAATAGTTATCTTATTTTTGTGATCATCGCTTAAGGTACGGACCCCTCTTCACATATGTGTACAGTTTAGGTTTTCACTACCCCATAGTCGGAAAGATTAAACTCGTTATTTTGTTATATTTTATATGTGGTACGGACTCTAAAACAACATCATGTGTACGGAGTTAGATTTTCACTACCTCGTAATTGGAAATTTAGATTCGTTATTGTATGCTTTTGTGATCTTCAAGATTATGTGCTATTATGTGTAAATATTAGTTATATTGTTTTAGCAATATTGATTATGACACACTGAAGCATTGATTGTGTCGCACCGAATGCGATGTACTGAAAAACTGAATGTGATTGCGTGACTAACTGAATGTGTTCTATATATATTGTTAAGTCAATGTATATTGCATAATTGTTGTCCCACTTAGTAGACCCCGTTTACTCATGCGTACATTTTCCCTCTTATGTAAGTTAGGCTGCAAGGATATTAAAAGCTTGGATGAATGGTGCAAGAGAATAAAGACGCACATGGATTTTCATAAAGTTTAAAAACGTTTTGTACAATATTTCGACTTTTTGAAATAGTGTAAAGTTTTATAATTTATGGAATTATGTCTTTGATCTCTGATGTACTGTATAAGTGACACGCCAACCCAAGCCGAGTTGGGGTTTTACACATATCATATGGACTGTATTAGATTATTTGTATTAAACAAAATAGAATTTTATAGAGGCAGCTATACGAATCATTTAAGGAGGTCTATAAGAGTTTGCAACCTGTATAATCTTAAATGACATGTGTAACCATATACGGTCTGTGTAACCATATACAAGTCGTATAACTTTATTGAAACTGAATGATGTGACATTGGTATGTTAATTAGGAGTACCACGTCCATGTAACATGTGTGTGCATATAGCAGCACACTAATTTAAATCCTAAAAAATAATTAATGTGCCATCAAGTCTTAACAAATAGATACGATAATACCTCAAAACATAATTAAGATGGGATGAAACCTCAAACATAACTAAGATGCGATGAAATTAACATACATATGACCTCTTAGTCCCATAAGAACAAATAAAAAGTTGGAACCCCGAAGGTCCACAAATATGTAATGCTAACAAAGTTAATGAAAGGGAGCATCACAAGTTAATTGGGTTAAGTTAAGATCTACAAATAGTTATAGTAACCATCTATTACATCATTCTGTTGTTCCTGTTTCACGTTTGTTTGGCAATTCTTTTTTGAGATGGTGTGAAGTCCAGTCTATATTTCTCGGTACTGATTTACTCATATTGCATAAAACATCAGACCAAAGGAAAGATAATGTTTTTCAAGGGACAACTATCTTCACGGCTTGTTGATGTATTTGGAAAATAAGGAATGGAGTTATCTTCTCTAATAAGGTGGCTTTTATTTCTAAAATGGTGGAAGAAATCAAATTGTTTGGTTATCTTTGTATAAAGAATAGATGCTTATTAAAGTCTTTATGAAAAGACAATATAAATTTGTTTTGTAATTTTGTGGCTGTAGCGTCTTACTGGTGTGTTTTTAATGAAACCGATCGTTCTAATTTGTTTCAAGTAACCGAGCTAAACAAATAATAAATAATAATAATAAAAATAATAATATAAATTTATTTATTTTTTCAAAACTCTGAATTCTAAAACCCAGCTCCTATTATGCCATGGGATAAACAGAAAGAAGGTTGTGGATAATATACAGGTACAAAAATGGCGACTGCTTCTTCTCTCACAATCCCTCAAGAATTCCACTTTCTTCTTCCTTAAAATGGGTCTCAATTCCCATTCTTCATTACCCAAAGAACTGTTATAATAAACAATCCAGCCTCCATAAAACCCCCTCTACATATTCCATAAACCCTACAAGAAGAAACCCTAAAACCCTAATTGTTAGAGCTGCTGAATACAAATTCCCAGACCCAATTCCTGAATTTGCTGAAGCTGTAAGCACACCCAGTTTTGGTTTTATGTTTTATTTTATTGTTTTTTAGAATTTGAAGGAATGCATACCAAGTGTTTGTTAAAATGTCTCTGTGTGTTTGGTGGTTTAGGAGACTGAGAAATTCAGAGATCATCTTATTGAAAAGCTGTCAAAGAAAGATGTATTTGAAGATTCTGTTGATGAAGTGGTTGAAATCTGTACTGAGGTATTATATACATCCACGTATATGCAAACATTCAGGCCAAAAAGTTATGATTTTTAAGTGCTTTTTGCTTATAAAATGATTCATTTGAAAGCACATTTAAGAAATAATGGCTTATGTTTGAGTTGGGTTTGTGAATAGATATTTGCAAAGTTCATGAATGAGGAATATGGTGGGCCAGGAACGCTGTTGGTTGATCCTTTTTGGGAGATGGCTGATACTATAAACGAGAGTGATTTACCCGGCGGGCCACAAGCTGCTCGAGCTGCGGTTAAATGGGCTCAAGATCATGTTGACAATGACTGGAAAGAATGGAATGGCAATTAGCAAGAACCATGGTCATGCAAACGCGATTGATTGGCTGATCACGTCAGCTGCATCGTCTGAGTAAGATTGATCTTAAAGAGGCGCGGAGTGGCAACAAGAAAATGGTCATATGGTGTGCGTTTAACGTGCTAGTCTGTTGTAGCTATCATAGAAGTAGAAGATCTTCTATTTTCGTAGTGTATGTCATGGAACAAGTCTTTTGTGCAATAGAACAAGTTTTGTGGTTCAATGATTATATTTTGTTGGCAGAGCATCCAACTACAACTCGACCAATCTCATAAAACCTGAGTAGATTAACTTACTTAAGCCTCAAATAACATGCATTTTTTTTTTGGAAGATGTAGTGGGTTTTTACATGACCATATGGATTAAAAAATTGTTTACTGATCCTATCGGTGGTCTACTAGATCGATCCATTCAGCCAGATTCATACTTGGATCGAGAATAAGACACCCGCCATTGTCATTGGCCATCACCGCAACATGTGGCTTCCTTTGCCCCAACGCTACCACCATCCACTGCGGCAACAAGCACCACCTCTATCCACTGCCATTGCCACCCACCCATCAGGCGCTGCAGCCACAATCGCCACTTCCATCAACACCGTAGTCACCATCACCATGATCAGCAAACAAGTTAAAAAAAAATACTATTAGATCACCCACGAGGAATTAGCGGGGAAATCTGTGACCCACATGATGCTAACGGTGGAGGAGAGAGATTAAAAGAGACGGGTTTTGTATATGGCTACAGACGGCTACAGATGGTAGAAATGGGAAGACTCAGAGAGAGGGGAAAAGACGTTCTTTGAGTGGTTCATGGACGTGGATCCGTAGCCGACGTGGCTTCGTGAGCTTCCAGCATGCCCTTATGCTCTTGTAGGTGGTGTGGTGGGGTGGGTAGGATGTTAGGTTGATGGTAGAGGGGTGGCATATGTGGTAGGTTGTTTGGTGGTGGTGGGGTTGGGGAGTTGGAAAAAAAAAGGTTCAAACTTAAAGGGTAGCCATGTTAAGTAAAACAAAAGATAAAGAGTTAAATGCTTGGTTGATCCCTGTGGTTTGCGAAAATTGCAGATTTGGTCCCAATGGTTCATAGTTACACACTTGGTCCCAGTGGTTGCAATTTTTGCACTCGGGTGGTCCTTATGACTAACCCATGTTAACTTTCTCAGTTAAGTCTATGTAAAATTACCAGACTACCCTTACATTAAAAAACAAAAATAAATAAACACCTTCTTCTTCTTCACCCTGATCTCTCTCTCTCACTTTCCTTTTCTCTCTCTAAAACCACAAGACCACCGTCTCCCACCTCCACCACCGCCGCCGTCTCCTACCTTATCCTCCCATTCTCTGTTTCAGGTAATTAATCTCCATATTTTCCTAAACTTAAAACATGGGGCCTCTTCATCATCATCTTATCTCCTAAAAAAACCTACCACCCAATAACAACTAACGACCACCACCCTCACTGCCCTCAACTACCCAACCCGCCGGAAAAATGACCTGGGTCGTCGGAACACCACACCAGCCGCCGCTACTGCTACCGTCATCGTAAACCACCGCCCATCACCACAAAACCTACCGCCATCGCCATCGCCACCTCCTTCAACCTCCACCGTACACCCTTCAACCTCTCTCTCTACCTCCCAGCTGATGATGCACATCGAACTGCCGAAACCTACTACCGGAAAAATGAACCTGCAACTCATCTTCCACCACCGATATGTGCATCATCGGATCCGACATCGACGGCTCCTCCGTCGCCCCTTCGACTTCACTGCATCGTGTTTAGTTTCTGATGATTCGTTTTTGTGTAATTTTGTTCCTGATTGTTTGTGCTATTTAAAAATTGACGTGTGTTATGTGTAATTGATGCATATGTGTGCGGCAGTGATTTGGGGAAGAAGTGGTTGTGGCGGTGTGAAGCAGCAGGGGCAACGAGCTGGTGTGGTGGTGATAGCCTGCCCGGTGATGGAGGTGTTCGTTGGTGGTGGTGGGTTTCAGTGTTGGTGGGTGTTTTGGTGTTCCGGGGTGGAGGTGAGAAGTGGCGGAGATGAGACGGTGGCGGTGGGTGTTCGGGGGTGGAGGTGAGATGGCGGCGGAGGTAATATGGTGGTGGTTGTGCTGCTTGTTTGAGAAGAGACCTGTGAAGATATATATAACTTGGTAATAAGCAAGGGTATTTTGGTCATTTAACATGGACTTAACTGGAAAACTTAACAGATGTTAGTGATAAGGACCACCCGAGTGTAAAAATTACAACCACGGACAAGTGTTTAATTAGTGAACCACTAGGACCAAGTCTGCAATTTTTCAAACCAAGGGACCAACCAACATTTAACTCAAAGATAAATGACCAATCCAATTATTTTATTTTAATCAGATTGTTTAGTAAAAGTAATGGTACCAACAAAAAAAACACTAATATGTTTTAATATTCTAACTTTACCAATTAGAAACATTACATGTACATCTGTTCTATATCTTTGGAGTCAAACTCAAAACATGATTATTGTTTGAGACCAAACTTATCATACAACTCGTGTTCCCTGTGCCGCAAATGCACAAAAGAAAAATCATAATAATAAAAACCCTCAAATTCACTTTACAAATAACAAAACCAACCCCTCATATCTTCCATCTCTGATCGTTGCCACTCTCGAAGAATAATCTGGTATCCTTTTATCTTTAACATCTTCTGTTAATTCCAACTTAAATTTCATCTATTTCGTTATGCTTTGAATGTTGGTTTTTATTATCAGTTTTTGATTTTAAACAAAACCTAATTAGTTGTTGAAACACTTTAGAAATGTAGTAGGTAGAACAAGATTAAGGAAAAATCTCAACTTGATCTTATTATCTTAATCAATTTAGGTATTTTCTTGTTAGAATCTATAGCAATTTGCTCTGTAGTTTCTTGCTGTAAACAATTGTAAAAGGAGAATGTGTTTAGTTGGTGATAAGAAGAATTTGTTGTTGTAGAAAGTATGAAAGGACTTTGGGAGAGACTACTTTGTGATGAACACCTTATTTAACGCGTGTTCATCGGCTTTATTTTAATAATTTCTGTCAACCCAAGTTGATTCTGTGCTAGATTTCCTTCATTTGGTTGTGTTTCAAAGGTTGGTATTTAATAGATTGTCCAAAATCGTTTCGAGTTCGGATTTTGCTTTTAAACGAAACCTCATTACTTGTCGAAACTCTTGAGAAATGTAGCTGGTAAAACAAGATTAAGGAAAAATCTCAACTTGATCTTAATTAATTTAGGTATTTGCTTGTTAGAATTTATAGTAATTTGCTCCTTTTTAACGCCTGTTCATCAGCTTTATTCTTTCTGCTAATCCAAGCTGATTCTACGCTAGAAATCTTTCATTTGGTTATGCTTCAAATGTTAATATTTAATATTTATTGTCCAAAATCGTTTCAAGTTCAGTTTTTGCTTTTAAACGAAATATAATTACTTGAAGAAACACTCTGGAAATGTAGTTGGTAGAACAAGGTTAAGGAAAAATCTCAAATTGATCTTTTGACTAATTTAGGTATTTCCTTGTTCAAATTTATAGTAATTTGCTCCCTTTTTTTGTAAACTATCATAAAAGAACATGTTTAGTTGGCGATAATAAGAATTTGTTGTTACAGAAAGTATGGAGAGGACATTGGGAGAAACTACTTCGTAATGACCTCCTTGTTTATAAAATGTTCATCGGCTATATTTGCAAGGACTACTGGCAATCTTGTTGGAAGATGTTTGTCTAGTGGGGTCACCAGTTTATCTTTTAGAAAAAGAATCGATCATCATGCTGCATTCGTTACTGCAGAAAACGGATTTCTTTTAACACGGTTTCGAGCTTGTTGTTACTCTACTCGTAAAGCCACCCGTGCCGGTAAATCCAAGACAAAGAAGTCAGATCCTAAATCGGAGAAAATGTTGGGAGACGAAAAAAATGCTTTCTTTGTTGTCCGTAAAGGGGACCTTGTTGGCGTGTACAAGAACTTAAATGAGTGTCAAGCTCAAGTTGGATCATCAGTACAGTCTTTTTAACACATTGTATCCCTAGATCGTTAGTTGATGTCTTTGTTTGTGTGTTTTACATATATGTTTACTTATTACATATTTCCAAACAGTTTATAAGAGTTAAATGTAGATATCTCAAAAAGCTTAACAGGTCGTAATGCGTCTGTGGGTCCTGACAGGTATGCGATCCACCTGTCAGTGTGTATAAAGGCTACACGATGCCCAAGGAAGCCGAAGAATATATGATTTCTCTGGGCTTAAGAATGCACTTTATTCAATCAAGGCTGCTGATCTAACCGAAGAGCTATTCGGAAATCTTGTCGCATGTCCTTACCAGGTAAATAAAAAAATCTAAAGTGAATTTTTTTGTCTAGTGTTCACTTGATAACATTTTAGTTAAGATAGATAAATGTCGCAAATAAACGATTTTTGTTGAATAAACATCTCATACAAAATATGCAACTTTCTTCCTCGGTTGAATTTCATACGGTTTATATTAGATATTCAGATCCGTATGTATAAAGTTGTGAGCTCACTTCTTGTTGGTCAGTGGAAACCTAAGTAAATCATCTTTTTTCTGCAGCCACCACGTTTTGCCTTAGGTGAACCGTCAAGTGATCATTTGTCCAAAAGAAAATTTCCGGAAGTTTTGGGATCTCAAACTGGGGTAAGTTATGTGCAATGTTAAAAACAATTTTCTTTTAGTAGTCAAACTCTATAATAATTAAAGGTACATATTAAGTATATAATGTGTTTGTCTCTATGTTTCATTGTTGATGGGTTTTTTTTTTTTTTTTTTGTAATAACTTGCAGGAAGCCTTTGGGTTGAGATCTATTTCAAGTGACCCTGCAAGGAAGCTTGCTAAGTTGGAACAACTTACGTCTCAAGCTGTAACTAATACGGTGAGTAGTGATAGTGATACATGATGTATGCATGAAAACTAATTTATATCTTGTTCAGTGCTGAATTTCTAATTCTTATTTTCCTTTATATGAAAGTCACCGTTTTCCTATATTATACGTGACGATGCATAATTATGTTACAGCGTACGTGTATTCTTGAGTTTGATGGTGCGTCTAAAGGAAATCCTGGGCAAGCTGGGGCAGGAGCTGTTTTAAGAACTGATGATGGAAATTTGGTATGATCGGTCTTCGGTGTGTATTTTTTAGTTCCTTTTGATATTCAATAGATAGTACACCTTTTCTTTTTTATAGATCTGTAGATTACGTGAAGGATTGGGTATTGCTACGAATAATGTTGCTGAATATCGAGCTGTTATTCTAGGGTTAAGATATGCTCTTAGCAAAGGGTTTACAAGTATAAGAGTTTTGGGCGATTCCAAACTCGTTTGCATGCAGGTAGGTATCTTCTGTGTTTCAAAGTAAGAATGTTGTATTTTGCTGTACAATTCGATGATGCGTATATTATAAGAAATATTATATGGTAAAGGTTCAGGGTCTATGGAAGGTGAAAAATCAAAACATTAGCAAGTTGTATGAAGAAGCAAAGAAACTAAAAGATAAATTCCTTTGTTTCCAGATCGATCATGTTTTAAGGGTAAAATTGCACATTTCGTATTCTTATTTCACGTGGTTATTACATTCTTTTATCTTCTTATGGAAGCAGATACTCTTATGCATTTTAAACCTTTTCGATATATGTTACTTTTGTCAAATGTATTTAGATATATAAAAAATTGGCAATTTTTTTTTATTATAGTCTATAGCTAATTGCAACGGACAAAATTTCCAGAAATGGAAATGCAACAATCTTTTGTGGAACATCCCAAAAACATGAAAAATTGTTGCGGCTTTCTCATGTGCCTAATGCAGGATTTATTTTCTTAACCTGTGTAAACTTGTTTTCCTTTTTTTAGGACTTAAACTCTGATGCAGATACTCAAGCAAACTTAGCCGTTGATCTTGCGGGTGCAACTTCTTCTCTCTCATATACCATAATGATTACACAAAACAATGTTATTACAATAATCCTCTATATCTTAAAAATTGTCACCTCTAGTTCCTAGCTATGTTGACCTATGCTTATGATAATATATACCATGATGTTGCAGTTGGTCAGATTCAGGAAGTTGACTCATAGTGCTGGCATGGTAAAACCAAACAAAAAACTGCTACATAGCCATCGAATGTACAAGCTAAGAGTACATTTCTACCATCCATTCATTCTTCAACCCATGTTTCAAACAAACAATCAAAAACTTTACGAGCTTATTTTCAAGATTTTAAACGATCGATTTTCTAAGTTAGCTTCCAGTTAAACAATTTTTGAACTTTTGGGGTATACTTTATGTCACTCTGCCAATGGATTCAAGTGTGATAGTTTTGCACACTCTTTTAAGTTAGTTTTTGTCGTTGTAGACCAGCAGGCGGTGGCGCATTTGCGAGCTGGATTAAATTAAAGTTGTATTTTATTTTCCTGCATTGTAATTTGGCATGTGTTGACTGTTGATACAAGTTCTTGGTACTAGTTGGTATTTATTATGGTAAGTTGGTATCTTTATGTGCTTTGCAATTGGGTGATTGATTGTATAAAGATGGTAATATGTCATTGCATACAATTTTGTATGCTTTGTATGTATTATTATCTTAATGCTAAGATGACCCAACTCAAAGAACAACTGAATAAGAGATAGATCAAAAGGATAGAAAAAGAAAGAGCTGACAACATCACCCAAAAAGAAGCAAACCACCTAAACTCAAAGAGTGTGTTTGGATCGGGTGGCAACACCCCCTTTATGAAACATTAATCGTGGATGATAATAAACGAGTGTTGGTGTGGTGTTCATCGGGCAAATGGGGCTACAAAAGACGGTGATGCGTGTTTAAGGTAGCTTCCACTTATAAGGTTTGGCTGGGTTGACTCGTAACTTAGCAAGAAAAAACACTAAAATGACTAAAAGTAAAGGAACTAAACATGTATATAAACAAAGTTAACTAATAAAAAAATTTACTTTATCAAAGTAGATGTACTGACATTTTTATTGGGATTAATAATGTGAATTTTATCAATGATGAGAAGAGAAGTTTGACGACCAATAAAATAAATCTTATAGACTTATTTAGTTACTAGTGGGGAACTCGCGCGTTGCAGCGTGGTCGATAATATGGGACGTGAACATAATCAAAACATAAAAACGTTACAAAAATCATATATATGTTGCGTGTGTGTATATATAAAAGCACTCACGCTTTGCGACTGCAACGCACGGGAAACCCTTATGATAAACAGGAAACTTATAATAACATATATATACTGCAACATTTTTTTTATCTAGTGGAAAACATGCGTGTTTGCGACGAAATCGACAATTTACATCTAAATTTTAAATAACTTCTCTAAAATTACAAAACACATTTGCTAAATTTGATTAATTTTGATTCACTGATTAGTCCTTTAGTCCAAATACATAAGTACAATAGAATGTATTTTTGAATATATATTCTTGATAAATGTGATGAGTTATTATCCATAAGGTTAATTTTTTATTATTTATAAATAATCTAATATATAATATAAATTTATTAAACATAAATGCCACTGATCAAGGGAAGAGTGGTATGAATGGAAAAAATGACAAAAAGTTAAGCATTTTAACTTGAACTATTCATATATCATCTTAAAATTTGATAGGAATTACCATTTTGTAATAGAAAATGCTTTATATAGTAATGTAGATAGATGAGATTGTATTGCTATAAATATGTTTAAGCTTTCTAATCAAGTTTTTAGAATCTGACACGTGATATATTTCTGATAAATGGTTATTAAGAAATAACAATCAAACTGAGAAGATTAGAAAAATCAACATTATCACCCCTGCATATTTGATAACATAATATATAACTTATAATACATAACACAATACATTATCAACTTTTTGCAGGATCTAACCACAAAGCATATAGCAGTAACATTTTGCTTAAGCTAACATCACCAAGGCCTAAATGATAACTAGCTACATTGTTTTATTGTTAGATGTATTTATTTTAACTCTTACAAAACCCATTATAAAAAGAAACCTAACACTTTAATAACTAAAAATCGGTTAATTCAACACCATGTCATTATTAATAGATACGATGAAACATCAACATAATTATTTAACAATTAAGATACAATGAAACTAAAAAAACACATACACATGACCTCTTAATCTGAAATTCCGAAATCTATATCTAATAAATAAGTAAACTAGTTGCACCGCGTGTCACACTTTTATGAGCCATTTCTTTTCCTACTTCTCTTATTCACCCCTTCATACTCTACGTCCTATTTTTATAAAATAACTTATCTTTGGATATTATTTTATATAATTTATAAATTTTCATTATAACTATTTATATGCTTTATTTAATAGCTATGATCAGTTGGGGACCCAAGAAATATTTTCAACAGGTACCGATGAGGGGTTTAACCAAATTTTCAAGGGATGCGAGGGGGATTTTCCCTATAAAATACACGAACTTTTTTTTTCAAGTGATGAGCCCGCCCACCCACTCCCCTTACTAGGTCCGCCCGTGGCTTCCACGAATTTCTAAGCTAGTAAGCAAATAAATATATAGTGCTAACTGGGCCAGTGAAACAGAGCATCACAAAGCCAACTGGGCTAAGATCTACAAATGGGCTGAAGAAATATTTCAACATTGATTTTAAAAGTCCCAAAAAAGAACCCTTAAACTTTTGTTTAGGGTTTCGAAGGCTCAGAGCATTGTAACCAGCAGCTCTAGGTTTCTAGACCTCATTCTCACTCGTCTTGTTCTATCTGGTAACTCTTTCTTTTCGTTGTTATTGCTCAATTTGATTTTGTTTTGGCTTCTTAACAACATGTTACGAATTTGTATCTTTAATTGATCTGATCCTTTGTTTCTGGTAATCACTTAATTTTGCTTTTCAATTTGTTGTCGTTCAACATATAATTCAATTCATTTAACTTGTTGATGAACTGGAATAATTTGTTGCTTGATTATTTGCAGCTTATCTATACTGTCTGTTTATTTGATATATGTAGGCTTTTAAGCAGAAATTTTGAATTTTTATTTATGTTAAGTTATTGTAACAGATGATAGGATTGGATTTATAATTTATTGCTGATCTATGTTAGGGTTTTGCTAATTAGATCATGAAGAACTTCATTAGTAACTAGATTCTTATTTTCAAAGTTTTCTTTTAACTATTTTAATCTTGTTATTTTGTTGTCAGTGACTCATTTATACTGTGTTCTGATTACCTACTTATTTTTTTTTTGTATTGTGAGCTTTATGGTATTTTATCTTTTATTTGCAGCATTTTGTTATAGATTTGCAGATATGGTGCAGTATAATTTTAAGAAAATCACTAAAGTACCTACGGGGAAGGATTTTGTCGATATAGTACTCAGCCGAACCCAGAGGCAAACGCCTACTGTTGTTCACAAGGGCTATGCAATCAATCGTATCCGTCAGTTTTACATGCGAAAAGTGAAATTCACTCAAACGAATTTTCATGAAAAGCTCTCTACCATCATCGAAGATTTCCCGAGGCTTGATGATATCCATCCTTTCTACGGTGATCTTCTTCACGTTCTTTATAATAAAGATCATTACAAACTCGCCCTTGGTCAAATCAATACTGCCAGAAATCTTATTAGTAAAATCGCCAAAGATTATGTGAAGCTTCTGAAATACGGTGACTCACTTTATCGTTGCAAAGCGTTGAAGGTTGCTGCTCTTGGTCGTATGTGTACCGTAACAAAAAGAATCGGTCCTAGTTTGGCGTATCTTGACCAAATTAGACAACACATGGCGAGACTGCCATCAATTGATCCGAACACTCGTACAATATTGATATGTGGGTATCCAAATGTTGGGAAAAGTTCGTTTATTAACAAAATTACTCGAGCGGATGTTGATGTCCAGCCGTATGCTTTTACCACAAAATCTTTATTTGTTGGTCATACTGATTATAAGTACCTGAGGTATCAAGTTATAGATACCCCGGGATTTTGGATAGACCGTTTGAAGATCGTAATATTATCGAAATGTGTAGTATAACAGCGTTAGCACATTTACGAGCTGCGGTCCTGTTTTTTCTCGATATCTCTGGTTCTTGTGGGTACACAATCGCGCAACAGTCGGCGCTTTTTCACAGTATCAAGTCTTTGTTTATGAACAAACCGTTGATTATAGTCTGCAACAAGACTGACTCTGCAGTCACTGGAAGGAATATCGGAGGATGACAAGAAGTTGGTTGAGGAAATGAAATCCGAAGCGATGAAAACGTTAATAGGTCAAGGTGGCGAGCCGAGAGAAGGTGCGGAAGTGCTTTTAACGATGAGCACGTTGACCGAACAGGGTGTGATTGCGGTTAAAAACGCTGCTTGTGAACGGTTGTTAGATCAACGAGTGGAAGTTAAAATGAAGTCGAAAAAGATAAACGATTGTTTAAATCGTTTTCACGTTGCTGTTCCGAAACCGCGTGACCAGAAAGAAAGACCGGCGTGCATACCGCAAGCTGTTCTCGAAGCGAAAGCTAAAGAAGCGGAAAAAGAAAAGAAAAAGCTCGAGAGGGATCTCGAAGAAGAAAATGGTGGTGCGGGTGTTTATTCAGCTAGCTTGAAGAAACATTATCTTCTCGCAAATGATGAATGGAAAGAAGATAACATGCCGGAAATTCTTGACGGGCACAACGTATACGATTTTGTGGACCCCGATATCTTACAACGGCTCGAAGAGTTGGAGAAAGAAGAAGGTCTTCTGCAGGAGCAGGAAGACGATGAGGTGGACATGGATGTAGAGGATTTGACCCCGCAACAGCAAAAGGAGCTAGCGGAAATCAGGAGAAAGAAAAGCATACTCATCAGAGAACACAGAATCAAAAAGAGCACAGCGGAAAGCCGACCAATCGTGCCGAGAAAGTTTGACAAAGACAAGAAGTTCACTTCCGAGAGAATGGGTCGACAGCTGTCATCTTTGGGACTTGACCCGTCTAAAGCAATCGAACGGGTTCGAAGCAAGTCTAGGGGTCGTAAAAGGGAGAGGTCAACTGATCATGGCGGTGATGACATGAATGTGGATGATGACGGTTCAAATAAGAAGATGAGGTTGAGATCGTTGTCTAGGCCCAGGTCAAGGTCAAGTTCAAGACCGCCAATGGATGTGGTGGTTCCTGGTGAGGGGTATAAGGATTCAGCTCAAAAGATTCAGGCGTTTAAAATGGGTAAGAAATCTGTTTACAAGAGGAACAAGGATGCTCGAAAGGGTGAGGGTGATAGAGTTATTCCTAATCTAAAACCGAAACATTTGTATTCTGGCAAGCGGTCTAATGGCAAGACCACTAGGCGTTGATGATGTTAAAACTTTTAACGTTATGGTAAGCATTGCTTATGCTCTTAAGCTTTTATGTAAATATAAATATCTAACAAGTTGTTATGATCTCTAATGATTATTCATTTATTTGGTTATTTCAGGAAGTGAGAGCCTGCAATTTTGGAAGTTTTGGATGTTCTTTTTTTTGTTTCTGCTTAAAAAATTTTGGACTTCTGAACTTGAAATTTACATTTAAATGTTTTTGGTAAAATTTATATTTTTTTTTTCGGGTGCGTGTCTGAATGAAAATGTTATGTTAGGCAAATTTGAGTTGAGGTAAGTCTGAAATATTGGTTATAAGGTATTTGAAGTCATTTGTCACCTTAAAAGTTGATGTTATTTCTCGTATAATGTTGCATACCCTCAGAAGTTTAGCTCGTGTTGTGGTTTGGTTTGGTTTCGTTTTCAATCAATCATATGATTCATGACATTATATACACGAAACGCTACTTGGAAATACGTTCCAACGGCAAAATTACATATCCTTTTTATCCTTTGTAAATTTAAGTATGGAGACACTCAATATTGTGTTCTACTTAAAAACATCTAATTAGGGCATGACCTTGATTTGTTTCAATGATTGATTGTTAAATGACTTATCAGCCTTCCCATAAGACTGACTGTATAGATGTGTAATGTCATATAGTTTTTAAACATCAGAACAAATTTTGCAATGCATTTTCAGTATAACTTTCTAAACTATTTTGGTTGTCTTTTTTAAATACCCTTAATTTGTCTCTAGTGTTAACTTGTATATAATCTGTGTTCATTCTTGGTCATCTTATAGAAGGGCAAACCAGTAAAAAACACTGAAGTTAAATAAACAGCAATGGGCTCTTACAATGTCACTATCAACCAATGATTTTATGGCAGCTTGTATGGCCGGCAGACCTGTTTTTTTGTGTACACCCTCTTAGCTAGCATCTTTGAAACTATGCTTTGAGTCGTCGTAACATGGTGCAATAAGACCGAACTACCCTCGACACCTTATCATTTTTTGGTGAAGTTAACCAGTTATTCAGTGAGATTCTGCACAAGGAATATGTAGCACCAGGACATTATTGGTTGAACCGTTCATGAACATGTTAATCACACTTTAGCGAATGAAGCTTCCGAGTGCCATCTTGGCAACACCCATCATGATTAGCATATCTGAAACTCCAGATCACCCTAACAACAGTTATAATATGAATAATAATTCTTGTTTACATGTTCTTGATTTAGTCACTAGGAGGAGGCAACTTTCAACTCCACACTAATATACATATTTCTTCAAAATCAATACATATCTTTTAGTGTTGTTGCTCATCCTTTTTTAAAATGTTTTAAATCTTAACTATACAGAAGGTTTCTTAATCTTTTTGATCCAAACATGTTTCTTCAAAACCATGATCAGCTAGCACTAGCAGCCTCAGAGATGCTCTGCAACGATGGACGCCATGATTTCGACCTTGAAAACAATCCAGACCTTTGCTTGATTGTTTTTCATGTGTCATCACCTGATAATTCATAATTTAACACATAAAAATCAGTAAAACTTCCTCTTTTATCTATTAAGTCAAAGTTACATTTATATATAAATGAGAGTAAATATTCACCTGGCTTGTATTCTCCAATCTTGAAGTTTTTTCATCTTCACTATGATCTTCCTTCTTCTTCTTCTTCGCTTGTCGTTTCGCTTTTAGCACCTTCATAACTTCTGTACAACAAAATAACACTCAGCCATCAAACATAACTCCAACAAATATCCAAACTAAAATACAAAAAATAAAAAAAAAACAATAAAACTAACCATGAGAGGTGACAAGACGATAAGCGCGGCCCAAAACAAGAGTGTCACTAGGCCGAAGCAGCTTAACTCGTGTAAACCGAACCGTTTTATTCCCGGAACCATCTTGATCATTCTCGGTACCGGGTAACGGAATAATGAGAGAAACATAATGTCCAGGATTCATCTTCATGACTTGACTAGCAGTTACAGACCAATACATCCTTTCAATCTTCCCTGATGGATGTTGTATCACCAAAGCAGCTGCATCTACTGCTTGACAATTCCCCATCTTTAATCTGATCTTCAAGAACAAAGATGGAGGATTGTTGTTTGAAGAATATGATAAGAAAATAATGGTTTTTCTTTTGCCAGCCTCTACCTTCACCCTTTATATAATATACCCATATGGCATTTTTGTAAATAGTTATAAAACTTGTTTGAATAATATTGTTCTTTATGTCTTTGACTTCAAATGACCTGGATGGTGAAAATTTGAAAATTAAAGGTCGCTCTCTCTCCAACGAACTTGTGTGTGACCTCTATTTTATTTTATGTATTAGATTATTAGTTTATTGATAAAGGCATATCCCTGTTTGGATTTTTAATAATATATGGTCATAAAACAAATTAGAATAATAATGACACCCTGATTACATTTAATGTTATGTTTTTTTTTTTTCATTTTATATAATTAATGTGTCTCTTGAAGTATTTAATGATTCTCAATGTGTTGCAACAATTTGTTTAGCTAATATTAGCAAAATACTCACTTTTTAAATTGATGTGTTTATGGTGTTGTTTGATTAATATAATTATTTGTATGCTTAATTGTTAATTAAATTTTAAAAGACTTTAATAATAATAATAATTATACATGTTATGATGTTCATTGATAATATTTTTTCCATAGATGTTGGATCATGTTACATATTATGATTAAAAGCTTTTCAAGTTGAACATCTTGTCTTATTGAAGATGTCTCTTTATACATTTGAGTAATATTATTATTTTATACGATAATCTAACTGATATTAAATCGTTTTAACCCGTTTATTAGATATTGACAAATTTTTAATAACTTAAAAAGAATGTAGAAACACTAGTGCTCCTATCTGGATTTTGAAAGTTCATTGAACAAATTGTATAATTTGTTATACATAACTAGTTTGGATTTTTTTATCATAACATCTTTTTACACTACTAGAATGTTAGCTATCATCGACTGTTAAGCACCAGCGATAGTTACCAAAAGATTACCGAAGGAAATTAAAAAATCCGACAAATAGACAAAAAATAATATTATGAATATTCATCATTGACCCGTTGATAATGAAAAAAAGGAAAAACACTCATTATTGAATTTCACGAACTTTTAACATGTTTGAATTCAAACATATTACAAATCGAAAATCACATATCTTTAACATGCAAGTTTGTAAAGTTCCTTCAAACATATTTTTTTTAACAAACGAGAGAATTAAAATTGGAGAAAATATTATTAAAAACAAACATACTTTCTTATTTTTTTATAAAGACCTCAACAATTTTCTGCATATGAAAACTAACATACTTTCTGTTTTGTCTCACAAACGTCCCTCATTATTTTTTTTACATTAAAGTCCCTTCATATGTTAAATTTGAACAAAGTTATGACAAAATAATTTAAACAACTTGAAATCGTTAGAGGTGTCCATCGGTTCTTTTCGGTTTATTCGATTATTTTGTTCCTTTTATTCGGTTTGAAATTTTTTTGGTTAAAACAAAATCGAACAAAACTAAACGGAATTTAAGTACATCAAACTGAATCACAAACCGCATTCGAATTTGGTTTTGTTTTCAGTTTTAAATATACATCGAATTCATATATGGGTTTATTCGACTAAATATAAAATATGGTTTACTTTGATTACTTGGTTTATTAGGCTACATATAAACCGAATTCTCTTTATTCAGTTTGGCTTTAATCGTTTTAAAGTGTGTTTTTTAACTGTTTTCTCTTCTGTGACAATGACCTATAAAATTTCAAAAATATCTTAGGTTGAAACATAACTTCGTGTAGCAAGTTTTAAAATAGTTTTTGTCATACTTTTGTACAAATTTAACATGTGAAGGGACTTTAATGTTTAAAAAATTGTTGAGTAACTTTGTGAGACAAAACATAAAGTATGTTGGTTTTTAGTTACAAAAACTTATTGAAAGACTTTTGTAAGAAAAATAAGAAAGTATATTGATTTTTTTTTATAGTATTTACCCTTAAATTTAACCTGCAAGTTTGTAAAATGCCTTCAAACACGTTTTTTTTTTAAATCTTATCGTGTGATCCTAAGCCTATACTTTAATATATAAGTGTTTATTTCTAATACAAACTCTTATTAGCTTATACAATAAGTTAAAGTTTCGATACTTCTTATTTGTATATTTTAATGATGGACGAAGACTTATTAGAGTTAACATAAACTAGAAAATGGTGCGCCTGCCGGCAACGACCGTAGATGGTGGTGAAATCTCACGTGGCATTATACATGTTTTGGACGTATTTGGTCGGCATTGTCGACGGTGTCAATATTTACTCTTTTGGACACATTTATTTAATGATTAAATATATGGTGTTTGTTACATGAATCGAAACATGGTGTATTTTATATATGTAATACAAAGATGCATGTTACGTATGTATGATTTTTAAAATATAAGTTACGATTGTTTGTTGGCCGGGTGAAATTAGTTATTGAATTTTGTAGCTAAGTTTTGGCGTTTCCTTCATTATTTTTTCATTTGTGAATGGGAAACGAATAACATGATATACACCTGAATGGGGTCATCAAATAAATGTGTATAGTTAATTTAAGTGTTTATTTACCAGTTGATCTATTGTTTTAAAGCTTCAAATTAACAGTTGTGTGAAATTTATTATGGTGGTATTTGTTTTTATAAAAAGATTTGTGCAAGCTATTCTGCTTGCGCTGCGCAGAACACGTGTAGACGTTGCTATCTGCAGAGTGTTTGTTTTTCCGAATACGTTTCATTAAAAATCGTTCTATGCGAGCTCTTCTTGGTGCAGACTTGGCCCAACCACTTCTAAGATCTTCTAAAGTCTGCAGAAGGTTAAACACTACCACCGTTCACCACCACCCCCACGTCTACCACCACACCACCACTGCCGTCCACGTCCATCACCCATCACCACCATAACTACCGTCCACACACCACCACTAGTTTATTTTAGAAGTCTACAAACGTTAAAAAAAAAATAGTCTTCTTTTTATAGACTGCAGAGGTTTATTCCACCTCTTTTTCTACAGATGTGATTCTAAACTGCAGACGTTTTACCACTTAAGGAACAAACAACACCTACGTCATGGCATTCATTGGATTTATCTTTAAATATGGTGGTATTTGTTGGGTGTTGAATGTGATTTTGATTACATTACCAGTGTTAATTAAATTGTAAAGAAAATTCAAATATTAAAAGTTTATGACAAATATTATCTCTTAATTTAATTCGATTTGTAGGGCAACAACAGTTATTGGTTAAATTATCATTTTATTTAATATTTTTTACCAATACTAGGCATCGAGCCATTCTAATGTTCACTCCAACTATATGTTTACCTAAATACAGTTTGTTGATTAAAGACAACATGCTAGTCTAAGCTCGAGTCGTTTTAACCTTTGAGTGCAGTTTGCAATGATGGAAGTATCAACTATAACTAAAAACACACCCCTTCTCCCTGTTCAATATTGAGGGGCGCCAATGACCATAAGTCCTTTTAGGCGCTTGCACAATATTGGGGAAGTGGCTCAAGCATGTGGGGCAACTACCTTCTCCAATCAATCATTTGGTTTTCTTTCTTTTAAAAAAAAATGGTTTTAGTTATTGGGTGTTTAGTTAATCCACTACATCTAGTTATTGGGTGTTTAGTTATTGCTCAAATTCCTATATGGCAATGACGTGACGGTAATGTGGCACTGGTTTATTATTCCATAACACATAGCCTTAACTGGATCGTATTATTCAAAATGCTTGTGTAGGTCACGAAGGTATATATATGTATCTCATACGAGATATATTTGTATCTCGCGACTGACGTATAGTTATTTTTGACAACGAAAAATAACATATAAAAAGTTAAAAAACAACTTTTTTTGCATGTACTTTTCTAGAATTTTTCTTTTATGAACCTTTTATAGGCTCTCAAAAAGGTTGAGTCGATATTAATTATCAATAGTTTTAAGATAATTAATAAAACCCTTTTAACCATACCTTAGTGTTTTCCTTGCTATTAAACTAAATTTTTAATGGGATTGGATATGTCAGGTGGGAGGTGGGCTCCCTCGTATCAAATCTTCGGATGGGTTACTTGGCTACCTAAAAAGGTGAACATTTTTGGTTGGCGAGCAAGCATGGACGCTTCCCAACTCTCGTGGCACTGGAACGTTGCAGGCTATCAATCCCGCCTTCATTATGCAAACTTTGTGGGCCAGCTGACGAGTCGCTTGATCATCTTCTTACAGGATGCTATGTAGCAAGTGCAGTTTGGCAAGGGATATGGAACTAGTGCTCAATACATCCAATCTTAGCCTTGATATCTTCCACATCCATAACCAGGTATCCGGATCTGAGATTAAAAAGTCTTTGGTGCAAACAATCTTACCACTCACATGCTGGCTTGAAATGATGTGGTATTCTCAAACAAGAAGGCGCTTCCATCTAACGGAGGTCAAAACACTAGGCTTCTTATGGGTGAAAAATAGACTCAAAACTTTCATCTTTGGAGTATGATCAATGGTGTATTTTTAATTTAGTAAGTATTTATAATGTACCTTGTAATCTTTTGCTTCTAGCTTCTTGCCAGAGTTTCTAATAAAATGGCCGTCCAAAAAAACGAAGTCAAAATTGTAAGGGTTCCTAGAAAAATCATGACTAGATGACTACTTAATGAACCCTAAATGACGAATAAAAATCATAGAAAATTTTATGAAATCTTTGACCATAGCTCATAGTAAAATCAAATTATCTAAAAACCTCTGATATATCTTCATACTAATCCCATGTGAGATGTCGGGACCTCAAATATTTTACTAATTGTCCCAATATCACCCACTCAAACACTCTTATTTAATAATGATATGTTCAAAACATATAAAAAAACATTAAAATACATTGTAATAAACCTTTTGTTATCATAGTCTTTGTATATTATCTTAGCAACAAAACTAACTTACTTTTGATAAACTTTTATTTTTCAAACAATACTTGCATTTTGTAGAATATGAACCATTCAACTCTAGAATAAAAGAAAGACACCTTCACATAAACTCTCTTAGTTTAATATAATTAACAAGTTTATACGAAATTATAACTAAGTATCTAATTTTCCCATGAATTGAGGGAAAATATACGCCAATCAAAGTTTTTTCATGTATATTTTGATCAGAAAAGTTATGAATATCATACACGGGTTAGGGTCACAATGTATTTACTACATTCATTTCAACTACTCTATAAGTAATAATTTAGAAGGTTAAAGTAAATAGATACTACAATTGTCACTAGAGCATTTCGTCAGAGCTTCTATAGTTTCACTATCAAATCACCTGGTTTAGTGTCGAAGCGATTGTGTTTTCAACTTGGTGGGTGATCTTGGATATTCAGATTCGGGATCTTTTTTCGTCCTACGTTCAAATGGACGAACACAATTTTTGAAGATATTGTTTTTTTCTTTTTTGTGGGTAGTGAAAAGGATGAAAAAAGTTGGTAATTGGATAGAGGAAAAACCCTCTAATTACTTGTAATGTGCTTTTCGTGGCTAGTTTTTTGCTATTGGATTTATATATTATCCGCCATTTCAAAAAAGAAAATTTAATAGTTTATTTTTATTGAAAAAGATATCAAGTGTAAAATTCATGAAGAGCACCAGATACTTTTTTTCTGAAAGAGGCTTGACCTGATTATATATGGTCAGGAAAAAAGGCATTCATTTATAAGAATTTTCAATTTCCAGTCTAATTAAAAATGAATATAATTTTCTAATGTGTTGTTGTACCCTTAGTGGGACAATATGTTTTGATGGCCTTCACTTGTTACACCATGGAATGTGCAAACTATTAATATTAATATATATATAATATATATATGAATTGCACTTCACTCCCTAAAGTTTAATATACTCAATCTATATACTACTTTATCCATCTTTTTCTTAGAAAGTATTTTTAGTTTAATAATAAAAAAAAATGATGGCCCAAGAACTTTACAATACACACTTGGACCAAGGTCCTTTATTTCTAAATAGTATTTACTTTCTTGAAGGAAAGTTTTTACCAATCTATTCGAACTATCCCTTTTAATGTATTAAACCACACACATGTTTTAAGTAAAATACAACATCATGCATTTATTGTGCTTCCAAAACTCTTTACAAACCATAAAGCCGAATTCGACAATGGAACATAGTGGTTGGATGTAATAGTGTCAACTTGGCCTCCATGAGGAAGACGTATAACAACAGCCTAAAAAATTCAATTCATATGAATATGATCATATCAAACTTGAATACTTGAAGTGAAATGGGTCTTGTAGGATTCAAAGGGTTGAAAGTGTAATTGATTAAAAGACAAGGGTCCACATCACTCATTTATAGAAATATGTGTTTTGAACATATTCTGATTTGTGGGGACAACATAAATTAGGTCGTGATTGTCTTTGCCTCGTCTTTAAAACATTCTAAATTTCATGCTAAAACCACTCAACCAAACTAGATTGGAGTTAAGGGACATCTTCTAAGTAGGTATCCTGTCCCTTTTAGTTTAATGGATTGTTTTTTTTAAATGTGATTGTACACATACATTCTTCCCCCTGTATAACAATGTCACAATTAAGGATTTGGGTTTTAATTAATTTTATGATTTAGGATAAAGAATCAAATAGGTTAGTACAAGTACAAAAGTACATCTAAGATCTAATCAGATCATGCATTCATGCTTATGAAGTTTCCTACCAAGATACGATGCACATGATTGGCATTATAAATTTCTTGACGCGTTTAGTTTGAAAATGTCAAATTAAAATTAAATAGACTTTTGGGAAAGTTCAAATGAATAAAAATGAGTGGTTCTATTTTGCAATAGATATAAAAACAAGTTATTCAGTGTAATTCATTTGTGTTCGTTGTTTTGTAGGTTTATAATGCTCGTTGACACATCATCGTCAGGTCCCTTTACGCTTCATTTGCCACATCTCCTTTTCACCTATACACGCCACCATGCCCCCATTGCAGCGGACATGGAACATGCTCTCCACACTAAGCCACTGGCGTTTATAGGTTGCAAAAAGAACCAAGGGTATCTAAAACGTCTCATATTGTAGTTATTCTCTTATGTTTATATGATCAAAGTCCATAAATAAAATAAAATAAAATAAAATAAAAATGATAAGGAATAGCAAGTACTTGTAAGAAGACAAAGATAATGCCACCTATTTATACAAAAAGATGGTTAGTGACAATATATGGAGGGAAAGGGATAATTGATTAGCATACATTGAAACTCTTAGGTGCAATGTATACCAAAAAAATTGACCAAAATAAAAATTAATTATTATGCATATATGGGATTAATGAACTAACCCCTAGATCTCTCTCTTTCTTTTAATCAATAATTGATGTTAGAATGAAACTCATGTGGACTTGCATGTTGGGTTTTATTGTATTTGGGTAGCGATCGAGATTCTAATAAGTTGTGTTATAGTCACGATTCAAACTAAATACGAGGTGGCTCAATCTAACTCCGTAGATTGTACTAAAGAATTTGATCTTTTAATTTGGTTTTTGAGATTAATGTGAAATCGGGTGTCTAGTGACTGAAATCCAACTGATAAACTTTTACCACCTATGAGTATAAAAGGGGATCTCGATATACACCCAAGGGGTAACCCATGAATCCATGGTTTAAAAGGGTAATCGACACTATGCAGATGAGATAAGAGTATGAGACAATACCATGCACATCCCATTATAACCTAAGAAGAGGCCCTGTTCAAAGAAGAATTGTTGGGTGCAAATCCAATTTAAGTTAGAAATTAAAGACATCGATGGCTATTGATGAGTTACCCTTTATCTAATTGGTTTACAAGGAAACATCAAGCATGCTTATGCTTGGACCGTGGGGTATGGGCGTGGGTTGGGGCGGCGGTTTGGGTTCAACGCCGGCTGCTCCACCCTGGGTTGGCGCTGGGCATAGCATTGCCCCTTTAGCGTGGGGATTGTGCCTGGCGTGGGGCCGGGGGTTGGGTGATGTTGCTGGCTTTAGTTGGCTAGTTCGATCTAAGGCACCCAAAAAAATCCACATGGCTAGCTATGCCAAGCTAAGCCACGCCACACCCCTAGTTTTTTAGTATTATCTTTTGGATCCCATCCTCATCACGTGTCGAGCAATGCTTCCAACTCAAAATCCCTCCACAGCCGATAGTGTTATGTGTTACTTTATGAGGCCCAAGCTACTAATACCCTAACAGAAACAAAATAACAAAGATAAAAAAAATGTTTGATTTATAAGTTTGCTTATTGTTTCAATACAATTATCAAATTTTATGATATCATTTTTTTCTATCCATTTTATTCATAAAATGGGGAAACTGAAAATAGTAATAATAATAATAATAATAATAATAATAATAATAATAATAATAATAATAATAATAATAATAATAATAATAATAATAATAATAATAATAATAATAATAATAATAATAATAATAATAATAATAATAATGGGTCCCATTTTTTTAGTGACTAAATACTTTGGATTATTATTCTAATGAAGATGACGAGTCATAACACTTTTTGGGAGTTCGATCAGTTCACTCAAAAAAAGAATTTGTGACCCTTAGTTATGAATTGTCATGAATCTTATATTTTTTATTTATTTTTTGTGACCCTTTGTTATGGATTGGCATTAATCTTCTCTTCTTTAAGAGACTTTAAAAGTCACTAAGTGAGTCTTTACAATTTGTTTTAGTCGTTAGTCACTTGGTTTTATTCTTGAGGTTCCAAGTTTAACTTCCACTAGCATCACTTTGAAGGACATTGGTAGTTGCAATGAAGTTTAGAACTAGGTCTCTCGAGAGGTCGCCAGTTCAAAACCAAGCCGAACCGGGTTTTATTGCAGTGGGCCTTCGGGCAGACGAGTTTTCCCGAAACTGGTTGCTTTGTGGCTCGGGTATGCATCCAACTCTAACCTTTTTGGAGGAGAGGATGCTTTTGCTCGATTAAATGCTTCCCATGATACGTATCCGATTATTTAGTTGGCCGTTCAAAAAAAAAATAACTAAATGAGTAAATGGTATAATATTTTTTTTGATAGTTAAACTTTAAATTTATAAAACAGATAAAATGACTTAATAATCAAATATTTTAAAATAATAATAAATAAATAAATCTAGAAAGTAAGAAACCAGAAATATATGTGTCATTTTATAAATAAATCTAGAAAGTAAGAAACCAGAAATATATTTGTCATTTTAGTCTTGCTATAAATATTTGACGCTAATTAAATTGGTAAATAATTCTGATACTTGATCAGATCCAAATTTCAAATTTATACTATATAATAAAGTAAATCAATATCTTACACGTGTCATTCATTGGATCAATCCAATTTCTTGTTTTTTCCGTCTATTTTTCATGCTTATCTTATGTTAATTAAATAGTAAATTAATATTAAATCTTATCCTACTTAAATTTGAAATAAAATCCATCTATTTTTTAATAAAATATATCTTCAATTTTAAATTATTAATTTAAAATAAAATGTTTTTAAGTAAATCAAATTATCTATCATGAAACCCAAATTTAATAGTGTTAGATAAATATAATCTCCATATGATAACTAATATATTAATTAAATCTAAAAGAGTATTAACATAACATTACGTAAATTAATTTTCACATGCTTTAATATTAATATAATGTTAACATTATATTGATAGTTTGATGATGATATTATATTTAATAGAATAAACATGGTATTATACCAAAAATGTGATGATATATATCTTATTAGCTCTTATCAGTCAGGTGTTATAACCTTTGAGAAAAACGTTTTTATTTGATTGAGTTTAGTTTTAAAAACAAACCCAACTTTTAACCTTTTTTATTATTTAATATGTAAAATCATATTTATTCAACCCGTGTAATACACGAGGTTTTTAAAGATATATTTTTTTTGTTATTTAGTATATAAAATTACATTTACTCAACCCGTCACAAGGTTTTCAAAGATATAATTTCTTTTATTATTTTGTATAAAAAATTACATTTATTGAACCTGTGTAATAGATGAGGTTTTTAAAGATATAATAATTATTATTTGGTATATAAAATTATATTTATTCAACCCATACAATACAAATAGTTCTTAAAGTTTTTTTTATTATTTAATATGTAAAATTAGATTTATTCAACCCATGTGATAATCAAGACTTTTAAAGATATAAGTTTTATTATTTAGTATATAAAAATAAATTTATTTAACCCATATAATATACGGGGTTCTAACCTAGTAAATACATATGTGTAATAAAATAAAAGCTGAGATATCCTCATCGATCTATGTCCTATATCAATGCATATATATCAATAAGGGTATAATTCAATATGAATATGAAAATATCTGTCCTAGAAACGAAATACAATTGTATTTGATTCTAATCCATATCAATAATTCAATATGAATATGTAAATTGTAACATTTGTGTAAATCGGGTATCGAAAACCCTCCCTAATTTATCAAATCAAAGTGTATTTATTTATGTCGTTCGATTATTTTTATTATTGTTTAAAATATTAAAATATTTCATATATAAATAGTAATAATTAATGGTTAAAATAACCTTAATGAAATAATATAATAAATAATCAATTAAATAATAAACATTTATACTTAATAGATAATTAAAAGGCTTAATAAAAATAATAAAGAAAATAGGTTTTAAAAAAAGGGTGAACCGGGAATCAAACCCGGGTTCCCCGGGTGCACACACACCGCAAACACCACTGCGCCACACACACAAATGTTATCTTTGGAATATCATTACACATATAGGTAAGCTAAGAGAAAACCTGCAACAATCCACAAAATCCCCTCGCCGGAGATCTCGTCAATCTACAAGCATTTACTCAAAATCAACAACTGTCCGAACTTATTTTCGGTAAATTTCTTGATTTGATCACACTGGCAATCTATCCAAAATCGGATCATGGAAACCGAGCTCTCAAGCACCCCTAAAAATACTAGTCGAATCCTCTCAAACCAACTCGCTCATACCCTCTAAATCCCTCTGTTCATCCTTAAGTCCCTACGTCGCCGGAATCTCTCACTCGCCGGAAGCAAACGGGTCGCCGGAATCGTGCCACTGCCGACTTTGTCATACGGTAGACCACTTCTCCCTTTCTTCTGAGTTTAATCCAATTAACTTTATGTTCAAACAAATGATAACAAAATCGGAATGAATCCGTTTGTTCCAGGCGGGTATAAGTTTGGTTAAAAATGAAGAAGACGAAGTGAATTACGTGTTTTATGTATTTAAATTCTAAGTTTTAACCGGGTTAGACACACGGTCCAGTGGTGGACTGTGTGCAAACACGACATTCACGTCCCCGGTTCAAATCCGGCTCATGACCGCATAAATACGCATAACCATTTTATTTTGAATGAATTATATCAGTTGACAGTGTGTATACAAATGTAATTAAAACACAAGTTTTATCGGGTTAGACACCCAGCCCAGTTGGTTGGGTTGGGTGCAAAACACAACCAAGGTCTCTGGTTCGAGTCCCTTGGCTCACACCGGTCTGATCATTTAAATTCATTTTTAAATTTAATTGAATTTGAATGAACCTAAAATGTGTATAAGAATAATTAAAATCATGTTTCTTTCGGGTTAGACACGTAGCTCAGTTGGAAGAGCTGTGTGCACGCAACCGAGAGGTCACGGGTTCGAGTCTCAACACACGCATGCCAATAATCCAATCGAACCGGTCTGACAGACAGCTTTTCAGATCGACAAGTTTTTTTTAAATATTATTTTATTTTATTTTAATTTATTATTTTATTCCATGGTTTATATTAAAAGAAAAACTAATTAAAAATGCTTAAAAATATATAATGACAAGGGTTTAAAAATATCAATAAAAATCACAAAAATACCTTAAAAATCTAAACGGAGGTTTTTAACCGAAATATTAATTTATTTATTTATCGCGTTATTATTTTAGGTTAGTACTCCTTCATCGGTTAAATCCTCAACTCGTGCGCTCTCATCTTCAATCAAGAATACGCACCCATTGTGAGTGAATCTCTACGAATTCCCCATTTTTAATCATGTTTTGGGTGTGTCATATGTCGTACAATTTCTTTTATTTTATTTAAACATCTGTGCTAATATCATTTCGTGATCAAATGTGTATAGTTGTTATGTGGTTTATATGTGGTACATTTTATCATTTCAGTGCAATCATTTCATTAGGCCCATCAGTTCCTCGTGGGATACGGGTTGAGCATCAGATGCCTCATTAGATCGGCTCCGTTTGATTGAGCCTTGATCTCAAATACATCATTCATCATGGCATGTGTTTAATTGTGGATATACTGTGGTTTTGTGATTCGTTATATATATACATCTGCTCACATATGATTCTTGCACAATTTTATTTAACAACAATATAATTCAACTATTTAAATGTTTTATCAAGGTTCACTCGCCAACTTTTTTGTTGACCCAAATCTTCTGTCTTTACGCATGATACAGGTGAACAAGCTGAGAAAAGAAATACATAGGAATGGCCTTAGAAGAATAAACAAGTTATACGTTTGGAACAATCTTTTGGTTTATGTTTGTCTTTATATAAATTTTGTGTTGAATACTTGAAGTTTTAATTTCAATTTAATAAATATGAAACTTATTAGTAAATATCATGAGCTTTGGTGATAATCCAATCATGCCCCGACTTTTATTCCGCTGCGAGTCGGGGAGTGACATAAATATCTGTCCATATTAAGTTTGTTCGTACCCTAAGAAACGAAACACAAGTTAGGTCTTTGTTTCTTTTATAAAGCATAAAAACATCCTAATTATCTTGTTAGCAATGAAGTCTCTTGTTATTAAATGAAATTTGTTTCTTTCTTTAGCATAAAGCACAACTAAAATCGGCCGTTTATAAATTTCATTTTTACGCTTGCATTGTATTTATATGTAGAGTTAAGTTCATGTACAAACAACCTTATTGTACAAAACGTACAAATGGTATGAAAAAGCAAAAAAAAAAAAACGCGGTAATATTTTCGTAATTATTTACTCGAACGGTAATTATCAAAATTACTATACAAATGATTTTGTAGGGTAATTTTGATCTTGTAGTGTAATTTTGTAAAATGTTATTGTAGTGTAATTTTGTAAAATGTTCTTGTAGGGTAATTTTGAAACTTGCAGAGTAATTTTTGATACACTTATAGAGTATTATGACACTATACAAAATTACCTTATAAGATCAAAGTTACTATACAAGATCATTTGTAGAGTAATTATGATACTCTACAAAATTGCTCTACAATATCAAAATTACCCTAAAAGAACATTTTATAAAATTACCCTACAAGATCATTTGTAGGGTAATTTTGATAATTACTCTACGGATAAATAATTACGAAAACGTTACCTCATTTTTTAGCTTTTCACCCTATTCATATGTTTTGTATGATAAAAGTATTTGTATTTGATGTTTACATGATGATTAATCATCATGTAGATTTAAAAATAAAAAATAGAAGTGAAATTCGCATTTTCAAAGTCAATAGCAAATGTAACTTTTACGTGTATATCAAATGTTTTCTCTCTCTCAAAAGAAAAAGAAAAAAACTGACTTAATCCGTATGTTTTTCTCTTGTCTAACACATGTTTAAGAATCTCTACATGATTTTTGTTTGTTTATTTAATTGAATAGCAGGTTTAAGCATAATTAATGAATGACAAGTACAAATGCATCTTCATCTTCTCTTCTCAGGTCATGTTTATGAAGATGGTACGAACTACGAAGTTTCCTAAGAATATAAAAAGTACATAGACAACTATTATTGTGTAAGTGTGGATTAATTTGGATCAAAAAAAATGTATCTTTATATCATGCCTTTGTTAGTGTTGCAAATTTGTTGGGAACTAAAAGTAAGTTTGGTTCATTAATTTTCGTTTTCATGAATGGATTAAGGAGTTAGACTCGGAATTTAAACATTCTAAAATAAACTGAAATTTAAAGAAATAAAATCAACAGATTAACAAAACAATCATAAAGAAATTTTAATATACCTCCCTGACCTCAAACCTGGCCTCTGCTGGCTATCACACCTCGACCTGACAATTACATGCAACCCGACCCAATCGCCATCCATGACCCGACCCAGCCGCTGCCAAACACCGGTCGTAACCCGAAACCTTGTTACCATGGACCACCGTTGCCTCCCTGCCCATGCCCGACCACCACCAACCCCGCTCGACCTACGTTGGTGGTGGTGTCGGGGCAGCTGGGTCAATGTAGTGGTTCGAGTCGATGGTTGGGGACGGCAGATGCAACAAGACGGTGAATAATTGAATGTTTCAATAACTTTGGTTGAATTTCGTCATATATTGGAAGGGATTCGAGTTCCTTTACATGAAGGCTTTGAAGGAATTAAATTATTCCAATTCTAATTTCTTTCCCAACCAAACACATTTAAAACACGGAATTGAAATTCTAGTTTCAACAAAATTCGTCAACCAAATACATTAAGAGATGGAGTTCAAATTCTAACTCCAATAAATTTTGCAAACCAAACGCACCCTAAGGTTCTCAAGATGCACTGGTTGAATTTACTAAATGTAATGAAAATGATAAATCCAGTTTGAAATAATAAAAAAGAAAGGAAACTCTTAATGATCATGCTTGATTGCTAATATAAGTGGAATGTTCAACACCATGCTTAGGGCACTCATTCATTAAACAAACAATTGTGGCGTTTTGTAAAGGTTAAACTTTTGATTAATAAGAAACTAAAATGTTAATTAATTAATCATCTCAAGTTATCCAAAAGTAGTGTCTTTCAACTATAAAGGAACAACTAATTTTGAAATAATAAGTACGAATAGTAATCAAATGTTGGGGGGGGGGGGGGGGGGTCTACTTTCTTTTTTATTGATAATTGTTGGTGGGAAAAATAATTGAAAAATATCATGTTGAGGAATATTGTACCATTTCACTACAATTATGATGAGATCTTTTGATGATTTTATATGTAATTATGTATCATAATATAAATCATTTTCTGACTGTATAATGGATCATATCATATCTTTGTTTTGTGCTATATTAGTTTGATTACAATGCAATCATTCATCACTGTATGCAATCAAATGAATTTTATAGTAACAAAGAACTACTTGACCATTTCTAGTTTACTTGAGCCATTTGTTGTATCAAATCTCAGTAAAATGACACTACATACAACCTTTGTAACCGATTGTTTCTCAACAAAATACCCATATTACCAGTTTTAACTGGCATAATCGGGTTGTTGCATCATATAATCATAATGAAACCAATATATTTGATCTATGATTAGAAACCAAAACTAGCCAAGCTAATAAGAATAATCAATAGCTCTGCAAGCAAATAATATCGGCCCCATATCTTAATTGGCGCGGTCACCATCCATCCGTCTCTCTCAAAAGTAATAACTTAGTCTGTGGATATGAGGAAAAGTATTCCACCAACATTAATTTTGACAACTAAGAAGAATGCCCACATGATTTTAAATGGTCAGAAGTATGATTCATTCATGTCTTTATATGTAAAACTTGAACTCATAAGCTACAAGTTGTAGAGATCAACTGTTTGTGAAGGCAAGTAAATGCATAATTCATTAACTGGGCCAACTAGAGAATAATAATATACAAGATTTAAAAATCCTGAATAATGTTAAGACTGTCACTCAAATGGTGAACTACATGACATAAAAGTCCACACATGCATATACACTCAAACAAACAAACCGGACAAGTGTGATAAGCATCAAAACTCAAAAGACAAGTGTGACTTAGTCTACTATTATTTGGGAGTTTTTTTTTTTTTCCAGTAATATTATATGAAATTTATTTGAGTTTTTTGTTTCTTGTTTTTTCAACTTTAGTGTAAGTGTGTGTTAAGTTGATATTCACTTTTTGTTTAATTTTTTTCTTAATGTTTAATTAAATTAAAAATAGTTACTTATTTGTTGTTTTCATTCACGTGGCCCATTATTGGCCCAATCTATTATGGGACTTGATTTAGATCATACTCATAGGTGAAGAAAATTGTCGTCAAATACAAGTTAGAAAAGAAAAAGGACCTTCATCACATGTAGAGACGGGCATAATAACCGGTTCCAAACCCGACCTGGTGGAATCTATCTGGGACCGGTTCCGGTTCCTACCCGACATATAGTAGAACCGGTTCCGGGTTCAAAATACCCGATGGTTCCTACCCGGTTTCACATTTTTGGAAAAAAATAAGTTCCGGAACCGGTTCCAACCCGTACCCGGGTTGTACCCGTAACCGGTTCTTATCATACCCGGTTCCTACGGTAACCTTCCAGACCCGGCGTCAATATATTTTTAATGTGAGTTTTTTTTATAAGTCTTTGCTAGAAACAAGTATCCGGTTACACAAACAACCTAAACAAGAAACGTTAAACAAAACATATAAAACACTAAACATACTAATCATAAAACACAAATGGGTTTACAATACATAAACTAAACTTTCGATGACCCGGTCCCGGATGCTTCACCCTTTTCATTGTTTTTCGCCTTTGTCACCGGACAATGCGGTCGGTGTGTTTCTTGAGCGTCGAGTTGGCCGCCGCCTTCATGAACTTCCCGCACCCCTTGCATCTAGCCATTTCATGGCTATCCGACATCAAGCACAAGTCAAAGTGCTTCCAAATAGCGGGGTTTCTTTTGGTTTCCAAAACAACCACGACCTCATCGTTGCAAGCCATCGTTATCTCTTGTTAAAGTGTTAAGTTTATATAGAAAAACCGATTCTGTAACCAGGAACTGGTTCCAACGGTAACATTTATCAGGAACCGGTTCCACGGTAACATTTTTATCAGGAACCGGTTCTGAACAGTGAAAGTCAGGTTTTTGACTGTCAGGAACCGGTTCTGAACAGTAAAAGTCAGGTTTTGACTGTCAAGAACCGGTTCTGAACAGTAAAAAAGTCAGGTTTTGACTGTCAGGAACCGGTTCCCAACACTATCAGAAACCGGTTCCGCACCATACCCGGTTCCACACCATACCCGGTTCCATAATACCCGTACCCGGTTCTACACGGTTCCATATTCTTGGGTGTGAACCCGGGTAGGAACTGGACACGGTTCCACACCATACCCGTTCCAATGACATCCAAGCAGAACCGGGTCCGGATTGAAACCGGTTCCGGGTAATAATAAAACCTGATTATGCCCATCTCTAATCACATGTCATCTTTTGTGTTTTGAGTACTACAACAAACCCATGTTGGTGACCGTTCAAAAATTGTTAGATATGAAAATTTTGATGTGAAGAAGATCATTTATTTTGATAACAATATAACACGTGTAAGAAAAGTGTTGTCAATTACAATATTAAAGTGGAAAAGCTCCATCACATGCCGTTTTGGTTTTGTGTTTTTGAGTACTACAACAATGCCATGTTGGTGACCTTCGAAAAATGGTTTATGGAATATATATATATATATATATATATAAATATTTTGTTTGATGTTCAATAAGAAGAGAAGCTTATTCTTATTCATACGAAGTCACTGACGAGACTTTATTTTGATAACATGTAAAGAAGAGTCCCTCATTAAAAAGAAAAAGGTCTCATCATATGTCGCTATTTTTGTGTTTTAAGTACTACAACAATGCGATATTGTGGGCCTTAAAAATCGTTTATGGAATATATATATGGATGTGAATATTTGGAATGCAAAGAGGAAATGATTATTCATTTCATATTATAATTTTCTTTTACAATACGTTTCTAATCATGTTCTACTCCTATTAATCATCAATAATTATTCATGTCATATTATAATTTTTTAGAACAGTTTCTAGTCCCGTACTAATTCTATTAACTATCTATACTTGTAATTTGCATAATAGAGAGAAGATTTTACCAAACATATCAAATTATAAATGAGATTTATTTAAATTTGGTAACAAGTAAAAAGAGTGTTATCAAATATAAAGTAGAAAAGAAAAGGTCCCATCACATGACGTTATTTTTGTGTTTTTAGTGCTAAAACAATGCCATGTTGTTGACATTCGAAAAAGACTTTTATTGGAATATGGACGTGAAAGAAGAAGAAAGCATATTCTTCTTGTGTGATCATTGGTTATAATTTATTTTGGTAACACGTAAAAAATGTTATCAAATGCAAATTGAAAAAATTAAAGTCCAATCACCTATCATTTGTTTTGTGTTTTGAGTATTAAAACATTATGGAATATGGAGAATATTTTGATGTGCAAGGGTTTTCAACTGTATCCAATATATATATATATATATATATAACTTTAAATTTGGGCTATAGTATAAATTAATCTATATGTTTAATCTAAGTTCAAAAATAGCCCATTATCAAGCTCAAATAGGCTATAACGAATTTAGATATTTTAGATGAATTTTAACTAAAAAGAATTTATTCAAATTAATGCAAAGTCGATTCAAATTCGAGTTTTTAATTGAATTCGAATTGGCATTTTAAATCGAACCGAATTGACCAGTTTTTAATCGAATTCGGATTCCAGCAAAAATTCGTTATTGGATTCGATAAACACCTCATAGTTTTAGGGATTTCCCCACTTGTAAAACATCTTGAATATTTATTTGCAATTTTTCTATTCATAATGGAGTAATGACGTTGTATTTTTATGTTTAGGGTGTTTATTTTAAATGATATTTTAATTTTAATCTAAAACTTTTCATATTTTACAATTTAACCTCACAAAATTTGATGTCTACTTTTATTAACCCAACCTTTTTTTTGTAATTTAACCTCACAACTTTAACTCTGGTCCCCTATACCTTTCATCTTTCTCAAATTTTCGTTTTACGTTTGGTTAACACGGTGCAACTTGCGTGTGTTGTTCAAAGTTTTGTTCTAAAATTTGTGAGTTAACACGGTGCAACATGCGTATATGATTCAACGTTTTAACGTCTATTTTTCCCTTTGACATGTCTGTCGCAACGTGCGACCCTAGGCTGACTTAGTTTTTCTTTTCTATGTTTTACATTTCGGTCTAATTTCTTCGCATTAACACGACGGAACTTCAGTGCTGGTGCTTGTTGGTGGTGATGTGGTATTGGTGCTATTTGGTAGGGGTGTGTACAGTTCGGTTCGATTATTAGCCTTAACTGAAACTGAAGTCATCGGTTAATTTATTTTATTACCCATTCGGTTTTTGGTTATTACATTAATTGAAATCATCGGTTAATCTATTTTATTAACCGTTCGATTTCGATTATTTTCGGTGAGTAACCGAAACCAAACTAGGGCTAAAATTTCTAGTTAGAAATACATGTAATGGAGGTATAAGTATATGAAATAGATGTATAAATACATAAAATTGAGGTATAAATAAAATGCAAGTATAAATACACGGAATTGAGGAATCAAACATGAAATACATAAAATTGTGGTATAAAAGTTAGAAATATATGAAATGGTGGTATAAAAGTTAGAAATATATGAAACTATGAATGGTTCGGTTCGGTCAAATGATGGTACAAAAAAACCGATAACCGATTCTTCAGTTAATTTTGGTTCGGTTTTAGATAACAATTCGATTATTACCCACCCTTACTATTTGACATAGTTTTACGTCCGCGCCGCAACTTTCTTTACAAACATATATGTGTTACAAGAACAAAAATATTGTTGAAATATAAAATAACAAAAAAGTATAAGTAAAAAACCAGGCTAAACTTGAAAAAGTTAAGCATGACTATACGTGTGTCCAGAGAGTAAGGGTTAAATTGCTTGATTGACTTCCTATACAATTTAGATCATCTCTAATGCTTCATTGTTCAAAACCCATGAGGTGTCTAATGTGAGGAGGAAAGGCAGGGAAAGAGGAAAGTGGAGGCAATAAGATGAGAAAGATGGTGCAAATCAGTTAGTGGAGGCAATAAGATGAGAAAGATGGTGCAAATCAGTTTTTTCACCAGTTAAAAATATTTAGTTTACAATATATATAATAAAATGGGATCAAGAGAAAACGATTGCAAGTGTGAAAACAATGAGAATGGATCCTGACTGAACACGTGGCAGGGGGCGCTAAATAATATGCAGGATACTATTGTCATTGTGGAGTTTCCGCCCAATAAAAGGCGTTTTAAATTCGTTTAAAAAAAATTCCAAAAGATTTCGTATTAGCTGTTACCTTCTCCCCAAGCTTTCGAGATCTATGGCGCGTAATTTGGAACTGATCTACAGAGTAATTTTCTGATGTTGTTTTCATATTTGATTCCAGCAAATCATGTAACAGATGTGACGTTTTCTTTCTTTATGGTTATTTAATAGATTTTTTTTCTCATACGTAATATTTGAAAATGGTATTTTATTTTTTTTAATTTTGTTCTTCATATATTCATTATGAGGCGTTTTCATTATTAATTTCAATTGTTGTTTGTGATATAATATATGCTTATTTGTTTACGATCAATGGCGTTTTATATTTGGTTATCTACATCTAATTAGCTGTAGATATTGGCGTTAGTTTGTACATATTAGTTCTTACTATTCGTTGATTATTCAACTTATGGCATTTTCATTAACATGTGTCAGGAAGACTGTATTATTCAACTAGTGGGGTTTTCAATCAGTTCTTCATATTGATTATTATTCGACTAATGGCGTTTCATTATTGCGTTTTCGTTAATTCTTATTGTTTATTATTCAATTAATGGCGTTTTTATCGATAATGTTTTTTCAGACGAGGGTGTTTCTTCGAATGAAAGTATTTGTCCAAAAACTTGTTTTCCGTTTATCATCCCCGACGTTAGTGATAAGATAAAGCCAAAAATAGACATGATATTCCCAAGCCTCGATGATTGTTATTCAATGTATGTTAGGTATGCGACGGTTGTGGTTTTTCTGTTAGGAAAGAGACTGAAAAGATAAACGCCAAATGAGTAACACATATTAAATATTACATGTGTAAGAGATCTGGGATATATAAGGACAAGAAGGTTGATACGTTGGAACCTTATCAAAAGGAAAGGATTGTGCGATCCAATTTTTACAAAGAGGACTGGTTGTGGAGTACTATTATGTGTAATATTTGAGGCTGGATCATGGAAGGTCTATAAGGTTGTTGAGTAGCACAACCATGGTTTTGTTGAACAACCTGATAAGGATTTTCTCCTGTCTGAACGACACCTCACTCAGCTTTAGAAGCATGCTATACATAGCATGTCTAAGTTGAATTTGGGACCGGTTAAGGCGTTTAATGTTATGAAGACTTGTTTTGGTGGTTTTGAAGACGTGGGTGCAAGTAAAATCTATTTTAAGAACTACAAAAGGCAAATTAACTTATTTATAGGGGAATATGACGCTGAGATGGTTGTGAGACATTTGTATGAAAAAAAACCTGTCCCAGCCTAATTTCTCGTATGATTACTTCACAGACGATGATAATTGTTTAGACTTTTTTGGTGTGATGATCAATGCAAACGTAATTACACGTGTTTGGTGATGTGATTTCGTTTGATGCCATGTATCGTTCCAACAAGTAATCATTACAATTCTATTTATTTTTGTTTTTTGGCGTTTTCAATGATTAGATGCATTGGCGTTTTGTTCCAGTTTCATTTATAAATGGAGTTTTCATATGCAAATACTCTATGGTATTTGTACCGTTCACTTGTATAGACAATCACCATTGCAATGCTACATTTGTTGCAACATTATTGGTGTCAGAAACTGCTGATATGTATATATGGTTATTGAAACTTTTTCTAAAAGTTGTTGGTTCTCAACCGAAAGTTGTTGTCAGTGACCAGGATCCAGCAATGAAAAAGACTATTTTTATTGTATTTGTTGAAACGAGGCATCGGTTATGCATGTGGCACGTGATGCATAAATTTTCTCTAAGGTTGATGTTCCTATTTTCATGTAACATTTGTCGTAAAACGGGTTCTAAAACCCGCTCCGTTTTGTAAATGCAAATTATGATGATTGATACGCATTTATGTTAAGCATTGAAATCTTGTTATTAGTAATAAATAATAATAATAAAGTTGAAGTAAATAATAAAGTTTAAATAATAATAATAACATAAATTAAATAATAAAAATTAAAATAGGAAAAACCCAAATCAAACACAATACACCACTACACCACACACACCATCTGATTTTACCTTAAACAAAATAAATATTATACTGAAACAAACTTCTAAAAGCAATTCAAAACACCCACCCAGCAAAGACGTGTAACCCCCAAATCTCCATCAATTACTTCCCCTTCTCCGAATTAAATTGAAGAGACTGACTCCATTATCACTCAATTCGGTTACAAATCATGTTAACAATCAATCTTTGACAAAAAAAAAACGGTTGAAACTGAATTTTGAATTAAACCCGCAATTGCCTATAAATACCGACTCTTGTACCTCTACTAACTCGCTCACACTCTTTCATACTCACAACAAAACTCTTTGTTCACCCTTTGTTCATCATACGCTTCGCCGGAGTTGTTTGTCGCCGGAAAAACATCATCGGTGAATTCGAGTTCATAACAGATTCAGTATAATCACTTAATTTGTTTCTTTTATCATTCCATTTATATTCAATAGTGAATTTATATAACTGATATATGGTTAATCAGTCGGTTATGGTTCTGGAATTAAAATGTGAAGAAGATGAAGTTTGGGTATTGTATAATTATAATTTAAATCGGTAATAAAACCGGGTTAGACACACAGTCCAACGGTGGACTGTGTGCAATGTTAACAAGCATGCCCGGGTTCGAATCTCACACGCTTCCGATTTCCGAAATAAAACGAACTTTTTTTAAAACCTTATTCAGATCAACTCGCAACATGTATATAAATGTAATACAATTTCGGATTTATACCGGTGAGACACCCAGCCCCGTTGGTAGGGCTGGGTGCAAAATACAACGAAGGTCGCGGGTTCAAGACACGGGTTAGACAACGGTCCAATGACTTTTAAAAATCTTTTTAATAAATAAATTCTGAATCAACTTAACTAGTATATATATATATATATATATAATTAAAATCTGAGTTATAACGGGTTAGACACGTAGCTCAGTTGGTAGAGCTGCGTGCACGTCTACGGGAGGTCACGAGTTCGATCCTCACACGCTGCCAAAACTCACACGCATAAACCGTCAGGTCTGACAAGATCAATAATTTTTTATAACTATTTTTCTTAATTAATTTCATTTAAAAATACTTAAAAGTAAGGTTGTAAAGTTTAAAAAATCTCATTAAATACCACATAAATAAATCTTAAAAACCTAATAAAAAGCATTAATAGAAATGTTAATCTCAAATAAAAAAATTTATTTATTTATCGAATTATTACATTATTATTTAGGTTAGATTCCCTCATCGAGTAAATCCTAAATCGTGCGCCATCGCTATCAACTCCAAGGAACGCACCCACTGTGAGTGAATCCTTACAAATTCCCCTTTTTATTCATGTTTTGGGGTGTATCATGTATCGTTTACATATTTTGTTCTTTAAACACTTGTGCTATTACCATTATATGATCTAATGTGTGATGTAAATGTTATTTTTTGTATTGTGTGTTTACATTTTTGTCAGTTGGGTGCAATCATTCACATTAGGCCCATCAGTTCCTCGTTGGAGACGAGTTGAGCATCAGGTGCCTCATTAGATCGGCTCCATTTGATTGAGCCTTGATCTTCTTGTTCATCATTTGTTATGCTTGCGTGTACATTGATTGATAATATGTGGTTTGTGGTTAGATTTACATATGTGTTTACTCATATTTGGTTTATGCACATTTTTATTTAAATAACCAATATAACTAATTTGTTCAAATGTTTAAATAAGATTCACTCGCCAACTTTTGTTGACCCAAAATCCTATTTTTACACATGATACAGGTGGACTGGTTAAAGCAATGAACACATAGGAAATTGCCTTGGAAGAAAATTAAAGAAGTCATGAATTTTGTGTTTAAAACATATTGTGTTTGTATGTATACGTGGTTGTTGTAATTTATCCTTTTAAATTGGAAATAATAAATATGAAACTTTATAGTAAATGTCATGAGCTTTGATGAAAACCCAATTATGCCCCGACTACCATTTCCGCTGCGGGTAGGGTGTGACATTTCATGTGTTTGGCGCTTTAATATATGTGGCGTTTTGTCATTCTTAAGGGTGTGTTCTATGTTGTTTTTTGTTTATATAGTATTTATTCCATGGCATTTCTTGTTTTATACTGGTTGGTGTTAGGCTATGCAATTCAACCAATTTCAAACTTAGGCTATGCAATTCAACCAATTTCAAATAACGCATTTGTGGTGTTGTGTGGACAGGCATTCTTACACCCGAATAGCTTGAATCAGGATGGTAAGAGGTTATTAAAGAGTTTAATTTAGAGGACAATGACTGGCTTTCTGATATTTTTGCCCTTAGGCATTCTTGGATTCCTGCATACTATAGAATGGAGGAACTGTCAGGCCTTATGCGTATGACATCGGGGTCGTAGAGTGAGAACTATTTTTTTGGCCAAGTGTGCAATGCAAAATCTACACTTGTTGAGTTCATGACTCATTACGAAACTGCAATAGAAGGACAGCGTCACACGCACTGGAAAAATGACCATAAATCTCGATACAAACGACCCCAGTTGAAAAGTAATTATAAAGTGTTGGAGAACCAAGCTGCTGAGATATACACAAAAACTATTTTTTGTGACATTCAAGCTGAGCTAATTGCAATTGCGGATTGCATAAATCAACGGTATGAGAGCAGACCGATAGGTTTGTTAAGTTCTACATAAATGATGTAACATTTGTCGAAAACGGGTTTTCCAAACCCGCTCCATTTGTAATCGAATATCAAGTTATAAATGTTCGTTGCGTATTTATGCCTATTTTGATTTTTAATGATACATAATTAATAAACAAACTAATCTATAAAAGTTATAATTGATAAAAAGTAAAAATAAAATAATTAAAAATAAAATGAGGCTGTCGGGACTTAAACCCGGGTCAGCCGGAAGAGAACTCAAAGACTTAACACACACACGCATAACCACTTCACCACTTGTTGTTTTCTGTCAACTCTAGGAAACAAATGAGTTTTATAGACAAACATAAATCAACAGGTTACGCCAACTGTAACTGAAATCGGTCATCAAACGCCCAAAGACGATTTGATTACTCGCGGTTCACTGAGTTTAACCGATATACCGACGTTTTCAATCAAGTTGCTTTGAATGAACTTGAATTCTAGAAGTGGATCGATTTTTATAACCGAAAATCTTCAATTCCAGTATTACTTCCATCTTTGTACTCTTTCGCGACTCAAACATAATCTACAGACTCTCAATTACATTTCCGCACAAGTTTCAGTCCGCCGGAGAACCAAATTTTACTCGCCGGAAAGTTTCTGCAAGCCGCCGGAAAACCGTATTCTCCATCAAAACGGTAAGTCCAATACCGTCGTGGTCTATCAATTGTTAAGCTATTTCTAACTTAGACCTTTCAATTGAAATCAAATTCAGACGCTGCTATCGGATAATTCCAGTTCGCCGGAAAACTTCTGGAAATCCTTATTTTCAGCTGTGAAACGGTATGGACATTTAAACACCCTGTTAACGTTTGTTTAGCATTTCAATTCCACGATTAGCTAATCAAAACGGATAATTTGCTTGCTCAGTTGAAGTTCATAAAAACAGAGCCGACGCCTTGCCGGAATTCTGAGTTAAATTATTCCTCCGGTATGTTTGTTTCCAACACCGTCTTTGTCATTTCATCTTAGTCTTATGAATGTGTTAGTCGTTTTAAAACAAGAAACAGAGGGGTAATTTGCTGTCTGTAAAAATTAACGGAGAAGATGAACTGTGCTAACATTATAAGGATAACTAAAACTGGTATTTTAAACGGGTTATGTGGACTGTGTGCAAATAATACGCGCACGCCGCGAGTTCAATCCCTGATACACGCACCCTCTCTGTAAAAAAACGTTTTATTTTTCTAACTGAACCGGGTTAACTTACGTTAGTTGTTAAGTATAATAAAAATGTGTATATTAACTAAGTTAGACACACAGTCCAGCGGTGGACTGTATGTAACGTTAAAGCACAGGTCCCGGGTTCGAGACCTGTCAGTGACACCGGCTCGATGATTTAAAATGTTTTTGAAAATAAAAGAATTTTGGATAAGCTGAGTTAATATATAAGTATAATTGAAAACAGAATTATTTCGGGTTAGACACGTAGCTCAGTTGGTAGAGCTGCGTGCACGCGTACGGGAGGTCTCGGGTTCGAGCCTCACCCAGCGCATTTCAATTACACAATAAACCGGTCAAACAGTCAAAGTCAAAAAGTCAACGGTCAACCCAAAAAGTCAACATATTTTTATATTTTTAATTATTTAATTTAATTTAAAAATCAATTAAAAATAATTAAAAATAATTTTTTTAAAGATAGGAAATAGCCTTAAACTCGCAAAAATATATTTAAAAATTCTATTAAAATCCTTAATAAAATCCACTCATTTACTATATTTTCCGTTATTATTTAGGTTAGTTAATTCTCGTTGTTCAGCTCTTCCAACTCGTGCGCATCTCACCATCTCCAATCCAACGCACCCAATGTGAGTGAATCTTTACAAATTCCCCATTTTAATCACGTGTTTGGGGTGTATCATGTGTCTTGCTATTTATTATATTTAAATCATTGTGCATACATCATATCATGAACAAATGTGTATTCAGTTTGTTTCAACTGTTTGTGTGATTATTGTTAGATTTAATTTATTATTTTCAGTACATGCAATTTCATAGGCCGCCGCTCCCCATTACATTATGAGCGTTGAGCATGTTCCCCATTACATTATGAGCGTGAACCTGGCGTGCCACATACGATCGGCTCCGTTTGATTGAGCCTTGATCGCACAGACATTTATCATTTTCAGTACATGCAATACGATCGGCTCCGTTTGATTGAGCCTTGATCGCACAGTTACATTCATGTTATTTATTGTATGATGTTGGTATGTTATTGTATGTTATAGTTTGTGATTGCTTTTGCTACTGTTTGATTGTTTACATTTGCTCACTTATGATTATTGCACAATTTTTCATTGATAAACTAACAAGAAAATCAATAATAAATGTTTATCTAACAAGGTTCACTCGCCAACTTATGTTGACCCAAAAACCCCCATTTTTACACATGATACAGGTAAACCAGCTGCAGCAAGAAACACATAGGATTGGCCTAGAAGAAAATGATTTAGAGCTTGGAATTGTTTAGTTGGTTATTTTTCTTTGTATTTGTATGGACATGTTTGGATTATTGGGAATGTAATTTTGACTTAAATAAATATGAAACATATTAGTAAATATCATGAGCTTTGGTGATAACCCAATTATGCCCCGACTCTTATTCCGCTGCGGGTCGGGGTGTGACAGATTGGCAACCTAATGGCATAAAATATTGTAACACCTAATGGCAACCTCCCAAATGTGGGGCAAAAAACCTAAATCGAGGATAATGGCAACCTCCTACATGTTGGGGCAAAACCTCATCGAGGACGATGAGTCCCTTAGGGGGGTGATTATAACACCTAATGGCATAACTCCCAACATTGTCCGTGGACAGGAGAGATTCTTGGTTCATAAGTAATGCCCTACCTCTAAAATCACCAACGCGTTTTGGGCTTAATGCTAGTGGATGAGAGGAGAACTCCACAGTTAAGCGTGCTCTGGTGGGAGTAGTACCAGGATGGGTGACCTCCTGGGAAGTCTCCACCAGGGCAACAAAAAAAAAAGCCGTGAGTTCCTGGATGGGCCACCCATCAGAGGCAAAGCGGACAATATTGGTGATAACGAAGGGCAGGGGTGTTACAGAGTGGTATCAGAGCCACTCCTGTGCCGTTCGAGATGTTGGGGCAAAACCTCATCGAGGACGATGAGTCCCTTAGGGGGGTGATTGTAACACCTAATGGCAACCTCCCAAATATGGGGCAAAAAACCTAAATCGAGGATAATGAAAACCTCCTACATGTTGGGGCAAAACCTCATCGAGGACGATGAGTCCCTTAGGGGGGGTGATTATAACACCTAATGGCATAACTCCCAACATTGTCCGTGGACAGGAGAGATTCTTGGTTCATAAGTAATGCCCTACCTCTAAAATCACCAACGCGTTTTGGGCTTAATGCTAGTGGATGAGAGGAGAACTCCACAGTTAAGCGTGCTCAGGTGGGAGTAGTACCAGGATGGGTGACCTCCTGGGAAGTCTCCACCAGGGCAACAAAAAAACAAAGCCGTGAGTTTCTGGATGGGCCACCCATCAGGGGCAAAGCGGACAGTATTGGTGATAACGAGGGGCAGGGGTGTTACAAATGATTTCCAGCAGCCTTGTACATCTTTATTCGAGGTAAATAATGACATTTTCTGAGCATGGAGTTTATTTATATTTTTTTCCATGGAGTTCTACATACAATGTCTGCATGGCATTTTATACATTTATTGTCTTTGGCGTTTTTTCAGGTAATGTACCATAAGTCTGATTGCACCAGCAATTGCTCATGTAGGCGTTTTGAGTAGTTTAGTTTGCTATGTAGACATAAATTTTATGTTTTGAGAAGTTTGGATATTAGGGAATTTCCAAAACAGTACATTTTGAATAGATGGCATAAAGAGGCTTCGCCAAATTGCTCTTCAGATTACTCAATGAGTCGTGATTTTATCCAAACCGAGCTTGATCCCGATGTGCAAAGTATGATACGAGAAATTATTTTTGCAACGGAGTATACTTTGAACCGTTTATCTGGTAATACGGAGGAGCTATCCTTATTCAACGATCCTATTCAATCTTATATGAAGAAGGTTTAAGATATGCATATTGTTGCTCCTCCTCCTAGTACTAGGGATAGATTTGCGGAGATAACAGGGCAATATCAAAACGATAAGAATCTGATAAGAGTCCCTATTGGGTATAAGTCAAAAGATTCTGGATCTCGAAAGCGTTTGAAATCCAAACAGTAGGAAGCAATTGAAAAAAAAACAAAGCACGGGGCGAAAGAAAGACAGTGTAAGAATTTGAAAGCTTTCGAACACTACACATCGACATGCACGAAGCACGTAATTAAAAGAAAAATGACACGGTCTTCGAGAGCAAATGAAGAGTAATTTGGTGTTTTTGTATTTTTTTATTTTCTTTCTTACTCAATAGTTGAGCATGTTAGAATACATAACATACACTCACTTGGCGTTTTTCTTTTTTTATATGCAATCTTTGAGCATATTAGAACACACAACTTACAGGGTTGCCATCTGTGATTTTTAAACTTTTGGCGTTTTAAGTTGAATAAGGTGAGGATTATCTCAATAAGATTTTGTTGAATGAGATGGACAAAATACGTAATGCTTACTTAAGAATGACCTAAGAATGTAGTCCACCTCATTTAGTGAAACTTTATCGAGAACATAACTGAATCTCCAAATAAAGAGGTTTGCCATATGGTTTTAGTAAGATATGGCGTTTACTTTGGGTGTAATCAATGGAATGGCCTGAGAGGTTGTTTATATAAGATGTTTTTGGCATGTAGTTTGGGCGGAAATTTTCTATAATAAATTTTAGTAATAAAGATGGCACGCCCCATCATTAAGTTACTGTTTGTTCAGCTTTATCTGTTAAATCTGCAACGCGTCAGTCGCATCACAAAGTTTGGCGTTTTGTATGAATGGTGTTTTAGATAAAAAAAAATGAGAAAATACAACTAATTAACTTTTGTAAGTAAAATTAATGTTATGGCGTTTAACACAAAAGATGGCGTTTTGAGATATATCAGACTTGCACATTTTTAATTAATATTCTCTTGCACTTGGTTTTATACAATTGTGCAATTTTTGGATAATATGTGATTAGAGGGAATTATTATAGTTTGTGAGGATTTTAGCGTTTTATATGTAATTAGTGAAATAAAGTATTTTATTAAAAATCAGTGAAAATGACACACCACAAAAAAGAAAAGAAAAGAAAAACTAAAACCCCTCGTTAGGAGGGATCTGGTCTGAGAAGTATCCATCGCTCCTCTCGTCTTCTTCTTCTTTATCAAAATTCTCATCTAGATCTTCATTGTCATCATTTTCTTCATCTTGGAGACTTTAACACCTCCATATGAACATTTCAATCAGCAACGCCAATTTTATGGTCATGTATGGGTTCAAACATGTTGCTTTGCATAACTCCGGTAGGAAGACATGTCTCTGTTCGGTCATGATGTTTTCAATCGTGTAGACTTCCTGCTCCATGTTGTCCCATACAACACTCACTAAGTCTGTGTTTTCATTATAACGCCAAGATTGGATGATTGGATTCATAATTGGATTTGCAGGATACATAGCGAATTTTCTTGTTAATCTTCTTATAACCATCTGTGTTTTGTCACAGATGTTATCAAGAGGAATGCCAAGTGCTATGATCCTCCTTTGAACTTCTTCGTCCAAGTTCAGTATGGCTCTGGCGGTTTTCACAAACACTCTTCTTCTGTTGTCAAAGAGGATTACGAATTTATTGATTCTAGTGTTGAATCTCCACGAAACGATGTTTACCATTTGTTTTTTTTTTTTCGATTTTTTATTTTTGACTTTGGCATTTTGGTTAAAGATGGCGTTTTCTGAGTATGATCAATGGAAATGATGTTTTCATTTATATAATGATGTGTTTGGCGCTTACTTTAGGCGGAAATTTTTATAATAAATGTTAGTAATAAAGTTTCAGTTACTGTTTGTTCAGCTTTGTCTGTTAATACTGTAACGCGTCCCATCATTAATTTTTGGCGTTTGTATAAATGACGTTTTAGATAAAGATGGCGTTTCATCTGGAAGGGACTGATGTTTAATGGCAGAATTTTAATGGCGTTTTATGCATAAATATGGCGTTTTATTTTAGAGAAGTCAAAAGATCCTTTTATCATTAATGAAGCGCATCCACATAATAAATTTGATGTTATTTACGAAAACGCGACTGTACCAATCTAATTCATAGATTGTTTTGATCCTACGGATGAGAGACGTTCTCACCGTTATCACAGTTATAGGCATTTTCCCTAAATCCTGACCTAATATATAATATTTAATTTCTTAAAGGTGTGATCATCTTTGTGTTGACTATAACAATATAAAAAAATTGTATGCATGCCTAATGTTTAGACATAAATAAACATACCTAAGAATCCTTAACAAATCTTAATCAATATGTTATCGAATGTTCATGTAACACAACAAATCGAATTTCTCCCTTTTTCCACCAACACTCATGAATTTCAAACACCTCTCTTCTTGATAATCCTCACGAATGCCGCTATCTCTCTCCTCCACGTAGGCGGCATCTGCGACTAAATTGACAAATGCCTCATAAATGATCACCTATCCTATACTTATTTCCTTCACCAAACTGCCCCCTCGTCAACCTTACCCCAACACCATTCCATAATATGAACATGTATCAACCAAAACAAAACAACATGCCCCATAAATTTCATTACTAAAATCTTACTTATATATTACATTATTATTATTAATAAAGTCTTAATGGATTAATAGTCAGCCATTAAAAGTGACATTTTGGAGAAAATCAACTACAAAATGACATCATATTAATTACTAAACCCCTTTATACATATTTTTGTATTGAATTAAAACAATGTGAAGAACAGACTATTAGTAAGTTTTTATAATTGAATATCCGACTCGAACATACAACCTGAAACATAACGATAGGAAAAAAAAAATTGATCCCATGATTTTTCACCCCATCAAAACTTTTGGTTAAGCTCCACCACTGGGCAACGGTGTAAACAGGATATTTGACTATTTAATGTCCCATAAATGACCTCCAGTGCAATTACCAACCACCCCCTCCCTAAACATTAACCCTTGCATTTAACCCATTGTCACTATATAAGCAAGTCCATATCATGTGCATTTTCATACTTTCTATAAACCTTTTAACCACCTTCACATTGAAAACTTTCAACCCTCTTTGACTTTTGACTTTTCACTTTGACCAATCTGCTACATGGCAACCGCAGGAAAGCTTGATGTTGAAGTGAAGGTGAAATCTAATGCAGATAAGTTCTGGAATGCCATCATGGACTCTGCCAACATCTTCCCTAAAGTCTGCTCTGATCTCTACAAAACCGTCGAAATTCTTGAAGGCGATGGCCACAGTGTTGGATCCGTCCGCATGGTTCACTTTGCCGAAGGTATAATAATAACAATACATTTTGATCGAAAAAAATAAAAGTATAAAACTATAGAACTAACAAGTTGTTTGGTTAGGAAACAGGATCGCCAATTGTGAGATCGTCAAAAGAGAAGATTGATGAAGTTGATGCGGCGAAAAAGAAAGTGGCATATAGTGTGATTGATGGGGACATGATGCAATATTACAAGAGTTTCAAGGCTACCCTTGAAGTGATTCCTGAGGGTGAAGGAAGCCTTGTGAAATGGCTTTGTGAGTTTGAGAAAGCGAGTGATGAGGTTCCGAATCCCGACATGATTAGAGACTTTGCTGCCAAGAACTTTAAGGAGATTGATGAGTATCTCCTTAAAGCATAAACACAAGTGTTTAATACATGTTATAAAAGTCAAACTTTAGTTTGACTTGAATAAACTGCAGAGTATACTGCATAGCCTTTGTATTTACCTAAGTTGACATACGTTTATGAACAATGATAATTAATCTATAAAGTCTATTATCTAAAATTTCGTCTCAGTTTCTAGAAATACAGAAAATATAGAATCTTGGATTTGAAATTACATTTGACATTGACCCGTCCATGCACGAGTTGACCTTCGGTCTATGGTGCATCTTGCAAGAGAGGGGTGGTTTCGTCGTCCAACTTCGAGCTCACACTCGAGTCCACCATCTTTTGTTCTTGGGCTTTTCCCCACATCACGGTATAAAATCCGATGACAACAAAAATTGATCCCAACAGACTGCAAAGATAAATTAAAGTGTTATAAATTACTAATGTGTAATGTAATGTAACAAACTAGATACATGAACGTAAAACATTAAAAGGTATGAAAGCATATTCACCTTCCAAGATAGAAACCGTCGCCCAAGAAGATGACACCGATCAAATTCGAGATCACAATTCCAACCGGATGAAACATAGCTACAAAAAGCGGGCCCCTCTTTCGCACGCACCATGATTGAACTGTAACTAGAAAAGCATACCCAAATATCCCCTACATGAAAAACATACAAAGATCATACCACTAAAGAATAAAGATTAACCTTAGCATTGAGTGTGTCTACTCACCGAGAACAGAACGGAAAACAGTCTTGAATAAGGCTGTAAACTGAAGCTGCTTAGGTCAGATTCCACAATCAAAGAAACTGCACCTGATAAAACGGTGCAGATAAGACAGTATGAGAACATTAGAGTGATCACTGCAGGGTATTTCTTGAGGACAATCGCCTGAAAACATCAACAAACACGTAGTTAGCAACAACATGGTAATACACAAATGGTCATCGTTGATCAGCTACTGGTGTACAATTTTACCTGTGAAATCATATACATAGATGCAAAAATGGCATCGATTATTAAAAGGATTCCTCCGAGCACCCAATTTGAAGATGGCCCGAGAAGATTGTTTGAGATGTTTGATTTTAACTGTGAAGATATGATTGGGGGGCCTTGGTAAAGAGTCATGATGATAGCCCCTGCAATTGACACTACAGTGCCGATGAACTTCGCTTGTGTCGTTAAGTGTTTAATGTTGATCACTTCCATCCTAAAACCAGAAAGCTAAATCAAATGAGACTTGATGTTTACAAGATACTAATATGTTAGATAGCAGCAATGCTAATAGATTTTGGTGATTTTCCCATACTTTCTTTTACCTGAATAAGGCGGCAAGTATGAATGTAAAACCTGGGATGAGATTCAGCAGTGTTGTTCCAAGTGTAGCAGAGGAGTACGAGACACCGGTATAACCACACATCTGTGCAAAGAAACTTCAAGAAACAAAACACTCGGTTATAAGCCACCAGCGATGTAAACTAAAGACGGTATTCAGTTACTCGCTAGAATGAATAAACACAGTACATGGCCTCCAATATATAAGAAATAGGAGCCTGATAGTAAACTATAGTAGCAGAAATATAACAATATAACTGTCAGCTAGCTGAAATGTATGCTCTAATACGCCACATAAAGAGTAGCAATGTGAAAGCTTGGACTCTAAAGTCAAACCGAGTAGATGACATAACAAACAATGAGAAACTGAACTAAAACCATGTATCGGATAAAATGAAAATCAATCTCAAGGTGCTTCGTAAACAGGGCTGGCCCAATAGGGTGTGTGACCGCACATGGCCCAAAGTCTCAAGACGCCTAAAAATTTCTCGTTTTACATATATAATTGTTTAATTATTACATCCAATAAATAAACATAAAAGTAGTGACGGAAGAGCTGGTATAACCCTCTCAATGCCATAAATGAGGTTATGAGTTTAAGACTTAGCTCTGGGCTTTTCTTTTTTGCTCACTTCTCCTCCAGCCCATGTTGATCATGGCCGGCCCAAGGGAGGGGCAAAGTGGGTGACCGCCGCCCAGTAGAGATGGGCATAATCGGGTTTTATTATTACCCGGAACCGGTTCCAACCCGGAACCGGTTCTGCTTGGATGTCATTGGAACCGGGTATGGTGTGGAACCGGGTCCAGTTCCTACCCGGGTTCACACCCAAGAATATGGAACCGTGTAGAACCGGGTACGGGTATTATGGAACCGGGTATGGTGTGGAACCGGTTCCTGTGTGGAACCGGTTCCTGACAGTAAATCCGACTTTTTTACTGTTCAGAACCGGTTCCTGACAGTCGAAAATCTGACTTTTACTGTTTAGAACCGGTTCCTGACAGTAACCCCTGACTTTTACTGTTCAGAACCGGTTCCTGACGGTCGAAAAATCTGACTTTTACTGTTCAGAACTGGTTCCTGATAAAAAATGTTACCGTTAGAACCGGTTCCTGATAAAAATGTTACCGTAGAACCGGTTCCTGATAAAAAATGTTACCGTTGGGAACCGGTTCCTGGCAGTCGAAATCGGTTTTTTTTTATATAAACCCCTCCCTACTTACCATTTCAAAACTTAACACTCACCATCATCAACTTACAAACTCACCATCATCAACTTACAAACTCAATCATCTTCTCAAAAATCTTGCAAAATACCTATGGCATGCAACGAACAAGTTGTTACTGTCTTAGAGACGAAAAGAAACCCAGCTATATGGAAGAATTTTGATCTTTGTTTAATGTCCGACAGCCACGAGATGGCTAGATGCAAAGCTTGCGGAAAATTTATGAAGGCCGCAGCCAACTCAACCCTTAAGAAACATACTGAGCGGCATTGCCCAGTGACGAAGGCAAAGAAAAATGAGACGGGAGAAGGTTCCGGCACCGGTTCTTCAAATGTTTGATGTAACCAGTTTGGTTTGGTGTTTTAATAAAGTTTGTGTAATGTTTCTTTCTATTGTGTTTGTTATTTTTGTGTTTCTTTCTATCGTTAGTCTCCACTTTTTCGGCTATAACCGGTTCCAAAGGTAACATTTTAACGGTATAACCGGTTCCTTCTAGAACTGCATTTCCGGGTACTGATGGAACCGGGTACGGGTAGGAACCGGGTACGGGTAGGAACCGGTTACTACCCGATTCAAATGGTAAAATTGTGGAACCGGGTTGGAACCAACGGGTATTTTGAACCCGGAACCGGTTCTACTTAATGTCGGGTAGGAACTGAAACCGGTTCCAGTTCGGTTCTACCGGTTCGAGTTCGGAACCGGTTTTTATGCCCATCTCTACCGCCCAGGGGCCACTCTCCCGTGTGGCCCAAAACTTAATAAAATATATTATGTATTATATATAACTTTATTTAGATGAAAGACTATAAGTAATTGTAAAAACCCAATTTGTTTGTTAAACCAATTAACTTTTGATTTAGTTTAGGCCCGTTAAACAATTAAACCTATTTACCCCACTAAACTCATTAGCCCGATATTATTTTAAATTAGACTTTAAAACTCAAGTAAATGAAATTTGGCAAATGGCGGCAACGCAAAAAAGGCCGACTGATGATTGAAGGTTTGAAGCGGGATGAAAGGCTAGGGCTGATGAACATCATATTGTAAAAAAGAAGAGGTGTGATCGTACAAGTGTAGGCTCGAAGCGGGACAAACCGTAAACTCAACGATTCAACAAAGTAGGGAGAGTTGGCATTTCAAGGGGTGAAATTATATTTTAATTTTTAGGACCTGTTTTTCTACTCGAAGTGTCCCTGAATTCTCAGTGATTCTAACGGACGGCCTCCATTTTTTTTTTTGCTCACTTCTCCTCCGGCCCATGTTTAGTAGCCGGACAAGGCATCCGAAATCTCATATTGATTAGTAATTGATGAAACACTGGATTAACCGCTAAATAGGTAAAACTAAAACAATGTGGGGCTAGCTCACTTGCCTCTTAGTGGGTCATCACAAACAAGGTGATAAATTGGTGTGATTTAGTAGTATTAGGAGTTGTGTTAAAACTAAAAGAAACAGCAAAGGAGAAGAAGTTTACTAATTACATACCCAAGGAGGCCAACAATCAAAAATCCAACAACGATGCTAAAGCTTAGTGGAGGACTATTTGGCGATCTGCAAAAGAAACAACAAATGTTGAGAGATCAACTGCAAGAAGAAGAAGAAGATAATTATTAATTATTACCTCTGGAAGACATGAGAAAAGGGAAGAAGAATAAGTGAAGCAATGGCGTTGGAGTAAAAGATGAAGGAGTAGCTGGTCATCCCATCTGCAATGCATCCTTGCTGACTATCATCAGTAACACTTGCGCAACCTGTGTTGCCACCATGCCGGCGTATTCCTTCATCTTTTCCGGCCACCGGTGGAATATTCAATATTTTAATAAGTCAACAGTCCTAATAGTAGCGGTTTTAACCACGGGGCTAAACGTGTCCTCACAATCTATCCAACAGTCTGTGACTTACCATTAGCGACCAGACGTGCTTTGTACCTTTCTAGGGAGCCATCTGAGTTAAATTTGTGGCGGAAGAGCCACATACATCTAATAACTGGTATGTCAGGCGGTCTAGGTACAAGTTCCCATGTGTCGTTTTCCTGTAAGGCACTGAACTCGGCCATCATGGCATTCAACCAATTAGGGTCGGCAAAGGCTTTAGCGTAGGTAGTAGGGACCGGAGAAATGGTAGTGGTGGTATGGATATGTTTGGCCTTTGACCGAGTGGTCATGAGGTGAGTAATAGAAGATGTGGTTGTGGTAGGGGGTGGCTGGTGTGTAGGCTGAGTAGGTTCAGCCATGGGTACCGCAGGGGTGGATGGGACGGTAGGACGAGGGCGACAGGTGTAAACAATAGGAACATGAGATGAAGTGTGGATCGGTGGTTTGAGAATTGGGTGAGGAGGGGAAGGTGCATGAGGTGATGGGGAGAAAACAAAGCCGGGGGGTGGAGTGTCATCCAAAAACGGTAGGAGGTGAGCAATGTAGGGATAGTGTAAGGGAATGTGGTATCATCGAAGGTTGCATGACGAGAAATGGAAATTTTCCCGGTAGTGGGATCAAAACACCGATATCCTCGAAAATCCGGAGGGTATCCGAGAAAAATACAGCGAACTGACCGCGGATGAAGTTTATGCGGTTGGGTGGCGGAGGTGTTTGGATAGCACGCACATCCGAAGACACGTAAATGGTCGTAAGTCGGATGTCTAAGGTAGAGAGCAAAGGTGGGGGTGAAGTAATTTAGGCGTTTAGTGGGAAGAATGTTGTGTAGGTAAGTGGCTGTGTGTAAAGCTTCCACCCAAAAGGAAGGGGGAAGATTGGCATGAATGAGAAGGGAACGGATGATGTCATTGAGACGACGGATCATCCGTTCCGCATGACCGTTTTGAGAGGATGTTTGTGGACATGAAAAACGAAATAGAAGGCCATTTTGGGTGGCAAAAAAGTTTTGAAAGCATGGTTGTCAAATTCGCCCCTAAATCGCATTGAAAAGTTTTGATCTTACGGTTGAATTGAGTGACAATTAACTGATGAAATTTAACGAATGTTGGAAAAGTCTCCGACTTATATCGAAGTGGATAAACCCAGACAAAGTAAGAAATTATCAATCAATACCATGTAATACTTGTACCCGGATTTACTAAGTACATGAGATGTCCACAAATCACAATGAATGATATCAAACGGAGAAAAAGTAAACGAATGTGATTCATAAAAAGGTAATTGTTTATTATCCGACAAATGGCAGGAATTGCAGAAAGTAAAATGCTTATTACTAGGAAAATTAAAATTTTTGCTAAGAACATCTAGAACTTGAACTCCGGGGTGTCTAAGTCGATCATGCCATGGTAAGGAAGTAGTGGAGATAAAGCAAGCTTGTGGAGGAAGAGTTGGTGGCGTGATTGGATAGAGGTTTCTCGTGCTATTGTGGCGGGAAAGTAGGTGGCCCGTTTTGAGATCCTTCAAAGAAAAGCCAAATGGGTCAAATTCAATTGAAACATTATTATCCCGAGTAAAACGACGGACATAAACAAGATTTTTAATAATGTGAGGGCTTTAAAGGATGTTTGGTAAAATGTAGGTGCGGTTGTGAATTGGAAGAAAACTGGTGCCCGAGCCCTTAATTGGTAAAACTTTGCCATTACCGACCATAAGTTTAGTGTTAACATTAGACGAGTCAAGTTGTTGTATCATACCTCGATTTTCGGTGACGTGGCCTTCGGCTCCCGTGTCCATGATGAGATTTGGATCAGTGTACTGCAATTGCATAGTATTGAAGGCTACACTCAAATCAGATGGGCTGAGCGCGTCTAAACCGGCGGTAAATAGGCCTTGGGATGGCGGATAACCAATGAAATTGGTTGATGTTTGTTGGGCTGAATGAGGACTGTTATTTGGCCTCCATGAAGTCTGACTTGGATATGGGCAAGGTGGAGTATTCCACCAAGCCCAATGTGGATAAGTTGGTTGACCCATTGGAGTTTGAAAGGCCCAATTACCGGACTGAAATCTGTTGCCTCTGCCCCGACCCCCTCGACCACGGTATGTCTGGCTTCGTCCCCTGCCCCTGCCACGGTAATCATTCTGCTGGTTGGAGTATTGTTTGGGACTCTGATCGGCGGAGGGGTTAGGGTTTTGAGAAGGGCTGTGTGCCACCATAACAAAAGATGCTTTAGGTTGTCTAGCCTCCTGTCGAAGAACTTCATCACGAAGCATCGAGATTGTGGTATCCCAATCGGCATTTTGAGAATGGATGAGCTGGGCGGTGGTGTCGAATTCAGGAGACAAGCCACGAACCAATTTCAAGACGAGTCTGGAGTCCGTTACGGGTTGATCAACATAGGCGAGCTGGTTAGCAATTTCTTTCAACTGCTGACAATAATCATCGAGTGAGAACACGCGGTAAGATTGAGATTAACGAATTTTGCATCTAGTGCAGCAGCCTTGTTACTGCAAAAAAATCTTTTCCAGTTTCTTCCATGTGTCTCTGGCCCCGTTGAATTGGTATCAAGAACCCTTGTGAGAATATCGTCTTAAATAGTGCTGTAAATCCACTACGATACGAGTGCGTCTAATTCTTTCCACGCATCAAACTTGGGATCGGTGGATTCCGGTGATGGTGTATCATCAAGATGGTCCAGAACCTTGTACGCGACAACGTGAAATTTGAATAGCTTAACCCACGATGTGTAAGTTACCTTGGTTCCGTCGAGAGTACGGATTTTTGATTGAATGTTTGTCACTGAATAGGCTGGGTGAAGAGGTACAGGAGCCGTAGGGTTTGATGAGCCTGCTTCGCCATCTGATTTTGTCATGGAGAAGAAGAAAAAAAATTTGAATTGTTGGGAAGAAAAAAAAAAGAAGGTATGGTAATCAGAACCGGTGCTTTGATACCATGAAAGTTTCGATGGTATTGAATTCTCGATGATCCAAAACAACCCTTTAAATAGGTAGCAATACAAGATAACCCTACCTATAAATAAGGAATCCTAATCTGTCTATAATTACAAAAGATCAATACGACAAATAATAACAAACTAATAATGAGATCCTCTAAATATTTATCAGCTAAGAGTTTTGTTCTCAGCTCACCAAAGAAGTAATGTAGGTTTGATTACATAAACTAATGAGACCAGTAGCACTTATGTAAAAAAAAGTGCTAGATTCTATGATATCATACCTAGAGGCGGAGAAAACTAAAGGCTTACACTAACAATTCAAAATAAAATAAATCTATCAACCTAGTCAAAACTCAAATCTAGAGTTCAGTTATCACAACCTCTTGACATTCAAAGATCTTAATTTATATACTATTTACCTCTTAAAGAAGTGAATAAAAACCATCAACCGAATTGCTGATGTGAGACGCCATGCTAGTCGCCATGTATGCACACAAAAAAATGCTAACATGATTAAAAAAATTCTAACTTAGAAAAAGAATATTCTTCCAATAAAAGTTATATTTGAAATACTTATCAAATTTGATACCTAGTATAATACGTATGTGCACAAAAATGACATATGAACCGTGACATCAATTATTTTAGAAAAATAAATTAGCAAAATAGGGGATTGGTGTATCAAAATAGTTTATTTTTGTGTGGGTAGAATGGAGGCGGATTGACCCAAATCCTCTTAACAAAAAAATCTCTCATTTTAACCCGTTACCCAACGGTAACAATTTCAACTAAAATCAATGCTAATTAGGTTTAAATTAATATCAGTTTGTTTGAAATCAAACTACAACAATTAGCGATCAAAATCGCTAATTAAGATTAAATGACCAATGTACATGCTCCTCAACAATGAAACTGAATTCTCCAAAGGACTTGTACAGAAAGTGCGACGACTGTTCGTACACTTCTTTTTAAGCTGATGTTCATCCACTGTCTCGTCTTTCAAAGAAGCAGCGATCACCACAACATCGATACTCGATTTCGACAGGAAAATACTCATGTATACTACAAAAACCAAAGCAACCAGTCGCTACCTAATACAAAATCCAATTCAGTTTACTGTAGATACTTTTAGAGAACTTAAAATTTAGAAGAAACATGAAAAGAATCAAAGAAATTGCAAGCTACAATAGTATGAGAAAATATAAAAAACCAAAATCTAACTTTTGGCCTTAGGATAAACAAAGATGGTAAGCTTCATGTTTGAAAAAGAAAAAAAAAATGATTTTTGATGGTATGACTTCTGAAAATCAACTTAAACATACTTGTAAAAAAACAAATTCATTTTATCTTAAAAACAGTATTGAGCTTGAAGATAGACCTTGTGTACTTTTTGCAAACCTACATTAACATAAGCAACAAAAAGAATGCAAACCCACCATAATCAAGATATATATTGATCTAATGCACTCTACAACTTTATCATTTCAGTTTCATGCTGGTTCAATGGTCCGAGTGCCTCAAATATCCACTTTTTTGACATGTTTGATCGAAAATTGAACACAAGTCAACAAAATTCCATTAACCTGAATCATAGCACAAATTTTGGTAGATTACAAATAAGTAACATTAATTTGAGGTTAATGTAAGATGAAACCAACTAGCTTTTGACGCTTTAGTCTCTTATTTTTTTAACTTACTGAACACGTTAAATACTTATGTTGAACAAATACATATACGGGTTAATGTTGGTTAAAATGAACAAAAAAATTCAGCGATTCAGTCCCTTAAGATTGATATATGTATACCAACTGAACTATACCGTTAGTGACCAAGGTTAGTGTAATAGATCAGAAATGCAAAAATGGTTGAAATATATATGTAAACTTACTTTTCATTATTTTCACATTCACTCAGCTCCGATCGTGATTCTTTTGCGAGCATTCCAATCCGGCGATACCACAATTTTTGTCTCGCGGCTAAAAGCTAATTCACATCCACCAGTTCAACATCAAAAACCAGCCATGAATTGGGTGGTATAGCCGAACCAGCACCTCTTGCACCATACCTACATACAAAACATGAATTACTCGTATTCAAAAACTTTTATGAGGTGTATAAGTGTGTATCAAAAGCGATGAGGATCAAATGGTTACGACCACCACCTGCTCTAGTGGTGTATGTTGCTCTCTTGATAGCCCGAACGTGGCCCTGCACCGCCGTTTTTTTCGACAGAACGTGACCCACTGGGCAACACTATTGTTCTACGTCACCAACAAAGGTAATCCACAATATACTTGTTATAAAAAATTAAAAGGGGAACTGCACAAACATCATAGTTTGTTGCATAAAATGACCTGCATCACAACAGTTCATTAATAAGTGTACATACTGAATGCGTTTGGAGAACCCATTTACGTCATAAAGGGTTCACTGATGAAGCCATTAAAAATTAACGTCAGTACTTCCAACAATCACGATAGCAATCACAGACTCACCACAAACAATGTCAAATGCAACTGCAATAATACCGGAACACTATGGGTATGATAAGACGTTTATCCTTTATATAATATTCTTTGTTTGTTTTCCATATAAATATCAAAATAACTATTGCTGTAGACGATTTTGTATGTTTTTACTTTTCTTTTGGTAAATAAAACAACATAATAATATAATAATAATAATAATAATAATAATAATAATAATAGTAATAATAATAACTAACTTAATTACTCAAATAAACTCTTTCCTAATAAGAAATGAAGAAAGAAAATAAAAGAAGAAATTGTTGATCGATTTTCTATATTTTTTCAAAAAGGAAGAAAGAACTCGCTTGGAAGAATTTAGGGATTTTCAATAATCTTCATCATTCGCGTTATCCTTTTCATCATCACAGGCAACAGATCCCAAATTCGCCTTCAGATCCTCATAATTCACCTTCTCCAGATCTTTATTTCATCACAAATACATACACAATTCCGGTCACCGGTTATATATACTTCGTTTTTGCACTAAACACCTCTGGATCTGATCGAGCTCTCGCACGGTTTCACCACCGAATCAATCATGAATCCGTTTTCTTCTGGAACGCGATTACGGTAAGTTGCTTGTTTGTTTGTTCACAACTAATATTATGTGTTACGCGTTCTTTTGTTTGATTAATTTTGAACTTTGTTTGACCTAATTTGTATTAATGTGATGTAGAATATCTGAATTGGATGCTAGTTCGGTTGTTTAATACTTAGAACCTATGGTTTGTATGCATTTTGTGTGATTAATTAGAGTATTTTGGTTGTGGTCACTCAATGTTGATTGTTGTTGTTTATTTGACCTAATTTTATTTGATGCCATTGGTTTCTGGAAAGGTAGTAATTCATATATAGCATAATATGCTGTACTAATATCTTAACAGTCAACACAGATATGTACACCATCGGTACTATAGTAGTATAGTGAACACATGTCATTAGTTTTGTTAGGTTTTCGTATACCAAGTTAGTAGTGATGTGGAGAAGTGCTAAAATGTAGCCTCTTGTTGTGTGTACAGATTGTTTTATAGGAAAGTAATAAACTAGTTAGAGAAGGTTTTTAGGTATACTATCTGGTGATAGAATTCATGTTGAACACTTGAACTGATTATATTCTGAGGTGAAGAAACGGAATTTAGGAAGTAACGTTTCCAAAATAAGCTTTTTCAGGATCTTCAGTAGAAGGAAATAGATGATCTGCTGAATGGAGAAGTATTTGGGCCTATTTGAGTCAACTGCCAAGTGATGAAATAAATTAAGTTTTAACTCTAAGATAGAGTGTGAGCTTATGTTTCTGTGAATTGAAAAGGCTAAGGCATGTTGGAGTTTTGCCGATGTATAATAATCTTGTTGGTCGGAGAACATGATGGTTATGACTTATGATGGCAACTGACTTTGCTGTTATTACATGTATCACTTTTATACACTAAAAAGGTAACATTAAGGATTAGCCTTGACAATCAGGTCATTCATGAAGGATTATACATAGCTAACCTGATCTATCCACGACACTACATGTTTCAGTATGTAGAAAATTAGCTAGCAAGCAAAACAACAGCTCCATTTCATCATGTTGTTTCATTTTTGTTATGTGTGAGGCAATCAATATGTAATAACATGTTATTCAGTTGGATCTAAATGAGATTATTGATCCACTGTAGGGACATGATTCGGGCAATACGTGCTTGCAAAACTGCTGCAGAAGAGCGTGCTGTTGTTAGAAAAGAATGTGCTCTTATTCGCGCAGCAGTTAGCGATAATGATAACGGATATAGACATCGTAACTTGGCAAAACTCATGTTTATTCACATGCTAGGATACCCCACACATTTTGGCCAAATGGAATGTCTGAAATTAATCGCAGCTCCTGGCTTCCCCGAGAAAAGAATAGGATATCTTGGACTCATGTTGCTTCTTGATGAAAGACAAGAAGTTTTGATGTTGGTCACCAATTCATTAAAACAGTATGCTCCTCACTTTCTCCTTTCTTTTACACACACACACACACATCTTGTTGAAGAAGGGACGTCGAGTCATTTTGAATACAATATTGTCAAAATCTGCAGAGATCTTAACCATGCAAACCAATATATAGTGGGACTAGCTCTTTGTGCTTTGGGGAATATATGCTCAGCAGAAATGGCGCGTGATCTTGCACCTGAAGTCGAAAGGTTGCTGCAATTTCGAGATCCAAATATCCGGAAGAAAGTAAGTCGATAAAAAAATGAAAATATACAAAATGGACGTGATGCATTTCATGATCTTGAGCGTATTATTATTGGGATGGCAATGGGCCGGGTATGGATCGGGACTCGGGTATGGCTAATCCCATACCCATACCTGGCCCATTGCCCGTCGGGTATTTGGCGGATATTTACCCGTCGGGTATCAGGCATACCCATGGGTATCAGGTATACCCGTTGGGTTTTCATGTATATATATTTTTTACTTTCCTTTATAATTTTATAAATAAAAATCTATATAATATATATTAAATCTTGATAAATCACATACATATCATCATCACCATAATAGTATTTGATATAATTTAAAAATGTGAATAATTATAATAGTAAACTCAAAAAATAATTTGTATTTCATAGCATATAAATATGAATAATTGCATCAAAATATATATATTTCAAATGAAAAGTTTATTTTTCAAGATAATAAAGATACAAGAATGAAACATTACTAAACAATAGTTAAAGGAAAATAAATATAGAACTTAAAAGTTTTCGGGTATATATTTCGGGTAAACGGGTATATAGTTTAGGGTAATCGGGTCAGGTATCATCTAACCCATACCCGCGAAATATTTTGTTTCCATACCCATACTTGGCTCAATACCCGGGTATTGGGTATACCCGTCCCAAATGCTTCGGATTTTGGGTATATCCATTGGGCTCAGGTATTTTTGCCATCATATATCATATAATTCTCACATATTAGTCTTCATTAGCTTCATACTAACATAAGCTATTACATTGTATAGGCAGCATTATGCTCAATAAGGATCGTAAAGAAAGTGCCTGACCTTGCAGAAAATTTTGTGAACCCTGTTGTTTCATTACTTAAAGAAAAGCATCATGGAGTCCTTTTAACTGGGATACAGCTCTGTACAGAACTCTGTAATCTTAGTGAGGAAGCTCTAGAGTATTTTAGGAAGGTATATTGATTTCACTTGCTTGTGTCTTTTTTCTTCTTTTTACCCTTTATTTTTAGTTTTTTTAATGTACGTTTGTGTTAAGAACACCTGGTGTATGATTTCTACTGGCAATCTTGTAAAGTTAGTCTTATTAAAGACGTTTTTTTTTTGGTCTAGAAATGCACGGAGGGATTGGTGAAAGTTCTGAAGGATCTTGTGAACAGTTCATATGCTCCTGAATATGACATTTCAGGTATTGCAGACCCTTTTCTCCATATAAGATTGCTTCGCCTTTTGCGTGTATTGGGTCATGGAGATGCTGATGCAAGCGATTCTATGAATGACATTCTTGCTCAGGTCAGTTCATATATTTTATATATAGCCTATCATAATTCTAATTCATTTTTGTTTAAGAACTGAATGGATTCTATCTTTTGACACATATAATGGAAAACCGTCGATTGATAATGTCTATTGATGATCTTGCAATGAATCTCCTTACACTGTTCTTGCGGAGTTCCCTTTTTAGGTGGCAACAAAAACTGAGTCGAACAAGAATGCAGGGAATGCAATACTGTATGAATGTGTAGAAACCATAATGAGCATTGAAGATGTTAGTGGCCTGCGTGTTCTTGCAATCAATATTTTGGGGCGCTTCTTGTCTAACCGTGACAACAATATCAGGTGAGCGGCCTGTGTGCTCTTGTAATATAATGTCTATGTCTTACTGCTGGATTTTGGTGTTTATAGTAAACTTTGAATCCCACGTGGCAGATATGTTGCACTGAACATGCTGATGAAAGCCGTTTCAATAGATGATCAAGCTGTGCAGAGACATCGTGCAACAATCTTAGAATGCGTAAAGGTAATTTTTTCATTTACAAGTAGACAGTTAGACACGTGCGTTTTGAAGCTACACAATTTGCCAATAAAGAGTGGCTTTTCAAGTTTCAACTATTTTATGTAATGCTTCAGATGAATTATTGCAAATTTATATCCACAAAATCTTATGCAACTTTCATACGGTGCTCATTGAGTCTTCAGGATTCAGATGCTTCAATTCGTAAAAGAGCTCTTGAACTTGTATATCTTCTGATGAATGAAACCAATGTAAAAGCTTTGACCAAGGATTTAATTGATTATCTACAAGTAAGTGACCAGGACTTCAAGGGAGATCTGACCGCCAAAATTTGCTCCATTGTTGAAAAGTAAGTTCAGCGTTTCATCCTTTAAAACAATATCTTGTTCAGAACAATATAGTTATGCTCTGTTTTATGCAACTACCCAATCTTTTATCTGGATGGGATACCAATTACCAAATATCTTACACAATATTATCTTTACAAATGAAGAACACTTTTTCTTTGTTGTTGTTTTAGGCTTTCTCCAGACAAGATTTGGTACATTGACCAGATGCTCAAGGTTCTCTCTGAGGTATGCATTATTAGTATCTAATTACTAACCATATTAAGGAGAATCCTAGGTATAATTTGTAATCCATGTAGGGTGTTGTGACTAGCCTGTAAATGAACCGAACGTTGTCTGGTCGTGAACTTGTTCAGTGGGAAGTTTGTTTATGTTAATTTATTTATTAAACGAACGAACATGAACACACGCGTTGTTCGTTCATGTATGTTCGTGAATGTCCATTTATGTTCATTTATTTATATTTGTTTGTGTTTGTTCATTTATGTTCATTTCAATTTAAATACATAAGCAGTTATATTTGTATAACATTCAAGGAACTTTCTAACTACTTATATGAATATAACTAATTAGTAATTGGGCTTTCTAGCTACTAATAGAAATTGGGTTTTCCAATGGAACTTATCGTAATTAATTACTAATTTATATAAAAAGTTACTTTATGTTTGTATATGTTTAGTAAATTATGTTCATTTGTGTTCATTTATGCTCATTTATGTTTCTTCAGTTTTGTTCATTTCTGTTTATTGTTTGTTAAATTATGTTCGTTTAAGTTTGTTTCTTTACGTTCGTGAACTGTTCATTTAGGTTTTAAACCAACGAACATAAACGAACATGAACATGCCCATTTTCTTAATAAGCGAACATGAACAAAAAAATGTGTTCGATTATATGTTCATGCTCAATTAAAGTTAAATGAACGAACACGAACATGTCTCTGTTTGTGTTCGTTCAGTTCATTTACAGCCCTAGACTCTTGTCACATTGCATGTTTTGGATTTATTACTAGTTTAACATTTGCTTAACGGACTACTAACCTTGTGTTCTGTCGTCAGTAGGCTGGCAATCATGTAAAGGATGAGGTATGGCACGCTCTAATTGTTGTCATAACCAATGCTTCTAACCTCCATGGATATACAGTACGCTCACTCTACAAGGCAATCCATAAATCAGCTGACCAGGTACAGTTCTTCTCTTCATATGTACTACTTAATTCTGGATATCGATTGATATTATCTGTTGCTTCGAAAAACAGGCAACACTTGTTCGTGTGGCTGTATGGTGCATTGGAGAATACGGTGACATGTTGGTGAACAATATTGGAATGCTTGATCTGGAGGACCCTATAACTGTGAGTTTGCTTCTTCATATTCAGTTCCTATATTAAACTCGGTATGCCACTCTTTTCGGAATATTTAATAATTTGAGTTGTTATGAACAGGTAACTGAGAATGATGCTGTGGATGTTGTTGAAATTGCTATTAAACTCCACACATCGGATCTTACCACCAGAGCTATGTGTTTGATTGCTTTGTTGAAGCTATCTTCCCGTTTCCCTTCTTGCTCACAGTAGGTTATTAATTTGATCATGAAAATCAGGCTTTGGTACTCCATTTAATGTAATTTCTGATAACATTGTTCTTTCAGGAGAATAAAGAATATTGTTACACAATCTAAAGGAAGCCTTCTGCTTGAACTGCAGCAGAGATCAATTGAATTTGATTCTATTATTGAAAAGCATCAGAATATAAGGTATGGACCTGTAATTTCCTTAGTACTTAAAAGAACTTCTAAAGTGGTTTATAATATTAATAATTTAGCCCCTGGGCATGTAGTTCAGCTGTAATCGAGCTGAGTCGAGCCGAGCCAACTTAAACGAGCCAGCTCGGCTCGGCTCGATTATTTTGTTGAGTTGAAAAGTTGAGCTTGAGCTCGGCTCGTAAAATGTTCGAGCCTATCGGGCTGGCTCGTTTATTTTTAAATCTTTTTACAAATATTGAAAACAAGATAAAAACAAAAATTTCACATATATATATCTATATGTATTATTTTTATGTTCTAAGATTTTAAAGACCAAAAGGCATGTTAAAAGTATTATATGTATATTTTCCCCCTGTTTTTATATGTTACTGATTATTTAAACTTAAAATGTTAATGCTTCAACCCCTCCTACATATTTTTATTTTAATATACTTAAAATTAAATCTAGTCTATATAAAATAAAATGAATCGAGCCAGCTCGTGTGCTCGCGAGCCAAGCCAGGCCTAGCTCAAGCTTGGCTCATTTACAAATCTAACCGAGCCAAACCGGCTTGTTTACAACCGTGCTTTTTTCGAGCTTTTTCGGGCGAGTTTCGAGTGATCCACAAGCTGCGAGCTTTCTGACACCCCCTGCTCAGCTGGTTTAAGGGTGAAGTGCTTTGTAGCTTTTAAAAACAGATATTAATAATTGAATGTAATAATGATGCATGCTAATGAACATGTGAAGGTCTGCCCTAGTTGAAAGGATGCCGGTGCTTGATGAAGCAACTTTTAGTGGAAGGAAGACTGGCTCTATTCTAGCACCAGCTGTTTCAACTATAAATTCCGCCAGTGGAGTTGCCATATCAACGGCTGCTCCATTAGTAGATTTCATTGATTTAGGAGCAGATGAACCTGCAGTTGCTGCACCTACTTCTTCGGGTAGCAACTTTCTTCAAGATCTTCTTGATGTCGGTACATCCCCCATTCCATCACAATCAGGTTAGAGCTCATTTTATTCTATAAAGGTATTATACATATAACAATTTAGGGTGAGATTTTCACTGTAGCTAGTGCCACATCTAGCTACAGTGATATTGATAGGAATCGGAGTGCGCAATGGGTAGAAATTTGAAATTAAAATGAAACAGATCGATCTACAGTTTGTTTATGATACAGAAACACCACATAAACGTAGGGTAGGGCAAACTAAAATTGGATTAAGATACATATACACCACTTAATTCGCAATTAGACTCCAAGAACACCATTCAAGTTGCCACACTTGAACTAGCATGGAAGAATTAATTACTCCCAAGATCCATTGAGAAAATTAACACAAATTTTCAAACTCATAAACTCGCTTCCTTGCTTCATTCGATTAGTACATATTTAAACTACAATTACAATAACCGACAGCTACTCCCATTATCCTTGTTCATGGGTTTTACTAAATAAAATAAAAATAAAAAAACACATGTTGGAAAATAAACAAACTGCACGAAACATGGACTCATGCAAATAAAAAGAAAAGCACAAAAATATAACTTAAAAATATTAGATGAAATAAACGTGACTTAAGGGATCGCTATCAGATCTGCTTTTCGTTTTTTTTGTTTTTGTATTCGTTTCCTTTTTTTAACCCCTCAACTTTCAGCATTTATAACACTTACACCACACGACTTTCCAAGAGTATTTTAAAATGTCATTTTGACCCACTCGCGTTTACGTGCTTATTTTTATGTACGTGGGTCAAATTTAATACATTTTCGTGCTTATATTTATTTACGTTTTCGGTTGGTCTATGTTTTGACATAAATTTTGTTCGGAAACAAGTTGGATCAAATTAATACGTTTTCACTACGCGGTATAGTTTCAAGTTGTCTTACGTATCGACGCCGCCACAACGCGCTTTCTCGTTCTTAACATAAAAAATATTGTTCTCTTACGTGCTTTTTTTTAAGTACGTTTTGGTATAATTCCAAGTTAGTTTACGTTTCGACATAATTTTTTCTCGGTAATGTGTCAGGTCAAATATAATGCGTTTCCGTGGTTATTTTTATATGCATTTTAAGTTGGTTTATATTTTTACGTAAATTTTGTTCAGAAACGAGTCTGCTCAAATATTTGTTGGTATAAATCCGAGTTACTTTTAAGTTTTGCCGCCGCCACAACACGCGGTGGGTCAAAAACTAGTTTACTACAAATCTGAACATATGTTTGTTTTACCTTTGTATCAGGTAAAACCGAGGCTCAAAAGAGTGGCACTGATGTTCTGCTGGATTTACTGTCAATCGGGCCATCCCCTCCCCAAAACAGTTCATCCGCACCCGACTTATTATCATTAAGTCAAGATAATAAAACTTCTGTTAGTCCATTAGATAGTCTTTCATCAGCTACAGGGCCAACTGTACAAACATCTTCAACAGCTATGATGGATTTGTTAGATGGGTTCGGTCCTAGCCCTACACCAACTAGTAAGTATTGGCTAATTTGCACTCAAGTCTGTTTAAAAAGAAGACTTTTATGAAATATTATATTTACAACCATTGTTTCATAACAGAAGACAACGGTCCTGCTTATCCACCGATAGTTGCTTTTGAAAGCAGCTCTTTGAGGTTAACATTCAACTTTTACAAACAACCTGGAAGTCCACAAGAAACCCATATCGAAGCAGACTTTACAAACAAGTCTTCTGATGTTTATACAAACTTCATTTTTCAGGCAGCAGTCCCAAAGGTAATCTCCCCTCATTTCAAGTGGATATTTTGTTTTGTTTTTATTAATCATAAGTTCATAACATGAGTATATCTGTTTCAAACTCCACAGTTTCTTCAACTGCATTTAGAACCTGCTAGTAGTAATACACTTCCTAAAAATGGTAACGGGTCAATAACTCAGAAGTTACGGGTTACCAACAGTCAACATGGCAAGGTACTATTCACTTTCGAATTACTTGTTTAGTTTCTATTGTTCACTCTATAAATGATGAATATTGTGTACTTTAGAAATCAATCGTTATGCGCATAAGAATAAGTTACAAACTGAACAACAAAGACGTGCTAGAGGAAGGGCAAATCAGTAGTTGCCCTCGTGACCTATGAAGCTGAAGCTCCTTTGAAGAAATTGATCCATGTCATTTTTTTTTGTTACGAGGACGTGGATGTGTGATGAGGCCCGGTTGTGTAAGATGGGCATGGAGATCCTTTGGAAGCCAAACACATAGGTGTAGCTTCTATGTAATGTTTGTTCCACTTTCTACGTCCCAATGGAAGTTTTTGGTTTCTTTTACTTTTTTCACCATCACTAATATTGATAACACTTGTGTTTGCCATTACACTCGTTAATATTTTGCAATGGTGGCCTAATGTGTGTCGTTTTGTTGTAGGGCTCGCAATTCTTAAGGTGTTAGTTGTATTAGGCGTGAGTCAGAATAGTTTGAAATGTAGAACAAACAAATGATAAGGAACTATAAAATACCAAGGTTTTGTATGACTAATATAAAGTCATAAGCATAACATTAAAGATCTTTGTCAAGTCGCAATTCGGTCATGTGTTGTTGCATGTTTGATGATGTATAATTGAGCAATAAGCTTCATTTTTACTCGTATCAACCTAAAGCAATTACTTTGTACTTTAATATTCGTCTTCTAGATCTTTGTCAATTGCGTTTGCATATAAGAATATCAGATAATGCTTTACTACTTGACATATAGTTTATCTTTATTTTACAAAGAGGCATGTCTATAAAACTAACGAGTCTTAGACTTTGGTTTTCAAGTATATATACAAGCTTTTTCCGGAACTAGTTCTTTCTATGCTCACATGTTTCTTTGACATTACGTTTAGTGTTCGAATATTGTTAGGATATTTAGGATCTGCTTGAACTGGATTTAGAGAACTGGCTGAATATTGTACAAGGATAGAGAGTGTTGCAGGTTTCAGGATATATTCATCGTGATCTAACAACATAAAGCCATTTTAAACAGAAAATAAAAATAATCAGCAAAAAACAATAATCATTTTGCTTCTCCTTTTAGGGGTTTTGATTTTGTAATGTTTTATTAAAGGGAATTGAAATTGAAATGGATTCTTTTAAACATTTGTGTAGGGTTTGATATGTAAATTTGATAAGAAATTGGAATGTTTTAGAAGTTAAAAACTAAATTACCCTTGTATCAAACTCCCTCTTCATTTCATTCCATATCTCTTTCTTTGACTACATTACATGGATGATGATGAAAAACATCTTCTTGTGCCCTTCGCCTTCACCAACGATGAAAAATTGTCGAATCTAACATCTTGTTGTAGCCTCTGATTTTCATGGTGAAGACGGCTTAAACATGGGTACCTTCGATTCAAAGCCATTGGTTCCAAACTTTCACTCGGACAAGGTTATAGTTGGACAATGATTTCACCAACGATTCCAATAATGAACAACAATTTCAGACCTCGTTGTAGCAGGGGCCTTCACTAGTGATGGAGAAACAATCGAAACAATGAACGCAGAAGAAATAGCTCACATTGTCTCTCCATCACATCAAACTAGATTTTGATTTTAGTTTCAAACGCTCAATTGGTTTATCATTTATGAATATGCAAAATTAGTTGAGAGTTTTTTTTTGGTAATGCTTAAACTTTTTAATGAAGTGTTTGAAACTGATTTTTTTTCACAAGCAACGAATCGTTTATTCCATCAAACCAATCCAACCTAGCAAGGTGCTACATTGGATATCTTACAAAGCAAACACAAAATAAAAATACATAGCTGCAAAACATTCAAATTAAAGATTCTCCAGTTGCTCCAAGTCGTGCTCCCCATCTTTGATCTATTTGAAATCCACCCGTACAATCTTTCCTTTATTTCTTCAACCACTTTGTAGATACAAATTTCCTCCAAGCTGTTCTAAAGTTTTTGGAGGTCCTAAGCGAACTACAAAGTTGGGACCCTATTGAATTGGTGTAAATAAAACCAACAATTAAGATTTGACACATTGAATACCCATAGCGCCCTAATTTCGCCCAATCCGCAATCAGTTTCACATTGATTACTCAAAAGACGCCCCCAAGTAACGAGGGTTGGTGTGTTGCGGCGCTACTTCTGGATTCAGGAATGAAGCGTGAATGGACAGTGTGGACTCTTGTAGTAAAATTCTAAATCTTGGGCCTAGAAACATTATTTAAATGGGCAAAAAACAAGTCTAATATACGATAAGAAAAAAAATTGGAGGCCCTAGGCCTTAGCTTAGGTTGATAAGTCTAATGGACCGGCCCTGATTTTCTTTCCCCTGAATAGTTTTTCGTTCCTAGCGATCCACATACTCATATGGTTTGTGAGAAAATTGATAACTTAGGAAAAGGATTTGTGATCCCCTGAATGTTCGTTCCCAGGCTCATGATATTATAGCCTAGTGGCATCTTGGGATGCGATAAGACTTAGGGACCATAAGTGTAACACCCCGAAAATCGATTTGGTGAGTCTAACTGGAAAGACCGGTCAAGGTCAAAATTGCACCTATAACTTAATCATTGCGCTTGTCTTAATAGGATTAGCGTGGAATAAATATGTTCACAGGTTCATATGATCGGGTGGCTAGAGAGTGACTTACTATGATATATGATAAAGAGAAGGAGTACAAGATTAAAGTAACGGCCCATGAGTCTTACACATGAAGGGCGCATACGGAAAGTCCTATGATAATCACAGACCGAATAGATGAACGCCTTGAAAACAAACATGTCAACCAAGAAAAAGGGGCAAGAAGGGAACATCGAAAGGGCGTCGGACACCACTTTGGAGTCCGAAAGACGCTACCATACCTTCCTGATAAGATTACTGAATGATTAAAATGTGAGCAACGCTTAAGTGAAAACCGAAACTAATTCCCTTGGGCTTGACACAAGGAGCAACGTAAGTAAGGTTTCGGGGACGAAACCTCTTTAAGGGGGTAGATTTGTAACACCCCGAAAATCGATTTGGAAATTAAAGCAAATTAATCACGGATGAGTGGGTACAATATCATTAGTGGTAAAAATTAACCCGATAAACATTAGGACTTTAATGAATAAACCTAATGGTTAAATAAAGATGAATAAACGTTTTCATAAGATAAAGTTTACAAAAGACTCGGGTTATGAGGACTTAATCTAAGTCGGGTCGTAACATCCCGACTTGATAAAGTGAATTATTATGTTCATTTGTTAGGTGACAAGATGTATACAACTATGAATATTTAACTTAGTTAGTATACTTGTTTATTTAAAAGATAAAAGGTTGTGACATGAAATTAGATAATAAAACATGGAGGGGGTAAATGGAACACTCTTAAAAGTTGAAAATATAAAATGATAAAAACACACACACACACACGCACAAACACAAGAATGTGTGTATGTCGTATGAAGAGGAGGAGAGGGAGACAACCTCCCTTACTTAAAACAAAGACATCTCAAGAATTGAGGGTGAAATTTGAGCCAAATCCTTGCATAATCAAAGGTTTTTAATCATCTAAACCTATAAATCACAAAGTATGTGTTGAATTTGTGTATGATAAATTTGTATGTTAATTGGGTTTTGATGATATGATGAAATTGATTAGGATGTTCATAAGCATCATACTAGTTTGTAGGTGTAAAATATTTGAACAATTTAGAGGTTTAAGTATATGTTCATACTTGACATGAAATAGATTTTGTATGATATAAGGAAATCAACGTTATATTGATGTTGAAATGTGTTCGAAATCATCATGTATATAAGAATGTGTGAAGAACTTGAATAATTTAGGTGTTCGAATGAATGTCTAATTATATGGTGAAATGGGGTTTTGCATATGAGATGAAAACCCTAATTTCTAGTGTCATAGTTTGATGAATTAGTTTATGATGCTTAAAAGTTTATGTTAACTTGATGTTGTTAAGTATATAAATTTGTTAAATTTGAAGAGATAAGTTAATTTTGTATAATAAAGTTAGCTAATATGATAGCCTAAAAATAATGCCTACTAAGTGTATGATAAAATGCTTAAATGAGTTTATTAAACTTGTTAATGCATTTACATATATCATTTGACAGTTTGACTTTTGAAAGTTAAACTAACCCATAGATTTGGATGAAAAAGATAATATAAAAATCTATAAGATGATGGTCATGGTGTAGGATGACTCAGTGGCGAACCCACCATTAGAGGGTCGGGGTCCCGGGGCCCAATCTTTTTTCAAAAAATAGTAGAGACGATATAGAGATTTTTTAAAGGATCCCATAAAAATATTTATAGAGACCCATAATATCATACTCAAACTTGTTAGAGTGGCAAACGTCTTCCCATTTAAACCAAAAGTCATGGGTTTGAGACCCTTCACTTTCCTTTTTTTTTGTTACTATCACATTATCACACACTTAACAATTTAAACTTAAGCTATTGTTAGATTGTAATTCTTTTAAAAATAAATACAAATCTCTAACTGATATGTCTCTTTAGTTAAAAATTCTCAACTCACATTTTTATTATTTATTTTTGTTAGCTTTCTACTTTTAATTAAATCTAGTTAGCCACTTGAAATGGTCCATGTATATCCCACCGAAAAGTGTACAAACAATTAAGCATAGTGTACACATTTATATTAGGGAGGTTTACAAAAAAGAGATATATTGTTCAACATGAACAAGAATTACATATTTGTTCGTGTTGTATCGTCTCAACATTTATTCCTATTTACTAGTTTTTTTTTAAATTTAAAGTAACGTCTCATGTTTTAGGAGTATATTATTTACGTAGGCTGTGGTATGTGATTATAGATAATGTTGTTTTTTTGTCGTTGAACTCCGGGATCCAATGTCTACAATAGTGTTGACATTACTTCAATTTTTCTGAATTAATTAACAAAAATAAATACGACTAACAACAAAATTACAAATAATATTTTTTTTGTCGTTGAACTCCCGGAACTTCCGATGCTATTATAGGAGAACTAGTTGGTTGCAGCACCCCGACCCGAACGACAACCGACTTGAAAATTTTAACGTTATGTTGTGAAAAATCTGGACGTCGAAAAAAGTGGAACCTATTGGAAAAAAAATCTTGGGTCCGCCACTGGGATGACTAATCTAACCATCTTATGAATATTATATAATAGAATATTATATAATAGTTTGACACTTGACAAGCTAGGTGGGAGCTTGGAAAAGAATCGATTAAACGGATTAAAGGCGCGAGGAAGCTCGAACGGATACAAGCTAAGTAAAACATATACCTCCTATACTATAATCAATAATTAAGAAATGTAAAGTAAACGGAAATAAACATGATTTGTTAAAGTCAAGACCCATGGTGAAGGCTAAACGGGTCAAAATAGGTAAGATTATGTTAGATCACATTTTGGTGACTGAATAAAGAATTTTAGAATTTGGACTCTAAGGTGTAAACCGAAAACAGGTCAAACGAGTAAAATTATGTTTTTGATATGAAACACTTGTTGACGTGAACCAAAATGGGTCGAGCAAGTAAAAATATAGTTTTTGGTGTAAACACTTACTGACGCGAACCAAACGGGTTAAACGAGTAAATATAAGTTTTTGACATAAAACACTTGCTGACGCGAACCGAAATGGGTCAAGTGAGACAAAATAGTTTTTGATATAAACACTTGCTGACGCGAACCAAAACGGGTCAAACGAGTAAAAATGAGTTTTCGACATAAAACACTTGCTGACGCGAACCGAAATGTGTCGAGTGAGTAAAAATATAGTTTTTGATATAAACAATTGCTGACGCGAACCATAACGGGTCAAACGAGTAAAAATAAGTTTTTGACATCAAACACTTGTTGACCCAAGCCGAAAGGGTCGGACGAGTAAAAATATAGTTTTTGTATAAACACTTGCTGACGCGAACCAAAATGGGTCAAACGAGTTAAAATAAGTTTTTGATATAAAACACTTGCCGACGCGAACCGAAATGGGTCGAGTGAGTAAAAATAAGTTTTTGGTACAAACACTTCTTGACGCGAACCAAAATGGGTCGAGCGAGTAAAAAGACAAGTAAATCATATGGTAGTGGTTAAATTAATATTCTAAAAAAATAGACCCAATGACGTAAGTCATAATGGGTCAAATATGTAATATCGTAAGTATATCACATGTTAGTGATTTAAAGGATAGAAGAACTTGTGTAGTTGTCTAAAGACTAAACCAATATTGGTTAAAAGACCGAACGGGTCATACGGGTAAAATGATGATAATATCACAATTTGAGCGTAGTATTTAACGTGTGTTATTGTTATGTGTCATACTTACATGTAAGCTTATTATACGGGCAAGTAATATGACTAGTGAAAAGAATTTGCAAGGTATTGATAATGAATAACTACTTTGAACCTCGCCAGGTATGGGTAATGGGTCAAACTCTTGGTGAGGGCTTATGGTCCGACTAGAGTTGGTTGAGTCAAGGGTGGACTATAGATCATCTCAAGTGAGTTATATCTAGTTTTTGGGTAAAACGGCAATTAGAACCAAAAACATGTCGTTGACGCAAAATATGACTAATTGAGTTTTAAATCACTAAACCAATGGAAACTTCTATGTTCTTAGGGACATAATAAATCTAGTACTGATGATAGGTTAAAAATGCTCGCTAGTTTGAATCTAAACTTTAAAAGTTTTTCGGTTGCAAAAATAACCAAAGTTGACTAAAATGCACATGGATGAAATTAGTAAAAAGGATAAGGGTTGTCCATTGTAAATGACCATAATCGAGTTGTTATTGATGGAAATAATTAGAATGTTATAAGAAAGTAGAAGGCATGATTTAGATGCGAAATGCCTCCTAACGGGTCGGTTGGGTAATTAATTTCGAATAGAAAAAGTGATTTAAAAGCTAGAGAAGGTTTTGAATCTACAAATGTGGGGGATGGTTCTAAAAATGATAAACTTGCAGTGGGTCAAGTTTGCTACGGAAACTGCAAAATTTGTCTAGTTTTTGCGCAGGGGTAAAAACTGTCCATTCTGGAAACATGTTGGAAACAGGCCCTTTTCGTGCCACGCGAAGAAACAACAGTGCTCTGTCGCGTGCGTGGCGGAGCCCTGTTTCCACATACATGTTTTTCGTTGTTGTTTTCTATCTCATTGACCGTTTAACTTAAACACTAATGGTTTTTGGTGTTTATGATAGGTTTTCTCTACGACGGAACCGAACAGAAGGACGACCAAGCACGTGAAGAACCGAACACTCCTAAACCGCCATTTTCGTGAAAGCATACTTTCGGAAAGTTTAATCATGAATATACGAGAAAAAGTTTGTGTATAAAAGCTTATTGTTTTGGTCTGTAAATTATTTGTGTAATAACACGTTATGTCGATTCGTTTGGGATGTTAGTCATCCCAAATATGTTTGATATTCTATAAAAAAACTAGGACATAAATATCGAAGCTTTAAAATATTATTGTACTCGGGTAAGAGTGTTACAATAAAGTCTTGAGTTCGATTCCCACAAAAGGTTTTTCCTAGATTTATTGGGTTTCCTTCTGATTTGGTATATAAACATTATTGTTTTATTGGAGATGGATATAGTCGAGTGGTTCCGTTGTTAGCATGATAATACTTTAGTGTTTTATCAGTGATTCTAATTTACCATTAAAAAAAAACCGAAAAGTTGGATTCGAATAAATGAGCGAATTTTTTGTTGTTTGTTGTTTGACTCACCAAACATAACTTTAAATTAAAATTTTTAATTCCATTTTTAGTTCCCTTCAAATCCGACTCATTTCTTTGAATTCTACAAACCAAATGATTTCTTATTATCTTATCACTTATTATCATCTAGCTAGATTTCTTTTTTCGAACGAACGACGGCTATTACCAAAATTTGCTAAATATTTTGAACACATTAAAAACTTTAAAGCGACAAGCCCACAACTTTTAAAATTTTGTTACCTATACAAAGTTCTAAGTGAATTACCAATAAATCATTGATTTCAATTTTAATTTTGTAAATTCTTAAAAGAAAAGTAATAAAAAGTCTTGATGGGTAATTTTACGAAGCTATTTTTTTTCTTCCGGTCCAGCAAGAAGCTTTTATCCCGGTTTTCAGTTTACTATTGTTTTTAATTTATTATTTTATCCGCTCAAAGAAAAATCTTAGTTATATTTTCAGGCCAAAATAGGGTATTGCTATAATTTAATTTGACCATCTAATTGAAAAAATAATCATTTTATTTTTACCAACAGTTATTACATTACAATTATACTTGGATGAATATTAACCGTAGGAATAAGATTGTGCTAGTATCTTTTATTTATATATATTTTTTAAATTTAATTTCACGTTTTATAAGTTATACTATAAATACGCTTTATATACAAATAGTATCCTTAAGTAATTTGAATCCAACATAATATATGTATTTTCTTTTAATCTTCGATACATAAATTTTTATTTTTAAGCTAAATCTCCAACTGAATTATATATTTTCTAAGACAAAAATGAATTCTTGAAAATGGTTGGAATATAAATTAGTTGTATAAGCTGTGATATAAATTAGTTGTATCAAGTTTAGTAAAATTTATTTAAATTTTCGTCATACCAAATTAATTAAATTTTATCTAAATTTATTTCTTGATATATTATAGAAATATTAAATAGTTACTAATGACGATTTAAGAATTATAAACGTCTTTAACACATTTTTATTAATTTGATTTTTCTCTAATAATATGCGTTCGGTATTTTTTTATTTTAGAAATCTGAATACGAAGTTGTGTTTTATATTTTTTTGAAAACGAAGCTGTGTTTGAATTTGAGTATTTTTATCGCAAGCTATATCGAGCGTCGGTACATTATATGCTATACTTAATACTTTCAAAATAAAGACTATTCGAGATATCATTTTGTATAGACATATTGTTTAAATATTAGCATCTTCATCATAAAAAAAGAATTTTAATGTCACATACTTGCATAGAAAAGAATTTTATTAACCATTTGTTGTTAAGCGATCTACCGACACCAGGTCACTATGTTATTAGAAGAATATTATTTACACAATCACACGTATCACATCATCTCGTTGAGTTAATTTATTTACCAGAAAAAAAAAACTAATTTTTCTTATGCATGAAAAAATAATTTTGAAAATAGGAAAACTAACAGAAGTACACTACAAGAAAGGGTTGCCACTCTAGCTATGTGCAAAAACTCCATGAATCACCAATAAGGGCAATAATGACATTCAGTGCATGTATAACTTGATGTGATACTATCATTTATGTTAATAATGAAATACATATCACAATATCTTTCAAACATTTATAGACGTATACAAACAAATTTGATTCTAGTTAGTTATTAAAAACCTATATTAATATATTAATTATGTCCTTGACATCGGCGGACATACCTTAGGCGCACGGTAGCCTCCGCTACCCCTTACGCTCCGGCGGTAGTGTAAATTTTGGAAAAAATTGACCTTCTTTGACGTTTTTTTCGATTTCGTTACCCATTTTTTATAAAATGTTGCCCCTACAATATTTTCTAGATCCGCCACTGGTCCTCGATATGTCTTCGTCTTAGTATCATAATCGCTTCAAACTCAACACGAATGTAATATAGATTAACTATTTTCAAGTGTTTTGCAGGAAGACAGAAAGAAAAAAATGATGGTTTCTTATATAAATAGCATAAGAATTTTAAATCGTATCAATCATATATAAATACCTATCCAACACATTATAATCCTGCCATAAGTAACTATATATATGGCTTTAAAATTATATATAAAAGGTTGTAACACGATATGGAATCATGTGCTAGGGAGATTTATGATAGATAAACATCAGATAGGGCTTGAAGCATATCAACCTGTAACTTGAGATGCATAATGTAATTCTCCGTATGAACAAAAAGTTGATCTACATTTAACCCTTTTCCTCCCGGTATAAGATTTTGCAAATTCTTCACCTTCCGAAGCACCATCGTGTTCGTTCTTCTTGATCTTCTTCCTTTTCTTTCTGTTATCAAACTAGACTTTACTTTCATGAACCTATAATTGTTGTCCATCATCAATGCCATGATGTAGCAATGCCTTGAGCTCGATTATGAATCGTGTAATCACAATGAATCGTTTCGGGTTTGTGAGAGAGATATAGGGTTAAGTTATGGTGTATTGTTTGTAAGAGAATTGGGGTTTATATACGAAAGAACTATGGGTACTGGGTAGGGGGCCAGGAGAACATGAGCTAAGCCAAAACATATGGATATGAGTGAAACTTGAAAAAGATCTATTTTTTAATAATTTATCAAGATTTTTTTAGTTTTTTTTAAGTGTTTATTATTTTATTTCATTTTAGTTTTATTATGTTAATTTATCTTTTAGTATGTTGATCACATGTGTTGAAATAGTAGTAAGATATATTAGATAACGACAATTTTTATGGGAATTCGTCTTGGTGTGTTTCTATATAAACATTCAGAGTTAAAAACAAATAATATTGAGTTGTATTTTAAAATTATTCAAATAGTTGCCAACGCAGAACTTTATGGCAAATTCTGCAACTTGATTCAAAAATCTGAAAATTATATATATATATATATATATATATATATATATATATATATATATAGGTCTTTTGAAGTGATTTAAACAACAGAAATATATATAATGGTTTCTAGTAGACAAACAAGAAAAAAAGTAGTGTTAATATATACAAATGACATTTAGTGTGTTTTAAACAGATCGTACAATTTGTAATCATCGATTAGTTACATTATAAAGCGAGCCTTTACACCGAGGATCCTCACCTTACAAACTTTGCACTTTTTGAGTCCTTAACTCTAATTGTAATCTATTTCCATTATATTTATCTTCTATAGATTATATTATATTATAGTTACATAATATAAGAACCAACCGACAAACTTGGATATTATGTATTATTACATCTAAAAATGAACGAACATTAAAAAGGCAAAATCCGGCCACTTTGAAATCAATTTTGAATTTAAATGAATACAGGGGGTGCCAAAAATCTTTAAAATATCAAAAACAATAAATGCAACACTAAGGCTGGGTGATGGCCTCATGTTAGTTAAGAACTATGTAAGCGCTATGTAAAGTTTTCATGCTTGTTTAACATGGTGTGGTTTAAAGCTTTCTTAATTATTTTCTAATTATTTATTATTTTATTTATTTTTTTATTTTTGTATTTATAAAAAAATCCTACAAGATTTTAAATTAAAATTACATTAAAAAATAAAAAGCAAGTTTTTCAATAAAAAGAGACATACCACGTAAGCTAAAATTATATAAGAAATTACAAATAAATTTAGACTAAACAGACACCAACTAAAATAAAAGAAATAAGGATTAAAAACCTGAAAAAAGAACAGAGTTGAGATGGGAAGAATTTTAAGTTGAAGAAAAGATTTTGTACTTGTGTGGTAATGTGAAAGGAAATATATATGGGTTTAAAAAGTTAAAATTGTTGTAATTTTTTGTTTTTAATCGTTTGTCAACGATCATATATGGTGGCTCCCTTTTTTCTCCCCCTCAAGCCCTCTAATGGTCTGGCGAACCAACGATGATGCCCCTTCCCCGCCCTCAATGGTGTCGTTGCAATGATGTTTGGGGCACTATTACGATGATGTGGTTTGGGGCGTTTCTTCACACCCACCGGCCTAACCCTAGCACTAGCTATCGATCAAAATGCATGTATCTGATTACTAACCAAACCTGACTAGGAAATAAATGCATTAGCTATTTACAGTATATATGTTTGATTTGTTCAATTTTGCACTTGTTGGCAAAACATAGTACTATCAGCATATGCTTGTTAATCAACAATTAACATTCAATTTTGTTTCTATTGCAATCATTGTGTATGATACTTGTAGTTTATAGATGATGTAAATAGACTGTCTTATAAGAATCTTTTAGGTTTTAGTTTGGTATATTTGATACATTATATATTATTATAAACAGTCCAAGAGCTATGCATATATCCTACTCCAATAGACTATTAGACTTTGCATCCATCATGGTGGAAGCATTGTTCCAAACTAGATTATGTGTCGACATCAGAGGGATGAAGGAACGATTTGTCTTGTTTGAACTCAGCTATTTAATTTTTCAAAACGAAGAAATTGGGTAAGATATATATTTCCGTAATAAATAAATCAAAAAATAACTATTTAGAAGAAGAATCAATATATACAACTACCAAGTTTGAGAATAGTAACTTTGATCACCTATGATTTTTTTCTTTCTATCATCTTTGACTTTTTTTTATCTTTGATTTTCGTCTTTTTAAAAAATCTTTGACTTTTTTTTTATTTTTCCCTTTTTTCTATTCGACCAGTAAACTTGACTAATTTTGACCTTTTCTTTTTTAAGATTGACGTTGACCGAATTTTTGCCGAGCGAGGGTAATTTTACTAGTATAAAACAAGAGTTAAATGCCATTTTAGTCCTTGTGGTTTGAGCCATTTTGGCAGTTTAGTCCAAAAGTTTCATTTTTCGTCTGTGTGTCCAAAAGGTTTTTTTTTTGCCATTTTAGTCAACTAGGTTAACTTCATCAATTTTTATGTTCACGAGAAGGACAATTCAGTCAATTTATATGTAATTTTGTTAACTAGAAAGGCAATTCGGCCATATAAAATTACCGAATTGCCTTCTCGATAACAGAAAAAAATGGATGAAACTAACCCAGTGGACTAAAATGACAACGGTGAAACATTTTGACCCACAGACGAAAAATAAAACCTTTGGAGTAAACTGATAAAATGACCCAAACCACAGAGATTAAGATGACATTTAATTTAACTCATAAAACAATTACCAACTTTTATGAATAGTGACTTTGATTTTTTTTTTTTTCAATTTTTAGTTTTAATCACATACCTTATACCATAAATAATATCTGTTTTTAACCCTATAGTTTATAATAGTTACCAACTTGTGTGAATAGTAACTTTGACTTTTTATTAAGTTTCTATTACACGCCTTATACTATAATTAATATATGCTTTTAACCCTATAGTTTTTTATTTAATTTTCGTTCGTTTTTTTATAAAGACTAATACGCAGTAGCATTAATTTTTTTTTTCTTCTCTACAATTTCAAAATATTTATATTATTGAAGAGTCATTTAGAGCTTTTCATCTATTATATATATCAAAGAATTGATTTGGATTTTCTTTTTTGGTTGTTTTATCGAGTGTCGCTACCGTATCAATATCGTAATGAAACGAATAAACATGGACCGAATTCCTACCACATAACGCGTAGAAATTTTACTCGCTTCATATACATTACTGATATGAACGAAAAAAATATAAAAGGAAATTACATATATAAGATAAAAATATTTATACATAACTTACTTGTATGTAAAGACATTAGTTTATGTGTAAATTTATTTACTGTATCTTAACATGAAAGGTAGGTAGTCTATGCCACAGATCAAAACAATCCTCAACTTTCGGCCATTGATAAAAACAACACTAGATTTTTTAAAGGTGATATTTTCACCTCCTTCACGCTGTCTAAAAAAATATAAATGTCATTTTCACTTCTTGGGTTCTAACTTTACAACTTTACCCTCTATATTTTTATTCTTTAGTTTAAAAAAAATAATTATATTTTCTTGCGTGGTTATTTTTTTGTATGTGTTGGCGTAAATTCACATTTCGATGTTAAGTTTTTCGGAAAAGAGTCGCGTCAAAATAATGGCACTTTCTTGTTTATTTTTATGTACGCTTTTAGTTGGTCTACGTTTTGATGTACATGTCGGTATAAATTCACGTTTCAACGTATACGATATAAATTCACGTTTTTGGAAACGAGTCATGTCAAATATACACATTTTCAAGATTTTTTTTGCCTACGTTTTCGGTTGGTTTACGTTTTAATATAAACTGTGTTTGGAAACGAGTCGGGTCAAATATAATACGTTTTCATTCAACAGTATAAATTCGAGTTATTGTACGCTTTGACGTTGCTAAGTCTTGATACAAAGGTTAGGGTGGTGTAGTGGTTAGGTGGAACCCTCACTAAACGAACCAACCTTGGTTCGGTTCCCTTTCTTTTGTATCCACAATGCAAATATCGGTTACGTTGAGTTAGATTCGGTACATCGTTATATGCTTTTTCATATATTTAACATATCACATAGCATGTCGCCAGTCCTAAACAATTAAGATGTCGCGCTGCAAACGCACGGCCTATAGCAACAATCTGGTTATAATCAAATACTTGCTCTCTTACAAACATTTAATTTCTTTATCTATTTTTTTTCTAAATCTTAGTATCATATTGAAACATGAGAAACATAGATATTTATTTTATTTGATAGTTCTCGGATTTCTTTCAACTCACAGTGATTCTAAAAGTATATATCCCCTATACGTATACATATTGTATAACAGAAACTCATATTTAAATAAGACTCGAATTTGACCTTTTTTCAAAAATTTCAAGTTATTCGAGTGCGATTTAATTTACCCCTCGTCAACCTGTGTGTTCCACAAACACCACATTAAATATATTAGGCTTATGGCTAATGAAGGTTGATATTTTTTCCGATATTTTTTTCCGGAACCTCTGAATATGCTTGGTTCTAATTATATACGAAGAGTTGGATCGAGTTTATATTCTTGGTTCCACCTTCGACTCCTGGTTCCTTCTCACTGTTACACTCTAAAGACAAACTTATAATTAATGCAAAACTTGATAATTACATCAAAGTAATCAAATTTGTATGAATGGCCCCAACTTTAAATTTTGTTGCACCTGGGAAAGTGGGGTGTTAAAGGACTAACAGAAGCAAGCGTGTTCTTGAGTTGTGCATATCGTCCAATGAAAAAATGTCAATGGACCTCGTTTTCAGTGGCGGATTTAGAAAATCCGCATAGGGGTAACGCTTAAAGAAAAGGGGTAACGAAATCGAAAAAAACGTCAAATTTTTCCTATATTTACACTACCGTCCGAAGGGTAAAGGGGCAACGGACGTTAATTACCCCTTGTAACACTATAGGTCCGCCCCTGCTCGTTTTCAAGTTGAATATATGGTGAAGGAGCTGAGGGTTCATTTCTTGTGCTCCTAAGGCATCTCAACCTAAGGTAATAAACCCTAAGAGGCCATTGTTTATGCCTGAACTTAATTTACACTTTCTTAACTTAAAAATGATGTATGGAAGGTTTAGCCTTGCCAAGTATACATGGTTTTTCTAACTACAAGGATTTGTTGTTACACGTAGTTAATTTCAACGTAATTTGATAATTTTTCAACAAATTTTTTTATACGTAATCCCATCTAACTTTGCATGTAAGGGGCAAACACCATACTATTAAATAACTAGCTTAGCGAGGATTTGAGGTTCCATATGGTTGATGCTTGTCATAAACGGCTAAATTTGACCCACATAGGGTTTTTTTTTTATACTAAAAGTGCTTTAAATCACTATTAGATTATAATAATTGGTCAGAATCACCACTGAAAGTGTTTTTGCGTTGCGTTATAAACCACTTAATGAAATTAGTTGATTAGGAATATTAAAAAGAAATTTAGAATTTTTAGCCAAACATATCCAGAGGGTGATTTTATGAATTCGTTGAGAGTGTTTATTTAAAATTAATAAAATGGTTTTATTAAAAAGTCTATTAAGTGGGTGATGAAAATGACAATTTAGTGAAGATATATCAGTGTTGTTAACTGGCCGATAAGTTTCTTCTAAATACTAATACTAATATGTTAGAAGCTGTTTAATGGTGTTCGATAAAAGCCGAAACATGACAATAAATCCAATTCGATGAACATCTAGAAATGAGAACGACTATTCATTTTATAAAGTTTTCATAACCACATGAAATGCCCAAATCTTGAATACGTGCATGTAATCTATGAGGAGTTGTACAAACTACAAATGAAAAGGGCCATGCTTCAAATTTGATGATTGTGCCGTAGAGCCCATGTTTGCATGTGAATTGGCAACTCATATTGATCTTGACTTGTCATATATGTAAAACAGCTTGGTTTCCAAGAAATAATGAAAGGAAAACAAATGATCCTACCTTGATGGAAAGATACGTAAAAGACAAAACGACGATAGATAAATGAGTTAAAAACAAGCATGCAAGAACGTCTTATGTATAAGTTTGTATTCCACCAATGAAAACTATCTAGGTAAAACTTGGTATTTGTCTTACTATGTATATATCATGCTTTTAATTATGTTTATCATAATTTTTTTTATCAACCTTCGTATACGATCTCAATTAATGCTACGTGATATTTTCTTCTACAATCTCACAACTTTACTTATATTTTATTTAATATATATTTTGATTATTAATATATGAATATCATTTATTAATATAGAAATAATCTTTCCTTATTTATAAAATAAATATTAAAATTTTTAATAAGTCAAATATTCAATATCATATTCTAGAATATTACCTGATATAAATTCAACTTTAAATTCATACCTAAATTGTCCCAAAACTAATTTTGGTTATTTTTTATAATTTTTAGGTTAAATCCTCCTTTATAATCATTCTTTAACTATAACAAGTTTACCATTAAATTAAACTTAATACTGTTTAGATTATATAAAAAACATATAACTCAAAAAACTTAAGTTAGAAAATTCAATAAATACGTGTATTTTTTTCAATTTACATTGTATCATTTATTCAGCATAGTTTAATACACGAGATCAAAAAGACGGTTTTCTCTCGTTGTATGTTTTGCGATGATAATAACTAAAATTCAAGAATAATCACTATCTAGAGTTGGTTTGTTTTAGAATAACCATTGTTTTCACATGGTTCGTATGTGGCTTTTTCTAGAGTCAAAGAGTTGGACTTGAACTGTTAATTGTTGATAAAGATAATAATATTTCGAGTAGAACATCCAGTGTTGTCTACAATGAAGTTTTTAGAGATTTGTAATTGGTATTTGTATTAATAGATTTGTGAATTTAACTTTAATTTGTAATTTTTCACATGTAATATGCAATTATTAATTATACATGTTTTTTATTGTATCATTTTTATACCCAACCTCGTATAGTACTCACTTGAGTCTATAACCTAATGTATGTTTATATGGAATATTACTTTTTTCAACCGATGTTATAAATTAATACACTCACAAATATATTGTTTACTTCAACTTCTATACCAACAGTAGTTTAAAGACCAAATGCAAATTATATAGAAGCGACAAAATATCGTATCCTTATACATACAAGAGTAAACTACAATTTGTATCCATGTGGTTTATGGGCGAGATCAGCATGAGTCCCTAAAATGCAAATTTCATTTCCTTAGTCTCTCTGTACTCTGAAAAACGCTACACTTTGAATCCCTAGAGCTAATTCCATTAGTTTTTGTCACTGAAATGACTATAATACCCTTATATCCTATCCGTTTGCATCCCTATGATTTATAACATGTTCTCATTTGACAATCATTATCATCTATAGTTCATCTTTATCATCATTTGTTCATCTTCATCTTCCAAGTTCCATTCAACTCATTTTATCCCTTAATTGCTTAACCTATTTATTTGGCCACACTTTATGATTGCTTATTTGATCCTTGCAACCACTAATCATCTTTCATCTTTAAGAATTTATTTTTCTTTTTCAATTCAAGGTCTTTGCTTTCAAGATTCTCCTATCTGTAAGTCCCATGTGTACTGACTGCTGTACAGGTTTATATAAAGCTCTTTTCTTTGCCAATTAAGTTTTGAGCTTTGAATATTGGATCTGATAATTTAAGCCCCAAAAGTTTCAACCTTTATTTTTCAAGATTTGTTATGACCCATTAGTGTTTAAATCTGGTGTTCAATTTCAGTTTCTTGTGAGTTGAGGGATGAACGGCTACTGTGTGAAGTTTTGTTCCTAGTATGGGTGTTAATCAGTCACTACCTAACAAATCTCACCACCATCTAGGTATACACTGAGAAGACGGACCAACCTGATGTACATTTGATGAACGAATTTGGGTACATCTGATAAGCGAATTCGGGTACATTTGATGAACGAATCTTGTAATGCTCCGCATTTTTGTACTTTCTTATTTAGAAAGTGTAAATGTACTTCTATTTTTGGAAACTTGTAATCATAGTCATATCTTTTATTTCAATCATTGTAATTCGAGATTCTATTCATAATGAAACTTTATTTAATAAATGTACATCTTTTGCACATATGATTCATACTATACAATCTTTGATACGTGACTTCATGGAAGAAACTCCTACTTGGATACTCAAATGCCCAATTTTTGCGTGCAATTAGACTTATATCATTCTCTTATGCTTAAAATACTTAAAACTGTCTAAAACACGTAAAACCAGCCTCAACTGACCCCCTTCGTACGAAGTGGAGCACGCTTCGCATGAAGCAGAGCTGACAACTGTTTTCCTATAAACACAGACGCACTTCACCACTCCTAACCTTCCGTACACTCTCACTCTCAAATTTCTTGATTTTTGACAGAATTATCTCAGATTCTTCTAAGTGAGTTTAACTCACTAACACTTTGCAATTTCATAACTTTTCTTCTGCTTTTACTTCTTTTTCTTTTGTACCAAGTGTTGTAAGCTAACCTAGTTCATTATCCTCATAGGATTGGATTAGTGTTCTAGCTAGTGAGAACGTTGTGAGCTTTGGCTACCCGAATTATGTTCCACACCTCACTTGTACATTTTTGCATTTTACTTTCTGTACATTCATGACCAACCGGGTTATTGCAACCTTGTCCTTTGGTGAATCATATAACGAGATTTGACATCTCTATGCTTGACATCTATGACCAACTTGAATATCTATATACTTAAACCATACATAATTTTCGTATTTTCTTAATAAACTAGTTGAAACAGAATCTTAATCGCTTTTTGATTAAGTATTGTGGTCCTAGACTATTCTGCCTCATTGCCAATACCCTGTTCAAGAGAATCAGTGTCGAAACGGGTGCAAAATGAGCTAAAACGTTACAGAAACAGACCCTTCGCATGAAGTGATCAGTCACTTCGCACGAAGTGGACTGTCACCTCCCACGAAGTGGCATTTTTCCGTATTTACCTTCTGTATTTTCTGCCTTCCCACCCGAATCCGAATCCAACTCAGAAAAGCTCACACAATTTTGTTCCCCCGTATAGGATAAATTTGGAGTCCAACCCTCCATCCTACAATTCGCAGTTACTAAGGAAGCTTTTGCAAAACCGTGAGTATACTCAACCCCGTTTTACCTTTTATCACTTTTGGAGTGCAATACATGTACTTTATCAATTCACACAAACATGCTATGCTTAAATCATGAAACAATCCTTAAACTATGCTCTGTGTGCTATATTGAATTCAAACATGCTTATACTTGAATTGCTCATACTTAGTCATTAACTTCGATCAAGCCTCCCTTAACATGTATAGCGCTATAGGAGTAACGCACCACCCGTAAATGTCACACCCTGACCCGCAGCGGAAATGGTGATCGGGGCATGATTGGGTTTTCATCAAAGCTCATGACATTTATTATTATAGAGTTTCATATTTATTATTTCCAATTTACAAGAGAAATTACAACAAACATACAAGCACAACATGTTCTAAACACAACATTCATGAACTCTTTATTTTTCTTCTAAGGCAAATTCCTATGTGTTCCTTGCTTCAATCTGTCCACCTGTATCATGTGTAAAAATATTTTGGGTCAACAAAAGTTAGCGAGTGAATCTCATTTAAATATTTGAAAGAAATAGTTATATTGGTTCTTTTAATAAAAATGTGCATAAAACAATTATGAGCATACGTATATGTAAATCTAACCACAAACCACATATTATAAACAGTGTACACACAAGCATGACAAATGATGAACTGTGAGATCAAGGCTCAATCAAACGGAGCCGATCTAATGAGGCACGCGATGCTCAGCTCGTATTCAACGAGGAACTGATGGGCCTAATGTGAATGATCGCACAACCACACGATACAACAAATAACATACGTTAGATCATATAAAGGTAATAGCACAAGTGTTTAATTAAACAAAATATGTAACGACACATGATACACCCCAAAACATGATTAGAAAGGTGAATTTGTAAGAATTCACTCACAGTGGGTGCGTTTCCTTGGATTGACGACGAATGCGCCCGAATTTGGATTTAACCACGAGAGAAACTAACCTAAATAGCAACGAAATAATTCGATAAATAAATAAAAGTTAATATTTGTAATTAATGCTTTTATTAGATTTTTAGGTTTATTTCTGTGGTATTTATTACAAATTTTAACTTAAAAAGTCTTATTTATAAGTCTTTTTTATTTATTTTAGTTAAAATAATAAAGAAATTGATTATTAAAAAATATACCCTTTTTCAGGGTTGACCGGGTCGACCGTATGGATTTTTGGCAACGTGTGAGGTTCGAACTCGTGACCTCTCGTATGCGTGCACGCAGCTCTACCAACTGAGCTACGTGTCTAACCCGAAATAAATCTCCATTTTAATTATATTTATATACTAGTTAGGTTATTTCTGAATTTATATATTTAAAAAGGTTTTAAAGGTTATTGAACCGGTGTATAAACCTTGTCTCGAACCCGCGACCTTCGATTTGTGTTGCACCTAGCCCTACCAACTGGGTTGGGTGTCTAACCCGGAGAATAAAGGATTTTAATTATATTTATATACTATCTGTATTGTTTCATATTTTAATTATAAAAACGCTTGGTTTATATAAGGAATTCGGTATCACGTATGAGACTTGAACCCAGGATCATGCGTTTCAAATGCACACAGTCCACCACTGGACTGTGTGTCTAACCCAGTGTATAAACCGATTTTTATTTCTGTTAAATACTTACTTAAGTTCATCTTCTTCGTCTCAAAACACAGAAGATGATTTAGAACTCGATTCAATTGAGATGATTTATAGATCAACTTCAGACGAGATTATATTTAGATAGTAAAGGAAAAGAGTATAGGATGTACCAATCCAAGGTGTCTTTCTGAGCTCCGACGAGATTTTCCGGCGAATGAGGGTAACTCCGGCGAAATATAATTTTGAAAATAGAGGATTTGTAAGATGTTTTGGTGAGGGTGAGCGAGTTCTACAGAGGTGCAGGGATCCCTATTTATAGTTGAAGGTTGCTTTGAGTTGATTTTCAGTTTCTTTCGGTTTCGGTCAAGAAATTTATAACCGAATGATTTGTAACTGAGCTTGACCCAATGATTTGTAATACCCTGTAAAAATCATGTCCAGTAGTATAGTGACACGTGTTTTATTTTAAATATAGTCTATTAAAGACCAATAAGGACTAAAGGCGTCAACATGCTCAAACTGAGCCTCTGAGTGACGGTCCGATGTCAACATGCATAAATAACAGCCTCTGGGTGACTGATATCTCAACATGCTTAAAAACTTGGCCTCTTAGTGACTGATATGTCAACATGCCCAGCCTCTGAGTGACATCGGAGTCAACATGCTTATAATAAGCCTCTGAGTGATCCTTTGCGAATTCCTAACTCTCAAACGTGCCATTTGTTGGACGAGAGGGTTCAATTCTGTATATATGTGAAAGTTGGATAATGGAGGGACTAAAAGTGTCAACATGTTAATTTATACCTCTGAGTGACCTTTTAACGAACCGAGAGCTCGAAAATGTTCGGACATAATCCCGGGTATGCCAAGTATTGGCTATGGAGGGCTAAAAGTGCCAAAAAGGTGTTTTAGAAGGGTTTTAGAAGCTTTATTAAGTTAAGGGGCTAAAAGCGTCAAAGTTTGAAACTGGCCATGGGGCGGTCGCGGGCCGCGAGAGACCAGGCCTGGATCTCTCGCTGGGCGCGAGAAGGCCTCTGCTACAGAAAGTTTTGCTTGGCTGCCAAACAAAGCTCCAAAAACCATTTAATCGAAACAATGGATTCCCAAACTGCTATGCCACGTTTAGGACACTTGTAAGCTCCCTCTTACACCCCTAAACACCTGGCATCACTTCCTTTGAGTTCTCCAACTATAAATAGGTGTTCAAGTTCACCATTTCAACTTGCACCTTTCTCATTCATACACTCTTCTCCCTCCTCGGGAAGTTCCTATCTGAAAGAAGCATCCAACATAGTTCTTTTGCACCCTAGGAATCACTGGTAAGTATTCCTTCCTTGTGCATTTTCGTTTATAGGCTTTTATAGCCAAAAGTCAAGCGTTTTACGGAAAACGCTTTGACTTTCGGTTAAGACCATTATGTTCCAGCCATTGTTCGAAATGAACATGGCTAAGTGATCGTAATAAGGTAGGTGTTAATCCCTATAAAGGGCACCTCCTGAAGATCACGTTTGCTAGACCAATTGACGGGTCAAAGTTAAGTTATTAAAAAGTCAAACAGACCACTTTTTGAAAAAATCATAAATTGATCTTATATATGTTATGAAATATGTTTTGACACTTAAACAAGTTATTAATAATTATTAGAACATGTAAGAACATGTTCGGCTCATCAATTTCAGTTCTAGAGTCGGTTCGCAACCGAAAGTCGCGAAGTTTGACTTCCGCTTTGACTTTCGATTCTGACCTGATTTAGATTAGGTACCTACTGATCTAAAGTTGCATTATGATCATAATATAATGTAGCATAACCCTCTGAGGTTAGATTACATGATCATAATAAGAATCTAAGTTTATGCGCGAGTTCCATAATTATGCCATCTTTGACCAAAATGCCCTTTTTGCATAAATCAAGGTTTTAATGATAATGAACTTGAAAATAAATTTCCTACTGATATAATATTATAAGTAGGATTATTTGGGATGTTAAACCAAGTTATAAACTGAGTTTTCAAGCAAGTCCTTAAACCATGTCGATAAATGACGATTTTAGCTCTTGTGGCTCATAAAATAGTTTTAATCAAATCTTTTCAAGGTAAATCTTTTACCTACTGATATGTTATATTAAATAACATGTCTAAGACATTTTAATCTGACCCTAGTGTCAGTTTTCATTAAACATCGCATAAAGACGTCATTTTACGACATAAGCACCGATTCGGCGCATAGTATGGTTTTAAACCATATTAGTTGACCAAGACTTGTTACCTACTGATTTTAAAACTTATTTTAAACATATTTACCTCAGAATCCCAAATAATTTATAAACTATGTGTAAAATGACCAAAATGCCTCTTCGGCATAGTTTGGTCATAAAAGATAAATTACACATATAATTAATATCCTACATATTATATCATAAATAAATTATTTTTCCAAAATACTCATGATTATAAACTTAAATTATATTCAAGTTCATTTTATATGATATGAAATTACCAAAATGCTCTTATGAGGCATAGTTTCAATTTAAAACCATAACGGGCATAAAAGTTGATATCCTACTGATATTACAACTTATTTAAAATATAATGGCATATAGAAATTGTCCATGACTTATCCGGTTACCCGATATCGCTGATATGCGTACGGTTAAGTATATGTAACTAGTTTGCGGAAATTAACCGAGACGGGTTTAACCTTGTCATTTAAGTCTCAAAATCCAGAATGTTTATAGTTTACCCATATTATACAAGTCAATGTACTTGTTGGGATTAAACTACATTCTATCCAATCACGTTTAATCTAGCGTCACACGTTTTGATCAAGTACGCTAGTCGGTCTAATTCTATGACTTAAATAAGACCGTTGGTATTTAATTGGTTAGTTTATGCCATAATCCAGACTAGAGACTTGCCGGTAAATGCTATCTACACTTAGTACTTTTGTGTACGGCTGAGTTATAAAAATAAAAGAAGACTAGCTCAGGTAAATACTCTCGACTTATTTCCCCTATACGAGCTTGGGTTACGGTAAATTATTACCGCTTGGTCGGAAATGGGATCAATCGAATGCCGGATTGTGGCTAGTAAATCCGCATTTTCTGTTTTAATAAGTTTTGTTTGATAACTTAAACATCAGGGATTAACTACCGTGTCCTGGATATCCTTGGCTCATTACAATAGAAATGACCATGACCTTAGCGTGGGTGTAGGCATACACCCGATAGACGCTCAATATGCATTCCCACAAGGTTGGGAGGAATTGACTCCTTCGTGAGTCCAAAGTGGTGTGTACGTTAATCATGTCTCAGTCTCCGTACCGGGCACTGTATTTATGGACAAACATGTAAATCTGTTAACAAGGTTGGACGGCCAACTTTCCCAAGTTATAAAAAGATTTTGTGCTGATATGCACTTAAAACATTTTTGAAATGTTTTCAAAATGAGTCAGTTGGGTGTATTTACCAGCGAAGGCTGACGTATTTTCAAAAGACGGAGCTTGCAGGTACAATACGAAAAAAGGTTGGAAGTGCTCGGTAGTGATAGAGGATTTTGCAAATCCTAGATCTGCCCGAAGTCTGTTTTACATTCTTTCCATGTACAATTTACGATCCGCCTGTGGATCTTCTATTACGAGCCTGTATATTATTTTTGTATTTCAAACATTCGGTTTGTAATAGTAATTTTACTCCAAGACTTCCGCTGTGCCGTGTTTAATTGACTATGATGATTATCAACTGACGTCACGATACTCCCCACCCGGGCCTACCGGTGTATGGATTTGGGTTGGAAATATGGGGTGTGACAGGTTGGTATCAGAGCCAACGTTTGAGAGAATTAAACACTAGCCTTTTGTGTTTAATCTCAAACTTACATGAGCACATTCCTTAGACTTCCGAGTCTATGCATTGACCTAGGATTACTCATTTCATTATTAAGTTATTGGTATTGTTTTTGAATTGATTTTAACAGGAAAATGCCGCCACGTGTACGAGGACAAAGTGGAAGAGGAAAAGGTCCAATGAGGGGAGGAACATCGGGGCGCATTCCCCTCTACCTCATAACTCAGATGCCTACCAAGAATCAGGAGATTCATCTCCTTTGCAACCAGAGAGACACTCTGTCTCTCATAGACACTCGCCCCCACATTCCCAAAATTCTTACCACTCTCACCACTCCTATCATTCACACCATTCTCATCATTCCCATTCAAATTTTTATCATGAAGAATTTAACCCTAACCACTACTTTAACACGCCTCCAGACGATCAAAATCAGTTGGACCAACCAAACCCTATGGACGAGGACTCCGACCTGGAGATGCCACCGTCGGGATCAAATACGCATCCCATAGAAATTTCAAGCGATTCGAACTCTTATGCCAGATCGCCCTACCAAGGTCCTAATGAGTGGGACCAATATTGGAACCAATTCACCTGCGCCCACACACCCTCCCATCACTCTCAACCACCTCCTGTACAAGAAGATGTCCACATGGAACCGGTGGACCAGCCTCAACCACCACCTGAGCCACCAAGGAGGTAGCATGGAGCACGTATGTCGGTACGTGCAGGACAAAGGTCGGGATCGCTGCCACCTTTGTCCAATTCCTACCCTACAATTCACGAGGACCCACAAATGGGTGGGCCCTCTAACACCTCACCTGTGGTGGAACCAACACCAACACCTACAGTTCAACCACCACCATCGGGTTATAGTAACCCGATCCCCACATATCCATATACAACTAGATATGATCCTTTTAATCCGTCTACACTGGTAGACTATCAAGCATGTTCGCAAGACCCCTATATGTAAGCAGTTATGCACAATGCACTTTACCCGTCTCCTTTCCCACTTACTTATCCACCAACTGGATATCCAACTTATAGGTACCAGTATCCAGTTATGCCACAACCACAACCACAACCTCCGCCACCACTTGAGGCCATTAATGAGGCCTTAGAAAGAATGAAAGAAATGCAGCAACAAGCTAAGAAAACGGAGAAGAAGACGAACAAGTTCTTCAAGAAACTCACCAAGTTGGTCAAGGGAAAGAAGGACGAGTGAAGTCTCTTCTAATAATATGCAGTCCCTGCGAGGACATTGTTATTTCTTTAGTCCCTGCGTGGACATTTTTATTTCTTTAAATTCCTTGCATGGACAGTTCATTTCATTTTTCTAGTATTATAATTTCTATTTGAAATTTAATAAAGTACATTGGAATTATAAATAAATATATATATATGTATGTATGTATGTATGTATGTATGTATGTATGTATGTATGTAATGTATGTATGTATGTATGCATTCATCCTCTTGAAAACGAGCGCCTCGATTTTTTTCAAAATTTATGCTCTGCTATATAATTCCAAAAGACCTTAATAGATTTGATTATGCTAAGTGGCGTAGACCACATATTGGCCAAGAAATGATAGTTAAGTATGAAGGGGTCTTCTATCAGGATAGTTAAGGGAAGTTATCCTTCTATCCAGAGGTGGGGACTAGGTCCAAACCTCCAAGGTCGTTAAGGTCGAAGGTGACCGGGACCATTAATCAATCATTAAGGTACTCTTATGTTAACATTAAGAAATGTTCATACTCCTGATAGTGTGACTTGAGGAACCATACTAGCCATCAATGGGACAGGCTGATATGCCATGAATTACATCTGTTATGATGTAGGCCAATGCGCCCAATTTATGTCCAATGGGACAGGCTGATATGCCATGAATTACATCTGTTATGATGTAGGCCAATGTGCCCAATTTATGTCCAATGGGACAGGCTGATATGCCATGAATTACATCTGTTATGATGTAGGCCAATGTGCCCAATTTATGTCCAATGGGACAGGCTGATATGCCAGGAATTACATCTGTTATGATGTAGGCCAATGCGCCCAATTTATGTCCAATGGGACAGGCTGATATGCTATGAATATACATCTGTTATGATGTAGGCCAATGTGCCCAATCTATGTCCAAGGTGATAGGACAATGTGCCCAAATTATGTCCAAAGTGACAGGCTGGTGACAGGCTGATATGCCCCATATATATATATATGTATATATATACATATGTATACATATGTATATATATACATATGTATACATATGTATATATATATACATATGTATACATATGTATATATATATATATACATATGTATATATATATTACGTCCAATGTGACCGGCCAATACGCCCAATTATTATATTATTATGTCCATTAGTGACAAACTTATGAGCTAAATATAATTGTCAATTATGACAATGACAGTTGTGACAATGCGATCCACTGTCCAATAATATATGGACTACGTCCAGATTGTAAATTGCCTATGATGGTCCTATTAAGACCTAGGCCAAATATAGATATGTTAAGCCTAAGAGTTATGATGTTTTCACACTAGTTTAGGCAATGAATTGTTATATCAAATGTTTATAAAGCCAATATGGTTGGTATACCATGTCTAAGAAAGATTTTATTGGTGTATAGTACCAAAGCTTGAAGATGGCTAACTCAAATGAGGCACAAAGTAGCCACCGGAATGTTGATTCTAACAAAGCCGAAAACAGAGATACAGATAATGATAATTTTCAAGCTCGCATTGATGCGGCTGTCGAAAAGGCCATGGGAAAGGCCATAGAAAAGCTTAGAGAGTCGAGTGCTACTCACTCTAGACCATTATCGGTTACCCCATCCTCAGCTCATAAGGAGAGCTCCTTTCACTCTTCGAATGCAAAGAGTGAACCAAAGAAAATAGATTTTGCTGAAAGGTCCCGTTCTATTAAAGACGAATGTACCTATAAGTATTACGTCTCTTGTAAGCCCCGAGACTTTAACAGGGAGAAAGGAGCTGTGGAAGCCTTGAAATGGCTTGATGAGATGGAGACGATTGTAGATATCAGCAGTTGTGCTGATAAGGATGTGGTCAAGTATGTATCACAGTCCTTCAAGGGGGATGCCCTAATCTGGTGGAAAGCCATGATTCAGTCTACAGGTAAAGTGCACCTGTATAATTTGGGATGGTCCAAGTTTGTGGACCTTGTTAAGGAAACTTACTGCCCACCTCATGAGGTGGAGAAATTAGAGATAGACTTTTTGTCTCTTTCAATGAAAAACCTAGATTGTCGGAAATATGTAGACCTATTTGATCACCCCCGAACCCAAACGCATTGCGCGTTTTATAAATTGGTTGGCGCCCGAGATAAAGGGCATAGTAAAGGCTGCTCAGCCTAGTACCTATAGGTCTGCTGTAGACCTATCTCTTTCCCTCACCCTTGATTTGGTAAGACAAAGGTCAGTTAGGACTGAAACTGACGGAAAGAGGAAACGGGAGGATAATAACTCCCAAAGATTCCAAAAGAAAGGAAATTTCGGGTTCAAGAAGAACCAGCATGCGTCTAATGACAAACCTCTGTGCAAGAACTGTAAATATAGACATTGGGGACAGTGTAGTATAAACCCACAGACTAAACCCTGTGGTATATGCAAAAGAAAAGGGCATAAGACCCTAGATTGCAAGGATCTTAAGGATACAGTTTGCTACAACTGTAATGAAAAAGGGCACATTACGTACAATTGCCCCAAGAACCCCAAAAGTAATGATGTAAAGCCTGGAGAGGCTAAGAAAGGGAATGCTCGAGCCTTTCAGATGAACGTAAGGGAGGACGTTAATGACAACAATGTTATAACAGGTACATTCCTCATTAACAATATTTACGCTAGAGTTCTTTTCGATTCGGGTGCAGATAAATCTTTTGTTGATCATAAGTTTAGTAAACTATTAAACTTACTCTAGATAAAACTTATGAGATAAAACTTGCTGATGGAAGTTTAGAATCAGCATCTTCCATTCTTGATGAATGCTCTATATCCATTAAGAATCATTCCTTCCGTATCTCTCTTTTGCCAATGAAATTGGCGGGGTTCGATGTTGTCTTAGGCATGGATTGGTTATCTCATAACCAAGCCCACATTGCCTGCGATAAAAAGCTCATCGAGATTAAGACCCCAACTGGTAATGATCACCATCCCCGGAGACTCACACTATGGATTGCCAGACAAGGTGTCGTTATTTAAGGCATCCAAGTGTTTGAGAAAAGGTTGTGTCATTTACATGGCACAAGTTACTATTAATGAGCCTAAGCCAAACTTGGAAGACCTACCATTTATTTCTTAATATTCCGATGTCTTTCTCGAAGAACTACCAGGTCTACCTCCAGACAGACAAGTGGAGTTTAGGATTGATATTATACCAGGATCAGCACCCGTAGCTAGAGCTCCATATAGGCTAGCACCAACGGAAATGAAGGAATTGAGGACGCAGCTAGACGAACTCCTGGAGAAAGGCTTTATTCAACCTAGTTCCTCGCCTTGGGGAGCTCCTATCCTCTACGTTAAGAAGAAAGACGGTTTAATGCAAATGTGCATTGATTACCGAGAGCTAAACAAGTTAACAATCAAGAATAGATATCCTCTTCCCAAGAACGACAATTTATTCGAGCAACTTCAAGGAAGGTTAGGAGTGAGGATGTTCCTAAGACAGCCTTTAGGACCCGTTACGGTCAGTTTGAATTCTTAGTGATGCCTTTTGGGCTCACAAATGCACCTGCAGCATTCATGGACCATGAATAGAGTCTACAAACCGTATTTGGATAAGTTTGTCATTGTCTTTATAGACGACATACTTATCTACTCTCGTAATCATGCTGATCACGAGAAACATCTTCGGTGCATCTTAGAACTGCTAAGGCAAGGGAAGCTTTATGCTAAATTCTATAAGTGTGAGTTTTGGCTTAGAGAGGTCCAATTTCTTGGACATATGGTAAGTGAGCGTGGTATCCAAGTGGATTCCGCCAAAAATTAGGCCATCATGAATTGGGAAGTTCCCAAAACCTCATCAGAGATTCGTAGTTTTATAGGATTGGTTGGTTACTATAGGAGGTTCATTGAGAACTTTTCAAGGATAGCCACTCCTTTAACTACCTTGACCCGTAAGAATGTTAAGTATAATTGGGGTCCAAAACAACAAGAATCTTTTGAGGTTCTTAAACTCAAGTTGAACAATGCTCCTGTGTTATCTCTAACAGAGGGTGTTGAAGATTTTGTAGTCTACTGTGATGCATCGCACACTGGCATGGGCTGTGTGCTAATGCAAAAAGGCAAAGTGATTGCTTATGCATCACGACAGTTAAAGGTGCACGAAAGGAATTACACCACCCACGATTTGGAATTGGGTGCCGTTGTATTTGCACTAAAACTGTGGAGACATTACTTATATGGCACAAAGTGTATTATATACACTGACCATAAGAGTCTCCAGCATTTTTTCAATCAGAAAGAATAGAACATCCGACAACGCTAATGGATGGAAACACTTAATGATTATGATTGCGAGATTCGCTACCATCCAGGCAAGGCAAATGTAGTTGCTGATGCCTTAAGTCGCAAGGAACGGGTTAAACCTACAAGGATTAACGCCAAGAGCATTGAGCTTAGAATTAGCTTAAGTAAGAAGCTATTTGATGCGCAAAAGCAAGCCTTATTAGAGACTAATGCTCTTAAGGAAGGATTAGGCGGAACTGTGGATCAGTTAGCGCCTGGAAAGGATGGAATCCTTAGATTCAATGGAAGAATTTGGGTTCCAATCTTTGGGGGACTTAGAGATCTAATCCTCCAAGAAGCGCATAACACAAGATACTCCGTTCACCCAGGAGGTGACAAGATGTATCAAGATCTGAAGAAGAATAATTGGTGGATGGGTTTGAAGAAATCCATAGCCACTTATGTAGCTAAATGTCTGACATGTTCGCAAGTTATGGCCGAACATCAGAAGCCGTCAAGACTTCTACAGCAATTGGAAATTCCCACGTGGAAATGGGAAATGGTAACTATGGACTTAATTACCAAGTTACCTAAGACCAAAAGTGGAAAAGACACTATTTGGGTCATAGTGGATAGGCTGACTAAGTCAGCACATTTCTTGCTAATTAAGGAAATGTATAATTCAGACAAATTGGCTAAGTTATATGTGGACAAGATTGTATCCCTACACGGTGTGCCGGTATCTGTTGTATCTGATAGAGATACTAGATATACCTCTCATTTTTGGAAAAGTTTCCAACAATCTTTAAGCACACGATTAAACTTTAGTACAGCTTACCATCCGCAGACTGATGGTCAAAGTAAGCGTACTATCCAAACACTAGAAGACATGCTTAGGGCATGTGTGATTGATTTAGGTGGAAGTTGGGATGACCACTTACCCCTAATAGAATTCTCCTACAATAATAGTTATCATAAAGCATCAAGGCTGCTTCTTTTGAGGCCTTATATGGGAGAAATTGTCGAACGTCCGTGTGCTGGGCAGAAGTTGGGGAAACCTAACTATCAGGACCAGAGATTGTCCTGGAGACCACAGAAAAGATTGTGCAAATCCGTGATTGTCTCAAAACTGCCAGGGATAGGCAGAAGAGCTATGCTGACAAGATGCGTAAACCTCTAAAGTTCCAACTAGGGGACAAAGTCATGTTAAAAGTATCACCCTGGAAAGGTTTGATGCGCTTCGAAAAAAAGGGCAAGTTGAGCCCAAGATATATTGGACCATTCGAGATAGTCGAATGTGTTGGCACTGTAGCTTATAAGCTCATATTGCCAGAGGAGCTTAGTGGAATCCATGATGTGTTCCACATCAGTAACCTTTAAGAAATGTCTATCCGATGAGTTGCTAGCAATGTCGCACAAAGATGTGCAAATTGATGAAAACCTGAGGTTCGTTGAGAAACCAATTTCGATCGAGGATCAACAGGTTAAGAAGCTCCGAAGAAAAATGATACCTATAGTAAAGGTTAAGTGGGACGCTTTTCGAGGTCCCGAGTATACATGGGAGGCTGAGTCCACTATGCGACAAAAGTACCCCCATCTTTTTGAATAAAATCTCGAGGTCGAGATTTCTTTTAAGGGGGTGAGGATGTAACACCCTGTAAAAATCGTGTCCAATATTATAGTGACACGTGTTGTATTTTAATATAGTATATTAAAGACCAATAAGGACTAAAGGCGTCAACATGCTCAAACTGAGCCTCTGAGTGATGGTCCGATGTCAACATGCATAAATAACAGCCTCTGGGTGACTGATATGTCAACATGCTTAAAAACTTGGCCTCTTAGTGACTGACATGTCAACATGCCTAACCTCTGACTGACATTAGAGTCAAAATGCTTATAATAAGCCTCTGAGTGATCCTTTGCTAAGTCCTAACTCTCATACGTGCCATTTGTTGGACGAGAGGGTTCAATTCTGTATATATGTGAAAGTTGGATAATGGAGGGATTAAAAGTGTTAACATGTTAATTTATACCTCTGAGTGACCTTTTAACGAACCGAGAGCTCGACAATGTCCGGACATAATCCCGGGTATGCCAAGTATTGGCTATGGAGGGCTAAAAGTGCTAATAAGGTATTTTAGAAGGTTTTTAGAAGCTTTATTAAGTTAAGGGGCCAAAAGTGTCAAAGTTTGAAACTGGACATGGGGCGGTCGCGGGCCGCGAGAGACCAGGCCTAAGTCTCTCGCGGGGCGCGAGAAGGCCTCTGCTGCAGAAAGTTTTGCTTGGCTGCCAAACAAAGCTCCAAAAACCATTTAATTAAAACAATGGAGTCCCAAACTGCTATGCCACGTTTTAGGATACTTGTAAGCTCCCTCTTACACCCTTAAACACCTGACATCATCTCCTTTGAGTTATCTGATCGGAGTGTCGCACCCCGGTCAAAGATAATATTTATATGCCCAAATTACCCTTAACAATGCGTTAGTGGTAGTAAGGGGTCGAACTACAAAGTGTTTGTGGTTTGTGGTTGGATGTGATTGATTTTAAATACAATTGTACTTTATGAAGCTTGTTACTTAGATTGTTAATTTTGGGTTATTGGTTTGAAAGAATGTCGGAATGGTCCGACGAATTTGTCTCTACTTTACTAACTTCAAAAACTCAATTGATTGTAAGAAAACTTTAATTAACTTGATGAAAACAATAGTTTGAGAACAAGGTTCACACCCGGTTCGGTAATGCAAATCCTAGGGTTCCTACACGTTTTTAATTTCAACTCAATTGCGAACAATGATCAACGAATTTAGTGTTGCGTGGTTTAGGTGTCAAAAGCTATCAACGTCATAGACAACGGACTATAATACACTTCATTACCAAGAACATGTAAACTCAAACCTAGACAAGGCATAATCGCACATAAACATTTCACAAAATCAAATTTGATAACTCATTCGACATTTAACAAATACAATACCAATGCGAGACAATTATCATAGGTTTTCAAATCAATTCACAATTTGTCACACATCAAAACTTAAAACAATGTCAAACCCTAGAACTTACAAAACCTACACCGGGGTGAAACCTTCGGAAATTAGCCGCTCATGGTGAACGGAACTTGATCAACGGAAGATTGGAGCTTGATCTTGATCATCTTGAAGCCTTGAAAGTGAGGATGATGATGGTTAGGGTTTTGGATGGAAGATGGAATTGGATGGAGGATGATGAAGATGAGGATTAGGTTAAGGTTATGATCCAAGATGATCAATTGGGTGATAGGATGGATTAGAATTGGTTGTGGATCAAAGATATCTTTTTCTTGGCTCCCAAGAGTGTTTTTAAGCTCTCCAACTCGTAACCCCCTCATAAATGGGTCAAAACAATCATAAAAACCCGTTCAAAGTTGAAATTTCCCAGCCAGATAATCAGAGGGGCGTCGCCGACGGCCCCTAGAAACTCCATCTTTTCTCCGACGCTCTGAATCACTGTCTACGAAAAATTTTCTCCGACGGATTATCTGAGGGGCGTCGGCGACGGCTTCTACAATAATTGAGTTCCTGTTTTCCCATTTTGTGATCCCAGTTGACCCGTTTTCCGTCCCGATGGTCCAAAACACTCCCGAATAGCTCCTTAAACTTCATAAACCTGCAAAACATAAATCCAATCAAAAGTGGGCTATTCGAAACTAAAAGTTACGTAAAACATGAACTTAAACTTAATAAACCCATCGGTTTTCAACCACATATCACATCCCCACACTTGTCTTTGCTTGTCCTCAAGCAAATCTGTCTTTCACTTTCACATGGGTCAAATAAGGAACACATTTCCCATTCTCGAGACATGAGTTAAGGTCAAATGTCATACTTGGTTCATAACTTTTATCATTCAAACTATTTAACGTTAATATGATTAACACATATAAAAATGGTTATCCAAGATTAACCCGCCCTTAAAACTCACATATCATACATATCCCTCACAATGTTCTCTCCACTAGGCTTATAGTTTGGATAATAAGTAATGAATTAACACTTTTGATGTAAACACACAAACCGATTAGAACATATACCCGCATAAGCTTGCAACTCAATCATTCTCCACCATTGATCACAATATTGAACACAAGTCAAAAGGTCTTGAACGGGTTGAATTGGGGCTAGGCTAAGGGTATGAAATTGGATGTTTTGAAAGTGGCTAAGGTGATGAAAACCCGATTCTTATTACACGAACACTCTACTAGCATAATCGACTACGAAACAAAAACTACAAGGCAAAAGTTTTCCGCCTTTATTCAGCAACTATCTATACATGCATTTTTCTTTTCTTTTCTGATTTTTTTATTTATTTTTTTTCAAGTTTTCATCACACGGGTTAAAAATAGGGTTCAAAGGTCAAGGGCTAAATGGGTTGGTCAAATGAAAGGTTTAGGCTCACTATTTGGCGACTAAGGGATTGATTTTTGGGTAAGGATATATAAATGGTGTAAAGTAAAAAGGTTTACCTAATGCCTCAATCATTCTTATGCTCATATTTGGTCTATGGTCCTAAACGTATCAAAAGTTGCAAGTTCTACAATACATGACTAATGGTCCACTCAACCAATGAAATATATGCATATGTGATATGTAAAAGTGGCTCAAAATCTCACGTATAGAAGGTATGGTATGTGATATGTATAAAGTGCAAGTTTCTTAGGCGGATTATTCCCAAACAACCACCCGTTAAATACCCGTCATGTTATTTATTTGAACTTGACCATGACAAAAGACCACATGGGTTGTGCCATCCCTCATTAACTTAGTTACTTGTGCTTTTTAGACCGCTTTAAACAAAACATTTTGAATTTTTTTTGAAATTTTCCCCCATCCCCACACTACAGGAAACGTATGCACCTGATTTTTGCTCATTCCTCGTGCGCTCTTCAACTTCAACAAAAATGGTTGTTCACGACCCAATGCACCTACGAATTTCAATCTTCGTGTAGAAGCAAGCTTCTCACAACTACAAAAATTTGTTAGTTATTTAGTTCTACCATTTTTATTAAAATAATTACCAAGGTATATAGTTTATTCAACTTGATCTTGTGGACATATATTTTACAACAACAACCTAAACTCACTTTTGTAGGAATCACGGTTGCATTTAGCATGTGCAGCAAGCCCTTTTAAACATCCCAATAGCTCAGGAGACGAGTAGGTCTCGTGAGGGTTATCTAGGGAACACACCCACAAAGTTCATTTAACTACTAAAAAGAACGGAAATATAAACTAAAATTTACGGAAAAATTTACAACAACAAAGAAAACGTACCGGCTCATCGTTGGTATCGTTCGTTAGGATCCACCAGTGGGTATGGCTGATAGGGATATCCGATGAGGGCTGACATCATATCATGGAAATCGTTGAGCGGCCCCCTTTCGCCTTCAGCCGGTGGTTGGAATTGTGGTGGGATGAAACTGGAGCCAACTGCTTCGGGCCAGTGTGGAGATGGGTCAGAAGGCCCAGTGGGAAGAGGTAGGTTCTCATAAGATACCCAAGGCGCGTGCTCTTGATATGGACGACCTGCTTCCCAATCTCGGTGGTGGCGCTCCTGATCATGCAAATGTTTGGCGTTATTTACCGCCATCTGTTGCACCACCGCCATAGCATGCCATTGGCGGTCTTCCAACGCGTTCTGTTCAGCACGCAACCTATCTTGCTGCCCCTCCCAATACTCTTGCTCTTTGACCTGATGAGCAGCATCTTCATCCCAATGGGATTGTTGTTGAGCCTCCCAGTTTTGTCCCATTGTTGCCTTCTTTGCTCATATTCCCGATTTATCCCAATACACGTGGAGACGTTGTCATAAAAGTCTTGTTGTCCCCGGTTGTAGTTGGGTTACTCGGGTCTACGCCGGTTTGGGATGAAAGTAGCCACCCCGACCGAAATTTCTCGGTCTGGCCGGGTGTATCTCTGACGGGGTCCTCTCGAACCTTGAGGCTTATCTTCATCCTCCTCTTCAGCTATCTCCTCCTCTCTCGCAGCCTCTTGAGCTGCGCTTGGGTCGGTGAACTGAAACCGATGCCCTTGATCATTAATGACTGTGTATTGATAACCGTACACTTGAACTTGAATCTTCCAATGTTGCTTTATTGACGCGAAGCAGATCTGATCCACCGGCTTCAACACCCACAACGAATCGGTCGGCAACTTATTCCGTTGCACTATCATGGCGCTAATAAGTCATACATATGGTATCATCTTCTGAGTGTACGACTCACGCGTGCCCCAAGTGTTGATCATAACAAGATGCCACCAATATAACTTGGGTACTCCATAAAGCAAAGAATGAAGCACCCGACAATCCAAGGCCTTCACCTTCCCTCGGTCCCCAAATCTAACCATTATGTTCTCGAGAGAGAAGGGTTGAAGGATCTTTCCTTCAATAGACAATTGACTACGAAGAGCAGCCCTGCCATCAGCATAGGGCAAAACCGACTCAACCATTCCGTCGGGATCAACAGTATTAACCTTATTATCCAAAAATTGGTCAACATTATAGTAGTAATACTCATCAACCCCCAATGAGTCAAACCGGGCAATGCAGTTCATGGTCTCGAACGACATTACCATTTGCCGTCTTCCCTGTCACCCATCAGTTGCCATGTGTTTGGCGGGCCATCCTTATTAACGAACATGAGTGAGGCCAACCACTCGCAAACAGCGGCCAAATATACCCGTGGTATGATATCCTCACATCAATCCAACACTCTTTCCCAGTCGATTCTCTCAAACATTTGAACGATTCCGATCGTTTGAAAGTCCTCCACGTTTAATGTGCGCTCTGGCACAGCCCGTTCCAGAATAGATGTAGACACCCCATTCCATTTTCCAGTTCCACAACTTAACCTCCAACCTCCTGTCGTTAAACCTTGAAAGCGGTCTTCGTTTATTGCTCTCCAATGGCTCGCCTACATTGCTATTCCGTATTCTTTCCCATGCCCAATCTTGCATGAACACTCGATCATCATTATCTTCCAACCCACCTAATTGTTCCCACTTCCTTGCCCTATGCCTCGAGGACGATCCGGCTCCTGAAGACGAACCGGGACCCGAAATCTTGCTTTGTTTTCGGCTTGCCATATCTACAAGACATAAAACAAAGAAACAATTAAACATGGCAAATTTCAACATTTAAACCCTACTTCAAATGCAAACCAATTTAACTTCTTGATCATAACATACAATGTTGAATCACACTTAAATGGTTAGACAATTTAGCCGATTTAAATCTTCTAAATTTGCACTTTCGTCAACACTTTAAATTCAAATTTCTATGTTTTTAATCCTAAGAATATAAGATCTTAAACAAGATTCAACATTGTGTGTATGCTCAAACATGCAACTTAAACAATCATAAACTCATTACATAGCTATGTTGCATGTTCAATCCCACCCAAATCACCCATATACTCAAATTCAAGCAATAACTCATATCATGGCATCATAAACAACCTACTCTTAAACCTAGATTCAAAATTTTGAAAGAAAATCACATACCATATGAAATCTGTGCTTAAATTTAAGGAAAAATCATACCTTTTGTGTTGGTTAAACAATAGAACTTCAAAAAGATGTAATGCACTTTGAAGAACACTTTTTTCTCCAAGAAACCCAAAATTTGATCTTCACTAATCTTGCAAATACGCAAGAATTAAGGGAAACCGTGTTAGGGGTTTTGTTCTACTCAGAAAACCACAAAGAATAGGCTCAAGAATCAGGTGATTTGGTGGAGAATTGAAGAAGTTATGAAGGTTTGAAGGATTGAGGTTTCAGGGTTCTTGACGAAATTTTGAAGAAGATGAAGAATTGGATGATGAAAGATCAAGAATAGTTGGTGTTTTAAAGAGGTATTGAGTGGATAAGGTTATACCGGGTCGAAATTGTGGCTAGGAACATGTTTTGGTCGAGTTTCGGTGGGTTAAATGGGTCCGGATTTTTACGTTAAAACTTACCCAGTGTCGGCTGACAAACCAGGGGCCGTCGCCGACGCCCCAATGGTCCGTCGCCGAAGCCCTTTGGAAAACCCAGGCTTAAACCACTGTACACGACGCAACTAACCAGACGCAACCAACGAGAGACTGTCGGCGACGGCCTGGGGACCGTCGACGACGCCTCACCAATTTTCAGTTTTTTTCGCAAAAACAACACGACACGCCCGATTATACCACCCCTCGATTAACCGTGGATTGTCCCCACTACACAAAACAAGCTAAAAACATACCTTATGTCTTCATGACCCATTTTCAACATCCGAACTTCACACGTGTAACGAGATTAGCACAAAACAAGCTAAATCAAAACAAACACAACGCACAAACAATCAAAGTATACAAAATTCTACAACAAGTGTTCTTGGTCCTTTAGTTGACCTCATAAGTCAGCACGCTTACCAAAAAGCTTACCGATTCCTTGTTCGCTCCAATGTTGTCCTCGTTACCATTGATAAACGGTTTAAGACGATGACCGTTGACCGTTTGTTTTGACCCATCCTTCGGGTCCTCTATGGTAACATCCCCAAGCTTGCCAACCCTTGTGATCATAAATGGGCCCATCCATTTGCTTTTAAACTTTCAGGGAAAAAACTTGAGCCGTGAGTTGTATAGCCACACCTTTTGGCCTATCACGAACTCCTTCGGCTTCAGCTTGGCATCATGTGCTCGTTTCATGTCATCTTTATATTTCGACGCACACTCATATGACTCCTCCCGAAGCTCTTCCAATTCGCAAAGCTTTAACTTGCATTCCTTACCTGCATCATCATATTTAAGGTTAACCGCTTTTATAGCCCAAAATGCACGGTGCACAAGTTCAACCGGTAAATGACAATTTTTACCATAAACTAAACGGTAAGGAGTAGTGCCAATAGGCGTCTTATGTGCCGTTCGATAGGCCCATAAAGCATCATTCAACTTTGTTGACCAATCCTTACGGTCCGGTCGAATGGTCTTTTGCAAAATTTCTTTAATTTGCCTATTGGACACTTCAACTTGACCACTCGTTTGCGAGTGGTAGGGGGTAGCAATTCTATGCCATTTGAGCAATTTCCCAAAATTAAAATTCTTAAAGTGAGATCCCCCATCACTTATGATTACCTGAGGTATCCCAAAGCTAGAAATTATATTTATTTGCACAAAATTGCAAACAATGGTATGATCATTTGTTTTGGTGGTGATCGCTTCGACCCATTTCGACACATAATCTACCGCCACCAAAATATACAATTCCCATGAGAATTGGGGAATGGGCCCATGAAATCGATTCTCCAAACATAAAAAATATCGACAATAAGGATCGTTTGTATGGGCATCTCATCCTGCTTAGAAATGCCCCCTAACTTCTGACATTCAACATAGTTCTTAGCAAAGTTAAAAGCATCTTTATAAATAGTCGGCCAATAAAGACCGCTATTCAACACTTTATATCCCATTTTATGACCACTAAAATGGCCTCCACAAGCAAACGTGTGCAAGTGCGTAAACACTCGGGATCTCCTCATCTGGAATACATCTTCGCAATACTTGATCCAGACATGTCTTGAACAAATCCGGGTCTTCCCACGTGTAGTACTTGATCTGAGACAGAAAGTGCAACCTTCTTCTCCTATCCCAATGAGTCAGTAAGTCACCTGTCACCAAGTAATTCAAAATGTTAGCAAACCAAGGTAACGTTGACACTTTCAGAATGTGCTCATCTGGGAAAGTCTTGTTGATCTCCACACGAGAAGAACCCTCTTCTACCAACAACCGGGATAAGTGGTCTGCTACGACATTCTCGCTACCCTTCTTATCCCGAATCTCGAGGTCAAACTCTTGTAGCAAGAGAACCCATCGGATCAACCGCGGCTTTGCATCCTTCTTCTCCACAAGGTACCTGACAGCAGAATGGTCAGAATAGATAATTACCTTATTACCCCAAATACAAGGCCGGAATTTATCCAAAGCATATACCACCATGAGTAGTTCTTTCTCAGTTATTGTATAATTCAATTGAGCATCTGAAAGAGTCTTACTTGCGTAGTATATTGCAACGGGTTTCTTTTCTACCCTTTGACCTAACACGGCCCCCACCGCATAGTCACTTGCATCACACATGATTTCAAATGGTAACGACCAGTTCGGTGATTGCAAGATTGGGCCTCAACCAACTTTGTTTTTACGCGTTAAAGGCATTTTGACAATCTTTGTTGAAGTCAAACAGTTGATCTTTTAATAATAGATTACACCAAGGTTTCGCTATGTCATTAAACCCTTTTATAAACCTTCTATAAAACCCCGCGTGACCCAAAAATGACCTAACACCCTTAACGCTCGTGGGATATGGCAACATAGAAATAACTTGAACTTTTGCCCTATCGACCTCTATCCCATGACTCGACACCATGTGGCCCAACACGATTCCCTTTTGAACCATAAAATGGCTCTTTTCCCAACTCAAAACTAAATTCTTTTCAATACATCTTTTCAAAACTTTTTCGAGTTGGTCAAGGAAACCATCAAATGATGACCCAACGATTGAAAAATCATCCATGAAGATTTCTAAGGACTCCCCCACCATATCTGAAAAGATACTCATCATACACCTTTGGAAGGTGGCGGGGGCATTACATAGGCAAACGGCATTCGCCTAAATGCGAAGGTATCGTATGGGCAAGTAAACGTGGTCTTAGCTTGGTCTTCTGGATAGATAGCTATTTGATTGTAACCTGAATACCCATCCAAGAAACAATAATATTTTTGACCTGCTAACTTTTCAACAATTTAGTCAATAAAAGGCAAAGGGAAATGGTCTTTGGAAGTTGCAGAATTCAACTTCCTATAATCAATGCAAATACGCCACCCGGTTACCGGCCGAGTGGCGACCTCTTCACCTGTGTCGTTTTTGACGACTTGGATGCCCACCTTTTTAGGAACCGTTTGTATAGGGCTCACCCATTGGCTATCAGAGATGGGTATATAATACTCGCATCTAGCCACTTTACCACCTCCTTCTTGACCACTTCTCGCATGTTCGGATTTAGTCTCCGTTGTGTGTCATGAGAAGGCGTGCTACCATCTTCAGTGATGATTTTATGCATTATTACGGAAGGGCTAATCCCCTTCAAATCAGCAATGGTCCACCCAATAGCGACTTTATTGGCGACCAACACACTCATCAACTTTTTCTCTTGCTCCTCGGTTAAATCTGCCGCAATGATGATCGGTAGCGTGTTGCCCTCACCCACCTAAGCATACTTCAAATGCTTAGGCAACACCTTCAGCTTAACAGTAGGAGGTTCAACCAATGACGGCTTTAGCTTGGTGTCAATCTTCTTGGGAAGACTTTCCACTTGGCGTGTCCAAGGTGGTCTTCCTTCCCTTACCACCATCACCTCCATTCTCTTCTCCTCCTCATCCATGCTCCGATTTGTTTCCGATTGCAACCTGTCAAACATAAAGCACTCCTCTATTGTGTTTTCCTCCTCGACACCCATGTCGCAAAGAGGTATACATGCGTCAACAACGTCCGCCATATAGCATTCGTCATTGACTAGAGGATCCGTTACTCCGGAAAAAATGTTTAACCCGCAACTGACGGTTACCAAAAGTCGTGTCTACCGTTCCGTTTTGCAATTTATTTGAGCATTTGATGTAGCCAAGAACGGTCGACCCAAAATAACCGTGGGTTGCTTAGTTTGGTCCAATGAAACATAATCAAGCACAAGAAAGTCCACCAGATAGTAAAAGTCCTCAACAAACTTTCATCAACGCTAACCTCTCCCACCACCCCTTCAACAAACTGAGGTGGTGGTGACACGACACCATTATCAACGACTCGACCACTACACAAAGAAATTTTATTAATTGGCACCTCATGTGTGTTCTTCGAGCTCGAACCTTGATATTTCGGATTCACGGTCGTGTCACTAGGTAGCTTAACCCCATTACCTCTCAATTGCGCTATCTCCTCCGCAATTTGCCCCACTTGCTTCTCCAAAGCTTTATGTGACTTGTCACGAACCTCGAATTCTTTCTTCATTTCCATCTTGATTTCTTGATTCGAAGTTGTGATGGCATTCATAATAGCATCTAGCTTGGAGCTTACGGAGTCTTCACCACCCATTGGAGGATTAGAATTACCACCTCCATTATTACCTTGGTTGTAGCTTCTTTGATACCCACCTTCACGGTTTTGATAATTTTGGCCACTTCCTTGATTATAATGTCACACCCCGACCCGCAGCGGATAAGGTGATCGGGGCATGATTGGGTTATCATCAAAGCTCATGACATTTATTAAATGTTTCATATTCATTAATACAAATTAAATGAAAGTTTACAATGATTGCTACAACATGATCTAACTAACAATCTATCTCCTTTGTTCTCTTCTAAGGCATATCCTATGCTATCCTTGCTTCAACCTGTTCACCTGTATCATGTGTAAAAAGGTTTTTGGATCAACATAATGTTGGCGAGTGAATCCTATGGAAAACATTTGAGCAATTTATTTAAATTGATTATGAAATATGTGCACAACCAAACATGAGTAAAATTAGATGTAACTTGATCAACAATCATAAGATGTTAAATGAAACACTCATGAATAATAATGGAAACAATTAAAGGCACGCGATGCTCAACTCGTCTCTCACGAGGAACTGAGGGGCCTGATGAATGAAGTGCATAAACATGATAATATGAATAACACAACTACAAACAATATAAACTCAATGAAAACACACATGAACAATAATGAATTTGAATTGAAGCACGCGATGTTCTACTCGTTTCCCACGAGGAACTGATGGGCTTAATGTATGAGTTTCATGTAATTTGACAAACGGAATATAAATAAATCACAACAATAAATCAATCTAAGATTAAGTCATGATGTGGTATGGCACAAGTTTAAATAAATAAATTAATTAATTCATAACACATGACACCACCCAAAACGTGTAATTTAAAAGGGGGAATTGTAAGATTCACTCACAGTGGGTGCGTTCGGTTGATGATGATGAATGCACGCGAAGTGGTTTTAACCACGAGTGAGATTTAACCTAGATAAATCGCATTATGATTTGGTGAGTAAGCGGATTTTATTAAACTATTTTAGTAGGATTGTTGGGTGCATTTTTGTGAGTTTGAGGCTATTTTCTAATCTTTAAAATGTTATTTTTAAGTATTTATAATTGATTTTTAATTAAAATAATTAAATAAAAATAATAAAAATATTTTATTTTTTTCTGCTACAGTAACATTGACCAGTTGACTTTGACTGGTCGTTGACCGGTTTGAGGAATATTGTTGTGCGCTCGGTGAGGCTCGAACCCGAGACCTCCCGTACGCGTGCACGCAGCTCTACCAACTGAGCTACGTGTCTAACCCGTTATATATCCGATTTTAATTTCATATATACATTAATTAGAATTAATAGAAAATCATTTATTTTAAAAACAGTTTAAGGCGAAACGGTCATGCATACCACAGGTCTCGAACCCGGGACCTGTGGTTTAATCCAACACACAGTCCACCGCTGGACTGTGTGTTCAACATGTTATATCATTCGGTTTTTATTATACTTAAATACAAAATAGATATTTCCTTTTCTGCCTTATTTAAAAAGAAGAGATAATTGTCCGAGTCGGTGCTGAAGACCGGACTCGAACTCGTGACCTGTGATATAAACAAACACACAGTCCACCGCTGGACTGTGTGTCTAACTTGGTTATTATTTCGGTTATTAATATTCTTAACATATATCTTAGGCGACTCCGGTTCAGTAAACAAAAACAATGGTTTTTATTAAGGCAGCGTGTGAGACGGGATTCGAACTTGAGACGTTTTGCGTTTTATATGTGCACACAGTCCACCGCTGGACTGTGTGTCTAACCCGATAATTTTCATGATTTATATTATACTTATATGATAACAATCATCGTCTTCTTCAATGAAAAATAACCAGAAATCGGAAAATCGGCTGGTTCGAAGTTTTATCGATTTATTAGTGTTTTACAGTTAATTAAGGTATTATAAAAGTGAAACGGAGAAGAAAACTGGGCGGAGAAAGTATACCGACAAGACTCTCTGTTTTCCGGCAGAACTCCGGCGACAGAATTCACCTCCGGCGATAGGTTCCTTGCAGCAGCGAGTCTCCGGATATCTTGGAAAGAGTATGGGTAACTTCAGTAAAGGTTTAGGGGATTAGTGAGGTTCAGAAAATTAAAACTCGGTTTTCCGGCGAAAAATAGGAAAGTTCCGGCGAGTGGAATTATGCCGAGAAAAGGTGTGATTTTTGAGCGAAAGTGTTTGTAGACGGTTGTGGTTGAATTTATAGGGGAAAAATGAGATGTATTTGGTCTGATTTCGGACTGGGTTCGTCGGTTTAAGTTTTCCGGCGGTTATGAATTTGGTCGCGGACTTCAAACATCGGTTATAACCGAATGTGATTAAAGGTTTACGTTATAACGTAAATTGTAGTTAAGATTCGCGGAAATTCCGGGATTCCGACGACTGAAACGATTGGGCGCCGGTTTTGAATTTGTAAAGTTATTATATCAATTAAATGTTTGAAATACATAACAAACAAAGCAGTTGGCGCAGTGGTTTGTGTGTGAGAGTTAAGTCACTAGGTGACTCGGTACAGACCCGGGTTCGAAACCCGGCTGAAACAATTCATTTTTATTTTGCGATTTTTGACAGTTTTTCAAAAACTAAATATATGTTCGCGTATAATAATTGATTACGGATCGTTTAAAAATATTTTGGGCATTTAATTCGCAACGAAAATTTTGACTGACTGTTCGGTTGATAAACGGAGCGGGTTTGGTAAATCCGTTTTTGACGGATGTTACATATAATTTCGTTGGTACCCTCCTTGATTACCGCCTTGACGGTTTTGGTATATCGAACCACCTTGATTTCCACCTTGATTGTTCAGTTGGAAGTTGGGATTCATCTGATTTGAAGCATTACCATAACGAAAGTTGGGATGATTTCTCAACCCGAGATAATCGGAGTGTCGCGCCCCGGTCAAAGATAATATATATATATGCCCAAATTACCCTTAACAATGCGTTAGTGGTAGTAAGGGTCAAACCACGAAGAGTTTGTGGTTTGTGGCTGGATGTGATTGATTTTAAATACAATTGTCACTTGATGAAGCTTGCTACTTAGATTGTTAATTTTGGGTATTGGTTTGAAAGAATGTCGGAATGGTCCGATGAATTTGTGTCTACTTTACTAACTTTGAAAACTCAATTGATTGTAAGAAAACTTTAATTAACTTGATGAAAGCAGTAGTTTGAGAACAAGGTTCACACCCGGTTCGGTAATGCAAATCCTAGTGTTCCTACACGTTTTTAATTTCAACTCAATTGCGAACAATGATCAACGAATTTAGTGTTGCGTGGTTTAGGTGTCAAAAGCTATCAACGTCATAGACCACAGACTACAATACACTTCATTACCAAGAACATGTAAACTCTAACCTAGACAAGGCATAATCGCACATAAACATTTCGCAAAATCAAATTTCATAACTCATTCGACAATTCACAAATACAATACCAATGCGAGACAATTATCATAGGTTTTCAAACCAATTCACAATTTGTCACAATCAAAACTTAAACAATGTCAAACCCTAGAACTTACAAAACCTAAACCGGGGTGAAACCTTCAGAAATTAGCCGCTCATGGTGAACAGAACTTGATCAACGGAAGATTTGGAGCTTGATCTTGATCATCTTGAAGCCTTGAAAGAGAGGATGATGATGGTTAGGGTTTTGGATGGAAGATGGAATTGGATGGAGGATGATGAAGATGAGGATTAGGTTAAGGTTATGATCCAAGATGATCAATTGGGTGATAGGATGGATTGGAATTTGTTGTGGATCAAAGATATCTTGTTCTTGGCTACAAAGAGAAGTTTTTAAGCTCTCCAACTCGTAACCCCCTCACAAATGGGTCAAAACAAATCATAAAAACCCGTTCAAAATTGAAATTTAGCGGCCAGATAATCAGAGGGGCGTCGCCGACGGCCCCTAGAACTCCATCTTTTCTCCGACGCTCTAAATCACTCTCTACGGCAAATTTTCTCTGACGGATTATCTGAGGGGCTTCGCCGATGGTCCCATTGGGCGTCGGCGACGGCCTCTACAATACTTGAGTTCCTGTTTTCCAATTTTGTGATCCCGGTTGACCTGTTAACCGTCCCAATGCTCCAAAACGCTCCCGAATAGCTCCTTAAACTTCATAAACCTACAAACCACAAATCCAATCAAAAGTGGGCTATTCGAAACTAAAAGTTACGTAAAACATGAACTTAAACTTAATAAACCCATCGGTTTTCAACCACATATCATTTTCCAACTATAAATCGGTGTTCAAGTTCACCATTTCAACTTACACCTTTCTCATTCATACACTCTTCTCCATCCTCTGGAAGTTCCTAACTAAAAGGAGCATCCAACATTGTTCTTTTGCACCCTAGGAATCACTAGTAAGTGTTCATTCCTTGTGCATTTTCGTTTATAGGCTTTTATAACCAAAAGTCAAGCGTTTTACAGAAAACGCTTTGACTTTCGGTTAAGACCATTATGGTCCAGCCATTGTTCGAAATGAACATGGCTAAGTGATTGTAATAAGGCAGGTGTTAATCCCTGTAAAGGGCACCTCTTGAAGATCACGTTTGCTAGACCAATTGACGGGTCAAAGTTAAGTTATTAAAAAGTCAAACAGACCATTTTTCGGAAAAATCATAAATTGATCTTATATATGTTATGAAACCTGTTTTGACACTTAAACAAGTTGGTAATAATTATTAGAACATGTAAGAACATGTTCGGCTCATCAATTTCAGTTCTAGGGTTGGTTCGCAACCGAAAGTCGCGAAGTTTGACTTCCGCTTTGACTTTTGATTCTGACCCAATTTAGATTAGTTACCTACTGATATAAAGTTGCATTATGATCATAAAATAATGTAGCATAACCCTCTGAGGTTAGATTATATGATCATAATCATAATCTAAGTTTATGCGCAAGTTCCATAATTATGCCATCTTTGACCAAAATGACCTTTTTGCATAAATGAAGGTTTTAATGATAATGAACTTGAAAATAAGTTTCCTACTGATATAATATTATAAGTAGGATTATTTAGGATGCTAAACCAAGTTATAAACTGAGTTTTTGTCACACCTCGACCCGCAGCGGAATAAGAGTCGGGGCATAATTGGGTTATCACCAAAGCTCATGATATTTACTAATATGTTTCATATTTATTAAAGTCAAAATTACATTCTCAATAATCCAAACATGTCCATACAAATAAAAAGAAAAATATCCAAAAACTAAACAATCCAAGCTCTAAACTAGTTTATTCTTCTAAGCCAATCCTATGTGTTTCTTGCTGCAGCTGGTTCACCTGTATCTTGTGTAAAAATGGGGGGTTTTGGGTCAACATAAGTTGGCGAGTGAACCTTGTTAGATAAACATTTATTATTGATTTATTGTTATTTTTATCAAGGAAAAATTGTGCAATTGTCATATGTGAGCAAATGTAAATAATCAAACTATAGCAAATAACAACCACAAACTATAACATACAATAACATACAATAGCATATGAACTTGCATGAATATATAACATGAATGAAACTGTATATGTTGGCAACGTCACGTTCACGCTCATAATGTAATGGGGAACGGACGGCCTATGATGAATGTCTGCGCGATCAAGGCTCAATCAAACGGAGCCGATCGTATGTAGGCAACGCCAGGTTCATGCTCATAATGTAATGGGGAACTGCTCAACGCTCATAATGTAATGGGGAGCGGCGGCCTATGGAATTGCATGTACTGAAAATAATAAATTAAATCTAAACAGTAACCACACAACAGTTGATACAAGCTGAATACACATTTGTTCATGATATGATGTATGCACAATGATTTACATATAATAATTGGTAAGACACATGATACACCCCAAAAACGTGATTAAAAACGGGGAATTTTGTAGAGGTTCACTCACATTGGGTGCGTTCGGTTGGAGATGATGAGATGCGCACGAGTTGGAAGAATTGAACAACGAGGATTAACTAACCTAAATAATAACGGAAGATATAGTAAATGAGTGGATTTTATTAATAATTTTAATAGGGTTTTTAGATATATTTTTGTGAGTTTAAGGCTATTTCCTATCTTTAAAAACATTATTTTTAAGTATTTTTAATTGATTTTTAAATTAAATTAAATAAATAAAAATATAAAAATATGTTGACTTTTGCGTTGTACGTTGACCTGTTGACCGTTTGACTGTTTGACCGGTTCTATGGTGTGCATGTATGCGCTGGGTGAGGCTCGAACCCGAGACCTCTCGTACGCGTGCACGCAGCTCTACCAACTGAGCAACGTGTCTAACCCGAAATAATCCTGTTTTTAATTATATTTATATACTAATTCAGTTTATTCAAAATTCATTTATTTTTTAAAAAGGATTTTAATTATTGACCCGGTGCTGTCAACAGGTCTCGAACCCGTGACCTGTGCTTTAACGTTACACATAGTCCACCGCTGGACTGTGTGTCTAACTTGGTTAATATACAGATTTTTATTATACTTAGCATCTAACGGCGAAAAGGATCTGGTTCAGTTAGAAAAATAAAACATTTTTATTACAAAGCATACGTGTGTCAAGGATCGAACTCGCGGCGTGTGATATGTATGTGCACACAGTCCACCGCTGGACTGTGTGTCTAACCCGAGATAATGTCCAGATTTTATTAAACTTATAATCAAACTATCATCGTCTTCTTCGTTACAAAATTACAGTCTGGGATTACTCTATTGTTTCTTGTTTAATTCGATTGACAAACATTCAACAGACTAATATGAAATGACGGAGACGATTTTTAGAAGTAAACATACCAGAGAACGATTTATCTCAGAATTCCGGCAAGTCGTCGGCTCTGTTTTTACTGATTTCGACTGAACGAATAAATTAACAGTTTTGATTAGCTAAGCGAGGAATTGAAGTATTAAACAAGAGTTATCAAAAGGTTTGAATGTCTATACCGTTTTACAGCTGAAGATAAGGATTTTCAGAAGTTTTCCGGCGAGCGGGAATTATCCGATAACGACGTCTGAAATTGATTCCGATTGAAGGGTTTGAGTTAGCAATAGCTTAACAATTGATAGACAACGAAAGAATTGAGAGACTTACTGATTTGATGGAAAACACGGTTTTCCGGGCGAAAGTCCGGCGAGTTCAAATAGCTTCTCTGGCGGACTGAAAGTTGTGCGAAAATGCAATTGAAGGTTGGCAGAGTGTGTTTGAGTCGCGAGAGAGGACAAAGATTGAAGTAATTCAGGAATTGAAAGTTTTCGGTTATTAAAACCGATTCACTCTAGAATTCAAGTCCATTCAAAGCTCAATTGATTGGAGATGTTGGTGTAGCGGTTATAATCTGTAAACCGCGAGTAATCAAACGTCTTTGGACGTTTGGTGACCGATTTTGGTTACAGTTGGCGTAACCAGCTTGATTTACGATTGACTATAAAATTTATTTGTTTCCTAGAGTTGACAGAAAACAACAAGTGGCGGAGTGGTTATGTGTGTGTGTGATAAGACTTTGTGATTAAACCCGGCTGACCCGGGTTCGAGTCCCGGCAGCCTAAATTTCTTTTTAATTATTTTATTTTTACTTTTTATCAAATATAACTTTTATATTCTAGTTTGTTTATTAATTATGCATCATTAAAAATTAAAATTGACATAAATACGCAACAAAACATTTATAACTTGATATTCGATTACAAACGGAGCGGGTTTGGAAAACCCGTTTTTGACAAATGTTACAGTATCCCCTACTTTTAGGAATTTCGTTCCGAAATTTAAGTAGTAGTAGTAGGAAAAAGATGCGGGTATTTTTCGCGCATTGAGTCTTCACGTTCCCAAGTAAACTCAGGTCCCCGTTTCGACTCCCAGCGTACCCTAACAATTGGAATGCGACTTCGTCGTAGACGTTTTTCTCCGAAGTCCATGATCTCTACTGGTCTTTCAATAAAATGCATAGATTCATCAATCTGAATATCTTCCAGAGGAATATGGAGGTTCTCATCAGCGAGGCACTTCTTCAAGTTTGATACGTGGAATGTGGGATGAATCCTGTTGAGTTCTTCTGGTAGATCAAGCTTGTATGCTACAGGTCCTACTCTTTCGAGTATCTTGAAAGGTCCTACGTAGCGTGGTGCTAGCTTGCCTTTTTGACCAAAACGAACTACTCCCTTCCACGGTGATACTTTTAAAAGTACATGATCACCAATGTTAAACTCCAAAGGCTTCCGTCGTTTATCTGCATAACTCTTTTGACGACTTTGAGCCGCTAGAAGATTGTTTCGAATTTGATGGATCTTGTCTGTGGTTTCTTGAATCAATTCTGGACCGGTGATTTGAGCTTCCCCAATTTCATCCCAACATACAGGAGATCGGCACTTACGACCATATAAAGCTTCAAAAGGTGCCATGCCGATGCTTGAATGATAGCTGTTGTTGTACGAAAATTCAACTAATGGTAGATGAGCGTCCCAATTTCCCTTGAAGTCTATGGCACATCCTCGAAGCATATCTTCAAGAGTTTGAATGGTGCGTTCAGATTGTCCATCAGTTTGAGGATGATAAGCGGTGCTGAGATCTAATCGCGTACCCAAAGCGGCTTGTACTGCTTGCCATGTTCGTGAAGTGAAACGACCATCACGATCTGAGATAATGCTTAACGGTACACCATGTCGACTTATGATTTCGCTGATATAAATACGAGCTAGCTTTTCGTTCTTGAAATCTTCGCGGATAGGAATAAAGTGAGCTGATTTTGTAAGTCGACCGATGACTACCCATATAGTGTCATACCCACCAGAAGTGCGAGGTAACCCGGTAATGAAGTCCATGGTTATGTTTTCCCACTTCCATACAGGTATTTCAGGTTGGACCAGAAGTCCTGAGTGTCTTTGGTGTTCAGCTTTCACCTTGGAACATGTAAGGCACTTGGAAACAAAAACAGCAATATCCTTTTTCATTCCAGGCCACCAATAGGTGTATCGAAGGTCCTGATACATCTTATCGGCTCCTGGGTGTATAGAGTATCGTGTTTTGTGAGCCTCATTCATAAGAATTTCACGAAGGTTGTTGTGGTCAGGAATCCATATGCGATCTAGGTAGTACAGAATACCATTAGATTTAGTTTCAATTTTAAGTTCAGCTCCACAGGACAGCTCCTTTCGTACATCATCCTCCGTTACTGAAACATGTTGGGCTTCTCGAATTTGATCTTTAATGTCAGTTATGATTTGCGAACATAGAAGACGAATGGAGTTCGCATAACCCTTTCGACTGAGTGCATCAGCCACCACATTTGCTTTGCCAGGGTGGTACCGAATTTCACAGTCGTAGTCATTTAGCAGTTCGACCCATCTTCGTTGCCTCATGTTTAACTCCTTTTGATTGAAGATATGTTGAAGACACTTGTGGTCAGTGTATATTTCACACTTAGTACCGTAGAGATAATGTCTCCATATCTTAAGAGCGAACACAACGGCTCCAAGTTCTAGGTCATGGGTGGTGTAGTTCTTCTCATAAATCTTGAGTTGTCTCGAAGCATAAGCTATAACCTTTCCTCTTTGCATTAGAACACAGCCTAATCCTTGCCCTGACGCGTCGCAATAAACCACGAAGTCATCACAACCTTCAGGAAGAGTGAGGATTGGTGCATCACAGAATTTTTGTTTAAGGGTTTGGAAGGCTTCTTCTTGCTTGGGTCCCCATATGAAGGGTTTTCCCTTATGAGTTAAAGCCGTGAGTGGTACAGCAATGCGAGAGAAGTTTGAAATGAAACGGCGATAATAACCAGCCAAACCAAGGAATGATCTTACTTCAGTTGGTGTACGTGGCGCTTGCCATTCTTGTACCGCTTTGATCTTTGAGGGGTCGACATGTATTCCCTTGTCATTGACTACATGTCCAAGGAATTGTACCTCTTTTAACCAAAATTCGCATTTGGAGAATTTGGCGTAAAGCTTTTCATTCTCTAGAAGTGTAAGGATGAGTCGAAGATGTCGCTCATGATCAGACTTAGACTTTGAATAAATGAGGATGTCGTCGATGAAGACTATAACAAAACGATCGAGATAAGGTTTGCAGACTCTGTTCATTAGATCCATGAAGACAACTGGAGCGTTGGTTAAACCAAATGGCATGACCATGAATTCATAATGACCATAACGAGTTCGAAAAGCGGTCTTTGGGACGTCTTCTTCATGTACTCTAAGTTGATAATAACCAGATCGAAGGTCGATTTTTGAAAAACAGCTGGCGCCTTGAAGTTGGTCAAGAAGATCATCAATGCGAGGTAATGGATAGCGATTCTTGATTGTTAACTTGTTGAGTTCCCTGTAGTCGATGCACATGCGAAACGATCCATCTTTCTTCTTCACAAAAAGGACAGGTGCACCCCAAGGCGAGGAGCTAGGACGTATGAATCCTTTGTCAGTCAACTCTTGCAATTGACTGGCTAGCTCTTGCATTTCAGAGGGGGCTAACCTATAAGGAGACTTTGCAACTGGTGTAGCACCAGGTATAAGATCAATGCGGAATTCGACTTCTCTTACTGGAGGAAGTCCTGAAATGTCGTCAGGAAAAACTTGCGGGAAATCTTTTACTACTGGGATGTCTTCGAGTTTCTTCTCCATGGTTCCCTTTTTGACGACATGGGTTAAAAATGCGACATAATTCTTGCGAAGATATTTTTGGGCTTGAAGACAGGACATTAATCTGAGCCCTTTCGATGGGGTTTCTCCAAAGATTCGTAGAGTCTGACCGTTTGGAAGAGGAATGCGTATAAACTTCTCGCGGCATACAACTTCAGCCTGATGTTGGCTGAGCCAGTCCATACCAATTATAATATCAAAGCTTCCCAACTTCATAGGAATGAGGTCAACTGAAAAATCGTGGTCGTTTAAGGTGAGAGTACAGTTGCGTATAATAGAGTTTAATGAGACCGGTTTCCCGTCAGCAACTTCTACTATTATGGATTCCATGAGCTTATCACGATTTTGGTTTAGGAAGGGTTCAAACTCTAAAGACACAAAACTTTTATCCGCGCCAATATCAAACAACATGGATGCATAACTACCATTTATAAGGAACGTACCGTTAACCACATTGCTGTCAGCTCTAACCTGATTAGCGTTGATGTTGAAAGCTCTTCCTCTTGCAGGCGGAGGAGCTTGGTTAGCATGATTCACCGGATTGGCTTGGGCTTGAGCATGAATAATGTTCACCAACCTTGGACAAGTGTTTCTAAAGTGACTTGGGTCTCCACAATTGTAGCAAGCCCGCATAGGATGTACCATGGGATAGTTGGGTTGGTAGTATGATTGGGCTAAATGTTGGGTAGGTGGTAGTAGTAGGGGTTGTTGGGCTTGACCCATTATTTGTTGGTGGGTTTGGGTTGAAGGCTGGTGGCGGTTCGTTCGCTGAGGTATGCGACAGGTTTGAACAGTATGACCTGCGCGACCACAGCCGGTGCAATGTTGGCAGGGATGATCAGGAAAATGGTGGTATTGGCAACGGTTGCATTTTGGTAATGGGCCAGAGTATGGTCTTTTGTATGGTGCAGGTGAAGGGGCAACTTCGGTAATGGGTGCAGCAGGGATAGGGAAATTGGTTTGTGTGACAGCGAAGTTTCTGGTGTTACGTTTCCTCTTGTTAGCAAACTTAGAGGAGGAGGTGGAATGGTTTGAAGTTTGGCCCTCAACGAGGGCTTTCTTTTTATCCTCTTTAAACTTACCGTTGCGAATTCGATTCTCGGTCAGTTCAGTAGCTAGTTCCATAGCAGCTTCAAGTGTTGCTGGTGAAGTGCTGAGAACTGAATCTTGAATTTTCGAGGGAAGACCTCGAATATAATGCTCGATTAAGCGGTAAACTGGGGTGAACAAGTTAGGGACCATTTGGTTCAACTCTAAGAACCTCTTGTTGTAGGAAGTATGATCTCCCTCCTTTTGCTTCAAAGAATGAAATTCATCCTCTAACTTTTTAATCTCACTTCTAGGACAGAATCGCCTCGTCATGATTTCCCTTAACTCCTCCCACGTTAAGGCCATAGCATCTTCGATTCCCCTCTTACCCTTTTCAGTATTCCACCAGGTAAGAGCTACCCCAAATAGTCTCCCGGTTGCGTATCGTACCTTGCGATCCTCGGGACAATCACAGTTGAGGAAGGTGTTTTCCATTTCTTCAAACCAGTGGAGGAGAGCAGTGACACCTTCGGTCCCTTCAAATTTAGGAGGATCGCAAGACTTGAAATGTTTATATGAGCACTTTTTGGTAGGAGGGTTGCCGATGTTCTGGTCTTCTTACTGGGGAGGATTGGTGGGATTTGTGGCGAGAGCTTGTTGTACTTGAACCACAATGTCAGGAAGCACCGCAGCCATTTGTTTTGCGATTTGAGTGGCCAAGCGTTCGTGAGACCTTCCTGATCTTTTACCCTCTCGTTGTTGTCTAGCCGACATCTACAGGAACATACATAAGAAGATTGTGAGTTTATGGAGTCTTTTTAGGTGTCATGTGTCTTAAAGAAAATGAAAATAACATAAATATCAATAATGCAACTACATCCATAGGATGTCTTGGGTTTGCTCATGTTGGGCCTCAAATGTCCCCCATACCTTCACCTGTATAGTCATGTGGGCCCCCATGTCTATTGGCTTGGTAGGGTTCACATTAGTATTGGCGTTTTAACACTCGCATCACCCGAATGAAAACCATGAAATATGTTTACGAGATGTATGGTCGGAATGTGTCCAGGTGTAGACACAATGACAACTCAAAGTGGGGTTAGCTCCCACGACGTTTGGTATAGCATGCTTTGGCCTAATAGGTACTTCGTACTCTCATCGTTAGTCCCCAGGTAGGCAAACTGGTGCTTTATTTTGCATTTATACGAATGCCAGCCTGGACAGGACGTTCCGACTACCGGTACTTGTACCCTTCCAGTTACTACATGCCCGTCATGAGAACTCACTTTGATGTGATTTGAAAATACAAAAATCATTGTAAAAACAATCATGAAAATGATGTGATGTGTGCTTTCATTGATATGATATGTTATGAGAATATGATTCATGATAGGCATTATATACTAATATGTACTTATGAACATGCTTGCATAACATTGAATGTAACATTAAACATAAAACATATAAACATCATGAATTTTGCATGTAACACACAAAAATCTTAAAAATTTCTAATCAACTATAGTATAGGCTCTAAGGATCTAATAACCTATCCTATATCCCTATAGTCATGGCTCTGATACCAATCTGTCACACCCCGACCCGCAGCGGAATAAGAGTCGGGGCATAATTGGGTTATCACCAAAACTCATGATATTTACTAATATGTTTCATATTTATTAAAGTCAAAATTACATTCTCAATAATCCAAACATGTCCATACAAATACAAAGAAAAATATCCAAACTAAACAATCCAAGCTCTAAACCAGTTTATTCTTCTAAGCCAATCCTATGTGTTTCTTGCTGCAGCTGGTTCACCTGTATCATGTGTAAAAATGGGGGTTTTTGGGTCAACATAAGTTGGCGAGTGAACCTTGTTAGATAAACATTTATTATTGATATATTGTTATTTTTATCAAGGAAAAATTGTGCAATTATCATATGTGAGCAAATGTAAATAATCAAACAATAGCAAATAACAACCACAAACTATAACATACAATAACATACAATAGCATATGAACTTGCATGAATATATAACATGAATGAAACTGTATATGTTGGCAACGTCACGTTCACGCTCATAATGTAATGGGGAACGGACGGCCTATGATGAATGTTTGTGCGATCAAGGCTCAATCAAACGGAGCCGATCGTATGTAGGCAACGCCAGGTTCACGCTCATAATGTAATGGGGAACTGCTCAACGCTCATAATGTAATGGGGAGCGGCGGCCTATGGAATTGCATGTACTGAAAATAATAAATTAAATCTAAACAGTAACCACACAACAGTTGATACAAGCTGAATACACATTGTTCATGATATGATGTATGCACAATGATTTAAATATAATAATTGGTAAGACACATGATACACCTAAAAAACGTGATTAAAAACGGGGAATTTTGTAGAGGTTCACTCACATTGGGGCGTTCGGTTGGAGATGATGAGATGCGCACGAGTTGGAAGAATTGAACAACGAGGATTAACTAACCTAAATAATAACGGAAGATATAGTAAATGAGTGGATTTTACTAATAATTTTAATAGGGTTTTTAGATATATTTTTGTGAGTTTAAGGCTATTTCCTATCTTTAAAAACATTATTTTTAAGTATTTTTAATTGATTTTTAAATTAAATTAAATAAATAAAAATATAAAAATATGTTGACTTTTGCGTTGACCGTTGACCGTTGACCGTTTGACTGTTTGACCGGTTCTATGGTGTGCATGTATGCGCTGGGTGAGGCTCGAACCCGAGACCTCCCGTACGCGTGCACGCAGCTCTACCAACTGAGCTACGTGTCTAACCCGAAATAATCCTGTTTTTAATTATATTTATATACTAATTCAGTTTATTCAAAATTCATTTATTTTTTAAAAAGGATTTTAATTATCGACCCGGTGCTGTCAACAGGTCTCGAACCCGTGACCTGTGCTTTAACGTTACACACAGTCCACCGCTGGACTGTGTGTCTAACTTGGTTAATATACAGATTTTTATTGTACTTAACATCTAACCGCGAAAAGGATCCGGTTCAGTTGGAAAAATAAAACATTTTTATTACAAAGCATACGTGTGTCAAGGATCGAACTCGCGGCGTGTGATATGTATGTGCACACAGTCCACCGCTGGACTGTGTGTCTAACCTGAGATAATATCCAGATTTTATTAAACTTATAATCAAACTATCATCGTCTTCTTCGTTACAAAATTACAGTCTGCGATTACTCTATTGTTTCTTGTTTAATTCGATTGACAAACATTCAACAGACTAATATGAAATGATAGAGACAATTTTTAGAAGTAAACATACCAGAGAACGATTTATCTCAGAATTCCGGCAAGTCGTCGGCTCTGTTTTTACTGATTTCGACTGAACGAATAAATTAACAGTTTTGATTAGCTAAGCGAGGAATTGAAGTATTAAACAAGATTTATCAGAAGGTTTGAATGTCTATACCGTTTTATAGCTGAAGATAAGGATTTTCAGAAGTTTTCCGGCGAGCGGGAATTATCCGATAACGACGTCTGAAATTGATTCCGATTGAAGGGTTTGAGTTAGCAATAGCTTAACAATTGATAGACAACGAAAGAATTGAGAGACTTACTGATTTGATGGAAAACACGGTTTTCCGGCGAAAGTCCGGCGAGTTCAAATAGCTTCTCCGGCGGACTGAAAGTTGTGCGAAAATGCAATTGAAGGTTGGCAGAGTGTGTTTGAGTCGCGAGAGAGGACAAAGATTGAAGTAATTCAGGAATTGAAAGTTTTCGGTTATTAAAACCGATTCACTCTAGAATTCAAGTCCATTCAAAGCTCAGTTGATTGGAGATGTCGGTGTAGCGGTTATAATCGGTAAACCGCGAGTAATCAAACGTCTTTGGACGTTTGGTGACCGATTTCGGTTACAGTTGGCGTAACCAGCTTGATTTACGATTGACTATAAAATTTATTTGTTTCCTAGAGTTGACAGAAAACAACAAGTGGCGGAGTGGTTATGTGTGTGTGTGGATAAGACTTTGTGATTAAACCCGGCTGACCCGGGTTCGAGTCCCGACAGCCTAAATTTCTTTTTAATTGTTTAATTTTTACTTTTTATCAAATATAACTTTTATATTCTAGTTTGTTTATTAATTATGCATCATAAAAAATTAAAATTGACATAAATACGCAACAAAACATTTATAACTTGATATTCGATTACAAACGGAGCGGGTTTGGAAAACCCGTTTTTGACAAGTGTTACAGTTTTCAAGCAAGTCCTTAAACTATGTCGATAAATGACGATTTTTGCTTTTGTGGCTCATAAAATAGTTTTAATCAAATATTTTCAAGGTAAATCTTTTACCTACTAATATGTTATATTAAATAACATGTCTAAGACATTTTAATCTGACCCTAATGTCAGTTTTCATTAAACATCGCATAAAGACGTCATTTTATGACATAAGCGCCGATTCGACGCATAGTATGGTTTTAAATCATATTAATTGACCATGACTTGTTACCTACTAATTTTAAAACTTATTTTAAACATATTTGCAGTAGGTACATATTATAAACTCAGAATCCCAAATAATTTATAAACTATGTGTAAAATGACCAAAATGCCCCTTTAGTGCATAGTTTGGTCATAAAAGATAAATTACACATATAATTAATATCATACTGATATTATATCATAAATAAACTATTTTTACAGAATAATCATGATTATAAACTTAAATTATATTCAAGTTCATTTTATATGATATGAAATTACCAAAATGCCCTTATGAGGCATAGTTTCAATTTAAAACCATAACGGGCATAAAAGTTGATATCCTACTGATATTACAACTTATTTAAAATATAATGGCATATAGAACTTGTCCATGACTTATCCGGTTACCTGATATCACTGATATGCGTACGGTTAAGTATATGTAACTAGTTTACGGAAATTAACCGAAACGGGTTTAACCTTGTCATTTAAGTCTCAAAATCCAGAATGTTTATAGTTTACCCATATTATACAACTCAATTTACTTGTTGGGATTAAACTACATTCTATCCAATCATCTTTTAATCTAGCGTCATACGTTTTGATCAAGTACGCTAGTCGGTCTAAGTCTATGACTTAAATAAGACTGTTAGTATTTAATTGGTTAGTTTATGCCATAATCCAGACTAGAGACTTGCCAGTAAATGCTATCTGCACTTAGTACTTTTGTGTACGGCTGAGTTATAAAAATAAAAGAGGACTAGCTCAGGTAAATACTCTCGACTTATTTCCCCTATACGGGCTTGGGTTACGGTAAATTATTACTGCTTGGTCGGAAATGGGATCAATCAAATGCCGGATTGTGGCGGGTAAATCCCTATATTCTATTTTAATAAGTTTTGTTTAATAACTTAAACATCAGGGGTTAACTACCATGTCCTGGATATCCTCGGCTCATTACAATAGAAATGGCCACGACCTTAGCGCGGGTGTAAGCATACACCCGATAGACGCTTAATAATGCATTCCCACAAAGTTGGGAGGAATTGACTCCTTCGTGAGTCCAAAGTGGTGTGTACGTTAATCATGTCTCGGTCTCCGTACCGGGCCCTGTATGTTTGGACAAACATGTAAATCTGTTAACAAGGTTGGACGGTCAACTTTCCCAAGTTATAAAAAGATTTTGTGCTGATATGCACTTAAAACATATTTGAAATGTTTTCAAAATGAGTTAGTTGGGTATATTTAACAGCGAAAGCTGACGTATTTTCAAAAGACTAAGCTTGCAGGTACAATACGAAAATAGGTTGGAAGTGCTCGGTAGTGATAGAGGATCTTGCAAATCCTAGATCTGCCCAAAGTCTGTTTTACATTCTTTCCATCTACAATTTATGATCCGCCTGTGGATCTTCTATTACGAGCCTGTATATTATATTTGTATTTCGAACATTTGGTTTGTAATAGTAGTTTTACTCTAAGACTTCCGCTGTGCCGTGTTTAATTGACTATGATGATTATCAATTGACGTCACGATACTCCAGACCCGAGCCCACCGGTGTATGGATTTGGGTTGGAAATCCGGGGTGTGACATGATTACGCTTAATCACATAATTTAGAAACGTTTCTTAGTTTAATTTTGCAGAAGTGACGAAGATTGATGATGGGGTTTGGTGGGTACAGCCGTTACAATCGTTTGTTTGAAATGGGTTTTGAGAAGTTGGTTCAATATAAAATTTATTTAATTCGGGTTTATTTCAAATATGTGTGTGCAACTCAGTGGTGTTTTGTGTGTGTGAACTTGTGGGGGAACCCGGGTTAGAAACCCGACTGTTCCTTTTATATATATATATATATATATATTTTATTATTTTTATGGTTTAACTATTTTATTTATTCTTTTATTGATTATTATTTTAATTATGTAATTTATTTATTAAATATAATTAACCAAAATTTAAGTAATACTCATAAATGCGTATCGAACTTTTAATAATTACTTGATTCTCAAATGGAGCGTGTTTTAGAACCCCTTTTACATGAATGTTACAGTAAACTTGAGGTCATGTTAAGTTAAACACATACGGTCTTTTCATTGCTATGATTAGATTACGCTAGCGAGAAACTTTGGGTTGACTAGTATATTTGCATGCTCGTATATTACATGTTAGCCTCGAGAATAGACATTGATGCATAAGGATTCGTTTGAAACTTTATACTATGTTATTTATTTAAACTTGTATACTCGCCAATGCCTTTTGTGTTGAACTATACTTTAACATGTATTGCAGGTTGATATTGACGAGACACATGGAATCAGGTAGGACGACTTAGATACTCGCCTAGAATGTATTAGAAAGTTATTGCATTTGTATTTTGTTTTTCATGATGTTGTATTTCAAATTTGAAACTATGTACTTGCTATTCAATCAATGAAATGAAATCTTGTTATTTAAATTACTGGCCATATTTTAGCGTTATGAAGTCTCGAGCAATCTCGTTCATCCTACCCCGATGTTTCCGCCATCGGTTGAGGTGTGACAAATCTCATGTTTATTTGTGGTTTATCTGTTCATCAAAAAGAAAGTAGGTGGTGTGTTTGTTTGTTTGTTCATCGAAAAAGAAGAAAGTGATGTTTGTTTGGGTATACATCAAATTCGATGTTTGTTTCGATTGTTCATTGAAAAGAAAGAAGGGGTGGTAATTGAATTTGGGTATGTAGTTGGCATTGGTGATAAAGAAAAAAGATTAAGGTATCTAGTTGGAACTAGTGATACTTGGATTTGGGGTTTCAAGGTAAAGATAAAGGTGGTTGTGGTGGTGGGGATTTATAGTGTAGGTAAAACCAAACCCCAAGGACTCGATCTTTATTTTTATTGGTAAAAAACTCTTTTGCCCTTGCTACAATATATTCCGTTATCCAGTTAACCTAATATTCTAACAGAAGTAAACTTTAGGGACTTAGAGTATAACGAATTTAAAACAATAGGGACTAAGAATATGAAAATTTTATTTTAATGGACTTAAATGGACACTGCCCCTAAAACACAGCAACATAAATTGCTTTTTACTCTAAATACAAATTTTGACCGGTTGAATGGCCAACTGACTCGGACCCTGAATCTCCTTCAGCTTCCGCACATAGTTGTATGAAAAAACATTAGCTATGTGGTGTGGTCATGATCCAAATGACCATCACCGCCCTTCACGTCAATGCCATGTAACCCCACCCTTATCCATCAACCTAATCCACCACCCTATATGGTGGGGACCATGACCCTACCATTATCCACAATCTCCCCCCCTCCCAAACCAATTAAAAACCTCCCAATTAATTGAAAGAGGGTCATGGTTACCATGTATTAAACCATGGGAGCCACCATGTTTTATGATGAGAGCAGTGTAACATGAGAATCATGTTCTGTATGACAATCCATGATCAAATCTACCACCCGATACCCCATAACCTTATAGTTAATAAAGTACCATGAGAAACATGTCTTGTATGACAATACAAGAACAAAACTTTCAGTTTATTAACCAACTTTTATATGTTTTCAAGTTAATGTAGTAAATTCTTCTTTTATTTTTTTGAGATGGTAAGTTTCCTCACTAATATGTATCTTTTAGTTACCTATTTTTTCAATTAAGTTAATCATTTTGGAAAATGGGAAAAAAAACAAAAATATATTAAATGATATTTTTGTGAAGTTAATCATTTAGTGAAGTTGTAATACGCATGTTTGTATTAGTTTATATTCGATCGTTTAAAATCTAAATGAAAAGTTTACGAACATAAATAAACAAATTTAAACAAACATAATTTAACAAACAATAAATAACACACATGAATATAATTGAAGAAACATAAATGCACACAAATGAACATAATTTATTAAACATAAATGAAAATAAAGTAATACTTTTATTTAAAATAGTGATTATTTACGATAAATTCCATTGGAAAATCTATTTCTATTACTAAAAGCCCAATTACCAATTGGTTATATTTATATAGGTAGATAGAAAGTTTATTTTATGTTTAGTATTTATATGAATATCATGTTGTAAAACAACGGCCTAATAGCAACTAATATACGATATATGTAGACAAGAATTATAGAGATTATATAGAGAGAAATATAGAAAGAAGAATTGAAGAACTCATTCTTATTGATATGAAGTATGAACTACATATGCCTCTATTTATAGGCTTACAAAGATGGGAGTTAAGTACTTAGAGAGTCATCACATTATGAAGACATGTGGATAGTCACACATTAAGATAATAATAATTCATAATACTCCCCCTTGACTATCCACGTGACAAAATAATATATTATTCTTATAATACGCTTGGTGATGTTGCCTCGTTAAAAACCTTGCCAGGAAAACCCAGTGGGATAAAACCATAGCTAAGGGAAAAAGAGTGCAGCGCGTGTTATTCTCCCCCCTGATGATTTAAGCTCCTTGAGTCGACGCATCCCGATCCCATGAACCAGTTTCTTGAATGTAGATGTCGGAAGTGATTTAGTAAACAAGTCTGCCAAATTGTCGCTAGAACGAATTTGTTGGACAGTAATATCTCCATTCTTTTGAAAATCATGTGTGAAAAAGAACTTTGGTAAAATGTGCTTCGTTCTGTCTCCTTTGATGTATCCTTTCTTAAGTTGAGCAATGCATGCTGTGTTGTCTTCATGTAAAATTGTTGGTCCCTCACCTCTCATAGAAATGCCACAAGACCCACAAATGTGTTGTATTACATTCCTTAACCAAACAAATTCTCGCCTGGCTTCATGAATCGCCAATATTTCTGCATGATTAGATGATGTGGCTGTGGTTGTTTGCTTTATAGAACGCCATGAATAGCAGTACCTCCACTTGTGAATAAATATCCAGTTTGAGATTTTCCAGTGTGAGGATCAGACAAATACCCTGCATCAACAAAACCAACCAAACTTGTTTTGATTGATTAGTAAAATATAAACCCATATCGTTTGTACCTTGAAGGTATCGAAATATTTGTTTTACCCCATTCCAATGCCTCTTTGTTGGGAATGAACTATATCTTGCTAATAAATTTACAGAAAATGATATATCTGGTCGTGTATGACTAGCAAGAAACATTAGTGCACCAATTGCACTTAAATATGGTACTTCTGGACCAAGAATTTCCTCTCCATCATTCAGAGGTCGGAATGGGTCTTTCTCGACATCAAGAGATCTTACAACCATTGGAGTACTCAATGGATGTGATTTTTCCATATAGAACCTTTTGAGTAACTTTTGTATGTAGTTTTGTTGATGCACAAGGATTCCACCCTTAAGATGTTCGATTTGTAACCCGAGACAAAATTTTGTTTTGCCAAGGTCTTTCATTTCAAATCCTTTTTTCAAATATTCAACCGCCTTTTGGAGCACCCTTGGAGCTCCAATTATATTCAAGTCATCAACATATACAACAATTATAACGTATTCAGATTCTGACCTTTTTATAAAGATACATGGGCATATTGAATCATTTTTATAACCTTCTTTCAACAAATACTCATTAAGGCGATTATACCACATACGCCCAGATTGTTTTAGCCCATATAATGATTTGTTTAATTTAATTGAAAGATGTTCTCGAGAACTAGATGTACATGAGTTTGGCAATTTGAATCCTTCAGGGAGTTTCATGTAAATATCTGTAACATTCGTCGAAAAACAGGTTTTCCAAACCCGCTTCGTTTAATAATCAAGTATTCAGTTATAAGATTTCGTTGCGTATTTATTGTTCAGATTATTTTAAATAATACATAATTAATAAACATTTTAGAATTTAAAAACCATAATTGATAAATAATAATAATAAGTGAATAAAAAATAAAATGGAGCTGCGCGTCTCGAACCCGGGTCTCCCACAAACACAAACACACACCACACCACTCCGCCACACACTTCACTTGTGATAAACACTGAATCAAATAACACTTAAAGTAAAACCCGAAAAATCAAAACCGGAAATCAGCGCGCCCAGAACTCGCAGTCGCCGGAAAAACCGAGATATCCGCAATTTTGGCTATTTCCTTTTGACTAAAACACGTTAACTGATTTCGACATCAGTTATAACCGATGCCAAACCATCAATTTCAGTAATAACCGTCGGAGACCTTTGACCGCGAATCATGACCCAAATTCGAACCCAATACAGCCTGTTCTTCCTAATAAATACTCACTCAAACTTCCTGTAAACCTTTCGCTCAGAACCGCACTCTCTTTCGAAGCTTTATTCCTTCCAAAGCTCGTCGCCGGAGATTTTCATTTTCGCCGGAATATTACCGGAATCACTGATCAGAAAACTGCATTCGTTCTTCAGACGGTATAATTGTCTAAACCTTCTTGCTATCTCTTGATTTATAATCTAATTGCTCAACACAATAATCGAAACTGTTAAAACAGTTTATTCAGCCGGAAATCGCAAATTAGAGCCGACGAACACTGCCGGAAATCTGAAGAAAACTCTCCGTCTTGGTATATCATATTCCTTAATCTTTGTTTTCCTATTCCATTTCAATCGATTATAAGGCCGTTGGTCGAATAAGCAAGAACAGTCGGGTGCACTGATCTGTGTTCTTCTTAATGAAGAAGACGAACTTAAATTGTATATTAATGTAATTAAAATCGGCTATTTAACCGGGTTAGACACACAGTCCAGCGGTGGACTGTGTGCAAATACAAAACACACGTCCCGGGTTCGAATCGCACACGTTACCGACTTTCAGAAATAAAACCAACATTTTTAAAACCTAATCAGATCAAGTCACAGTATATACATAAGAGGAATATAATCCAGTAGTTAAACAGATTAGACACACAGCCCAACTGGTTGGGCTGTGCGCACTCGAACCGAAGGTCCCTAGTTCGACTCCGGGTCTCTGCAACCGGTTCGGCCATATTATAACATTTTTAATAAAGACTAAAAATGGTTAGAGTCAGTTAGTATATAAATATAATTAAAACCAAGAATATTTCGGGTTAGACACGTAGCTCAGTTGGTAAAGCTGCGTGCACGTATACGATGTCACACCCCGACCCGCAGCGGAAAAGGTGATCGGGGCATAATTGGGTTATCATCAAAGCTCATGACATTTATTATATGTTTCATATTCATTAATACAATTTAATGGAAATTTACAATAAATGATACAACATGTTCTAACTATCAGTCTAAGCTTCTTGGTTCTCTTCTAAGGCATATCCTATGTTTTCCTTGCTTCAACCTGTCCACCTGTATCATGTGTAAAAAGGTTTTTGGATCAACATAATGTTGGCGAGTGAATCCTATGGAAAAACATTTGAACAAGTTTATCCAATTGATTATAAATAATGTGCATACCACATATGAGTAAATGTAGATGTAAATTTATTCACACAACACATAATATTGAATATTGAACATACAAACACCAAATGACTGTTTTGAGGTACGCGTTGTTCGACTCGTCTCCCACGAGGAACTGATGGGCCTAATGAATGAGTTTTGAGGCACGCGTTGTTCTTACGAACTGATGGGCCTAATGTATGAGTTTTGAGGCACGCGTTGTTCTCGTCTCCCACGAGGAACTGATGGGCCTAATAAATGAGTTTTGAGGCACGCGTTGTTCTTACGAACTGATGGGCCTAATGTATGAGTTTTGAGGCACGCGTTGTTCTCGTCTCACACGAGGAACTGATGGGCCTAATAAATGAGTTTTAAGGCACGCGTTGTTCTCGTCTCCCACGAAGAACTGATGGGCCTAAATAATTTGCATACAACTTTGACAATATGTAATATATCACAACCAATAATAGTTACATTCTAGTTTAGTTCATATAATGGTATAGCACAAATTTGCATAAGAGAATTAGTTTAAACGACACATGATACACCCCAAAACATGAATAAAAATGGGAGTTTGTAAGAATTCACTCACATTGGGTGCGTTCGGTTGATGAGGTTGAATGTACGCGAAATGGTGTTAACCACGAGTGAAATTAACCTAGATAAATCGCATTATGGTTTGGTAAGTAAACGGGTTTTATCAATCTATTTTAGTAGGATTGTTGGGTGTATTTTTGTGAGTTTGTGGCTATTTTCTAACCTTAAAAATGTTATTTTTAAGTATTTTTAATTGATTTTTAATTAAAATAATTAAATAAAAAAATAAATAAATAAAATATTTTATTTATGCTACAGTTGACTTTTGACCGTTGACTTTGACTAGCGTTGACCGGTTCGAAGGCATATTGTTGTGCGCCGGGTGAGGCTCGAACCCGAGACCTCCCGTACGCGTGCACGCAGCTCTACCAACTGAGCTACGTGTCTAACCCGTCATATATCCGATTTTAATTACCTATATACATTAATTAGATTTAAACAGAAATCACTTTATTTTAAAAATGAAATAAATCACAAGACCGGTGCGCTCCACAGGTCTCGAACCCGGGACCTGTGGGTTAGCGGACACACACTCCACCGCTGGACTGTGTGTCGCACTTGATTATAAACTCAGTTATCAATATACTTAACATATACCCAAAACACTCCGGTTCAGTTTTGCGAAAAAAAGGGATTTTTATCAAGGCGGCGTGTGAGGGACAATACTCGAACTCGTGACCTTAGCTTTAAAAGTGCACACAGTCCACCGCTGGACTGTGTGTCTAACCCGTTAAATAACTTGATTTTAATTATACTAAACCATTACCGTAACGTCGTCTTCTTCACTGGTTTTCACCGGAAGTGACGACTGACGGATTCGAATGTTGATTCAAGTTTCTTTAGTGTTTTATGATCAATTACAGTCGAGATAAAAGTAAAAAGGGAAGGAATTAGGCATGAGATGTACCGGCTGTTTCTCCTCTGTTTTCCGGCAGAACTCCGGTGGCAGCAAGTTTTTCCGGCGACGAGTCTCTTGCAGCAGAGAGTCTTCCGAAAGGTTACAAAGGTTGTGGGTGACTTCGGCAAAAGTTTAGGGGGTTCAGTAAGCTCAGAGATTACTGATACGGTTTTCCGGCGAAGTATCAAGTATTTCCGGCGAGTGATTTTTCGCCGAGAAAAGGTGCGATTTGAGTGTGAAAGGTTTCTGGCGAGTTGAGGGTGTATTTATAGGGTAGTATTGAGATGAATGGGGTCTGAATTCGGTCTCAATTCGAAGTCAGCCGTTCTCCGGCGGTTACAGCGGATGTCGCGGGTTCATATGTCGGTTATAACCGTCGTAATAGTTAAGTCATCGGTTGAATTGAGCGTAAACGTAATTAAACGGCGAAGTCGTCGGGATTTCCGACGACTGCTTATTGGGCGGAAAAATTGATTGAATTCAATTTCGGAACTTGAATATTTGAATTAAATGTTTCCTTGAGTTAACAGAAAAACAATGTGGCGGGGTGGTTGTTTGGCTGAGGGATAAGTCTTTGTTTGAACCGGTATGGACCCGAGTTCGAAACCCGGCAAAAGTAAAACATTTTTATTTTGATATTTTTGACAGATTTTCAAAAACTAAATACATATCCCCGCATAATATTTGATTACGGATCGTTTAAAATTATTTTGGGCATTTAATTCGCAACGAAAAAATTTGACTGACTGTTCGGTTGATAAACGGAGCGGGTTTGGTAAATCCGTTTTTGACGGATGTTACATACGAGAGGTCCCGAGTTCGAACCTCACTAGCCGCATAGAATAAACACAGTCTGACCGGTCAAGACCCTGTCAAACCTGACAAAAGTCAAACCTTTTTGTTTTATTGTTATTTATTTATTTAATTGAAAAATCATTTAAAAATACTTAAAAATAAGATTTTTAGAGTTAGAAAATTTCCTTAAACTCACAAAAATAAATTTAAAAATCCCATTAAGAGCACTAATTAAAAATATTAATCTCAAATAAAAATTATTTATTTATCAAATCATTTCGTTATTATTTAGATTAGTTTTTCCCTCGTCGGTTGAATCATAAATTCGTGCGCATTCATCGTCATCGAAGAACGCACCCACTGTGAGTGAATCTCTACCAATTCCCCGTTTTAATCATGTTTTGGGGTGTATCATGTGTCGTACAATTCTTTTATTTTATTTAAACACCTGTGCATACATCATATCCGTGATCAAATGTGTATCAATTGTTGTGTGAATTATATGTAGATTGGATTTATCATTTTCAGTGCATGCATTTCATTAGGCCCATCAGTTCCCCGTGGGATACGGGTTGAGCATCAGGAGCCTCATTAGGTCGGCTCCGTTTGATTGAGCCTTGATCTCACATACATCATCATTCATGTCATATACTCATCCAAAGTGGTTTGTGATTGTTTATCTATATATGTTTGCTCACATGTGATTATTGCACGAATTTTCTTTATTAAATAAAACAAGAAATTAGTAAAAATGTTTTATCAAGGTTCACTCGCCAACTTTTGTTGACCCAAAATCTCCCTCGTTTTACACATGATACAGGTGATCCAGCTGCGACAGGAAACACTTAGGAAGGCCTAGAAGAATAAATAAGTTTATGCTTTGGAATAATTATGTAGCTTCATTTTCTTGTAATTGTATGAATTTTGTTTTGGATATTTAAGTTTGTAATTTGAATTTAATAAATATGAAACATCTTAGTAAACATCATGAGCTTTGGTGATAACCCAATTATGCCCCGACTTTTATTCCGCTGCGGGTCGGGGTGTGACAGATTGGTATCAGAGCTTGTGACTATAGGGATACAGGATAGGTTATTAGACCCTTAGAGCCTATACTATAGGTGATTAAATTTTAAATTGTTTATGCGTTACATACAAAATTCATGATGTTTATATGTTTTATGTTTATTTTCACACTCAATATTATGCAAGCACGCTCACAAATACATGTTATTATGCAATACTCATCATGAATCATATCCTCATAACATATCATATCCATGAGAACACACACCTCACGATTCCCATGATTTTTGCAATGAGTTTTGTATTTTTCAAATCACATCAAAGTGAGTTCTCATGACGGGCATGTAGTAACTGGAAGGGTACGAGTACCGGTAGTCGGAACGTCCTGTCTAGGCTTGGCATTCGTATAAATCCAAAATAAAGGACCAGTTTGCCTACCTGGGGACTACGAAGGACCTGTTAGGCCAAAGCATGCTATACCAAACGTTGTGTGAGCTAACCCCACTTTGAGTTGTCATTGTGTCTACACCTGGACACCCTCCTACCATACATCTCGCAATCATGTTTTACGATTTTCATTCGGGTGGTGCGAGTGTTAACCCGCCGACACCAATGTGAATCCTACCAAGCCCAATAGTCATGGGGGCCCACATGACTACACAGGCAATGGTATGGGGGACATTGGAGGCCCAAACATGAGCAAATCCAAGACATCCTATGGATGTAGTTAAATTATTGCCAATTATGTTGTTTTTCATTCTTTTTACGACACATGACACCTAGAAAATTCTTAAACTCACAATCTTCCTATGTATGTTCCTGTAGATGTCGGCTAGGCAACTACGTGGAGGTAGAAAGTCAGGAAGATCAAATGAATGCTTGGCCACACAAATTGCTAAACAAATGGCCGCAGTGCTTCCTGACATCGTGATTCAAGTTCAACAAGCTCTCACCGCAAATCCCATCAACCCCCCCCCCAATCAAGAAGACCAGAGCGTCGCCAACCCTCCTTCCAAAAAGTGCTCCTACAAACACTTCAAATCTTGCGATCCCCCAAAGTATGAAGGGACCGAAGGTGTTACCGCCCTCCTTCACTGGTTTGAAGAAATGGAAAACACTTTCCTCAATTGCGATTGTCCCGAGGACCGTAAGGTACGTTATGCAACTGGAAGACTGTTTGGGGTAGCCCTTACCAGGTGGAACACGGAAAAAGGTAAGCGAGGAGTTGAAGATGCCATGGCCTTAACATGGGAAGAGTTAAGGGAACTCATGACAAGACGCTTCTGTCCAAGAAGCAAAATAAAAAAGCTGGAAGACGAATTCCACACACTTAAACAAAAGGAAGGAGATCACACATCCTATAATAAGAGATTTCTCGAGCTGAACCAGATGATCCCTAATTTGTTCACCCCCTTGTACCGCTTAGTTGAACATTACATTCGAGGTCTCCCCTCGAAAATCCAAGATTCGGTTTTAAGCACTTCGCCTGGAACACTTGAAGCCGCAATGGAATTAGCTACAGAACTCACTGAGAATCGTATCCGAAACGGCAAATTCAAAGATGAGAAGAAGAAAGCACCCATTGAGGCCCCAACTCCAAACCACCCCGTCTTCTCCTCGAAGTTTACTAGTAAGAGGAAACGAAACAGCAAGAATTTTGCTGTCACTCAAACCAACCCTCCTATCACTGCTGCACCAATCACCCAAATTGCTCCTTCAGCTGTACCATTCAAAAAGCCATACACCGGCCCACACCCAAAATGCAACCGTTGTCAGTACCATCACCCTCCCGAAAACCCCTGCCAACATTGCACAAGCTGTGGCCGTGCGGGTCACACCATCCAAACCTGTCGTACTCTTCAACGAATGAACCGCAATCAACCTCCAACCCAAACCCACAATCAGATAGTGGGCCGAGCCCAACAACCCTTACTTCTACCATCTGCACAACACATAGCCCAACCTTACTACCAATCCAACTACCCCATGATGCAACCCATGCGAGCCTGTTACAACTGTGGGGACCCAAACCACTTCAGGAACACTTGTCCACGCTTGGTGAACATCATCCATGCCCAAGCTCAAGCAAACCCGGTAAACCAAGCTAACCAAGCTCCTCCACCTGCCAGAGGAAGAGCTTTCAACATCAATGCCAACCAAGCTAGGGCTGACAACAACGTGGTCAACGGTACGTTTCTCATCAATGGTAGTTATGCATCCATACTATTCGATACTGGTGCGGATAAAGAGCTTTGTGTCCTTAGAATTCGAACCTATCCTCAACCAAACTCGTGTTAATCTCATGGAATCTCTAACGGTGGAAGTTGCTGACGGAAAACCCGTTTCATTAAATTCTATTATACGCAATTGTACCCTCACTCTAAACGATCACGACTTTTCAGTTGACCTCATTCCTATGAAGTTGGGAAGTTTCGATGTTATAATCGGTATGGACTGGCTCAGCCAGCATCACGCTGAAGTAGTGTGCCGCGAAAAGTTCATTCGCATTCCTCTTGCAGACGGTCACACCCTATGTATTTTTGGGGAAACCCCTTCGAAAGGACTCAAATTAATGTCCCGCCTTCAAGCCCGAAGATATCTCCGCAAGAACTATGTCGCATTCCTAACTCACGTCGTCAAAAAGGGAACCAAGGAGAGGAAACTCGAAGACATCCCAGTTGTGAAAGAATTCCCACAAGTCTTTCCCGACGACATTTCAGGACTTCCTCCTGTGAGAGAAGTCGAATTCCGCATCGATCTTGTACCTGGCGCTACACCATTAGCAAAATCTCCTTATAGGTTAGCCCCATCCGAAATGCAAGAGCTGGCCAGTCAACTGCAAGAGCTGACTGACAAAGGATTCATACGTCCTAGCTCATCGCCTTGGGGTGCACCTGTTCTTTTTGTGAAGAAGAAAGATGGAACGTTTCGCATGTGCATCGATTATAGAGAACTCAACAAGTTAACGGTTAAGAATCGCTATCCACTACCTAGCATTGATGACCTCCTAGACCAACTTCAAGGCGCCACCTGCTTTTAAAAAATCGACCTTCGTTCTGGTTATCATCAGCTCAGAGTGCATGAAGAAGATATCACAAAGACCGCCTTCCGGACTCGTTATGGTCATTACGAATTCATGGTCATGCCATTTGGTTTAACCAACGCCCCCGCTGTCTTCATGGATCTAATGAATAGGGTATGCAAACCCTACCTCGACCGTTTCGTCATAGTCTTCATCGAGGGTATTCTTATCTACTCCAAGTCTAAATCCGATCATGAGCGACACCTTCGACTCATCCTTACACTCTTAAGGACTGAAAAGCTCTACGCTAAGTTCTCAAAATGTGAATTCTGGTTAGGAGAAGTACAATTCCTTGGACATGTCGTCAACGACAAGGGAATTCATGTTGATCCTTCAAAAATCAAGGTAGTGCAGGAATGGCAAGCGCCACGTACCCATACCGAAGTTAGGTCATTTCTTGGTTTGGCTGGTTACTATCGACGCTTCATCGCCAATTTTTCCCGTATTGCTGTCCCACTCACGGCCTTGACTCATAAAGGAAAACCCTTCATATGGGGGCCTAAACAAGAGGAGGCCTTCCAAACTCTAAAGCAAAAACTTTGTGACGCACCTATCCACACACTCCCTGAAGGTTGCGATGACTTTGTAGTATATTGCGACGCATCAGGTCAAGGGCTAGGCTGTGTATTAATGCAAAGAGGAAAAGTGATAGCCTATGCCTCTAGGCAACTCAAGGTTCACGAGAAGAATTACAGCACCCACGACCTGGAACTTGGAGCCGTTGTGTTCGCTCTCAAGATATGGAGACATTACCTCTACGGTACTAAGTGTGAAATATACACTGACCACAAGAGTCTCCAACATATCTTCAACCAAAAGGAGTTGAATATGAGACAACGAAGATGGGTCGAACTTCTCAACGACTACGACTGTGAAATTCGGTATCATCCTGGCAAGGCAAACGTGGTGGCTGATGCGCTCAGTCGAAAAGGTTATGCGAACTCCATTCGCCTTCTATGTTCGCAAATCATAACCAACATCAAAGATCGAATCCGGGCAGCTCAACATGTTTCTGTAACAGAAAATGACGTACGGGATGAGCTGTCATGTGGAGCTGAACTCAAGATCGAAACCAAATCCGACGGTATTCTATACTATTTAAACCGCATATGGATTCCTGATCGCGATAACCTTCGTGATTTCCTCATGAATGAGGCGCACAAAACACGATACTCTGTACACCCAGGAGCCGACAAGATGTATCAAGACCTACGATACACCTACTGGTGGCCGGGCATGAAAAAGGATATCGCTGTTTTTGTTTCCAAGTGCCTTACCTGTTCCAAAGTAAAAGCTGAACATCAAAGACCTTCAGGACTTCTAGTCCAACCCGAAATACCTGTATGGAAGTGGGAAAACATAACCATGGATTTCATTACCGGGTTACCTCGCACCTCCAGTGGGTATGACACCATATGGGTAATAATCGATCGTCTTACAAAGTCATCTCATTTCATTCCGATTCGCGAGGACTTCAAGAACGAGAAGTTAGCTCGTATCTACATCAGCGAGATCATAAGTCGTCATGGTGTACCATTAAGCATCATTTTAGACCGTGATGGTCGTTTCACCTCACGAACATGGCGAGTCGTACAAACCGCTTTGGGTACATGATTAGACCTTAGCACCGCTTTTCATCCTCAGACAAATGGTCAATCTGAACGCACCATCCAAACCCTTGAAGACATGCTACGAGCATGTGTCATAGACTTCAAAGGGAATTGGGACGCTCACCTACCATTAGTGGAATTTTCGTACAACAATAGCTATCATTCAAGTATCGGCATGGCTCCTTTCGAAGTTTTATATGGTCGTAAGTGCCGATCTCCAGTATGTTGGCACGAAATTGGGAAAGCGCAAATCACCGGTCCAGAATTAATTCAAGAAACAACCGACAAGGTCCTCCAAATTCGAAACAATCTTCTAGCAGCTCAAAGTCTTCAAAAGAGTTATGCAGACAAACGACGAAAGCCCTTGGAGTTTGACATTGGTGATCAAGTACTTTTAAAAGTATCACCGTGGAAGGGAGTGGTTCGTTTTGGCCAGAAGGGCAAGCTAGCACCACGCTACGTAGGACCTTTCAAGATACTCGAAAGAGTAGGTCTTGTAGCATACAAGCTTAACCTACCAGAAGAACTCAACAGAATTCATCCCACATTTCACGTATCAAACTTGAAAAAGTGCCTTGCCTATGAAAATCTCCATATTCCTCTAGAAGACATTCAAGTCGATGAATCGATGCACTTCGTTGAAAGACCGGTAGAAATCATGGACTTCGGAGAGAAGCGTTTAAGGCGAAGTCGTATTCCAATTGTCATGGTACGTTGGGAGTCGAAACGAGGACCCGAGTTTACTTGGGAACGTGAAGACTCAGTGCGCGAAAAATACCCGCATCTTTTTCCAGTTACCACTACTACTTAAATTTCGGGACAAAATTCCTAAAAGTAGGGGATACTGTAACATTCGTCGAAAAACGGGTTTTCCAAATCCGCTTCGTTTAATAATCAAGTATTCAGTTATAAGATTTCGTTGCGTATTTATTGTTCAGATTATTTTAAATAATACATAATAATAAACATTTTAGAATTTAAAAACCGAAATTGATAAATAATAATAATAAGTGAATAAAAAATAAAATGGAGCTGCCGGGTCTCGAACCCGGGTCTCCCACAAACACAAACACACACCACACCACTCCGCCACACACTTCACTTGTGATAAACACTGAATCAAATAACACTTAAAGTAAAACCGAAAAATCAAAACCAGAAATCAGCGCGCCCCGAACTCGCAGTCGCCGGAAAAACCGAGATATCCGTAATTTTGGCTATTTCCTTTTGACTAAAACGTGTTAACTGATTTCGACATCAGTTATAACCGATGCCTAACCATCAATTTCAGTCATAACCGTCGGAGACCTTTGACCGCGAATTATGACCCAAATTCGAACCCAATACAACCTGTTCTTCCTTATAAATACTCACTCAAACTTCCTGTAAACCTTTCGCTCAGAACCGCACTCTCTTTCGAAGCTTTATTCCTTCCAAAGCTCGTTGCCGGAGATTTTCATTTTCGCCGGAATATTACCGGAATCACTGATCAGAAAACCGCATTCGTTCTTCAGACGGTATAATTGTCTAAACCTTCTTGCTATCTCTTGATTTATAATCTAATTGCTCAACACAATAATCGAAACTGTTAAAACAGTTTATTCAGCCGGAAATCGCAAATCAGGGCCGACGAACACTGCCGGAAATCTGAAGAAAACTCTCCGTCTTGGTATATCATATTCCTTAATCTTTGTTTTCCTATTCCATTTAAATCGATTATAAGGCCGTTGGTCGAATAAGCAAGAACAATCGGGTGCACTGATCTGTGTTCTTCTTAATGAAGAAGACGAACTTAAATTGTATATTAATGTAATTAAAATCGGGTATTTAACCGGGTTAGACACACAGTCCAGCGGTGGACTGTGTGCAAATACAAAACACACGTCCCGGGTTCGAATCGCACACGTTACCGACTTTCAGAAATAAAACCAACATTTTTAAAACCTAATCAGATCAAGTCACAGTATATACATAAGAGGAATATAATCAAGTAGTTAAACAGACTAGACACACAGCCCAACTGGTTGGGCTGTGCGCACTCGAACCGAAGGTCCCGAGTTCGACTCCGGGTCTCTGCAACCGGTTCGGCTATATTATAACATTTTTAATAAAGACTAAAAATGGTTAGAGTCAGTTAGTATATAAATATAATTAAAACCAAGAATATTTCTGGTTAGACACGTAGCTCAGTTGGTAGAGCTGCGTGCACGTATACGAGAGGTCCCGAGTTCGAACCTCACTAGCCGCATAGAATAAACACAGTCTGACCGGTCAAGACCCGGTCAAACCTGAGAAAAGTCAAACCTTTTTGTTTTATTGTTATTTATTTATTTAATTGAAAAATCATTTAAAAATACTTAAAAATAAGATTTTTAAAGTTAGAAAATTTCCTTAAACTCACAAAAATAAATCTAAAAATCCCATTAAGAGCACTAATTAAAAATATTAATCTCAAATAAAAATTATTTATTTATCGAATCATTTCGTTATTATTTAGGTTAGTTTTTCCCTCGTCGGTTGAATCATAAATTCGTGCGCATTCATCGTCATCGAAGAACGCACCCACTGTGAGTGAATCTTTACCAATTCCCCGTTTTAATCATGTTTTGGGGTGTATCATGTGTCGTACAATTCTTTTATTTTATTTAAACACCTGTGCATACATCATATCCGTGATCAAATGTGTATCAATTGTTGTGTGAATTATATGTAGATTGGATTTATCATTTTCAGTGCACGCATTTCATTAGGCCCATCAGTTCCACGTGGGATACGGGTTGAGCATCAGGAGCCTCATTAGATCGGCTCTGTTTGATTAAGCCTTGATCTCACATACATCATCATTCATGTCATATACTCATCCAAAGTGGTTTGTGATTGTTTATCTATATATGTTTGCTCACATGTGATTATTGCACGAATTTTCTTTATTAAATAAAACAAGAAATTAGTAAAAATGTTTTATCAATGTTCACTTGCCAACTTTTGTTGACCCAAAATCTCCCCCGTTTTACACATGATACAGGTGATCCAGCTGAGACAGGAAACACTTATGAAGGCCTAGAAGAATAAACAAGTTTATGCTTTGGAATAATTATGTAGCTTCATTTTCTTGTAATTGTATGAATTTTGTTTTGGATATTTAAGTTTGTAATTTGAATTTAATAAATATGAAACATCTTAGTAAACATCATAAGCTTTGGTGATAACCCAATTATGCCCCGACTTTTATTCCGCTGTGGTCGGGGTGTGACAATATCAGTATCAAGTGAGCCATAGAGGTAGGCTGTCACAACATCCATTAGACGCAAGTCAATCCCTTCTTATATTACCAGACTAACAAGATAACGAAAAGTTGTCGCATCCATCACCGGAGAATATGTATCCCATAATCAATCCCAGGTCTTTGCGAAAATCCTTGTGCTACTAATCTTGCCTTGTATCGTACGATTTCATTTTTCTCATTATGTTTTCGCACAAAGACCCACTTATATCTGATAGCTTTACACCTTCAGGTATAGGGACTACTGGTCCAAAAACTTCTCGTTTATTGAGGGAATCTAATTCTGCCTTAATTGCGTCTTTCCACTTTGGCCAATCATTTCTTTTTTTGCATTCCTCAATAGATTTTGGTTCTTGATCCTCATTATTTTCCATTACTTCTAGCGCTATGTTATATGAAAAACTGTCATCGACGTCGATTTCATTTCGGTTCCATACCTTTCTAGACATGATTTTGAGATCTCTTCGTTTTCAGGTAGCTGAGGTTCTTCTGGAACCATCATGCCTAGTGTCTCTTCAGGAGACTCTTTTATTGGCATTATCATTACCTCGAATTAACCATCTCCGTTATTTGCTCCTTTTTTCTTTCGATGATTTTTGTCTTTAGAACCGATTGGTCTACCACGTTTAAGGCGTGCATTAGACTCGTTTCCAACATGTAGTTGTCCTTCTGGGACACTTATTTTTACTGGAGCATTAGCAGCTGGTATGTGTGACTTAGTCACCCTCTTTGGGGTCAGTGAATGCGCCTAGTAATTGATTTGCTAATCTTTATAAATGAATTATCCTTTGAACTTATAGTTCACACTGATTAGTTCGAGGATCAAGATGAGATAATGATAATCCATTCCAACTTATATTATTATTTTTCAGCTGCTTTTCATCTCCCCCCTAATGTTGGGAATGTTGTTTCAACAAAATGACAATCACCAAATCGAGCCGTAAATAAATCACCTGTTGATGGCTCTAAATACTTAATGATTGATGGTGATTCATACCCAACATATATTCCTAATCTCCTTTGAGGTCCCATCTTTGTGCGTTGTAGTGGAGCGATAGGAACATAAACCGAAAATCCTTAGATGGGAAATATTTGGTTCCTGACCAGAAACCAACTTTAATGGGGAGGAAGTGTGGTAACTCGTTGGCCTGATGCGAATTAGTGTTACTGCATGTAAAATTGCATGCCCCCAAGCAGATGCTGGTAGTTTTGATTTCATAATCATTGGTCTTGCAATCATTTGAAGTCGCTTGATAAGCGATTCAGCAAGTCCATTTTGTGTATGTACATGAGGTACAGGATGCTCTACACTTATGCCAATAGACATGCAGTAATCCTTGAAGGTTTGGGATGTAAATTCACCAGCATTGTCCAACCGAATTTTCTTTATGGGATAATCTGGAAAATGTGCTCTTAGCCTTATTAATTGAGCAAGTAATCGTGCAATTGCCATATTGCGACTTGATAGTAAAGTCAAATGTGACCATCTAGTTGATGCATCAATTAGGACCATAAAGTATCTAAATGGTCCACTAGGATGGTGTATAGGCCCACATATATCCTCATGTATTCTTTCTAAAAAACTCAAGGATTCTGTCCATACCTTAACTGGTGATGGGCGAGTGATTAACTTCCCTTGTGAGCATGCAACACATGTAATATCCTTAGATTGAAGAATCTTTTGGTTCTTCAAAGAATGACCACATGAATTTTTATAATTTTTCGCATCATTATTGATCCGGGATGGCCTAACCGTTCATGCCAAATTATAAAATTTTCTCGATCCATAAACTTATGGTTTATGATTGCATTCGATTCAACTGCACCAATTCTAGCAGAATACAAACCAGAGGAAAATGCGGGTAACTTCTCTAATATATGCTTTTTACCCGAAATCATACTTGTGATTTGAAGGTACTCATCATGTCCCTCACTTGTAGTCTTAAGATGATATCCATTTAGACGGATATCTTTAAAGCTTATTAGATTTCTTTGAGATAGTGGGAAAAATAATGCATTGTTAGTTTTGAGCAAAGTTCCACTTTGTAGAACTATATAAGCTTCTCCAAAGCCTTCTATTAATTTTGTTTTACCGGATATAGTACCAACGCTTGCTTCTTTCATTAACTAGAGAAATAATTCTTTTTCTTTAGAATCGTATGCGTAGTAGCACTGTCTATTAGACATACATCTTCACCACTAATAGGACGTTTAGTTGAACACTTCATATGCTTCAAAACAGAACAAATTTCATAAATATGGTTCAAACATAACAAATCCCATAAAATGTCTCGATAAAACATTAAGGAAATAACATAATTTTAAATATAATCATTCACACGTAAGGAAAATGCAAGCATCCAACTGGTTAGTATCAGCCATGATATCACCAGATTCCAATTTTTCTTGCTCGATAAGGAAATCAGCATAATCCAGATTAGTTGCATTAGTAAATTCCTTTTCACCACTTGGGACATCGACATTTCCATCTGCATATGTGAAATTTGTCTCTATTTCTTTTCCTTTTTCTTTTATAGATTGTTTGTAAAGCTCTACCAAGTGTCTGGTTGTACGACATGTACCAGCCGGTTGTTACCTCCACGTCGATAGCATGCATTCGATGGGGTTCCTTTTTTTCTTTTTTACTTTTTCCATCATTGGATTTCTTTTCATAATCATGCAACTTCTGGTGGGTTCATTTGTTTTTAAATTGAACACCATGATAATTCCCCCGACCATATCCACGTCCACGTCCACGACCATGACCACGACCACGACCATGACCACGCCCACGTTGATAGCCACGACCACGTCCGTGACTTCCACTTTGGTCATTATATGTTGCCACATTCACTTCAGGGAATGGAGTTGTACCAACCGGACGAGTTTCATGGTTTTCATTAGTAGCTCATTATTTTGCTCAGCCACAAGCAAACATGATATTAAGTCACTGTATTTGGTGAAGCCCCTTTCACGATATTGTTGTTGCAAGACAATGTTTGAGGCGTGAAAGGTGGAGAATGTTTTTTCCAACATCTCCTTATCAGTAATATTTTCACCACATAGAATCAATTGTGACGTGATTCTAAACATTGCCGAGTTATACTCACTTATAGACTTAAAGTCTTGCAACCTTAAATTGATCCATTCATAACGAGCTCTTGGTAATATTACTGTTTTCTGATGGTCATACCTTTCTTTCAAATTGGTCCATAGGACGAGTGGATCTTTGATAGTGAGATATTCATTTTTCAAGGACTCATGAATATGGTGGCGTAAGAAAATCATTGCCTTTTCTTTATCTTGAGTATTTGTTTTATTTTTTGCTTTAATTGTTTCCCCAAGGTTATTGGCATTTAGATGGATTTCAGTATCCAAAGCCCATAACAAATAATTTTTTCCAGTGATGTCCAAAGCCATAAACTCAAACTTTGCAAGATTCGACATAGCGAACTATATTAAAGAAATACGCATGAATTAATGCATGTTATTATAATCAAATAAAATTTAGTAACCATTATTGACTCTAAAATAAAACAAAGTAACAAAAAAAAAAATAATGTATTAAGTCATTACCAAAGAAAATTTATTTACATATATTTGTATATGATATATCCATGCATATAAAGATATTAGGTTAGTTAATAGATGGAAGAGACCAATAATTTGAAATACATATACCTTTTACTTCGTCAAAATTCTCCCTCTTAATTATTATTATGCTAAACAATGATATACTAATGCCGCGTTGTGATAACATAATAAACTACATATAGTTTTATTTATTTAATTATTTTTTGTATGTTTTAAAAACTTAAATAAATCCAAACAAATAAATATGTTAATTACAGGACTTAATATAATTAGTTCTATAAGTTTCACAAAACTCATCAAGTTATAAACAATCATTTATCATATCTTAATTTTATCTCAACATAATTGGCATAAAAGGAATTTTAACAAATATAATCAAGGAAAATATAATAAAGGAAAATATGTGTTTTTAACTATATCTTTCTATGAAAAACTCTTAGGATTCCTTAAAAACAAAACTATTGTGAAAGATGGAATAAAGTTTCATGGCTTAACATTAAAAGAAAATAGAAAACTATTTTCACCCCTCATTGTTTAGATTAAACAAAAATATATAACCAATAATATCATAATGGTCCTTTGAACAAAACATTGTATGAATTGCAATATACGTTTAAGAGAATGAAGAACAATGAAAGTTAATATACCTTGCAATAATACGATCTACCTCCAAAAGCAAGTCGTGCTGATAACGTGTTGTAAAACAACGGCCTAATAGCAACCAATATACGATATATGTAGACAACAATTATAGAGATTATATAGAGAGAAAGATAGAAAGTAGAATTGAAGAACTCATTCTTATTGATATGAAGTATGAATTACATATGTCTCTATTTATAGGCTTACAAAGATGGGAGTTAAGTACTTAGAGAGTCGCCACATTATGAAGACATATGAATTAAGTAATTTGAGAGTCACCACATTATGAAGACATGTGGATAGTCACACATTAAGATAATAATAATTCATAATATATCACTATTTATGCATTTATATTGAAATAAAAATAAACAAATGTAAATACCAAAGGGTTGTTTAGTATTTTTATATTTATATGAACAAATTAACATAAACATTTAATTTATTTACAAGTCTAGCAACTTATGATTTAAATTCAGATCTAAAACAGATTTTTCTTTCATCACTATTACACTTATTTATGTTATACAGCAATTAAACACATATGCATGCATCTTGTGAATTCGAATGCATATAGAAAATCCTATTTAGCCACTATATTAATGTAGTAACACGAGTGCCCCTAATCTAGCTATGTGATTCATCATGGCATTAACCATGAAGTCCCCCACCCATGTGAACGCCATGAAGCGAGGGCCATGACCATGACAAGTGTCCATATATCAATCAATATAAGCTATATGCTTGAGATTTATAGTTGAACATAAAGAAAATTCTTAGGTGATAATAGACTTAAATCTTACATTATTATTGTTTTTATAATTAGGAAATTGCCTCACGCGTTGTTGTGGCGTTTAAAGAAAATTTTACGCTAAAACGTAGACGAACTGAAAAACTATATAAAAATTAGCATAAAAACGTATTAGATTTAACTTGACTCATTTTTAGAAAAAAATTTACGTTAAAACGTAGACCAATCGAAAACGTACATAATAATAAGTATAAGAACATATTATGTTTGACCGGACACATTTTCAGAAAATATTTACGTCAAAATGTAAATTAACCTGAATTTATATTCACATGTACATAAAATAAAAAGACAAAACTTGATCATAAAGTTTTTAAAAATTATGTGATTGTAAATGTTAATGCTAAAAGTTGAAAAGTATTAATATAAAAATTTTAAAAAAATGCGAAAGTACAAAAAAGAAAAGAAAAGGCTAAATCACTATTCACCTAAGTTGATAATTACAGGGGCAGGTTCTATGTAAAACACTAAATATTGCGAGAACACGTAGAACAAAATGAATCACCCGTTTTTTCAATCCTAAAACCTAAAAAGAAATGAAAATATTAAAAATGTAAGATTTATTGTTTTTCGCACTAAAAATTAAAACAAAAAAAATGAAAAATTTTCGGTTTTTAGATAACCTACACATATGTAGGTAATGTGTAGGTTAAATTACCTACATGTGTGTAGGCTATGTTTAGATAAAAATATATAGTTTTTCTATGTATATATATTACACATATGAATGTAAAACAATAAAATTTAAAGAATATGAACCTTAAATCCCAAAATTTAGTGATTTAGAGTTGTTATTTTTGTAATGATCATCATCCTATATATATAGGGGAGATAGAAATAAAGCCCACTTGAGTTAAAAAACTCAAGAAAACCTTATGTAACAATTTTTTTGTAAAAAAGTTAGAGAATGTAAGTTACATGTTAATGAACGTTTTGTAACAAAAAAAAGCGCTGCGGTGATTTTTTTTATAAAAAATTTTAAAAATTCAGTTTAAAAAACATTATTTTTTTTATAAATCCCTTCGCCGCTTTTTTTTTCTTACGAAACATTTATTAACATGTAACTTACATTCACTAATTTAAAAAAAATGTTACATAAGGTTTTCTTGAGTTTTCTTAACTTAAGTGGGTTTTCTCTCCATAATTCCCCTATATATATGGGTTTAATGAGAACACTAAATATTACGAGAACAGTGAGAACAAATTTAAAAACCACTAGAACTTAGTCAAAACCAATTCAAATTAAAAATTTCTTTTTACACTTATCATTATTATTCGAATACAATATTAGAAATTAAATTTACACATTTAAATTTACATGTATTCGTAAATAAAGAAAATTACACGTGTAATTTTGCAATTTTCACACATGCACATTTTTTGTATTTACATATGTATAAAAAAACTTATTAAGAGTGATTTTTAATAAAGAGATGAATCATTTAAAGAGTAAATTCTTTTTTAATGTTGTATTTTAATTATAACGAGGTTTGTATTAAAAAACTTGATTTTAATTGGTTTTCTCATTCGTTATCACTGTTCTTATAATATTTAGCGTTCTTAATATAACTTTCTATATATTATATATATATATATATATATATATATATATATATATATATATAATAGGGTGTACTTTGAATTGTCAACACAGATAAATAGAATAACTCAAATTTATAATAACCTTAATGAATAAAAAAATATTAGATTTGAAAAATATACATTGTTTTTTTTTAAAAAAAAATTCATGTCTTTATCTCTATATTTAATAAGAGTTCTAAAGCATATTTTAATTAAACGAATTAAGAAACTTATTGGCATATGATAACGTACAGGGTTAAATCACCAAAAGAAAGTACCCAAAATTTTGGAAGAATTGAACTTTGAGCAAAAAAATGGAGATAATGGATTCGGGGTTACGTCTCATCCGGCCGTACCTTGGTTTTCGTAAATAAGGCCCCAACCGATGAATTTAGTATGAAAAAAGACGTTCAGCAAGGAGATCCATTTATAATTGCTACGGAAAGTCTCTCAGAATTGGTGCGTAAGGCGGTTGATAAAGGTTTATTTAGAGGCGTAAAACATCCAAAGAGTGGCCCTACTATCTCTCTCTCACACTTTGTATGTATGTAGATGATGCGGTCTTTTTAGAGAGGAATGCAACTGAGACAATTTCCTCAACCTAAAGCGCATCTTAAGGCGCTTTTACATGATCTATGGCCTTAGAATTAATTATCATAAGCGTCGGTTGGTTGGGGTCGGGTGTTCAAACAATGAAGTTCCGGTTATGGCTGAACTGTTAGGTTGTTCGCCAGATTTTATGCCCTTGGCCTTTCTCTCAGTGCTAACATGCGGATCTGCAAGAACTGGGATTCGGTTATCAAAAAATTTAAGTCTCGTCTAAGTGCATGGAAAGCTAAAAACTTATCTTTTGGGGGTTGTCTCACTCTAGTTAAATCGGTCTATCAAAGTTTACCATTATACTTCTTCTCGATGTTCAAACCTCCAACCAAAGTACTTCGTACTCTAGAAGGTATCCGGCGTCGTTTCCTGTGGGCTGGTAATGACTCGAATAAAAATTATCAATTGGGTGGCATGGTTCAAGATCCTCCTTCCTAAATCAAAAGGCAGTCTAGGGGTCGGTAGTCTTAAGGATCTCAATCTCGCACTGTTGGCTAAGTGGAAATGGCGTGCTCTTTCGGATCACGTTGCAAAGTTTCAGTTGGATTACGGATGTCTCGGCAGCATGGCTGGAATGGCAAATCTGCCCTTTTCTAGCGATTTTCATATTGTAATGGGTTTTGTTGATTTTGTATTAAGTTTTTACTAGTTTCCCGCTAACCCATGTTTTAATATACGTTGTAAAAAAACAAGTTATTGGACTTTTGCTTTACCAAATAACTTAATCCATCCCATAAGTGAATTATCTGACATACCCATGCCACGTCAGCCAGCAACATGAAAACCATATGCCATGAAAATGCAAGATTCCATAATCTTCAAATTCAAAAGAAGTTTAAATATATTTTATTCATTTTTTATTTTTATTAATACTACTTGAAAACTAAAACATTTATATCCTTAATACTTATTGAAACAATTTCTTTCAGAAAAATATATGAAAACTTAAAATTATTATAACTTTACTTTTCTAAAAATACTTAAAAACTTCAAATTTTGAGAACTTCTTTTCTGAATAGTCAGAACTTAAATTCAATAAACTTGTTTTTCATAAATTAATTTAATATAAAGTTATAAAAAGTTATTCTTCTAGAATATTATAAACTTAAATTTATTAAAACTTATTTGTGAATGTACTTCAAAGATATAATAAATAAAATTTACCTTTTAAACATATTTTAAAGTTTTCAACTTTAAAAATTTAATTTGTTTTAAACTTTGAGTTCAGAATTCGCAATACGAAGTGTTCATAAAAAGGCAACCATTGAGGTTTTGGATGACCATTATATGAATAGCTTAAACTTAAGTACGTTCATGTATACATGTAATTAGGTGTTGTAGAATGTAAATTAAAGGAGATACAATAAGCCCTTTAAGTTTGTGGATTGTGCATGAGAACCCATCCATGTTTGCGTTTGAAGTGTCAACTTAGTTTGAGCTTGACTTGTCACATTGACATAAATATAATAATTTGGTCTCTAAATGAGAGTTGGAAACCAACAAAAAAAGAAGTATATAAACCAAAAGATTACTTAAAAACATGAAGACAAAAATGGAGTTCTTTTCGATCGAATTAAAGGTGTATAAAACACCAACAACTATAGAGAAGACGATTAAGAATTGACATATATATGGGACCGTCTTGTCTATATTTGTCCTAATGATCACCAAAGTATTTTCTTTATTCCGAATCTAGCTAAGAAAAGTTTGGTTCTTGCTTCCTAGCCATTTGAATATTAAATTGTCGGCTAATTGCATCTTTATGCAATATTTACAAAGATTTCCATAAATCTTTATATAGTATTTATAAAGAGAGTGATGTTTGGTTACAAAGTCCATTTTTTCTATAAAGTATACAAAGTCATAAAACACCATAATTTCAGCCATAAAACACACTCAAAACCCACAAATAACATAGTTAAGATCACTAAAACACAATATGCAAAACCAAACAGTCCTTAAAAACTTCGAACACACCATCGTACAACTATGAATATAAAACACAACATGATAATCAATATAAAACACACTAATGTTAGACATTCGATAATAAAAGATTTAGCATCAAAACACAACACAAAACCCACAAATATGATGTTTTAGTAATCTTCACTATGTTATTTTTGGGTTTTGAGTATGTTTTATGGTTAACATTATGCTGTTTTATGATTTTTTACACTTTATAGGAAAAATAAACTTTGTAGCCAACTCCCATCTATTATAAAGATGCCAAAACTATTACTTAAACTTTTTTTCTTGCATAATATTTATATATATATATATATAATTTTATGCACAATGTATTCAGAAAAACTGGGGACGAGTATGTATATATATAATTTTATGCACAATGTATTAAAAAAATTGAACTTTGTAGCACCACCCCGACGGCCACCTCCGCCGCCGCTACCGATCTGCCCGGCTACCCATCCGCAACCGTTGCCACCTACCCACCGCCGCTTCCGCCTACACCGCCACCAACCACCATCGACGATTACCATCGTCGCCGCCACTACCGCCATCGCGACCGCCACCCACCACTTACCAACATCACCACCATCCACAACCCACCACAGCTTTCGTACCCACCAACTACCGCCGTCGCCGCTTGCCATCGCCGTTTCCACCCACCGCCCCCGCCACCATCGACAACAACCACTGCCGCCGCCACCCATCGCTGCCGCCACCATCGCCGCCAACACCACCCACCACCTCCGCCACCGCTCAACGCCAATTTTTTTCCTCCGGCTTTTCTTGCTTACCAAATAATACATGACAATAATTCATTCCATTCACACATGGTAACTAAACAAGACATGAAACGGTAATGATCCATTTCATTCCTCATACATTTCATTGTCTTATCCATTCCATCAGGGGCAGATCTAGTGTGGTGGAAGGGGTCACCTCCGCTACCCCTGAGATTATATATGCCACCCCTTCCAACCAAATTTAAAACTAAAATAAAGTTGCAGAGACTACAAAAGTATAACAGAGAGAAAAATGGAGTTTGGTTGTCTTTTGTTCGGTGTGTTTTTTGGTTCTGCTTGGATTTTTGGTTCTATTTGGAGTGTAACAACTCTTAGCTTCTGGCTAAGAACTTGTGTATGTATGTCTGCTTCTGGTATGGAATGGAAATTCTCGTTGATTGGCGAAAAAGAAAAAGAAAACAAGATGTTTACAAATGAAAGGGTAGGAAGGATACAATAAGATATATAAAGAAAAAAATACATAGCTTTACCTAATTCATTCCTAAATTAAAGATTTTTAATTAAGTAATTTGCTAAATTATTTACTAACTGAAAATTAGAATGAGGTAATTGTTCCTAATTGAAAATTTTCAATCACCTCGTATATAGCTCTTAGTTGTTATTTACATTTTAAATTAACATTAGTATTAAGAGTCTCAATTGTTATTTCCATTTTAAATTAACATTATTATTATTATTATTAGTATTAAAAATCAATTATAATTTCATATTTGTTAGTATTTCCATTTTTAATTAACATTAGTATTAAAAATCAAATTATTCTTTTCCTATTTGTTAGACTGGGTCAAACTGAGAAACAAATTTTGGGTTAAAGTTTAGTATTTACATATTTTTAGTCCTTATTTTTTGTATTATGATAATTAAAATATAAATAATACCTAAATATGTTTTTATTGCGGATTTTGGGTTAAAGTTTAGTATTTAGATATTTTAGTCCTTATTTTTTTGTTTTATGATAACTAAAATATAAATAATACGTAATGTATTTTTACTGATCTATTTTGTATTTTCTTTAATATAATGATACTTAATACTTAAGGGTTAGTTCATTAGTGAACAACTCTTTTAATTGTAAACACTAGTGAACTAATCATTAATACTTAAAGTGCAAAAAGATTATAATATTTTTTATTTGTTTTGTTTTTTTCTATAGAATAATAATACTGACGTATGTTTTTATATTAGTAACTTATGTGTATATCTTATAATCATCTTAGTTTAGAATGCTTAAGAGTAACAAGTATAACTTTTTTTCTAAAGAATTATGATATTAACAATATACGTATACATGGCGCCTCACATACGTGAAGCTCTCGTCCCGCATCTAGTGCTTTGAGCTTTGGCTTTAGGACCAAATATCCTTGGAATGCCTCAAGGTTTTTAAAACCAAGGCATGAATGTGCTATAAAGAGAAATTGTCCGTTTTATGAATGTGCGGTAAAAAATTAGGATACCCATGAATTTCTCTTCTATATCCGTCATTCGAGACATTTATTAGGTAATTGTTTAATTTTTATTTATTATTGTGTTTTCTTTTGTTTTATTTACATGGTATAAATGTACAGTAATTCTTTTAGCGTTACCCCTTCAATTTTATTTTAAATCCACCACTGCATTTTATTCTCTTGCTTATTCTATTACTCCATTCCATACAGTCCAGTCATGTGACACATGAATGGCCATGTGAAACATACTATACAGTCGTTTAATTCACCACGAAGAAGTAAAGATTTTTCTAAAGTTGGAAGGACACGCGTGAGCATCGGAAAGATATGGTTGCATGAAAACTAACCATATAATTGGAACACATTTGAATATTGAATTGTTGGCTATTACGGATAGTTGCATTGAATCACTACTATATAATAAATTTAAAATGTCTTTTATAAAGCTTTAAAATTGTTTTGGTAAAAGAAAATCAATATAGTCATGTGACACATGAATGCATGGCAATGTGAATTGTGAAATATACTACATAGTCATTTGATTCACTATGAAGAAGTAAAGATTTCTCTAAAGTTGGAAGGACACGTGTAACCATAAGAAAGACATGAGTGCGTGAAAACAAACCACAAAATTGTGTAACCCGTTGAATTGGCGTTTTCATAATAGAGAGAACGATAATGTACTCAATCAACATAGTTGTGCCACCCAATATATTTACAATCTAGGATCAAACCTCACCCAAAAGTATACAACCAGATAGCATTAGCATGATGCCATAGATATTAAATTTATGAATTTAAGCTGACTATTAGATAGAACTTATCTGGCATTTAAGTTAGTGTGCGATAAGTAAGGATAAATAAAAGTTTGCACATAAATTCCGCCTAACACCATCACTACTTGGTTCAGTATTTGCTCATTGACGATGATGAAGCCCTGTCACTAAGGATGTACTATTATTTGTGGGTTTACAAGAACCACGTGGCCCGTTTGTAACAAGGTGTTTAGTATACAATATCACTAGGTTAGAATTATGTGTATTATACGGGTTGGATAAATGTAATTTTATATAACAAATAATAAAAAAAGAAATATCTTTTAAAAAACTCGTATATTGCACGTGTTGGATAAATATAATGTCATATGATAACACAAACAGTCATCAAGATTAATCTTTTAAAAATGAACATTCGAAATCGTTATAGCGATACATCTAAAAACACTTACAATTTGATAGAAGCATGTGACCAATCTAGAATAATTATTTAATTCTAGTAAAAAAAAATAGTAATACAATTATTAAATATATATCAAACAGAAACATATGATTCTTAATTTACCATAATTTCATTCACCAAACTCCAAAGTATATATATATATATATATATATATATATATATATATATATATATATATATATACTCATAATATCTATTTTTTTTTGTTTAAAATTAATTATAGAAAAACAAATAATTATTTTATCTAATTTTTTGTTTAAAAATTTGATTATTTAATATAATCATAATAAAAACAATGGTATGTATTCTTACCTATTTTTTGTTTAAAATTATTACTATTATTATCACTATGATGATCATCATAATAAAAATGAATGTTTATTCTTACCTTAATTTTCATTTAAATTATTTGTAAAAAAATATTTATTTTATTTAATATTTTGTTTAAAATTATTATTATTATTATTATATTATTATTATTTAATATAAGAAATAAATAGAAAAATAAGGTAAGACTGCATCAGAAACTAACACGTGTCCAAAAAAGATTTTCCATTTATTAATATAGAAAGATATATACATACAAGGAAGTATATGACACCTCGTCTTGAATATGGCTCACATGCCACAATTACAGAAAATTCAAACAAAACATGATTTCATGAATAATATATGTTTAACAACTAAATCCAGAAGACGTAGTGTATTGGTTCGTTATGCAAATTTAAGCTATCTAAAAGCTTAGTCTACAAGAAAAAGAGGAATATGATACATACCTTAGTAAGGTTGCAATAAATCATTACTGTTATGTCACATGCAATAGTATAAACAATAATACATACCAATTAGCGTTTCAATAAAGATCAATCATATACAAGAACCTCTTCTTAACTCATAACATAAATTGAATATCAAAATTCTTTATCGGAAGTTCAAAAGTTTAGGGATTGCGAAAACATATAGTAAACAGTAGGGGATTTAATAATTTCAACTTATTAATTTGGCCGATAATAATCTGAACTGGTTCATTTTTGACTGGTAATAGTTCGCCATTAAAGTATGTTAATGGAGTTAAGTTTTTTCTCCGAATTACAAACTGATGTTTAGAAATTTTGATCGGATTAAAGATATGAGTCAATTTATGTAAAACTTATCTCGAAAGGTGCTCCAAAAAATGAGTGGATAGATCTATTGAGTGTGTGCAAGATGCCACTAGGCTATTGTTTTGGTCAAAAATCGTTAAGGATAATGTAGCCAAACTTCGATTGTGAGGTAGAGTGCTAATGTGTTGAACAATTGTATGAACAAATGTGAAATGTAAACAATGATGAACACAAGGATTTATATGTCACACCCTGACCCGCAGCGGAAATGGTAGTCGGTGCATGATTGAGTTTTCATCAAAGCTCATGACATTTACTATAAAGTTTCATATTTATTATTTCCAATTTAAAAGGATAAATTACAACAATCACGTATACATACAAACACAATATGTTTTAAACACAACATTCATGACTTCTTTATTTTTCTTCTAAGGCAATTTCCTATGTGTTCCTTGCTTCAACCTGTCCACCTGTATCATGTGTAAAAATAGGGGTTTGGGTCAACAAAAGTTGGCGAGCGAATCTTATTTAAATATTTGAACAAATTAGTTATATTGGTTATTTAAATAAAAATGTGCATAAACCAAATATGAGTAAACACATATGTAAATCTAACCACAAACCACATATTATCAATCAATGTACACACAAGCATGACAATGATAAACAATGAGATCAAGGCTCAATCAAACGGAGCCGATCTAATGAGGCACCTGATGCTCAACTCGTCTCCAACGAGGAACTGATGAGCCTAATGTGAATGATTGCATGCAACTGACAAAAATGTAAACACAGAATATAACATTCACATCACACGTTAGATCATATAATGGTAATAGCACAAGAGTTTGAATAAACGAAATATATGAAACGACACATGATACACCAAAAAATATGAATAAAAAAGGGAATTTGTAAGGATTCACTCACAGTGGATACGTTCCTTGGAGTTGATAGCGATGGCGCATGATTTAGGATTTACTCGATGAGGGAATCTAACCTAAATAATAACGTAATAATTCGATAAATAAATAAAATTTTTTATTTGAGATTAGCATTTCTATTAATGATTGTTATTAGGTTTTTAAGATTTATTTATGTGGTATTTAATGAAATTTTTAAACTTTAAAACCTTATTTTTAAGTATTTTTAAATGAAATTAATTAAGAAAAATAGTAATAAAAAATTATTGGTCTTGTTAGACCTGACCGGTCTGACCGGTTTATGCGTGTGAGTTTTGGCAACGTCTGAGGATCGAACTCGTAACCTCCCGTAGACGTGCACACAACTCTACCAACTGAGCTACGTGTCTAACCCGTTATAACTATGATTTTAATTATATATATATACTAGTTAAGTTGATTAAGAAATTTATTTATTAAAAAGAATTTTAAAAGTCATTGAACTGCTGTCTAAACCGTGTCTCGAACCCGCGACCTTCGTTGTATTTTGCACCCAACCCTACCAACTGGGCTGGGTGTCTCACCCGGTATAAATCCGAAATTGTATTACAATTATATACATGTTGCGAGTTGATCTGAATAAGGTTTTAAAAAAGTTTGTTTTATTTCGGAAATCGGAAGCATGTGAGATTCGAACCCGGGCATGCTTGTTAACATCATAGTCCACCATTGGACTGTGTGTCTAACCCGGTTTTATTACCAATTTAAATTATACTTATACAATACCCAAACTTCATCTTCTTCACACTTTAATTCCAGAACCATACCCGACTGATTAACCATATATCCGTTATATAACTTCACTATTGAAAATAAATGGAATGATAAAAGAAACAGATTAAGTGATTATACTGAATCTGTTATGAACTCGAATTCTCCGATGATGTTTTTCCTGCGATAAACAACACCGGCGAAGCGTATGATGAACAGAGGGTGAACAAAGAGTTTTGTTGTGAGTATGAAGGAGTGTGAGCGAGTTAGTAGAGGTACAAGAATCGGTATTTATAGGCAAATGCGAGTTTAATTCAAAATTCAGTTTCAACCGTTTTTTTGTCAAAGATTGATTGTTACCATGATTTGTAACCGAATTGCATGATGATGGAGTCAGTTTCTTCAATTTAATTCGGAGAAGGAGAAGTAATTGATGGAGATTTGGGGGTTACAGACTTCTTTGCTAGGCGGGTGTTTTGAATTGCTTTTAGAAGTTTATTTCAGTATAATATTTATTTGGTTTAAGGTAAAATCAGATGAGGAAAAGCTCTTGATCTTTGAGTGTCTGTAGGAGCTCTTTCGGGTACTTTTTTAGTATCCTTGATTTCTTACTTTTGAGAAGCTCTATCAAGTAATCTTTGTTGAGTAGGTAACCTATCTCCTTTCTAAGTGCAATGCATTCATCATTAAGGTGTTGAAGTCTTTGTGGTATGCACACCACTTTGATTTATCCTTGTTGGATGTAGATTTTTCATTCTTCTTGGGCCATCTAGCCTTTTCACCTAGATTCTTCAGAGCAAGGATTAATTCACTATTGCTAGCAGGAAAAACAATATTTAGATATATGAGGATATTCCTCCTCATCTTCCTCTTGTTCAACCGAATAAACGTTCTGATTCTCATGCTTGGAGTATTGCTTGGATCAACTGTTCTTGTAGAAGGATCCTTGCTTCTCCTGTTTTGATGATCCGGATAACCTGTCTTGGATCCTTTTGTCATCCTTTAATCGGATGAACCTCAGGGCCCTGTTCCTTACTTCATCTATGTTGCTACAAGGTGTCATAACAAGATCATCATAGAAAGGATAATCTTTTTTGTAGTCCCATTTTAAACGCTTCCACAGCAGTGGCAATGTCTAAATCTGTGATTTCCAAGGACTCTCTACCAAATTTAGTAACATAATCTCTAAGTGATTTATCACGAGATTGGGTGATCCTATATAAGTCACTAGTTAATCTTTCAAAGGTTCTACTACAAGAAAACTGGTTATTGAATAAATTAACTAAGTGAGAAAATGAAGTTATGGAATAGGGAGGAAGACTTAGCAGCCATTTTAGTGCTGATCCAGTAAGTGTGGATCCAAAGCCCTTGCACAGACAAGCTTCTTTCAACCTTTCGGGAATGGGATTGATCTCCATCCTTTCTCTGTATTGAGCCACATGCTCTTCTGGATCAGTAGTACCATCGTATAACTTCATATTAGGGGTTTAGAAACGCTTAAGTGTCTCAACATTGTAACATTTGTGTAAATCGGGTTTCGAAAACCCACCCCAAACAATCAATCAAGTATATGAATTTATGGCATTCGGTTATGTTCTTCTTTAATATTGCTTAAGGTATTAAAATATTTCTTATATAAAAAAATAATATAATGGAAACAACCTTAATGAATTAACATAAATATTAATTTTTTTACTTATTTTGCGAAACGCGTAACCGTACAACCGAACGAACCGACATCCACGACATTTTCGGGCATAATCCAAGTTACACATGTCTTAAAACCTTTATATAACCTAAATATTATGTTAAAGGGGTTAAAATGGCAAACAAGTGAAAATACAAGTTCAAGGGCCAAAAATGTCAAAAAAATAATAAATATTTTTGCTTCTTCACCAAGTTTGCCACATATCTCCAATTTTTGACACCTAGCACTCACTTTGCCACACTTAATATGGTGTTGACACATGTTAGGACATTAATCCACACTTGAGGACACTTGTCATCACCTCCTTAATCCTAAACTACTATAAATACCCCATGATTCTTCCATTTTTTCATACCACTTCAAAACACTTCAAAGCAAATTGTGAAGTTCTTCTTTCTATCCTTCTTGGAGCTTGTTTCCAACTTTTGAAAGCCTCCTATCTTGAGTTCCTAAAGTGTTCTTCAACACGAGTTAGTACTCCTTCGTCGGTTAAACCCACAACTCGTGCGCTCTCATTACCACTCAAGAATACGCACCCAATGTGAGTGAATCTCTACAAATTCCCCGTTTTAATCATGTGTTGGGGTGTATCATGTGTCGTACAATTTTTTTTATTTAACACTTGTGCTAATATCATTTCGTGATCAATTGTGTATAGTTATTATGTGGTTTATATGTGGTTACATTTCATCATTTCAGTGCAATCATTTCATTAGGCCTATTAGTTTCTCGTGGGATACGGGTTGAGCATCAGGTGCTTCATTAGATCGGCTCCGTTTGATTGAGCATTGATCTCAATTACATCATACATCATGTCATGTGTTCATTCAGTGTAGTTTGTGATTGGTTATATATATACATCTGTTCACATATGATTCATGCACAATTTTATTTAAACAACAATATAAATTACTTAAATGTTTTATTAAGGTTCACTTGCCAACTTTTGTTGACCCAAACTTTCTGTTTTACGCATGATACTGGTGAACAAGTGGAGGAAAGAAACACATAGGATGGCCTTAGAAAAATAAACAATTTATTTCATTTGGAACAATCGTTGGTTTAATGTTTGTGTTTGTATGGTATTTGTGTTGGATATTTGAAGTAAATTTGAATTTAATAAATATGAAACTTATTAGTAAATATCATGAGCTTTGGTGATAATCCAATCATGCCCCGACTTTTATTCCGCTGCGGGTCGAGGTGTGACAAACATTGCATAAAGGAGGTGCAAAGCGAGATACTCTGTGACTCCCATCTAGAATCTCAGGAATGGGTTTAACCATTCTTGTACACTGGATATCATGTCCTTGAGTTTCTGCAACTCCTTAGCCATGGCTTGATTGATCCCTGCATCTTGCATGTAAGTATAATTAGTATCAAAAGATGTATTGAAATTATTACCTACCGACTGGTTTGAACTTCGTATCCCAGAAGTGTATCTAGGATAAGACATGTCCGGTGCAATAGTAGGACCAGAAGAAGCAATGGTCTGCATGGGGATAAAATCCCCTTCATGAATTTCGGAACTTCTAAGTGATTAACTACTTGAGGATCCTTGATCCTGAAAGATGTTGGATCCCGAATACATTGATGTTGAAGGTCTTGATGGATACTCCATGGATCCTTGAATCCGAGTTGAGGATCCTTGATGCCTAATGTAGGATCCTTGGGGCTGGTATATTCCCTGTGATCTTCCAGGTTCGTAGAAGAATCCTTGAGGCTCAATGGTCTCCAGTGATTCTCGTCGAAGGATAGAGGATAAGGGTGCTAACCGGGTTGTGTTCCCGGGTTGGCCGGTTCAACCCGACCCGAACCTGAAAATTTTACAAGAACCCGAACTCAAAAATCGTATCATACATATGAACCCGAACGCGACCCGAAGTTTCATGGGTTGACCCGAACACGGCCCGTTCAACCCGAATTTTTGAATTCTTTTTTTCTGAATAATATATTAAAATTAAAATTTACTTAAAAAACACAAATGTATATAATAATAATATTATATTTAAATTATAAAATCTTATATTAATTTACTTTTTTAAGTTATAATTATGGCATAAAATACACACCCCATTTAATTTATGATATAAAATGTATTGTAAAAAATATAATATAATATAAATGTGTTAAACGGGTCAACCAGCTAACCCGACCGTGTTGACCCGAACCTGATCCGTTAACCTAAACGGGTTCGCGGGTTCAACCTGAAACTGACCTAACCCGTTTACTCTAAACCTAAACCCATGAATTTCATGTTAGGTTCGTATCGTGTTTTTAGGTCGTCTCAGAAATTCACACCATTAATAGAGGATTCTTGAGGTTGGAAGTAGGGTCCTTGAGGCTGCATCACTGCTAGCGATTCATGCTGAAGGTTAGAGGATTATTGAAACTGGACATTGGATCCTTTAGAATGCTGAATTGTTGATGATGGAGTAGCAAAATCGAACGACCTATGCATCAGCGGGGACCGATCTTTTGCTGGTCTTTTCTGCTTTTTGATTTCATCAATTTCACGAAGGATCATTTGGTTGGTTTTGTCCTGTTGTTCCATGTAGCCTTTCATTTGCAACATCAAAACAAAATATCATTATTTGTAGTTGTAGATGAAGAAATAGCAGGAGCTTTTGACCATGTGAAGACGGATGATGTCTTCTTCTGAGCATTTTCAGCATTCTTCTGGAATGTAGGGGGAATAGGAGGCAACGATGCAATGGTTTGTGATGAGGTAACCGTTGGCATGACACTTGATGTAGCTTTTCCTTGAGAGGCCATGAAGTTGATATGAATGAGTGACAACGAATGAAGATTCTTAGAATTGAAGCACCACTTGCCTCACGTGAGCGCCAAACTGTTTTGGTCAAAAGTCGGTTTAAGGATAATGTGACCAAACTTTAATTGTGAGGTAGAGTGCTAATGTGTTGGAAAATTATATGAACAAATGTAAAATGTAAACAATGATGAACACAAGGATTTATACGAGGAAAAAGCCCTTGATCTTTAGAAAATCTTCGGCATAAAAAACCTCGGGTGATGGAAACTACCGATCACCAACTATATTGAATAAAAAGATTACAACTTTGGATGATATTGAGCTTGTTACAATTGAATACTAGTGTATGTATATGAGAGCAGTTTCGAGAGCCATAAGCGTGTGAGTTGTGTACGTACTGTATGTTCTAAATCAAGCTCAAAATATCAGATATAATTAGAAATATCTATCTAACTAACTATCCGAAAAATAGGCAAGTCTCCCACGATCACTCATAACGGCTATTACTTCACTTGCACGTGCTTGAATATAAGCATATTCCCCGACATTCCAGCATAGACTAAGTCCATTTCGTAATATACCTGTGAATACAAGCTAAAGATATAGAAAACAATAGTTAGTCCATATAGGTAATAATTAGGATCCTTGATCCTCGATCCTCAGACTTCTTGCACCATTCATTAAGGATCTGTGATCCTGAACAAATTTCATAATACATGATCCACAATATTAAAATCAATACCCTAACAACTATAAAACCATGTACATATATTTTCGACTATTTGTTCAATTTCTTTACTCATTCTTATAATCATGGGCGTTTAATACCAGCCTAATTGAATACTTGGGTTACATGCCCCAGTAGTTTTAATATTTAAATAATAGATGACATTAGGATAAACTAGTAATAATGTTTCCTTTTCTATAAAAGGACTTGGCTTAAAATCTTATAATCGACAATTTAGTCTACTTTTTTTTTAATGTTTATACGCTAAAGACAATGACAAGTTTCGAAGATTGCACCTCTGTTATGTTGGAAATTTTGAATTTTAAGAGATTTCTTTGCGTGCAAGACAAGTAACAACATTAAAGGCGTGAATAATTATAGATAGTTTAAATGTGTTTAGATTATAAGTAATAATTATCATGTCCTATCTATTAGCAATCCTAATTTTAGTCGAACATGATAGGCTAGACTATAAATAATCAAGTCAAGGATTAAGAATTGTAATTTCAAGTTTTTGTGAAGTTTTCTTGAATAATAAACGATTTTGTGATTAGCCAAATAGTTCGCAATTTCCGATTTACTATTCCGTTCGATACCGATTCATCTCAATGGTATAGAGACGTTGAATACAATACTGGATGTTTTAAAATAGCAGTTAATAATTAGTTAAACATGTACAAATATAATGTAGAAACGTTTACGGACCATAAAACAAATTTAGAAACAGATTCTATTGAAGTTGATTCAAATAATACCGAAAACCCTTTATCTACGCTTCAAGTCTAATACACAGTGGGGGTGGGAGGGGGCGGCCGACCCCATACTTTTCGCTCAATAATACAGAGTATGTAATTTTCGACTTTCGTATTGAAATTTTTGGGTATATATATTTTCGACCCCGGATCACATTGATTAAAAACTCCCAATGGTGAAATAGATGTGAATCCACAGGGACATTCAGGCCGTTCAAGTTGTTGACGTTCATTTGAGTCAAGTTGTGGACAACTCATCCGACAAAGGCATGTGTTTCTGTTTCTTAGACATTATATCACCAGATGGCATCTTGTGCATGAAGATCAAGTCCTCTTTAGTCTAGACTGACACGAGTTTGCATAGATATAACTACCTATGTATCTATGACCACCTTACACATTATTATTAATGCATTGGATGCGATCATGGTGGCATTATTTCTTCCATGGGTCCATGCAAGTCAATGATTATGGAACTAAAATAGTAACATGTATGTACGTATTACATAAATCATACATACATATATATAGAGAGAGAGAAACATTTGGACTGTAAGTAAGTCAGTCAACTGTGTAGTATTAGTTAAATGCTTCATAAAAAGAAATCAAGAAATGCCATTTCATATCATATTAATTATCTTCTAAAATTTTATAGTGGAGTGTAATCGGTAGACGGTAGTGAATTCCAAACAGCCATAATTCAAGATGAGGATAACGCTAGATTATGTTTTTATGGCATTTTATTTTGGTATTTAAATTGAAGGTGATAAACTGATAACACGGGAATCATAAAAGTTGAAACTTGAAAAGATGAAAATGACACAAGAATGAAAATATTTTTTAAAACCTGCCGGCCACCTGGTATTCAATTATTATTCGTGTATTGTAATTTATACATCCATTTCATACAAGTTTGAAAGATCGCACCTTCGTTTTTTTAGCTTTACTTTATATCTTGAACATAATCAAGTAATCAACCTTCATTTAATATATATTTTACCACATACGCTCATATATTTTAAATATATTTTATTCTTTGACATATTTTACTGTTATTATGATATTTAAGAGTTACATGATAAGAAACCCGACAGGTTGTGGACGAGTATACTCACTACTATAGTAGTGGTGAGGTATGTGGTTTGGTCTTTTTCGACACGTGGCGTCCACCTCATCTTAACCAAACCACTTAATGAAAAGGTGTAGTGATATAGTATGTGAAATCACTTGGTTTGGAACTGAAAAAAAAAACTAATGGCTAACCCTCACTATCCATTGGCTACTTTTTTGATATCAATGTTCTCATTCCGTGGTTTGAACCACGAGCAAGGGAGTTTTTGCCCAACCACGAGATGTGGGGGCAATGGTGGTTGCATGGGTTGGTCGTGGTTCGGCCAACCACGTACCATTACGGATGGTCTAAAAGCGAGATTCAAAATTTAAATTATCTTTAAAAAACGAGGTAATGGGTATTTTAGTGATAATAGTGACTAGTAAAACTGAGACGTTGCATTATCCCCGATCGTATTTCAAATTATTATTGTAAAAATTCAAGGGGTTGTTTATATACTGTCATAAAAAGTCATAACCTTAATACGATGTTTTAACAATTTCTATCTCGAATCATGTCTTAAAAAGGTGCAAGTCTAGTATATTTTACTAATCTGTTAATCGCATGTCATTTTGTGTCTAAATTGACTCATCGTATCCATTATTCTTACTAGTGTCACCATCTGTCTCCTCTTCACATAGTTAAACCATCTCAATCTCTCATCCCGAATCTTATCTAAGATACATGTCACCCCTATTTCTTATGAAAAAGTACATGTGCTAATCGGCCAATCCTTGTGTGTTTGTCTTTTTTATAGCCCAACTATCAGCTATGTCCTCCTTTTTGTCATTCTGAACAAACAACCCTAAATACTTAACTAGGTTGTCTACTGGACCATTATGCATTCAAAACTTATTTGGGTATCTACCTCACTATTTGCACCATTTAGGTTATAGTAAAGGTACCCATTTATAGAACGGCTTACGCTTGAACTTCTTCGCTTGAGGAGTGCTCGTCACTCCTCTAGCATCTCATTCAGGCTCGGTTCACTATCCACTAATAACATAATATCATTTCTAAAAACCATGCACCACATGATTATTGCTTCCTTGATCAGGTTGGACAACTCATCCGAGACTACTACAAAAAAAAAACTCGCTCAAGAGGGATTCTTGGTGAAAGCCCACCTCCAAGTGAATGAAGTTTGTATCCCTCACCGGGCTCTAAGCTTGTTTACATGACTGAGATGTATTCTAAATAAGTAAATCCATGAAGATGTCACAATTTAATTATACAGAGAGACGATTAGAAGATCATACCAACTTATCTAAACTTCATATAGAAAGGGTAACTTAGAATTACTCCTTATTTTATAGCATGCTAATTTTTATTTTATTTTTTTGGTTTCATTTTATTGTGAAAAAATAAAGTGGAAAACAATATAGACTTTGGGTACGTATAACTTTCGTACAAAATACTTGAGATAATTTAGTTATAGGGTTCTTGTATTAATACTGAAAAACTAAACCTTTAGTGAAACATTAGCAAATAATATGGTAATATTACATTATCTTGTTGATTATTCCATTTAAAGGATAAATAATAACATAAAGTACGTGAAACATACAAATGTGGTTTTATTTGCTAGTCTTCTGGATCAAAATTAACATCAGTGCACTTGAGGTTTCAGATGCTTCGGTTCTATCGCAATCTAAACCATCAACGCACTTAAAGTTTCAAATACTTTGATTCTAAAGGACCCGAATTGAAATTTCTTAGGTGGTTGTTGTGTACATCAATTTCAAAGCCCTTTCTAATGAAGACATGCGTGTTGATGTTGTTCTTATCAAACGCTTAAAAATGAAATTTCTTTGGTGATTGTTATCTATATCAAGAATCGGCTTATCCACCATTTCAGTACTTGGGTCTCCTCCTTGTTGGTTGCCGCATGTCTAGGGCATATCTCATTGATATCTAGTTTTCGAGAATTTTAGATATAAGCTTCTGATATGGAAAGCTAAATACTTCTGTATGGGTGTAAAGCTTTTGTCAAATAAATCAGTACTTGGTTGGTTCAAGGTTTGGGTTAGAGCACCCACATTTTTTGGTTTGTGGGTGCGTTCGGATCTACCCAGCATGCAAATTTAGGGAGGAGTTTGGGAACATTGTGGCTTTTTGTTGGTGATGTCCGGATGCTTTGTCCCCTTGTTAGGTCCGGAATTTCCTGACATTGGCCTGCAAACAAGAGTGTGGGCCACGATAACTGCTATATTGGGTTAAAAGTGGGAAACGGGGGTCATGATGTGGATTGTGAGGTGGAGTCTGTGGAGGTTTATATACTGCGGGAAAATAAGGGTTTTTAAGAGGAATCTGAAAATGTGATATTGCGTTGAGATGCTAGTTTGTGCAAGTCTGAAGTATTGAAGATTGTGGATGCTCTTAGATGTTGGACACCTAAAAGCTCAAAATCTTAGTTTTTTTTGGGTTGGTTTTGGTGTATGTTTCTCTTTGGTGTTGTTGCAAGTGGTAGTTATTGTGTTTCTTTTTCTAGGTGTAAATTTTTGTTTGTGGATTTAGATCAAGTTGTTCCTTTTGTCTATATATCTATATATTTGCCATTCACATAGATAAAATAACTTTCTACAAGTAAGACAAAAAAATTAGGAAGATTAATAACGAACATGGTGAATATGAAATTGTAACACTATATATTAAATTATGTTCCAACTTAGATTAATTAAATGTACTATAGACATATAATTACTAGGTTAGATACCCATATGTTATACGGATTGATAATTACTAAATTTTTGTTACTAACGGTTATATTTCCTTTTTTTGTTCTCCTTTGAAAAAAAAATAAATTTAAAATAATAAGTAATAAAGATTTGGTAATTATAAATTGCTACTTTGATATAAAATATATTTACAAAAATAAAATACATACGAAGGGGCTGAATAAAAGAAGCTGAAAAAAAAATCTTTAACTCACAAAATTGTAAAACGTGACGCAACCAGTTACTTATTTTTTAAGTATTCAGACATTTAGTCTCAATGCCTCTCAAGATTAACCTATTGAGCCAACAGGTCATTATTTATCGTTTTAGGAAGTCGGCCAAGACAAACAATAGCAAGTGGAGATAATGGCAACGATGTTCCATATGCCATAGTTCTTCTCATAAAGTCAATTCCAAGGTCCACATTTTGTGTTTCAAGAAAACTCGAACATGATGTTGAGTCTAGTGTCCGACAAAATAAAATCTAGATGCATCTATGAAAGTAGATATATGACTTCATATTTAGGGTTTGCATGGCCATATGAAATGCCTCCTCTTGAATACGTGCATGTAATATAGAAGGAGTTGTGCAAATCAAATGGGCCACAAAAGACATCCTGTTGTGCCCTAGAGCCCATGTTTCCATGTGAATTGGCAACTCATATTGATCTTGACATGGACATAAATTTTAACAAATTTTGTGTTAAGAAACAAAATGTACCCAAACTGAATTGATAATTATATAGATAAAAATGGAATTCTTGATCATGAATGTTTGAATTAGAGGCCAAATGCTCGATGAATGATACTTACATAGATTTATTAGAAACTAGCATGTAGGACCATATTGTCTTGACCTTCCCTAGCATTTAATTAAAGCATTTTTCTTTAAGTCGTTTGTATTTTTAATTAGTTTGAGAAAGTCTAAGATAGGGATGTCAAACAAACTGAACATGACAAACAAACGCGGAATGTGAAAAATTCCATATGGGTATTCCGGTAAGAAGCCAGGTTTGAGATTAGTTAATTTAATTTTTTTTTGGGCCACGAGAGGGGTATAGTACTCGGTATGATTACCCAAAACATGCATACTCATTCACGTAAACCATACTCGTAGACATTTTATTTTCGTACTTATATTATGTTAGATTCAAAACTCTAATTTTATATAAATGTAACATAGATCACGTGCTAAATGAAAACGATTGATTAAAAAGGGGTTAAGGAATTTTTTTTCATGTTTTAAAAGTGGAGTTTCTCATGTGCTATATATATAAGGGTTGTAGTTTAGTCAATTTACGTCCTTGAGTTTTGGTAATTTTAGTTTATACCATTATCATTTTGTATGTTTTTGTTTAAATATTGATTATAGAATTGAGCACTGCAATTAACAGAAGGAAATACGTCATGAACATGATACCGGGTAGGGTAAGTTATTTGGTCCTTTATGCTCTTTGTTATTCATCGATGATTTTTTTGGGGGATTCCATGCATGTCCCCTTTATTTTTACTCGTACCTCATCTTTTTGAATTATCAAATCACTTATATTCCTTATTTTCACACCAAAAAATCAACTTAATTGATATGACGTTCTCATGTGGAGTACAACGAATTAGAAAGTGAGATACGTTTAATCAAGTCTTTGTTTTAAATCTTATGTCTTTGCATATGTGATTCATCTATTTGATTTGTGTGAATTGATATATTTTTTCTAACTCGATATTTATCTAATGTTACATCGGCTATTTCAAATAAAAACCATCAGAAATCATTAATTCACATGGATTAAATAGGGAATACACTATAATATTTTTATGATTATACAAATAGTGAAATCATAATTCACCAACAATTACACTATGTATTAGTGATTCAACAACCAGTAAATATTCTTCAGTGAATAGTGAATATGTGTACTTATATGTGAATAAAATTGTTGCTAATAGTTCTCATATATCTAATAGGTCCATTTATCATAGTCTTTTTATTATAGTCTTATAGTATATATAGAGGTGTATACAAGTCAAGTTGATTGTGAATCACTTGAGATCGGCTCACTAAACGCTCGAGTCAAGCCAAGTTTAAACGAGATTGGGCCTAAAGATAAGCTTGATAAAATAAAGGAACTTAAGGTTCATTTATTGAGGCCAAGCCGGCTCGTGAGCCTAAAGTAGCCTATTATTACATAGTTTTATTTAATATACCGCATATCTATATACATATAAATACACTAACTATATGTAAAAGCTATAACTATAATTATAAATATATATAAAAATAATTATAAATACATATAATTTAATAAATAACTAATGAATCGATCTCAATATTAAAACGTTACTAACAAGTATAGCTCCCACTTTATAAATAGAGCTTAATACAATACAAGCTTAAAATATGAATTGTTGCATATATACATGATTAATTTGTTACTAATTACACTTTAGCATATGGATTCTTGGATGTAATAGTTGTGGATGACAGAAAAACTTTATGAGTAATTAGTGTTTTCTAAATTATTAAAGAGAATTTAGATGAGTAAATTGTTGGGAAGTCTCCAATTATTTAACCAAAATGTGAGCTATTAGTCTGAAAAACAGACAAAATTATTAGTATGAAATGTGTGGTGTTATAGAACAACACGTTAAGAACACAACGGTAAAAGAACGTGACCACATATTACAGTCACACTATTAAAATTATATATTATATAACTTAGTTTTAATAAAAAAAAACTTAAACTAATGTCACATGGTATTTTTTTATTTAAATCATTAATAATATTATTTAATTAATATCTAATTTCTAATAATGATTATCAATAACATTATGCTATTAATATTAATATTAAATAAAATCAAGATTGATGATTAAAAAAATACGTAAAGTTTTTATTAAAAAAATACTTCAACTTTTTTTAACGGTTTTTATGTATAATTTTAAAATCTATGATTTTAATACTTTTTAAAATGAATAATTATGCTTAAGTGTTTTCATATATCTATAATTTTCATATTCCACATATTAGTTGTCGTGTTCGATTTATTTTTCTATTCCATAATAATTTATGCTTAAGGTGAATATTGTGAAGTACTCAAGTCAATCCCATATATTTGTAATAGGATTTTTGTATTTTTTTAATGGAAAGTGTTTGAATCTTATTTATCATTCTTTTTAGGTTGTAATGGGTTCATGTCAAAATGGGTAATTTTTTACGGGTCACAAGGATTTGAGTAACGTCATGCCAACGTTTCAACACTTTTTGTGCATTCTATTTTATATATACATTTTGTAATGTTTAATGTATTTTTTATTAGTAGCGAAAACAGATTATTAGAAGTATTATTTAAGATTTCTTTTTAATAAAACGATTAAGAACATTTTAAACATTCAAATACTTTTGACACATGTGATCATTTTACTTTTTTTAAATGAAACCTGCTACTCGGTTGAATCTTTCCAACAAAATACGATTCTAATTGATCGTTTCCACTATCATATGTAAAAATGTAATTTCAATCCTATAATTTATTTAGAGATTTATAAATTATATATATATATATATATATATATCCCGTATGTTATGAAGGTTTATACCTAGTGATTATCATACAGTTGAACAAGTTGGATAAGCTTAAAATATTGTTTTATCGAACGTATGGCATGGTCCCAAATCCCACAAAAGTGTCTAGGTTACATCTTTGTCTTGTCGATAACTTTTACTTTCATTTTTGGATATAATCCATACACACACGTATGCATGGAAAGTAAACTAAAATTTCACCAATAATGCATCCAAAAAACGAATCTAAGTAAATAGCTAAAAGTGGGCACGACGTACTTGTATAAAGTGTGTACCCGTATATTTATATAGAATGTTTATTTTCAGCTATGGCGTAAACGGACCAAGCTGTTCGTGAACTACTTTAACTCGAATTGTTAAAAGCTTAAATTGAGCTGAGCGTAAATAAGACCGAACTTTATTTATCGAGCATGAGTAGGCCACGAACCTAGACATGCCTATTATTTATATATTTTTTATTTAGTGTATTAAATATATTTACATAATATATATTATTGTATCTATAATTGTGATAAAAATGACAAAGTATGTGTTATGTTATTATAAAATTAAACTTATAGATATATATAAAAATAATGAATTATAGATATATCTAGATAAATAATAATTGAGCTTGAAAAACCACTCATGAATCAAGTTCGAGCTTTAGAATTTGAGCTCGAGCTCTCATAAGTTAACTGGCGTAAGCTCAAGCTCGGCTTGTTCACATCCCTAAATTATTAAATAAATTCTCATTAGGTGAGTGTATATCTCATTGTAGGATCGATTTGTAGACAATGTAGGAAGAATGGGATGAAGAAAATGAGTTGTTTACGGATGAAATGATGATGTGATGCAAAGACACCTTGAACATTTGAATGGTAGAGTGAGTGCTCACATGGAATGACAGTGAAATTGGCCTGTAACGGTGTTTCCTTTTTGGTGGTGGGAACGGAACGCACATGCTTCCACATGCCCTCTTCTTTCATCCCACTCTTTATGCCGTGGACCCCGATCTCTACCATTTCATTTCATATCATATATGTATTACTATAAACTCTTTAAAACACTTGAATTTGATATTAAAAGGGAATGGAATTGTTTGTATGTTACTGAAAGTAAGTTTAAGTGGCTTGGTTAACTGAATCTAATGAGTCTCCAATGAGAGTGGGAGATTTATAACAGTGACATCTTAGGGTTAGGATAAAGCTTTATGAACTATTAGGTCTCTGGGTTCGATTTCCTCAAGATGGTTTTTCACAGATTTATCGAGTTTCATCCTGAATTGGTGTATAGACATTATTGCCTACTGGAGATGGATATGATCGAGTGTATCCGCTCAATGGCGAAGCTTGAGATTTCCGACGAGGAGGGGGTCGAAAATGTATATACCAAAAAATTTCTATAGAACCGGGGGATCGAAAACGTATATACTAAAAAATTTCTATAGAAAGCTACATATATAATACTACTGAGCGAAACCTGTCAGAACTTCAAGGGTTTAATAAATAGATTGCAGTTTTACTAAATAATCTTCACGAACAATACAAGAGAAATCAACCAGTCATCACAGATTAACTGATGAATACTAAGAACCAAAAGATTATCTAAACAGATGATCTTCTTACAAACCATCACGAATGAACGTGTGAGGTGAAACACAGAGAAGGAACAAAGTATTTTGGGAGTGAAAGAGGAGACAGTGAAGTGTGTTCTGGAACCCAAGGTAGCCCCCACTTTATACATGAACAACCATCAAAACCCTAAGCCCACTTGATTCTTTGCTCTTGGATAAGCCCAACTAAGCAACAAGGATGAACAATAATCCAATAATAGCCGGTCCAAACCTCAAATAGCAACAAGAAGAGAAAAAAAGAGTAAAAAAGTTAAAAGAAATAATAAAACTAACATTTAAAGTGAAAATATACAAGATATTTTAATAATTAAATTATACCAAGATGTTTATATAAATGAAAATGAATGGACATTATCTAATATTAAGTGGTTTATTAAGCAATTTGATTATCGTATACTGTATGTAGTGGGTTGGCGCTCATTGCCATGTCAACCCATAGGGGCGCCAGACACCATCCTCAAAGGGTGTAACAGGGGCGTTAAGGGTAAGGCATAAGTGTGACAACACTCGTGAGTTTTGAGTGTGTAGATATGCTTGTGAAATGAATTTTTGGGTCAATGAAATAAAACATGTGACATAAGGTATAGCCCCATAACACATTCTTAATAAAAATAAACATAAGTAATTAGATGGATTTCTTATACAAATTTCATTTCAGACGGGATGGTTGTTGGTCCTTTTACTGCATACAAATTAAAAAGCTGGTTTGGGACCGGCAAAACCTGGAAAACGGCCCGACCTCAACAAGGTAAAAAAAGGTTTAACCTAAACCGGTTTGGGTCCAACCTGACCCAGCAGTTTGGCACATGTTTGAATTTTTTGTGTTGAGAATCGGTTCCAACCCGAACCGGTTTGAGCCCACTTAAAAGGTCGATAAAATATCGTTTAAACGCTAAAACCGGTTTTGAACACCTGATCGGAATCGGTTTAGGTGGGTTGGGATTTTCAATCCTAAAACTGGTTCTAGCCCAATCCGGTTTGAGCCAAACGGTTTCGAGGCCAAACTAAAAAGAAACGAACCGGTTTACAAACCGAACAGGCTTGGACCCTTCGCCACTTTGGGCTTTTAAAATTAGTCGCTAGAAAAACAAATGAGCCTCCTTTTCACTTAGTAGTTTGTTGGGCCAAGTTTCAACAGCTTGGATTGTAACTTATAATTGGGCTGGCTTGTTCCATTTAAGGCACGACCAGACGACCTTACGTGCAACAGCAATTGTCTATACTGGTTGTTTATATTCTAATAGACCGAATGACAAAAGTAATCCTAGGTTCACTATATTATTTATTACAATCAATGTACTTTTGGCCCATTACCTACTGAATGAGCTAAATGTTATAGCTAGTTGGATTTTCGTTAAACGTTCTTAGGCTTGGATCAAACACAAGGGCAACTCTATTTCTAACTAACAAAACCAAGGGATAATTATAATTATAGAAGGCTCGTTAAGTTTAAAGGCCTTCGAATACATTCAATAATCGCACATTTTTTAACTATAAATTCATTTGGTTTAAGCATAGATCCAAGTACATTCAATAATTTTGTTGGATTTTGATTTTGTTCTGTTGCTCCTGTGTTTGTGGGAGTGGTGTCCATTGGTCGTGTTATTAAATTTATAGTTAAAAAATGCGCGATTATAATTTATAGATATATTAGAAGAAATTTGTTACTAAAAAATAGAAACAGTTGCTATCATATGTGACAACAAGAATAAATATATATAGTTGTTTAACTGTGTCAATGATGAACTTTTAGTTTACTAGTGCTAGTAACAAAGCTAGATAAGGGAGATTATTATGCTAAAAGTATTGTTATGATCTATGTGAAATGAAATAATTGTTTGAGACCCAAGACAGATATTACCGTTTTACCTTTATAATTTTAAACTTGAGCCCAACAAATGTAATTTTAATTAGTTTTGTATTTATAATATGCTGCCTTGGTTGAAATGTTTTCTGTATACCAAAAGACTATTTAATGTTGAAAACCACTGGCAAATTGCCAGATTCTATATATCCATAGTTGAGGAAGGAGATGTGGTTGTAAACTGGAGCAATCACTTTATATCTTTTTAACAAATAAATAAAACAATAACAAAAAATATGACTATGCAAGTACAAAGAACTATTGAGCATTGCACTCTGCTGGCATCACTTTATATCGTGCTGTATCCTTACAATACGAGTAATACATGTGTTTACTCCTGACCCAATTCAAACCAGCCATCTGTTGCTTCGACAACCTTGCATACTCTTCTCCATCCACAGGATCCAAGCTTGAAACCGTTGTATTCTTTAAGCACCCAGCTGCAGCTTTCGTTGAGTTTGTTTTCTGCATTGAACAACCAACAATTTCAAGTTCTCCCAATGACCCCACAAATGGTGCGTGCTTATAGTCAACTGGGTACTTTCCTCCATTGGTTGCCCACGCGGAAGCATCCCATATGGTTGCATATAGTGACATTGGCTTCGATGGGTACAGAGACGAAATCGCTTTGTTGTGGATTACCTCTCGCACTGGCACGTTGTCTACTAGAAACCTGATATAGATTACAAGATGCTCATAAGATTGGTGTGGTCAAGTAATCGGTGGCTGTTCAAGTTAACCAATATGGGTCATGTGGTAGGCCAATCAGGGGTGGAACCAATGAGGTCTAGAGGGTCCGCTAACTCCAGTCACTAGTTATTGTTAAATTCTTATTATCTTATATACGAAATCTTATGCGTATTTTTTTAGAAAAACATGAGTTGGTCCTGGAAAGGAAACTTATGACGACCCTGATTAAAAAGTTCTTGTTCCGTCACTAGGAGCCAATGGATGTTAGAAGTGTTTGGGTTTACGAAACACTTACACAATGTGGTGGTTATTCCAAAGGATGGTATACTGATGAAATTGTTGAGTAGGGTCAAACCAGAGATAAACTTTTTCTTCTCTTCCAGTATGGACACTTCCATTTCCATACATATTTGTTTGAAGAACCCATTGCCTTCTTTTCGCATATCCAAGCAATTCGAAGTCGATTTCGTCATGGTTACGGGGAAATACATCCGCATTTGACATCTGGTAAAAAATGCATGCGTGCATGCCAAAAATTAAATCATTCCATCTTGAGATATGTACCAGTTTACATGCATATTTAATTACAGCCCATGTTAATTTGCAAATGGAAAGGAATAGGAACATGACTTACAAAGAAAGCTAGTACTACTCCTGAAGTAAAACCTGCTGGCAACTTTATTGCAGCACTAAAAAATCCATGGTAGTATTTGTTTTTTGAAACCAATCCAGAACCTATGTACAAAAGACACTATAAGATTCAAGACAACAACATAGATACACACACAACTTGTATATCTTCATAAGTTAAGTAATAGAAATTAATACAGTGATTATAAACACTATTTTCATATGGTTAAGCAATTACCTGAGGTTTTGTCTAATATAATATCAGCATATGATCCATTGCTTTTCAAATGAACATTTGATGCTCCAAATAATGTGGACATCCCTTGGGTGAAGCGTATGTGAGGGAAACGATCTGTTAATTGCTCAACTGGCGGTGGCCGATAAACTGGACCTCGAGATGTAACTGGGAAGAGTAAACTGTTAAGGATAACAAGACATAAAAGAAGAAACTTTTCTTGCTGAGAAGCCATGGAAGATTATTAATTAGGAGAGTAGATAGAAAAAGGTATAAGATGTGTGTATTTTTGGAAGTTTGGATTAGGTTTTTTATAGTGCATGGAATGGTGCACTTGTTTGGTAATTATTGCTTGGCTGTTGCAAAGCTGGATGTATCTTTTTGAAGATAATGACTACCTCAACTGATTCATGCTGGGTGATTGGAGATATTTTTTACTTGATTTGAGAGATTTTGGGGCATAAGGAGCGTCTCGTCTCAAATATTATTTAACGGGTTTTCAGTTTTGATCCGTGAGCTACCCGTGTCAACCAGAAATATTGGCACGGCAGTTTGGATGTTACATGATTTGTTTGAATTCAAATTTCAAACAAACCATCAAAAAGTGTTCATAAGTATAACCATAAATTGCTCTTAAAAGTTTCAGATCTAAACTTCCAATCAATCAAAATTAACCATTAATGGTATGTACTAACAGAAGATCGTTTAAAATTTTTTATGTAAAATAAAGTTATGATTTTTTTTAGATATGTAAGTAACAAAATGAAAGAATCTTCAAAGTTTTGGGTAGACTCATGTTACAAAAAAAAAAAAAAAGAAAAAGAAAAAGAAAAAAAATCACGCTTCAATCACGTTAAGAATGAATCATCAAAAAAAAATTAAACAAAAAATATACCATAAAAGATACTTAACCATCAGCTAATGATGAATTGAGTTTCAAGTTGCACAAATTACGTGCTTAAAATATTTGGCTTCGAATGTAACCAGATTGTAGAATCTGAGAAGATAATCGTTATCTTAGTTAAGACAAATGAGCACACATACACGTTATATCAATTATATTATATTATATTTTATATTAAAAAAAGTTGAGCCTGAACAGTAAAACATAAATGTATTTTTTTCAATTATACTTGTTTAATAAGTTTATTCATGGTTGTGTTTAATTTAGTTTTCTTAATGTCTCGGTGTAATTAATTCTATTTTGACAGAGTTATATTCAGTATAGAGTATTCCTTTAGTATTATTGACTACGTCAGCATTGTGATGTTACCCTGATGAGCCGAACTAACTTTGACTGAGTAATATCAGTAGCGGTATATATTAATATCGTATTCCTTTTCATTGTATTTCATTGATCTGCGGTTATCCTTTTCGGTATATCATTCCAAATCTTCACTTCTTCTCTAATGTTAGTTGAGCTACAACTAATTGGCTCTATACTATTTTCATGGTTGTAGAAGTCGTCATTTGGCGCTCCTAGATTAGTCGAATGGGGAGTTGGAAGTACTCGGTTTAGGCGGAAAGCAATCGGACATGTTTATTCATAAAGAAATTAATTTTCAAGAAATTATATATACGTGTGTGCGCGCGCGTCAAATATCATAATTTTATGAATATTTATAAATAATTACGTGAATATCAATATAAAAAGACAATATGCACTTTCAAATACTAAAGTATTTTAAAACCTAATATTCATTCATTAATGTCATAGATATAGAAATTATGTTTTTTAGTCAGATTCATCCCAAATTGACCTAATAAATCCAATTTTGGCCGCGTTTGACCGTCTTTGATCAATTCCAAATAATTAGTAGAAGTTGATAAAACTGCATCGGTACCATACTTTATAACGATTACCCGGCAAGTGCTCGTCCTTTTACGGCTACTTTGACGAAATTGACTATTACTATTAGAAGTAATCCTTCAAATTAGTTCTATAATTCTCATAATCATTTTCTATTCAATTATTAGTCCTGTAGCACGAATTTAATTTAAGTCATACATAGACACACAGTTATGTGTTGATTATTTAATAACAGGCACTACAGTGCATGTTTATTATTTTTCTTATTTTATTAGTTCCTTCTAAAATTTTAATGCATAACTGAATTTGCGTTTTTAAAACTATTAGTTATTTTCCACTTCATTTCATTGTGTACTGTATACCAACATTATACTATTGTGTACTCAGAATAATAACCCCTAAATAGGTTATTAGGGGTTTAAGTTTTTAACATTAAAAAACTATAACTTGCTCTAACTCACGAGTCTATATGTAATAGATGAAATTATAAAACCTAGGAGTTCTCAACGAATATAAATTGAGTTACTCGTATTTGAGTTTTGAAAATTTTGAAGTTACACCATGTCTAGTAGTAAGTAAGATGAAGTGGTGTGAAGAGCTCATAATCATGCCCTATAATGTTGGAAGGAAATAATTTCTGTACATTTCCACCTTATCAGTCTATTACCTTTGATTGATTGTGTTTTCTTTTGTCAAACCTTTTATTTAGGCTGGATTTTTCCTTTCTTTGGTGTATATATTATGTACCTTGTATTGTAGAATGTGTAGATTGAATTAGCCATATTTTTTATTTTATTATGGTACATTATGGTATCAGAGCGTTGTTCCACAACATGCTCAAACAACGACCACCATCCATGGCCAATGACAAAGAAAAGGAACTGAACGCGACCAGCAATGCTGCCCCAGACCACACTTCCCCTACTATCTTCACCCTTCTGATTACCCACGACAGTTACATGTGAATGAAGCCTTAAATGACAACAATTACCTCAACTGGGTTTCAGAGATGGCGACCTTTTTGTTTGCAAAAAACAAGATAGGCTTTGTCAATGGAACTCTACAAAAACCAGAGAAGACACATCCAGAACACATGTCATGGCTTCGATGTGATGCCATGATCAGAGGATGGCTGACTACAGCCATGGAGAAGGAGATTAGAGTTAGTGTGAATATGCTAACTCCGTGGAAGAGATATGGAAGGACTTGCAGGAGCGTTTCGGGAAGGAGAGTGCCCCGAGGGCATACGAACTCAAACAACCTTCTGATGAAAACGAAGCAAGATGGCTCCTCTGTGTTAGCATACTATACCAAACTGAGAACACTCTAAGATGAGATAAATGCACTTTTTTCGATTCCCAGATATTCTTGATATAACATCTCGTAAAATCGTGTCCAATAGTATAGTGACACGTGTTGTATTTTAAACTTAGTCTATTAAAGACTAATAAGGACTAAAGGTGTCAACATGCTCAAACTGAGCCTCTGAGTGATTGTCCGATGTCAACATGCATAAATAACAACCTCTAAGTGACTGATATGTCAACATGCTTAAATCATTAGCCCCTGAGTGACTGATATGTCAACATGCTTAAAACTTGGCCTCTGAGTGACTGATATGTCAACATGCCCAGCCTTTGAGTGATCCTTTACGAAGTCCTAACTCTCATACGTGCCATTTGATGGACGAGAGGGTTCAATTCTGTAAATATGTGAAAGTTGGATAATGGAGGGGTTAAAAGTGTCAGCATGTTAATTTATACCTCTGAGTGACCTTTTAACGAACCGAGAGCCCGACAATGTCTGGGCATAATCCTGGGTATGCCAAATATTGGCTACGGAGGGCTAAATATGCTAAAAAGGTGTTTAAGAAGGTTTAAAAGGGTTTAATAAGTTGAGGGGCTAAATGTGGCAAATTTTGAAACCTGACATAAGGCGCTCGCGGGGCGCGAGAGGCCTATTTCTGTAGAAATTTTCCTTGGCCACCACAGATAAGTGCCAAAAACCATTTTTTCGAAACCATGGCTTCCCAAACAGCTATGCCACGTTTTGGGACACTTGTAAGCTCCCTCTTACACCCCTTAACACCTGGCATCACCTTCTTCAAGCTCTCCAACTATAAATAGGTGCCAAGGTTCACCATTTGAACTTGCACCTTTCTCAATTTCAACTCTTCTCCCTCCTCTGGAAGTTCCTAACTGAAAGGAGCATCCAACTTAATTCTCTTGCATTCTAGGAACCTCTTGTAAGTTTTCCTTGCTCTTGCATTTTTGTTTATAGGCTTTTATAGCTAAAGTCAAGCCTTTTACGGAAACGCTTTGACTTTCGGTTAAGGCCATTATGGTCCAGCCATTGTTCATAACGAACATGGCTAAGTGATCGTAATAAGGTAGTTGTTAGTCCCTATAAAGGGCACCTCCTAAAGATCACATTTTCTAGACCGATTGACGGGTCAAAGTTCAGTTATTAAAAAGTCAAACATGCCATTTTTCAGAAAAATCATTAATTGATCTTATATATGTTATGAAACCTTTTTTGACACTTAAACAAGTTGGTAATAATTATTAGAACATGTAAGAACATGTTCGGCTCGTCAAATTCAGTTCTAGGGTCGGTTCGCAACCGAAAGTCGCGAAGTTTGACTTCTGCTTTGACTTTCGATTCTAACCCGATTTAGATTAGTTAGATACTGATCTAAAGTTGCATTATGATCATAATATAATGTAGCATAACCCTCTGAGATTATATTTCATGATCATAATCAGAATCTGAGTTTATGCGCAAGTTCCGCAATCATGCCATTTTTTACTAAAATGCCCTTTTTGCATAAAACAAGGTCTTAATGATAATGAACTTTAAAATAAGTTTCTTACTGATGTTATATTATAAGTAGGATTATTTGGATACTAAACCAGATTATAAACTGAGTTTACAAGCAGGTCCTCGAATTATGTCGAAAAATGACAATAAAGCCCTTGTGGCTCATAAAATGGTTTTAATCAAATCTTTTCAAGGTAAATCTTTTACCTACTGATATGTTATATCAAATAACATATCTAAGACATTTTAATCTGACCTTAACATCGGTTTTCATTAAACATCGCATAAAACGTCATTTTACGACATAAGCGCTGTTTCGGCGCATAGTATGGTTTTAAACCATATAAATGACCAAGACTTATTACCTACTGATTTTAAAACTTATTTTAAACATTTTTACAGTAGGTACATGTTATAAACTCAGAATCCCAAATAATTTATGAACTATGTGTAAAATGGCCAAAATGCCCTTCGGTGCATAGTTTGGTCATAAAAGATAAATTACACATATAATTAACATCCTACTGATATTATATCATGAATAAGTTATCTTCCAGAATACTTATAGTTATAACATTAAAATTATAATTAAATTCCTTTTATACGGTATGAAATTACCGAAACGCCCTTATGAGGCATAGTTTCATTTTAAAACCATAACGGGCATAAAAATTGATATCCTACTGATATTACAACTTAGTTAAAATGTAATGGCATATAGAACTTGTCCATGACTTATCCGGTTACCCGATATCGCTGATATGCGTACGGTTAGGCATATGTAACTAGTTTACGAAAATTAACCGAAACGGGTTTAACCTCGTCATTTAAGTCTCAAAATCCAGAATGTTTATAGTTTATCCATATTACACAAGTCAAGGTACATGTTGGATTTAAACTACATTCTATCGAATCACCATTTAATCAAGCATTATACGTCTCGATCTTGTACACTACACGGTCTAAGTCTATGACTTAAATAAAACCGTTAGTATTTAATTGGTTAATTTATGCCATAATCCAAACTAGAGACTTACCGGTAAATTCCATCTGCACTTAGTACTTTGTGTACGGCTGAGTTATAAAAAATTAAAAGAAGACTAGCTCATGTAAATACTCTCGACTTATTTCCCCTATATGGGCTTGGGTTACGGTAAATTATTACTACTTGGTCGGAAATGGGATCAATCGAATGCTGGGTGGGGCTAGTAAATCTGCATATTCTGTTTTAATCAGTTTTGTTTGATAACTTAAACATCAGGGGTTAACTACTATGTCCTGGATATCCTCGGCTCATTACAATATAATTCGCCACGACCTTAGCGCGGGTGTAGGCATACACCCGATAGACGCTCAAAATGCATTCCCACAAGGTTGGGAAGAATTGACTCCTTCGTGAGTCCAAAGTGGTGTGTACGTTAATCATGTCTCGATCTCCGTACCGGACCCTGTATGTATGGATAAACATGTAAATCTGTTAACAAGGCTGGACGGTCAACTTTCCCAAGTTATAAAAAGATTTTGTGCTGATACGCACTTAAAACATTTTTGAAATGATTTCAAAATGAGTCAGTTGGGTGTATTTACCAGCGAAAGCTGACGTATTTTCAAAAGACTAAGCTTGTAGGTACAATATGAAAATAGGCTGGAAGTGCTCGGTAGTGATAGAGGATCTTGCAAATCCTAGATCTGCCCAAAGTTTATTTTATATTCTTTCCATGTATAATTTATGGTCCGCCTGTGGATCTTCTATTACGAGCCTGTATATTATTTTGTATTTCGAACATTTGGTTTGTAATAGTAATTTTACTCCAAGACTTCCGTTGTGCCGTGTTTAATTGACTATGATGATTATCAACTGACGTCACGATACTCCCCACCCGGGCCCACCGGTGTATGGATTTGGGTTGAAAATCCAGGGTGTGACAAGTTGGTATCAGAGTCCAACGTTTGAGATAATTAAACACTACCCTTTTGTGTTTAATCTCAAACTTACACGAGCACATTCCTTAGACTTCCGAGTCTAGGCATTGACCTAGGATTACTCATTTCATTATTAAGTTATTAGTAGTTTTTGAATTGATTTTAACAGGAAAATGCCGCAAAGAGTGAGAGGATGAGGAAAAGGACCCATGAGGGAGGACCGTCAGGACACATCCCTTCACATCCACATCACCCGAACCCCTATGAGGACTCGGGAGATTCATGGCCATTTGCCCAACATTCGCCTACCCACACTCAAAGTTCTTACCACTCGTACCATTCACATCACTCTCACCACTCCTATCACTCTCATCATTCTTACCACGATGAGTTTAATCCAAACCAATATCTAAATACACCTCCAGCCGATCAAAATCAGTTGGACCAACCAAACCCCATGGACGAGGACTCCGACCTGGAGATGCTGCCGTCGGGATCGCACACGCATCCCATAGAAATTTCAAGCGATTCAAACTCTTATGCCGGATCGCCTTACCAAGGTCCTAATGAGTGGAACCATATGAACCAATTTACCTTCGCCAATACTCCTTCCCATCACTCCCAACCTTCTCCCGTGCAAGAAGATGTGCACATGGAACCGGTGGAACAACCCCAATCACCACCAGAACCGTCAAGGAGGAATAGAGGAGCACGTATGTCGGTACGTGCGGGCCAATGGTCTGGTTCGCTACACCAATGCCTAAACCTTGCCCAACTATTCACGAGGACCCACAAATGGGTGGACCCTCACCAACACCTACAGTTCAACCACCACCATCAGGTTATACTAACCCAATCCCCACATATCCAGATACGTCTGGGTATGATCCTTTTAACCCATCTACACCAGTAGACTATCAAGCATGGTCGCATGACCCCTATATGCAAGCGGTTATGCACAACGCACTTTACCCGTCTCCTTTCTCACCTCTTATCCACCGACTGGATATCCAACTTATGGGTACCAGTATCCGGTTATGCCATAACCGCAACCACAACCTCCGCCACCACTTGAGGCCATTAACGAAGCCTTAGAACGAATGAAGGAAATGCAACAACAAGCGGAGAAGACATAAAAGAAGACAAACAAGTTCTTCAAGAAACTCTCCAAGCTGGTTAAGGGAAAGAAGGACGAGTGAAGTCTCTAGTCCCTTCGAGCACATTGTTATTTCCTTAGTCCCTGCGTGGACATTTTGTTTCAGTAGTCCTTGCATGGACAATTTATTTCAATGATTCTAGTATTGTACTTTCTAATTGGAATTTAAATGATGTATTTTTGGAATTATATATATATATATATATATATATATGTATGTATTCATCCTCTTCAAAACGAGCGTCTCGATTTTATCCGAAATTTTTGCTCTGCTATATAATTCCAAAAGACCTTAATAGATTTGATTATGCCAAGGGGAGTAACCACATATTGGCCAAGAAATGATAGATAAGGACAAGGGGCCTTCTATCAGGATAGTTAAGGGAAGTTATCCTTCTATCCAGAGGTGAACTAGGTTCAAACCTCTAAGGTCGTTAAGGTCGAAGGTGACCGGGACCATTAATCAATCATTAGGTACTCTTATGTTAACATTAATAAATGTTCATACTCTTGGTAGTGTGACTTGAGGAACCACACTAGCCATCAATGTGACAGGCCAAGGTGCCCAATTTATATCCAATGTGACAGGCCATGTGCCCAATTTATGACAGGCCAAGGTGCCATGAATTACATCTGTTATGATGTAGGCCAATGTGCCCAATTTATGTCCAATGTGACAGGCCAAGGTGCCAGAATTACATCTGTTATGATGTAGGCCAATGTGCCCAATTTATGTCCAATGTGACAGGCCAATGTGCCAAATTTATGTCCAATGTGACAGGCCAAGGTGCCATAAATTTACATCTGTTATGATGTAGGCCAATGTGCCCAATTTATGTCCAAGGTTACAGGCTGATATGCCATATGTATTATGTCCTAAGTGACAGGCTGATATGCATATATATATATATATATATATATATATATTTATGTCCAATGAGACCGGCCAATGTGCCCAATTATTATGTCCATAGTGACAAGCCTATGAGTTATATAATTGTCAATTATGACAATGACAGTTGTGACCTTACGATCCACTGTCCAATAATATATGGACTACATCCAGATTGTAATTCGCCTTTAATGGTCCTCTTAAGACCTAGGCCAAATATAGATATGTTAAGCCTAAGAGTTGTGATGTTATTCACACTAGTTTAGGCAATGAATTTTTATATCCAATGTTTATAAAGCCAATATGGTTGGTATACCATGGCTAAGAAAGATTTTATTGGTGTATAGAACCAAAACGCTCAAAAGATGGCTAACTCGGATGAGGCACAAAGTAGCCACCGGGATATTGACTCTCACAAAGCCGAATACAGAAATATGGATAATGATAATTTTCAAGCTCGCATGATGCGGCTGTTGAAAAGGCTATAGAAAAGCTTAAAGAGTCGAGTGCTACTCGCTCTAGAACCATTATCGATTACCCCATCTTCAGCTCGTAAGGAGAGCTCAGTTCACTCTTCGAATGCGAAGACTGAACCAAAGAAAATAGATTCGATGATAGGTCCCGTTCTTTTAAAGAAGGGTGTACCTATAAGTATTTCGTCTCCTGCAAGCCCCGAGACTTTAATGGGGAGAAATGAGCAGTGGAAGCCTTAAAATGGCTGGATGAGATGGAGACAATCGTAGATATCAGCGGTTGTGCTGATAAGGATGTGGTCAAATATGTATCACATTCCTTTAAGGGCGATGCCCTAATCTGGTGGAAAGCTATATCCAATCCACGGGTAAAGTCCACCTGTACAACTTAGGGTGGCCTAAGTTTGTCGAATTAGTCAAGGAAACTTACTGCCCACCCCATGATGTGGAGAAATTAGAGGCAGACTTTTTGTCTCTTTCAATGAAGAACCTAGATTGTCGGAAGTACGTTTCTGACTTCAACTCCCTATCTAGGTTAGTTTCTATCTGATCACCCCTGAATCCAAACGCATTGCGCGCTTTATAAATGGGTTGGCGCCCGAGATAAAGGGCATGGTAAAGGCTGCTCAGCCTAGTACCTATAGGTCCGCTGTAGACCTATCTCTCTCCTACAACTTTAGATTTAGTGAGGCAAAAGTCAGTAAGGACTGAAACTGACGGAAAGAGGAAACGGGAGACAATAACTCCCAAAGGTTCAAAAAGAAAGGAAATTTCGGGTTCAAGAAGAACCAGCACACGTCCAATGACAAACCTCTGTGTAAGAAATGTAAATATAGACATTAGGGACAGTGTAGTATAAATCCACAGACTAAACCTTGTGGTATCTGCAAGAAAAGGCCATAAGACCCTAGATTGCAAGGATCTTAAGGATGCAGTTTTTTACAACTGTAATGAAAAAGGGTTCAATTGCCCCAAGAACCCCAAAGGTAATGATGCAAAGCCTCGAGAGACTAAGAAGGGGAATGCTCATGCTTTTCAGATGATTGCCAAGAGGCTGTTAATGACAATAATGTCATAACAGGTACATTCCTCATTAACGATATTTAGCTAGAGTTCTTTTCGATTCGGTTGCAGATAAATCATTTGTTGACCATAAGTTTAGTAAACTTTTAGACTTCCCCATAAGAATCTAGACAAAACTTATGAAATAGAACTTGCTGATGGAAGTTTAGAATTGGTATCTTCCATTCTTGATGGATGTTCTATATCCATGAAGAATCATTCTATCCATACTCTTTATTGCCAATGAGATTGGCAGGGTTTGATGTAGTTTTAGGCATGGATTGGTTATCTCATAACCAAGCCCGCATTGCCTGCGATAAGAAGCTCATCGAAATTAGAACCCCATCGAGTGAATCGATCACCATCCTTGGAGATTCACACTATGGATTGCCAGACAAGGTGTCGTTATTTAAGACATCCAAGTGTTTAGGGAGAGGTTGTGTCATTTACATGGCACAAGTCACTATTAACGAGCCTAACCCAAACATTGAAGACCTCCCAGTTAACACAGAGTATTCCGATGTCTTTCCCGAAGAGCTACCTAGGTCTACCTCCAGACGACAAGTGGAGTTTAGGATTGATATTATACAAAGGGTCAGCACCCGTAGCTATTGCTCCATATAGACTAGCACCAACGGAAATGAAGGAGTTGAGAACACAATTAGATGAACTCTTAGAGAAAGGCTTTATTCAGCCAAGTTCCTCGCCTTGGGGAGCTCCTATCCTCTTCGTTAAGAAGAAAGATGGTTCAATGCGGATAGTGCATTGACTACCGAGAGCTAAACAAGATAACGATCAAGAACCGTTATCCATTGCCCAGGATCGACGATTTATTCAACCAACTTCAGGGGGCGAGTTATTTCTCCAAGGTTGATTTAAGATCTGGATATCATCAATTGAAGGTTAGGAGTGAGCATGTTCCTAAAACTGCCTTCAGGACTCGATTTTGAATTCTTGGTGATGCCTTTTGGGCTCACAAATGCACCTGCAGCATTCATGGATCTCATGAATAGAGTCTGCAAACCGTATTTGGATAAGTTTGTCATTGTCTTCATAGGACATACTTATCTACTCTCATAATCAAGCTGACCATGAGAAACATATTCGGTGCATCTTAGAACTGCTAAGGCAAGAGAAGCTTATGCTAAATTCTCTAAGTGTGAGTTTTGGCTTAGAGAAGTCCAATTTCTTGGATATATGGTAAGTGAGCATGGTATCCAAGTGGATCCCGCCAAAGGCCATAATGAATTGGGAAGTACCCAAAACCCCGTCAGAAATACAGAGCTTCTTAGGATTGGTTGGTTACTGTAGAAGGTTCATCGAGAACTTTTCAAGGATCACCAATCCTTTAACTACCTTGACCCGTAAAAATGTTAAATTTGTTTGGGGTCCAAAGCAACAAGAATCCTTTGAGATTCTTAAACACAAATTGAGCAATGCTCCTGTGTTATCTCTACCTGAGGGTATTGAAGAATTTGTAGTCTAATGTGATGCCTCGCACACTGGCATGGGCTGTGTGCTAATGCAAAAAGGCAAAGTGATTGCCTATGCATCACAACAATTAAAGGTACATGAGAGGAATTACACCACCCATGATTTGGATCTGGGTGTCGTAGTATTTGCACTAAAGTTATGGAGATATTACTTATATGGCACAAAGTGTATTATAACACAGACCATAAAAGTCTCCAGCATTTGTTCAATCAGAAAGAATTGAACATGCGACAACGCCGATCCATCCAGGCAAGGAAAATGTATTGCTGATGCCTTAAGTTGCAAGAAACGGGTTAAGCCTATAAGGATTAACGCCAAGAGCATTGAGCTCAGAAATAGCTTAAATGAGAAGCTATAGATGCGCAAAAGCAAGCTCTATTAGAAGCTAATGCTCCTAATGAAGGATTAGGTGGAACTGTCGATCAGTTAACGCCTGAAAAGGATGGAATCCTTAGATTTAATGATAGAATCATGGGTTCCAATCTTTGGGGGACTTAGAGATCTAATCCTCCAAGAAGCGCATAGTTCGAGATACTCAGTTCACCCGGGAGGTGACAAGATGTATAAAGATTGAAAAAGAATTATTGGTGGATGGGTTTGAAGAAATCCATAGCCACCTATGTAGCCAAATGTCTGACGTGTTCACAAGTTAAGGCCGAACATCAGAAGCCGTCAGGACTTCTACAGCAATTGGAAATTCCCACATGGAAAATAGGAAATGGTAACTATGGACTTGATTACCAAGTTACCTAAAACCAAAAGTGGAAATGACACTATTTGGGTCATTGTGGATAGGCTGACTAAGTCAGCACATTTCTTGCCAATAAAAGAAACGTATAATTCAGACAAATTGGCTAACTGTATGTGGACAAGATTGTGTCCTTACAGGTGTGCCGATATCTATTGTATCTGATAGAGATACTAGATATACCTCTCATTTTTGGAAAAGTTTCCAACAATCTTTGGGCACACGATTAAACTTTAGTACGGCTTATCCCTCCGCAGACTGATGGTCAAAGCGAGCGTACTATCCAGACATTGGAAGACAAGCTTAGGGCATGTGTAATTGATTTAGGTGAAAGTTGGGATGACCACTTACCCCTGATAGAATTCACCTATAATAATAGTTATCATACGAGCATCAAGGCTGCTCCTTTTGAGGCCTTGTATGGGAGAAAATGTCGAACGCCCGTGTGTTGGGCAGAAGTTGGGGAAGCCCAACTATCAGGACTAGAAATTGTCCTGGAGACCACGGAAAAGATTGTGCAAGTCCGTGATCATCTCAAAGTTGCCAGGGATAGGCAGAAGAGCTATGCTGACAAGAGCGTAAACCTCTTAAGTTCCAAGTAGGGGACAAAGTCATGCTTAAAAGTGTCACCCTGGAAATGTGTGATGCGCTTTGGGAAGAAGGCAAATTAAGCCCAAGATATATCGAATGTATTGGCACTATAGCTTATAAGCTCAGATTGCCAGAGGAGCTTAGTGGAATTCATAATGTTTTCCACATCAGTAACCTTAAGAAATGTCTAGCCGATGAGTCGCTAGCAATGTCGCACAAGGATGTGCAAATTGATGAGAACCTAAGGTTCATTGAGAAACCGATTTCGATCGAGGATCGACAGGTTAAGAAGCTCGAAGGAAAATGATACCTATAGTAAAGGTTAAGTGGGACGCCTTTAGAGGTCCCGAGTATACATGGGAGGTTGAGTCCTTAATGCGACAAAAGTACCCCCATCATTTTTAATAAAATCTCGAGGACGAATTTCTTTTAAGGGGGTGAGGATGTAACACCTCGTAAAATTGTGTCCAATATATATAGTGACACGTGTTGTAATTTAAACTTAGTTTATTAAAGACAAATAAGGACTAAAGGTGTCAACATGCTCAAAGCGAGCCTCTGAGTGACTGTCCGATGTCAACATGCATAAATAACAGCCTCTAGTGACTGATATGTCAACATGCTTAAATCATTAGCCTCTGCGTGACTGATATGTCAACATCTTAAAACTTGGCCTCTAAGTGACTGATATGTCAACATGCCTAGCCTATGAGTGAAATCAGAGTAACATGCTATTAGTGAGCCTCTGAGTGATCCTTTACGAAGTCCTAACTCTCATACGTGCCATTTGATGGACGAGAGGGTTCAATTCGTTAAATATGTGAAAGTTGGATAATGGAGGGGTTAAAAGTGTCAACATGTTAATTTATACCTCTGGGTGACCTTTTAACGAACCGAGGCCGACAATGTCCGGGCATAATCCCGGGTATCCCAAATATTGGCTACGAAGGGCTAAATATGCTAAAAAGGTATTTTAGAAGGTTTAAAAGGGTTTAATAAATTGAGGGGCTAAATGTGGCAAATTTTATAACCTGACATAAGGCGCTCGTGGGGCGCGAGAGGCCTGTGTCTGCAGAAAATTTCCCTAGCCACCACACATAAGTGCCAAAAACCATTTTTTTGAAACCATGGCTTCCCAAACAGCTATGCCACGTTTTGAGACACTTGTAAGCTCCCTCTTACACCCCTTAACACCTGGCATCACCTCCTTCAAGCTCTCCAACTATAAATAGGTGCCAAGGTTCACCATTTGAACTTGCACCTTTCTCAATTTTAACTCTTCTCCCTCATCTGAAAGTTCCTAACTGAAAGGAGCATCCAACTTAGTTTTCTTTCATTCTAGGAACCTCTTGTAAGTGTTCCTTGCTCTTGCGTTTTAGTTTATAGGCTTTTATAGCCAAAAGTCAAGCGTTTTACGGAAAACGCTTTGACTTTCGATTAAAACCATTATGGTCTAGCCATTGTTCATAACGAACATGGCTAAGTGATCGTAATAAGGTAGGTGTTAGTCCCTATAAAGGGCACCTCCTAAAGATCACGTTTTCTAGACCGATTGACGGGTCAAAGTTAAGTTATTAAAAAGTCAAACATGCCATTTTTTGGAAAAATCATTAATTGATCTTATATATGTTATGAAACCTTTTTTGACAGTTAAACAAGTTAGTAATAATTATTAGAACATGTAAGAACATGTTCGGCTCGTCAAATTCAGTTCTAGGGTCGGTTCGCAAACGAAAGTCGCGAAGTTTGACTTCTGCTTTGACTTTTGATTCTAACCCGATTTAGATTAGTTAGAGACTGATCTAAAGTTGCACTATGATCATAATATAATGTAGCATAACCCTCTGAGATTATATTTCATGATCATAATCAGAATCTGAGTTTATGCGCAAGTTCCGCAATCATGCCATTTTTGACTAAAATGCCCTTTTTGCATAAAACAAGGTTTTAATGATAATGAACTTTAAAATAAGTTTCTTACTGATGTGATATTATAAGTAGGATTATTTGGGATGTTAAACCAGATTATAAACTGAGTTTACAAGCAGGTCCTCGAATTATGTCGAAAAATGACAATAACGCCCTTGTGGCTCATAAAATGGTTTTAATCAAATCTTTTCAAGGTAAATATTTTACCTACTGATATGTTATATCAAATAACATATCTAAGACATTTTAATCTGACCTTAACATCGGTTTTCATTAAACATCGCATAAAACGTCATTTTACGACATAAGCGCTGTTTCGGCGCATAGTATGGTTTTAAACCATATAAATGACCAAGACTTATTACCTACTGATTTTAAAACTTATTTTAAACATTTTTACAGTAGGTACATGTTATAAACTCAGAATCCCAAATAATTTATGAACTATGTGTAAAATGACCAAAATGCCCTTCGGTGCATAGTTTGGTCATAAAAGATAAATTACACATATAATTAACATCCTACTGATATTATATCATGAATAAGTTATCTTCCAGAATACTTATAGTTATAACATTAAAATTATAATTAAATTCCTTTTATACGGTATAAAATTACCGAAACGCCCTCATGAGGCATAGTTTCATTTTAAAACCATAACGGGCATAAAAGTTGATATCCTACTGATATTACAACTTATTTAAAATGTAATGGCATATAGAACTTGTCCATGACTTATCCGGTTACCCGATATCGTTGATATGCGTACGGTTAGGCATATGTAACTAGTTTACGAAAATTAACCGAAACGGGTTTAACCTCGTCATTTAAGTCTCAAAATCCAGAATGTTTATAGTTTATCCATATTACACAAGTCAAGGTACATGTTGGATTTAAACTACATTCTATCGAATCACCGTTTAATCAAGCATTATACGTCTCGATCTTGTACACTACACGGTCTAAGTCTATGACTTAAATAAAACCGTTAGTATTTAATTGGTTAGTTTATGCCATAATCCAGACTAGAGACTTGCCGGTAAATGCTATCTGCACTTAGTACTTTAGTGTATGGCTGAGTTAAAAAAAATTAAAAGAAGACTAGCTCAGGTAAATACTCTCGACTTATTTCCCCTATACGGGCTTGGGTTACGGTAAATTATTACCGCTTGGTCGGAAATGGAATCAATCGAATGCCGGGTGCGGCTAGTAAATCCTCATATTCTGTTTTAATCAGTTTTGTTTGATAACTTAAACATCAGGGGTTAACTACTGTGTCCTGGATATCCTCGGCTCATTACAATAGAATTGGCCACGACCTTAGCGCGGGTGTAGGCATACACCCGATAGACGCTCAAAATGCATTCTCACAAGGTTGGGAAGAATTGACTCCTTCGTGAGTCCAAAGCGGTGTGTATGTTAATCAAGTCTCGGTCTCCGTACTGGGACCTGTATGTATGGAGAAACATGTAAATCTGTTAACAAGGTTGGACGGTCAACTTTCCCAAGTTATAAAAAGATTTTGTGCTGATACGCACTTAAGACATTTTTGAAATTATTTCAAAATGAGTCAGTTGGGTGTATTTACCAGCGAAAGCTGACATATTTTCAAAAGACGAAGCTTGCAGGTACAATATAAAAATAGGCTGGAAGTGCTCGGTAGTGATAGAGGATCTTGCAAATCCTAGATCTGTCCAAAGTCTGTTTTATATTCTTTCCATGTACAATTTATGGTCCGCCTGTGGATCTTCTGTTACGAGCCTGCATATTATTTTGTATTTTGAAAATTTTGTTTGTAATAGTAATTTTACTCCAAGACTTCCGTTGTGTTGTGTTTAATTGACTATGATGATTATCAACTGACGTCACGATACTCCCCACCTGGGCCCACCGGTGTATGTATTTGGGTTGGAAATCCGGGGTGTGACACTTGTACGGGCTGCACATGTGGCTTGAGCAAGAAGATGACCGATTCCAAGGATAAAGAGAGGTTGTATAAATTCTTCCTTGGTCTCGACAACGAATATTAGATCATTAGAACCCAAATCCTTGCTAAGAAGCCCATACCCAGCCAGAAGCCTACCATCTTATTTCAGAAGATAAGCAACAAAAGGTGGTCTCAATGGGCAAGAAAGCAAACACCAATACCTCTACGTTTCAGGCATATTTGAAAAAAGACGGGGCTACTGGTACATACAACCAAAACATATCCAAAAGTAGCAAGAAGGTTGCTGATCAAAAGGTGGATCATTGTGTCTTTTGTAGGAAAGACGGGCATAACCGTGACGGTTGCTTTAAACGAATCGGGTACCCGGAATGGTGGCCGGGAAAGAGGAAGGCGGAGAAAGGAAGGGCTAAGGCCGGACGCGTTGATACAATGCAAGCTATGGGTGACCAAGACAAAGTAGGGCTAGCCCCATACCGGGCTTAAACGAAGAACAATACCAACAATTTTTGTGCATGTTTACCACTAAAAATGTGGCTAATGTGGAGGCCACGCAACCTATGGCTAATATGGCAAGTATTTTCGACGAAGATAACGGGTGGATTATTGACTTGGGTTGCACCGACTACATAACCCATAACTTAAATGCTCTTCATGAGAAATTCAAAACATTGCATGATTTACCAGTCACCATTCCTAATGGTGATTCGATACCAGTCAAGGGTAGAGGATCATGCACACTGCCAAACGGTTCGAGGATTAAAAACGTTTTATATATACCCAAATTCACTTGTAACCTATTATTCGTAAGCCATTAACCAAGGATCTTCGTTGTACTGTAATGTTTTTTCCGGATTTCTTTTTCATGTAGGAATTGAGTTTGAGAAAATTGATTGGAATGGGTAGATGCGAAAATGGTCTATATCGGATGAGGATGATTGGAGGTGAGAGGATGGCTATGGTTGTTGGAAGTAGTCTTTGGCATAGACGCTTGGGGCATGCATCTCACAGTAAACTTTCTTGTTTTGATTTCATTTCCTTAAAGACAAGTGATGAACTTGTGATTCTTGTGCTAGAGCAAAATTTACTAGACTATCGTTTCTTGCTAGTTTTATTAAATCAAAAGAGTGTTTTGAACTTTTACATTGTGACATATTGGGCCGATACCGCACACCCTCTCTAACCAGAGCCAATTACTTCTTAACTATAGTTGATAACTTTAGTCGATCGGTGTGGGTGTACCTTTGAAACGGAAGTCGGATGCCAGTGATTGCCTAATTAGCTTTCATAAGATGATAACACAATTTAATAAAGAGTTAAAACACTTCGGTGTGATAATGGAGGCGAGTTTATGTCTAACCGAATGATGACCTTCAACAATGAAAAGGGAATGTTATATGAGACCACATGCCCTCACACTCCACAATAGAATAGAGTCATCGAGCGAAAGCACCGTCACCTACTCGTAAGTGGACTAAACTCGTATTGGTCATACAAACTACCCAGAAAAATACTCACACTAGCCCCAAGGTCCAAAAGCGCCCTTGTCATTTTAAATTCTCCAACTTGAATGGAGATGATAGGCGCTTTCGGATCTTGTAGCTTAGGTGGAATTGCACGCGAAAGAATCGAACTCATGTTTTCGGTTAAATCAAGTTTCTTTGGAAATTTGTGAGTTCGCTTTTGGGTACAAAAATCTTTCAAGTACTTAGCATAAGATGGAACTTGCTTTATCGCATCCAAAAGAGGTAAATTGATTTTAACTTGTTTAAAGATTTCCCATATTTCTTCTTGGTGGGGACCTCTTTTATTTACCACTTTCTTTGATGGTCCCAATAAGGCTTCGGGATAGGGGCGGTATTAACCTCCACACCCTTTTCCTTAGCTTTTGGGACGGGGACAGTCACAACGGGTGTACTTTTTTCATTTTTAAAACATTTTGTTTTTGACCCGTTTGACCGTCAACATTCTCATCATCGCTAACCTCTTCCACCACCCCTTTAACAAATTGAGGTGGTGGTGACACGACACCATTATCAACGACTCGACCACTACGCAAAGAAATTTTATTAATTGGTACCTCACGTGTGTTTTTCGAGCTCGACCCTTGATGCTTCGGATTCACAGTAGTGTCACTAGGTAGCTTTCCACCATTACCTCGCAATTGCGCCATTTCCTCCGCAAGTTGCCCCACTTGCTTCTCCAAAGCTTTATGTGACTTGTCACGAACCTCAAACTCTTTCTTCATTTCCATCTTGATCTCTTGATTTGAAGTTGTGATGGCGTTCATGATAGTATCTAGCATAGAGCTTACGGAGTCTTCACCACCCATTGGAGGATTAGAATTACCACCTCCATTATTACCTTGGTTGTAACCTCTTTGATACCCACCTTCACGGTTTTGATAATTTTGGCCACTCCCTTGATTATAATTTTGTTGGTACCCTCCTTGATTACCGCCTTGATGGTTTTGGTACATCGAACCCCCTTGATTCCCACCTTGATTGTTCGTTTGAAAATTGGGATTCATCTGATTTGAAGCATTCCCATAGCGAAAGTTGGGATGATTTCTCAACCTGGGGTGATAGGTGTTTGAATTCATATCAAACTGTTTTCGCTCACCATAAACCCGGTTCACCTCTTCATTCGCTTGTTCCATGCCCACTTGACATTCTTTGGTTTGATGGCCAGGATCCCCACAATCTTCGCATACCGCGAACAGAACCGCACCAACATCTTTCTTTTTCATCCACGCCAACTCTCTTTCCAAAGTAGCAATTCTATCTTTGGCGCTTGAATCAAGGTCGGAAAGAGATCGAGAAACCGGATGCTTTTTTAACCGGTCCGCCATAGCGACCGCTTTGGAATTCTTGCTCATCCGTTCCAAAAAATCCCAATCATCTTCCTCATGATTGTTCAACAATGTCCCATTACTAGCCGATTGTAGATATTTGTGATCATCGGCATCCAACCCCCTCACAAAGCATTTGAGTAACTCCCATCTTGGAATTTGGTGATGAGGACACTTCCTAACCAATTCCTTGAAACAGGTCAAGGCCTCATGTAGCAATTCCCCGATAATTGCCTAAACGACCGAATCTCATCTCTTGCATCATTGGTCTTAGTAATAGAATAGTATTCATCCAAAAATACTTGTTGCATCTCCGCCCATGTGTGAATACTATTTGCGGCAACGTGAGAAACCATTGCTTCGCTTTATCTTTTAGTGAAAATTGAAAGAGTCTCAATTTCACTTCTTCTAGTGCAAAATCATGATCGCCAATTGTGCCACAAATGGCCGAAAATTCCGCCAAATGTGTATATGGCTCGTCATTGGTTCTACCGTTGAAGTGGGGTAGAATGTCGATATAATTTGGCTTGCAATCGAACGCCCTTCTTCCTCGAGGTGTAGGCACTTGGTAAATCATTTTCAGTGACCACCGGTCTGAATCGCCCATTGACACCCCTCGGAGCTTGTTGATTCACTTGGCGTCTTGGACCATTTACCTCTTGATTCATTGGCCCATAATTACCCCTTCGGTCACCACCCCATTTCCACCTTGATTCCCGTCGCCTACAAATTGTGGAATTCGGGCACGGTTACCGTTGTTGTTGTTATTACCGTAATCCTGATTCCTTCTATCATTTCTTGGTTGACGGTCATGCCCATAGCCATCATCTCGCCCGTATTCTTGCCCATAGCCTCCATTGCTCCCCACAAAGTTGGCATTTTGATAGCCAAAATCGTCGTAATCAAACCCCCGTGCATTGTAGAAGTTCCCCATATTGTTGTCCCCCAATTCATCATCTATAACTCTCTCATTATAATTTCCCCTCATCGAGTACTCCGAATGGATGCTCATGTGATCCGTGATGATAACGGGAACACTATAGTGCATCATCAGGAATATTTTCCTCAACTCGTCAAGGTCAATAAATTGAGCTTCGTTCGTGGGATTACCACGGCTATTGTTAACCCCACGGTTAGCGTTAATGTTTCGGTTTTTGAGATTGGATGGTAAAGGGTTTTGACAGTTTTGGTTTGAAGGTGGAGGTGTGCGTTGGTGATTACTTGGGTTTCGGTTACGATTTTGGAATGGTGGTGTTGGTGGTCTAGAGTTGTGACCACCCCCCGATTGGTGGTTTTGGGTGTTTTGGTTGTTGGGTTGGTTAGAATTTTGAGTATCCATTGGAATAGGTCCAAAGGATGGTGTAGATGGTGAATTGGTGTTGAGTGAATTAGAAGCAAGGGTTGCCTCTAATTGGTTGGCTAGATTCCTCCTAACGACCCGCTCAATTTCTGGTTCGAACACTAGTGGTAAGGTCCTCCCAGAATTTCGTGTATGCATGCACTACTGTATCCTGCACAAGTAACACACCCGTATAACACAAAAGCAAAGACAATAATAAGAAATAAGCACTTTAAACAGTTGATCACAAAATCAAACAATTTCAAACACAAAGCGCACAAACTCCCTGGCAACGACGCCAAAATTTGATCGGAGTGTCGCGCCCCGGTCAAAGATAATATTTATATACCCTAATTACCCTTAACAATGTGTTAGTGGTAGTAAGGGGTCGAACCACAAAGAGTTTGTGGTTTGCGGTCGGATGTGATTGATATCAAGTAAAAATGTCACTTTTATGAAGTTTGCTACTATGAATGTTTCAATATTTAGTTGTTTGAAATGGATGTCGGAATCATCCGACAAAATTGAGTTGACTACTTAATACTAACTTAATTGAAGACACGAAAATTGAATTACTTGATTAAAACAAAGGTTTTGAAACAAGGTTCACACCCGGTTCGGTAATGCAAATCCTAGGGTTCCTACACATTTTAGTTTTAATTCAATTGCAACAATGATCACGAATTTAGTGTTACATGGTTTAGGTGTCAAAAGCTATCGATGTTATAGACAACGGATACTATGCACTTCATTACCAAGAACAAGTAAATTCTAACCTAGACAAGGCATAATCGCACATAAACATTTCGCAAAGTCAAATTTCATAACTAATTCAACAATTAACAAATACAATACTAATGCGAGACAATTATCTTAGGTTTTCAAATCAAATCACAATTTGTCACAAATCAAAACTCAAAACAATGTTAAACCCTAGAACTTACAAAACCTACACCGGGGTGAAACCCAACGAAACTAGCCACTCATGGTGAACGGCACTTGATCAACGGAAGATTGAAGCTTAATCACGATCATCTTGAGCCTTGAGATTGAGTATGGTGACGGTTAGGGTTTATGATGGAAGATGGAATTGGATGGAAGATGATGAAGTGATGATTAGGTTAAGGTTATGATCAAAGATGATCAATTGGATGATTGGAAGGATTGAAATTGATTGTGGATGAATGGTATCTTGTTCTTGCCTCCCAAGAGATGTTTTTAAACTTCAAAACTCGTAACTCCTTTCCCAATGGGTCAAACAAACATTAAAACCCGTTCAAAATTGAAATTCAGAGACTAAATAATCCAAGAGGCACCCGACGGCCCCCTTGGGCGTCCCTGACGGCCTCCAGAAATGTGCAATTTCTCCCGACGCCTTAATCCACTGTCTACGACCATTTTTCTCTGACGGGTTATCTGAGTGGCGTCGGCGACGGCCTCTACAATGTTTGATTTCCTGTTTCCCTTTTTGTGATCCCGGTTGACCCATTTTCCGCCTCGATGCTCCAAAACGCTCCCGAATAGCTCCTTAAACTTCATAAACCTTCAAAAACACAAATCTAATCAAAAGTAGGGCTATTTGAAACTAAAAGTCACGTAAAAAGGTTAACTTACACTCAATAGAAACATCGGTTTTCAACCGCGTATCAGACCGCAAGGGCACTAAAATTTGAAGTAATATTGCCATCAACCTTCTGGGGAGAATGCATCTTGACTGCGGCTTATATTATAAATAAGCTTCCATCTACAACCAAAAGTCTAATTACGACCACATGTGGGTTTTGGTTGTTTGGCGTACTACCGTAGCACCGAAACAAGAGGCAACAAATTTGAAGAAAGAAGGAGACCCTAGGATATTTTTAGGACATCCTTACGGACAAAGGGGTACAAAGTTTTAGACATTAAAAATAATAAAATGGTGGTTTCGAGGGATGTGAGGTTTGTTGAAGATGTTTTCCCTCATGAAAAAATCAACACACATCTCGAAGAAGAAGAAAGCAAAATATTTGAACTCCTATCCTGGTACTTTCATGATCATGTAGATCCAATCACCAATGTTGTGGAAGAAACAAACACCGTAGAAAGCAACTCTCCCCATGAAGCCAACATGCACATGCAAGGCCATTTTGATAATGAACCAAGTCATGAGACCAGCTCGGTGGAAGAGAATGGCCCAACCAATGATCTCGGCCCAGTTGATAATGAAAAATTAGAGCCCAGTAATATTCAAACCCAAGAATCAATGCAAGCACCGCTTAGAGAAAGAAGAAGCCGTACTCAGCTCGCCTCAATGACTACATTATCCATCTCCCTCCGTCCATAGACCAATCGCCTCCTACTCCGATCAAAGTTCCTCTACGATACATCCTATTGCAAATTTCATTTCCTATAATAAGTTCACGAATTCTAACAAGCTTTTTAGCGGCCATCAGTTCTAATGATGAGCCCAAGACATTTAACAAGCTGTGCAGAGTCCTAATTGGAGAGAAGCTATGAGACAGGAGATTCAGTGCACTTAAACAAACTGGTACGTGGACCCTTGAAGACTTGCCGGAAGGGAAACATGCCATAGGATCGAAGTGGGTGTACAATTTGAAGTACAATCCGAATGGACAAATTGAAAGAAACAAGGCAAGGTTGGTCACAAAAGGGTTCACACAAATGGAAGGTATCGATTTCCATGATACTTTCGCCCCTGTAGCCAAACTTGTAACGTACGAACTTTGCTCGCTGTAGCTACCAAAAGAAATTGGGTTATCAATAAACTCGACGTGAATAACACCTTTTTGCATAGAGAGTTAGAAGAAATATATATATATATATATATAATGAAGATACCGCAAGGATTTGAGAAGGGAAATGAAAACAAGGTTTGCCGGCTTAGAAGATCTCTCTATAGTCTAAAACAAGCTTCAAGAAACTGGTACCAAAAGTTACTACTTCTTTGCAACAAGTTGGCTTCAAGCAGTCTTGAGCCGATCACTCCTTACTCATCTTCAAATCCGAAGAATCGTTCGTCGCGGCTCTCATTTACGTAGACAACGTGATACTCATCGGAAATGATGTTAAGAAGATTGAAGAAACCAAGGCTTTTCTTGATGAAAGGTTCAGCATCAAAGATCTTGGCCCCTTAAAATACTTCTTGGGGATTGAGGTAAGGCGTACTCGAGAAGGTCTAATCTTGAGTCAACGAAAATACATACTTGACATTCTTGAAGATAGTGGGATGATGGGTTGCCGACGGAGTGCCTTCCCCATGGAGCAAAACATAAAACTTGCGAGGAATGATGAAGAGATTCGAGCCGATGCCAATCAATATCCGTATACTTGTAAGGAGACTACTTTACCTACAGGCAACTAGGCCCGGCATCACCTACTCCGTCAAGGTTCTAAGCCAATTCGTAGGAGATCCACGGGCAAATCAAATGGAAGCATCCATGAGGGTGTTAAGATATTTGAAAGGCACACCGGGAAAGGCATACTTCATTCTAAGGAAGGAGGAACAAATCTGGTCGAGTATGACTAGCTTAGCTGCCCCAATACAAGAAGGTCCAGAAGTGGTTACTTGCTCCGTTTTGGAGGGTCCCCGATGTCGTGGAAATCAAAGAAACAATCTGTCGTGTCTCGCTCATCAGTCAGCCGAAAACCGAGCCATGGCTACAACCAGTTAGCAAGATCCTTTGGCTACGATGGCTCTTGAAGGAGCTGGATGTTGAACAGAAAAAGTCTACACAACAGTTTTGCGACAATCTGGCTGTTAAACACATAGCCAATAATCTGGTTTTTCATGAACAGACGAAGCATGTTGAGATGGATTGTTACTTCGTAAGAGAACGAGTCGAGTCAAAGGAGGTGGAACCGCTGCCCTCAAGGCATATGGTGATAAAAAAATGAAAGGCGTGATTATTAAAACGCCTTTTGATTTTTGAATGGTCCAATAGAATGTTATTTGATGTATGGTCCAATAGAAATTAAAAATAAATAATTGGGTAACCATTGCAAGGGCATTATGATGCATTATATCACTACACCATTTTTGAAATTCAAGTTTTATAATGTCCCTTGCTAATTAGGACGTCACATGTCAAATAATGCTCAAGGGCAAGGTTTAAAGTTCAAGTCCTACCACATATGATCTTAAATTCGAATAATTTTAATCAGTTTAAAAAAACCAATTCAACTTCGGGGTATATTCAAAATTTTTGTTCGATTCAAATTCAAGTTGATTCAATCCATATAAAAGATATAATTTAATTTGTGAAGCTCATAATATTAAATACATATCAAGCTACATAAGGGAAGGGCTCTCAAACTAAAAACATTTTTGAAGAAAAAATGAAATTAAACAAATGTAATTTTTTTACCCTTTATGTTTTTTAAATCACAATCGATAACAAACGAATAAAAAAGTTGAAGAATAAGAATTTAAATTAAATAATCCTCAATGCTATTAATAAAAAATAACTTAAGATTGATTATTCTTTCTTAACCTTAATAAAAAATTTGACCATGTTCTATAGGACATGATTTAGGTATAGAGTAGGATTCAACTTTCTAATTAGATAATAAGAACAAACCCTCATGTTTATATAACTTATCTATTATAACTTATATATAACTCATTTAATATACCTCTAATTAACTTAACCAAATAATCGTACTAATCCATAAATCGAATTAGTCGACCTAACCTAAACCGCCCCATTACTCGAGATCGGCCCAACCCGCGTCATACGCTTAAGTAGGGAATACGTCCAATGACAATCACCCCAAATCCGACTCGAAATGGGTAGGTTGTCTTATTTTCCTTGATTATCATGGAACTCTTCTTGATCCCTAGCTGTGTTTTTCGAGTCCTTCCTAACTCGAACATTCTCACAACCTTATACTCGACTAGTCCGTTGGATATAAGAAAACGCACCACAATTGACTCGGTTGTGATCTTTAGTAAACACTAGCTTTCATAAATCATAACACGTTCTCTTATAATTTAGACTCATATCTAAATCAAACCTCAATCAAACACATACTCATTCAACCTGAACAATTTTCATGATTAACCAATTGGTTTAACCCAAATACTTTCGTTTAAATTAATACCAAAATTCAACCTCTTTGTTGATTGAAAACAAACGTAACAACAACAACTTCTTGGTCAAGAAACTAATATGAATTAGATACTGACTTCAACTAACTTATTAGTGATTATCAATTTTACCCCCTGTTCCATTCTGTTGGAACGAATACCAACTGATCAGCACCGAATAATTTTTTAGTACTGAACCGTCTACTCACATAAACTTGTTCATATTTGAAAAACCCGAATAGCTGTGCAACAAACAAACCCTTTAGTTGCTAAAAATAATTCCCTCTAATTGCTTAAAAGAATTATTTTGTTTGTTTTTCTCAACCTTCCAAGCGAATTCAGTTGTTCACTTATGTGACACTTTCTCTTTCCTTTAAACTCAGAATTAAATCCTTTTAGTCATGACCTATGATCTAGTGGTAGGTATCCCCTTACAAATGTAAGGTTGTTGATTCAAATTCTTGCAAATATAAGGTAAAGATGAAACTAAGATGTTAAAAATTTGTCCTTTAAAAATAACCTTTGGAAAAAAGAACCCCTCTTCAACAAACAACCAACCTTTCTATTAACATTGTTTGCCCCAAAACGAAAGCCATAGTTTGCACCAAAACGAAAACCACTTCAAAAGAAAACGCAATCGGAACCCACTTTCCCGAGTTCTCCGTTGGTATGAACATGCCGCCACCACACAAATTAACCCATTACAAAAACCGGTTTCCGATTCCAGGTCAAATCGCCGCGGCACAATATAAATGTGGCCAACTTTCCGATCGTCTTCTTGCTCGCGGTTGTAATTGAAACTCCCCAGTAATCAGCGACTTCTGATTACACCTTGAATTCCGGTCCCAAAGTCGATCGGCCTTTTGTTTTGTCCTTGATCGAGTCCTTTGGATCAAGTCTTCTTCGATTCTGGCTTTAAATCAGGTTTCTACGATTCGCTAAACACCTCTTGAAAACCGCCTTCTGCTCACGGGTCTTCTACGATACGCAGAATATCACAACTTGCAGATTAGCAACTTCTACTATTGTTCTACTTGGATAACTGTATGTGTATTTCTCTAACGAGTTTGGGTTACTGGAAACAAGCTCTGATACCAATTCAAGCCCACAATCGATAATCAAACGAATAAAAAAATTGAAGAATAAGAATTTAAATTGAATATCTCTCAATTTTATTAATAAAAAAATACTCAAAACTGATTACTCTTCTCTTAAGCTTAATCAAAACTTTGACTAGGTATATAGGACTTAACTTGGGTATAGAGTAGGATTCAACTTTCTAATTAGATGATAACAGAAAAAACCTCATGTTTATCTATTATCTATTATAAATTAATAATTCATTTAATAATATTTCTGTAATTTACTTAACCAAATAATCATATTAATCCATAAATCGAATTAATCAACCCAACCTGCCCATTACTCTAGATTAGCCCAATCCGGCTCATACGCTTGAGTAGCGAATTACGTCCAACAATTTTCAAATTGATCAACTCAATAAATGTAATTTTAATTTGTTTTGTATCTATAAAATAGTGACTTGGTTGAAAACTTGAAATGCTTTCCATTTACTAGATGTTAAATATATGAAATGCATTAGAAATCCTGTGGCGGATTGCCAGATTCCGTATATCATTGAGGAAGGAGATGTGGTTGTAAGTTGAAACAATCTATTCATCCTATGGTTGTGGTTATAAGATGAAATTATCAATTTACTTTGCCGTTGCAAAACGAAATACAATGGCAGATTGCTGAGATTTTTGCAGAAATGCTCCCATGTTGAAGAAGTTGATCACAACTAATGCTACTCTCAAAAATATTTCACAAGTAATGCAAACTCCATTGTGAATGGCGAATTTGTATGGGTTATAGACTTTGTCAGTCATAATCAGGGAATGTGTAAGGATTAATCATTGGTGAAGGCACAAAAGCCATTCTAAATGGCGAATTCTGTACCTTATGCCATTGTTATTGGTGAATTTTGGTCAACATGCCATTACAAATGGCGAAATCTCCCCAAAAGTCATTCTAAATGGCAAATTCTGAAAAGTTCTTACACAATCTCCATTTACAATGGCAAATTCTTTTAAAGCTGAAAAAGGTACTTACAAGATCCATCATTGTCTGGTTCATCCTTCCTTTCATGGCTTGCAAACTTCAAAATCATCCTTTTCGCCTTCGAAAAAGGCCCCCTTTCTTCACCTTCAATCCCACCCCTAACCTTCCTTACAATGGCTTGTTTCCCAATTCAGCTAACTCAATCAAACAAAGCGTTTGCCACGACCGTTAACGGCTCCATTAATTGTGACATTTGTGTTGGCGACTTCTTATTGGTTGTTTCTCCCCGAGTTAGCGCGATGTAGAATGATCGAACAGCATTCGATGAATATGAGGCCGTTAGCGAGTTAGCAAAGGATACTGTTCGGGCCATCACTATCAATTTGGTGAAAGGAGTACGTTCATGTTGTCATAATGTATCCAAATTTGGACTTATTTGAACTAATTCACTTTTCTAATATTTGAAATATCAACGTATTATGTGTGGGACTCCTTTTTAGAGGAATTATATATATCCATACTAATTTGTAAAGTTGGTGTATTACATTATCACAAAACATTAGGTATTCCTTTTGGTACAAATTTGTATGTAAATGGTACAATAGCATAAAGTATAAACTTTTATATATACTATTTGCCCCCCTTCAATAATTTTTTTAATATACACCCTTAAGTTTAACTAAACTTCTTAGTCTTTATATGAGTTTTCAGAAATGACCTAGAAATCGCCATTTATAATGGCACCCGTTAACAGACTTCGCCATTAATAATGGCATCTTGTCAGCACTTTTCAGAATTCGCCATTAACAATGGCATAAGGTGCAGATTCGCATACATGGCATAGGTGCAGAATTCACCATTCAGAATGGCTTTGTACCTTCACCAATGATTAATCCTTACACATTCCTTGATTATGACTGATAAAGGCTACAACCCATACAAATTCGTCATTCTCAATGGAGTTTGCATTACTTGTGAAATATTTTTGAGAGTGGCATTAGTTGTGATCAACTTTTTTAACATTGCAGCATTTTTGCAAAAATGGTTCTATTTGTTTATGCACCTTTCAATATATATCTTTGAAATAATTACAGAAACAAATAAAATGACTATGCAGTTACAAAATATTAATGAGCGTTGCATTCTGGTGGCATTACTTTATATCGTGTTGTATCCTTACAATACGAATAATACATATGTTTACTCCTCACCCAGTTCAAGCCAGCCATCTGTTGCCTCGATAGTCTTGCATACTCTTCCCCATCCACAGGATCCATGCTTGAAACCGTTGTATTCTTTAAGCACCCAGCTGCAGCTTTTCTTGAGTTTGTTTTCTGCATTGAACAGCCAACAATTTCCAGTTCTCCCAATGATCCCACAAATGGCGCGTGCTTATAGTCAACTGGATACTTTCCTCCATTGGTTGCCCACTCCGAAGCGTCCCAAATGGTTGCGTATAGAGACATCGGCTTCGATGGGTACACAGACGAAATCGCTTGGTTGTGGATTACCTCTCGCACAGGTATATTGTCTACTAGAAACCTGAAATATATTAAGAATCTATAATTAGAGATATATTAGATATGATTGTATATTAAAATATGTATATATTTTACTTATATCATTATTTGGTTGTGATTTCTCTGTTTAAACAGGTTCTAATTCTTAGGAGTAATTCAACACATACATAATATTATTCATCATTATTGGAAGTTTAGGTTTACAAAAAAAACTTACACAATGTGGTGGTTGTTCCAAAGGATGGTGTATTGATGAAACTGTTGTGTGGGGTCAAACCAGAGATAAACTTTTCTTCTCTCCCAGTCTTGACACTTCCATTTCCATACATATTTGTTTGAAGAACCCATTGCCTTAGTTTCGCATATCCAAGCAATTCGAAGTCGATTTCGTCATGGTTATGGGAAATGCATCCGCATTTGACATCTGAAAATGCATGCATGCATGCTAAAAAATTAAATCATGCCATCTTGAGAGAAGTACTAGTTTACATGTATAGTTTAATTACAGCCCATGTTAATTTGCAAATGAAAAAGAATAGGAATATGACTTACATAGAAAGCTAGTACTACTCCTGAGGTAAAACCTGCTGGCAGCTTTATTGCAGCACTAAAGAATCCATGGTAGTATCTGTTTTTTGAAACCAAACCAGAACCTATGTACAACAGACACTATAAGATTCAAGACACCAACATAGACACATGCACTCACAACTTGTATAGCTTCATAAGTTAAGTAATAGAAATTAATACAGTGATTATAAAAACTAGTTCTTACCTGAGGTTTTGTCTAATATAATATCAGCATATGATCCATTGTTTTTCAAATGAACATTTGATGCACCAAATAATATGGACATCCCTTGGGTGAAGGGTACACGAGGGAAACGGTCTGTTAATTGCACAACTGGTGGTGGCCGATAAACTGGACCTCGAGACGAAACCGGGAAGAGCAAACTGTTAAAGATAACAAGACATGAAAGAAGAAACATTTCTTGCAGAAAAGCCATGAAAGCTTATTAGGGGAGTAGATAGAAGAAGGTATAAGATGTGTGTATTTTTAGAAGTCTGGATTAGGTTTATATAGTGCATGGAATGATACAATTGTTTGGTAATTATTGTTTGGCTGTTGCAAAGCTGGATGTATCTTTCTAAAGGTAGTGAATCCCTTAATTGATTAATGCTGGGTGATTGGAGATTATGTTTTACTTGATATGTGACACCTTGAAAAACTCACAACGTTTGATTTTATTTTGTATGTAGGGGACACTAGAGCATAAGGAATGTTATCTCTCAATTATCAACAACACATTTTTATCCGTGAGTTACTCATATATTTGATTGGTATCAGATGTTAGATGTTACATGATGTATTGGAATTCGGATGAAAAATATATAATATTCATATCCATATATTAAAGCTTGAGATATAAACTTGCAATCCTTTAAAATATTTTATGGTTATTTAAAATATTTTACGTAAAAATAAACTTATGGTTATTTTTAAATATGCATGTAACAATACAAAATCTTCTGAGTTGTGGGTACTCATGTTAATTAAATATGCATGTAACAAAAAAAAATCGTCTGAGTTGTGGGTGCTCATGTTAAAAAAATAATAATAAATAAATAAACTTCAATCATGTTGATTAAGAAAGAATCATCGAAAAAATAATTTAAACAAAATATATACCAAAAAAGATGCTTGACCATCAGTTCATGATGAATTGAGTTTCAAGTTGTCCTAATTATGTACTTCAAATATTTGGCTTCGAATGTAACCAGATTGTAGAATCTCCAGATAATCTGACAGTAAGAGATTATCGTTATTTTAGTTAAGACAGTCGAATACACACATAAATATGAATGAAGATTTTATTTTATGAAGGTTTTTTTAACAGCATTTTATGAAGTTATTTAATTTGATTTAATATACTTTACTTTTCAATAGAAATATGTGTAAGCTTTATTATTATTTTAGAAACAAACTCGATCATGGAATATCTCCGAGGAACCAAGATCAATTAATTATTTTAGTAAAGTCATACATTTCTTTAACAATAAAAATCACTTAAATTTCAGTATTATTTTATTGTTGTGGATATTTTTCTAAATGACTATAATTAAATGGTCTAAACCTTGATTACTATTTAGTTGGTTAATCTCTTCAAATTCACATGTAATTACCGATAAATGCTAAAAAAAAACAAGTCACTATTTATTAACGAACTTTCAGAATTGTTCCATTATATAAAAATAATTCACAACGATAAAGCAGTACTGAAATATGAAACTCAAATAGTTTTTTTTAGTCATTGTAGATGAAATGAAAATGATAATAAATCTTGATAACTATTTTGTTATTCTAAATATTAAATTGTAGATTACTTAAACGATTTGCACACTTCGTTCTATCGTCTTTTTGGTTTTTGGTTGGCTAGAAATGGGCAAATTAAGGCAAGATATGAATATATCATCACGTTTGCACGTACGTCGACATCAAGAATGTCAGATAAAGATAATAAAAATATTTGTAAATCAAAGTAGAAACAAACATAACCAGTCACCTTGCATTTGTAAATATATCGTGTTTTAGGTTAACGTCTTTGGTGACTTAAGGTGCCTGAAATTCTCTGCTTGGGTTCGTTAACCATATCCACTGAATAATTAAGGATTTGGGGATGTACTATATAGAATAATAAAATGTTTTAAAAGAGTTATGTGATTTAACATGTACAATATATAGTTGTTCACCTAATTAACTTTTTTCTAATGGCAAAGTCCTATAAAGATATTTCGAGTTAATCGGTTTGACTTGTTTAAGAAATAACTGGTGGTTGTCTAAACTTGTTTAATTCATTTATAAACAGATGGTTCACTACTCTTTAAAATAGGATAAAATATGTTTAATATATAAACCAATCTGTCAACCTATTTACGATCCGTTCACAACTTTTTAAAGCTTGCCAACTAGTATAAGACCAATTTATAATTTGATTATAACTCATCAATCGTTTTGAAATGCCAACCCATTTATTTAAGCACTTTACATGATCAAGTTGTCTTCGAATTACATGATTTTATGTGTGTTAGGATTAATTATGATTAATGTCTTTAATGAAAACAAATGTATATTATTTTTTGATTCATCACTTGTAACCCATCAACAGGATGATTATTCACCCCTACATATAATACATCTAGGGTTTTAAACAAATCGAATCTTCAACGAACAATTCGTAAACCGTTGGGGAAAGTTCGTTTACACCTAGGGCTAATTTATATAAACGACGTAGAATTTTATAGCAAAAATGTAATTTATTTACATAAATTTGTAATTCTGAAATAGAGTTTTAATATGCAAAAAAGTAAACAAATTCGGATTAAAACGGCTTATGTTCATGACAACCCGTGAATATTTATGTTGCGTTCAGGTTCATGACAAGATTTTCGGGATCGGGTCGAGTTTGAGTTTGTGTCAGGTTGGATCCGCAAACATGGCCTATTTAGCACCGAATGAAAGATACGTGTACCCTTTTTTTTAAGTATCAAACAAAAATGTTTATAAAAATAATATTTTTATGAAAGTTAAAAGTGTTATGAATTCATCCATTATGTAGTGACTTTCCATATGTATAACTCCTATCTATAATGCATCAATTATGTAATGACTTTCCACATGTATAACCCCTTTCTCTTATTTACTATTGTACTAATGTGTGTGCCTATATATAATGACATTTGTATATGATGTTAAATCAATGAATAAGAATTCTTCATGTTCTATTCTCTACATGATTTCATAGTCTAGCTCTCATGTTTATATACATATATATATTAGTTGCTAATAGACTGTTGTTTCACAACACGTTATCAGCACGAACGTGCTCTATGTGTTTTGCCACCCTTGGTATCCCTTTTTCCTTACCTTTGATGTGCATTATTTTCCAGCCTAACTCAATCTCGCACGTTGAGAAAACAACCCAATAATTATCCAAAATGATGAAAGATGAGTTTCTTATGCGATGGAAAGTTGGAAACCATAGATGCATAGCCACTGCTGACAAAACGTTAGATCTAAAGATCTGCAATCTCTACTAATAAAGGTATGATTCTTCGTATGATTATTTCATATTATATTTGATGATGATACATCAATCTTACTGGTGACACTTGTTAATATACATATATAAACTTAAACTGATCATTACTATAAATTCTAGGATGTAGTCTCATGATTGAACTCTTATCTATATATTTTTTTTCATTTGCTTTTAGAAGTTATTAAATGTATATTAACATGTTGGTATTCATCAGTATTTAGATGTTACATCACAAATTATGACATCACAATTGACTAATTCATCTTTTTCTAATACTCATTATTAATTGAATAACTATAGTTTCCGTTGACAACGATGATATTATGAATATTTATTTTATTTTTCTCTTTTACAAATGATCCATTCTATTATTCTAAATTGGCTAGATTATCATTTAATTAGTTAATTTAATATATGTTGTTTAGGACTCTTACAATCTAGTGATACTCATCTACATATTCTTTGAGCCACCATAATCATATATTTATGCTTCTTTATTAACCTTGTCAAGTTGTAAATAATATTGTTGAATTATTTTGATTTGAGGAAGTTAATTTGCAATCTAGAGAATATTATATGTGCTTTTAGAATCCATGAAAAACAATTATATTCAATATTACAAAGTATGGAACTCAATTATTATTATTATTATTATTATTATTATTATTATTATTTATTATTGTTATTACTATTATTGTTATTATTATTATTATTATTGTTGTTGTTGTTGTTGTTGTTGTTGTTATAACATGATTATGCAAATATCGTTTGGCGCTTATACTAAGGTTAATGCTATAACAAATTTTGCATATAAGAAATTCATATAATCGATTAATATTGCTAGATATCATTAGTTGTTTTTAGAGAAACATTTTCTAGCGATGTCGATACCTCTCATGCATTCATTATGCCATGTCATAATGTTTAACAATTTATTTGCATATTAACTATTACTATTGCTAGTATAAAATAGTGACTATTGCTATTGCTTCATATGTACAATGTATAGATTGCTTATATGATGTCATCGGTTGTTTAAATATCAATATTTGAGAAGAAAAAAATGAGTATGTTATGTAATTCATCAGTATTATAGTTTTCAAATAAAATTTTCAAATACAAGTAATAAATGATCTGAGAACTTGAAAGAGGTATATGTTTAAGTTTTAAAGTAAGTGTTCAAAAATATATAAGATATTATGTTTGGTTATACCATAATAAGTTATTACATAAATTATATGCATTTGCTTATTAGTGATAAAAATGTTTCTTATTTTATAAAGGCCCATTATAAGTTGTTTTTATATGATGATATGCTATAAGGTCATGCATTGTATGATGTTACTATCTATACCTTGTATTCTATATGTTATCACTTCTTTGCATCGATAATACCGAATAGAACGACTAAACCAAAGTTGTGGTTTATTGTCATTCTCATGAAAAAGTAGAAATATGCTTCGATTTGACGCCCAAAGTGTCATACTCCTTGTATCTCATTATCAAGTATAAAAGAAATATTATATGACTCGGACATATAATTACTTCTCAATTGACGTTATACGAAGAGAAGTTTATTTATAAGGGAAATCGGATAAAACAAATTTTGTTTGTCAAACCTCAAATATGTAACATTTGTAAAAATCGGGTTTTCAAAACCCGCTCCGTTTTGTAATCAAGTATCAAGTTATAACAGTTACATTAAATATTTATGATTATTTTGAGTTAAAACGATACATAATTAATAAATAAACTAAACTATAAAAATTATATTTGATAAAAAGTTAAAACAAAATAAATAAAAAAAATTATGAAGCTGCCGGGACTCGAACCCGGGTCAGCCGGTTACAACATCAAAGACTTAACGCACACACACATCACCACTCCGCCACTTGTTTGTTTTCTGTCATCTTTAGGAAACAAATAAGTTTTATGGACTAAGGTAAATCAATCGATTTTACAAATTGTAACTGAAATCGGTTATCAAACGCCCAAAGTCGATCTGGATACTCGCGATTCAGCGAGTATAACCGATAAACTGACGATTCCAATCAATGCTGCCTTGAGTGTAACTTGAATTCGGAAGTGGATCGGTTTAATAACCGAAAGATTTCAATTCTCGGATTACTTCAATCCTAGACCCTTCCTGCGACTCAAAACACTCTGCAAGACTTTCAATTGCATTTCCGCAACCTTACAGTCCACCGGAGAAGCTTAAATCAAATCGCCGGAAAAATTCTGCAAGTCGCCGGAAAACCGGGACTCACATCCACACGGTATTTCCTCCGACTCTTTCTGTTTCAATCATGTGATTAATCAGTCACTAACACAACTCCACCATCAGAATCGATCCTAGTCAACGTTTGTCGAAAATCTTACCTTCGCCGGAAAACTCCTGAAACTGCCGGAAACACACCGTGAACGGGTATGATCTCCCAAACTTCTGTTAAACCTTGTTTAAGTGCCTCAACTTCTTAAATAATCGAACAAAGCTGTTAATTGGTTTCAACAGCCGGAGTTCACCTTCAGAACCGACGAACCTCTGCCGGAATTCTGTGAACAACATCAATCGGTACATCTTTTTCCCCAAACTCTCTCCATTCTTTACTTTTAAATTACTTGTAATGTCTGAAAAGCGTATAAGTCATGAATCGGTCATAACAGTCGGAATATGTTTTTCTGTGTAAAATCAACGAAGAAGATGAAGACGCAATACAACTTAAGACTAATTAAAATTGGTATTTTAAACGGGTTAGACACACAGTCCAGCGGTGGACTGTGTGCAAAATACACACGCACGTCCCGAGTTCGATTCCTACTATACGCACTCCTTATATACTAAAATGCCTTTTTGTTTAAAAACTAAACCGGGATAACTCAGTTAGTTATTAAGTATAATAGAAACCGAGATAATAACCAGGTTAGACACACAGTCCAGCGGTGGACTGTGTGCAACATGAACCATACGTCGCGCGTTCGAAACCCGTCACTTGCACCGGTCCGTTGAATTAAAATGTTTTTGAAATTAAAGAGAATTTCGGTTAACTGAATAAGTGTATAAATATAAATAAAAACAAGATTATTTCGGGTTAGACACGTAGCTCAGTTGGTAGAGCTGCGTGCACGCGAACGGGAGGTCTCGGGTTCGAGCCTCACCCGGCGCAAACTAATACGCTGACCGAACCGGTCACCGGTCAACGGTCAACGCTAAAAAAAACAATTTTTTTATATTTTTATTTTATTTAATTTAATTTAAAAATCAATTAAAAATACTTAAAAATAACATTTTTAAAGATAGAAAATAGCCATAAACTCACAAAAATATATCTAAAAATTTCATTAATATCCTTAATAAAATCCACCCATTTAATATATTTTTCCGTTATTATTTAGGTTAGTAACCCTCGTTGTTCCGCTCATCTAATTTGTGCGCATATCACCATCTCCAATCCAACGCACCCAAGGTGAGTGAACCCTTACAAATTCCCCGTTTTAATCACGTTTTGGGGTGTATCATGTGTCTTGATATATATATATATTATACTTAAACCATTGTGCATACATCATATCATGAACTAGTGTATTCAGTTTGTTTCTGTTGTGTAGTTGTTGTTGGATGCAAGTTTATTATCTTCAGTACATGCAATTTCATAGGCCGCCGCTCCCCATTACATTATGAGCGTTGAGCATGTTCCCCATTTCATTATGAGGTTGAACCTGGCGTGCCCACATACGATCGGCTCCGTTTGATTGAGCCTTGATCGCACAGACATTTTCATTTTCAGTACATGCAATACGATCGCCTCCGTTTGATTGAGCCTTGATTGCACAGTTTCATTTATGTTATTTACAGTATGATGTTGGTATGTTCATGTATGCTGTCATGTGTTATTGTATGTTATAGTTGTGACTGCTAATTGCCATTGCTTGATTATTTACCTTTGTTCATCTATGATTATGCACAATTTTTCATTGATAAACTAACAATTAATTCATTAATAAATGTTTATCTAATAAGGTTCACTCGCCAACTTATGTTGACCCAAAAACCCCCATTTTACACATGATACATGTGAACCAGCAGCAGCTAGGAACACATAGGACTTGGACTAGAAGAATAAAACGATTTAGAGTTGGGATTGTTATGCTTGGTTTATTTTCTTTGTATTGAATGAACATGTTTGGATTTCTTTTGGAAATGTAACTTTGACTTTATTAAATATGAAACATATTAGTAAATGTCATGAGCTTTGGTGATAACCCAATTATGCCCCGACTCTTATTCCGCTGCGGGTCGGGGTGTGACAAAATATACTCCTGAAGTAGCAATATCTTATAAAGGATATAAACAGTTTGAAACGACTGTATATCTATATGTTCGAGAAAATAATGGAAAATCATAAAAATTGTATGGTTTTACTCTGATTCATGAAGTGAATATATTGATCATTGTAATCATGGGCATCATTGAGAAAATTGTAATGATGATCATATTAATAATGAGATTGACCATTAGAAGTGCAACAATCATCATGTTAATAAGATATCAAACTATCAGAAATTATAAGATAGCCAAGCTAATAATGAGATCGAATATCAGTATTATAATGATAGTCATGATGAGATCGACCACCAAAAGTGGTAAACTAGTAATTACATAACACGATGGTTTGAACTTTGAAGTTATAATGCATTCTTTCATATCTTATGTTTTGTATTACATACGTGGAAGTAATACATATACAATATCATAAACCATAAGTTTATGGATCTTAATTATTTGTTGGCGTGACTGGTTAGACCACACCGAGCCAATAATGATGTGAAACTTAGTGAATAACCAGAAGATTCTTCATGATAATTAAACATGTCATAGTTGCTCTCAACAAAAGTTAATTATTTACCAAACAAAGTAGGGTGTGAATCCCTAAAATATTATGGAATGAATGAAGGATGTATATATCCAAACATGATACCGTTTAGTGTTTTTAAATTGATGCATCGTCTAAATGGTCATCAAATTTACAACTTGAAGTTGTGTGTAGCTTAGCTAATGAGATAACAAGCATATTATTTCATATTATCATGTTTATGGTGGTTATAACATTGAATTTAGTATCCATGTTACTAATGATTATTGGAATAAGTATTGAACTTTCTAAATGTTTAAAACACAAATTGCTTTTGTTGAAGACGATGATCAAACGTCTACAAATTGATTGCAAAGCCAATAATCAGGAGAGCAAAAGTTCATATTTGAGCACATTTGATTTTACATGCGGTAACATTATTTCACATCAAGCCAACATGTTGTAATAGTTTCTCCCCATTATAGTTGGTTTTGGTCAGGAACAAAAAAATTTTCCCATTAAACTTTTTATTATGCGGTATACATTGGAATTGATCCACCACAACGCATAAAGATTGAAACTCAAATAATGTTGGGAATATATGTTGGGTGAAAATACTATTTATGATTACATACTTAGAGCAATTAACGATAAATTTATTTATGGCTCGTTAGATCTTAATTTAAGTAAATTAACATTCCCAACATTAGGGGGAGATTAATGGCAGTTGAAAAAGGAATGGGTATGCATGAATTATCATTGATCCTCAAACTAAATTGTGTGAACAAGAAGTTCAAAAGATAATTCGTTACCTAGATTAAAGAATCAATCATCAGACATGTTAACTGACCTAAATATAGTGACTAAGTAAGTCATGTAGTCCACTGCTAATGCTTCAATTAAGTTAATTGTCCTAGTAGGGCAAACCATATATTAATGAGTCTATTGCACGCCTGAAGCGTGGTAGACTAGTCGATTCCAAGAAAATAAAAATTCCTCGAAAAATTGGAGCAAGTAATGAAGAAGATGGTCAAGTCGAGGTTATAGTAAAAAAATGGTTTCTTGAAGAGACATTAGACATGATGGTTCTGTAAGAACCTCAGGTACCTGAAAATAAAGAGCTCTTAGTAAATTATATCATGTCTAGAAGTGTATAGAATCGAAAGAAAATCGACGTTGTTACATTTTTGTATATGTAGCGCTTGAAAAAATGAAATGATGATGATCAATATTTAAAATCTGCCTATGAATAAATACAAAGAATGATTGGCCAAAATGGAACGACGCAAATGAGGCAGAGTTGAATTCTCTATTGAAATGGAAAGCTTACGGGCCAGTAGTCCATAAAAAAAGTTGTAAAATATATTTTAATATAATTAGGTCTTTTATGTGGATCAACAATTGATGGCATAAGGATTTCGCAAAGACCTGTGATTAATTATGAGGAGACGTATTCTCCAGTGGTGGATGCAATAGCTTTTCAGTATTTAATTAGTCTGGTAATATAAAGAGAGAATTAATATGCGTCTTATAAATGTTCTGTATCATTTAGATACTAAAGTTTACATGCAAGTCCTTGAAGGATTTAATTATGTAATTCATGTAAAGTAAGTTCTCGAGAACAATATGATCGTTGTATACAGATTCATTTTTGAATATGATTGAACTCCTGATGAGTTTCTTAAAGCAATGGAGTTCTTTAAAGGTGAATCAAAACATCTTAACGATGTAATTCTTGTGCACCAATAAACATACATTGAAAACTTGTACCCAGTGATTGTGATATCTCAATAAATAGTGTACACGCATGGTACAATATGGATTTTGGAGATAAAAGCAAGTGTTCATGACACTTTTACATGATATGGATATCTATGTGTTAAATTGGCAAATTTATATAGCAAAACTCCTGAAGAGTGCAAACACATGCATAATAGATAAGATGGAACAAATTCCCTCATGGATTAATAATGCTAGAAGCATTGATGTCAAAACCTCAAGAACATACTATATGAAGTTGACAAAATATGTGTGGGCTAAAATAGTTGAGTCAAATATGATATAATTGACTACTAGTGAGATCGAAAACGAGAAATACATATAGTGAAGTTGGTCCATTTGTTTTCATTAAAAGAACGATATGAGGTTTACAAGTATTGCAATATATGTTGATGATGTCATTGAATCTCCCGAAGAGAAAAAAAAAGAGCTCAAATATATAGGCAAGAATTTACAAATGAAATACAATATTGCAAATTTATGGCTCAATACGTAGGACATACGTTTATATTATAATCCATCAATCATAATACATCTAGAAAATGTTGGACATTTTCATATGGATAAATCTTTGGTGTAAGTACATTTAATGATGTTCAAATATTTGATATAGATAAAAATGATTTTTATCATCTTCTATCAAAGAAGCAAAGATCCTTGGTCATGAAGTACCATAATTCAGTACAAATTGTATTAATATATCTTGTTAGCTATACACGAACATATACCATTAAATTCATTGGCAAGATTTAACGCGTGTACGACGAGGAGATAGTGTAATGAGTAAAACATCTATTTTCTATACCCTTAAGGTATGAAAGGTATGGGTTCATATTTTACTAACCCATCAACAAGTTTGGTTAGTTTTGTAAATGCAGGGATTATAACAAAACACATTCATGGATCTTATGGTATCTACTTACAAGAGGAGGTAATTAAAGTTTTACATGAAGATCATACATCAAGTTCATTAATGTATTGCACATGAAGCAACAAATCACTCACTACAAAAGTTTTTCAACAACTTTCATAGAATATTGGCACTTGTTACTTGAAATGATACATATTATATTGAGGGGGAGTTTTACATAAATTTCACTCTTTACCCTTCACTAAGTTTTATCCAATTGGATTTTCTTAGTAAGGTTTTTTTTGAGACAACGTACCTGATCCGAAGTATCAGGGGGAGACAATACACGTTGCACACTTTTTCCCTTAGCTGAGGTTTTGTCCCATTGGTTTTTCTAGCAAGGTTTTTAATGAGGCAACATAATTAAGCGTATTAAAGAATAGTATTCCATCATATGGATAGTCAAGGGGAGTGTTATGAATACATCCATTCATTATGTAGTGACTTTCACATGTTAACCCTATTATGAATGCATCCATTAGTAGTAACTTTCCACATGTTAACCCTTTTCTGTTATTTGCTATTGTATTAATGTGAGTGCCTATATATAATGACATTTGTATATGATGTTAGATCAATGAATAAGAATTCTCATGTTCTATTCTCTACATGATTTCATAGTTTAGCTCTCATGTTTATATACATATATATTAGTTGCTAATAAACCGTTGTTTCACAACAAAAAAGGATATTTGTGAAAGAATTAAGAATTTTAAAGAGAATGTTAACAAATAAAAAAATTAAAAACTTTTTAAAAAATCTTACGATCCATTTTTGAGTTTACTATAATTTTTTTCTTTAACATTTGTTAAATATAATATTTTAAAAGGAAGTTATCTTTATGACTTTATCCAATAAAATTATGAGTGAGAACAAATAATTATTAAAAAAATACCTATTTTACTTATATTTTTTAAAGTATTATTTTGGCAAATAAGTTTTTCAACAAGACCCTTTTAGGAATAACTCCAAAAGGATTACACTGGTATTTTTAACTTGTGTTGTTTTGTATTTTTCTTTTTTTTACCAAAACCATCTTAAAGATGCTCTCTTTCTTGTGTAGTAAAATCATTCGGAAACATCTTAGAACATACCACTATCTTCGATGTGTCAAACTTAAAAAACCAATCACAAGGTGTTAAACCCAACACATTTTCTATCAAACTAGTCGTTACCTCACTAAATTGATTTCAAAATTCTGGAATTTGCATATCCAAAACCTTATTAAAAATTCAAAATGATATCAATTTGTAATGACATTCTTTTGGTTTTTTGGATCATTATAACTTTCAGTTATATTTAACATCGAAATATTGTTTTTTTACAAAAAAAAAGTCACTTTTCGGATATAGACTCAAAACCCATTTTGTCTTAAATCATTCAATGCTCATTTTGTTCCATTTTAGATACTCAAATGTCTTTTGAAGTTTATTTAAAGTTTGGAAGTTAATTAGTTGTACCAACTTCATTATCATGATGTACTATTGAGACAACACGTGACATTCCAACCATTTTGAGTTTTTCAAATTTTACAACTTTATATGATAATTTTCAATCTCACAAATAAATTCACACTTAATGAATTTTATGCAAATTCAAAATTCATGTTCCTTCTTCAAGCAAGTAACACCGAATCACACTTCTTGAACTAAAACTAATAGCCCACAAAATTTCTAAAAAATTGAACATGACCCAATCTTCAATAACACTCCAAAACTTCTCCCAGAGTGAAGATGTTGGCCTGAATAAACTACTTTGTGTCGTTTTAAACTCGCAAAAACGTTGATCAATCTCAAGTGGTCACTAAAATGAAGTTACAAACCCAACCAATAAAAACAATCAATTATCTTGAGCCCAAAGTTATGAACTTGGCCAAAAAAATAAAATAATAATAGAACGCTACCAAAAATCACTATGTATATTTTACATAACAACCATCAGCCCACTTTTCACCATATATTACAACCCACAATCAAAATTTTAATAACAAAGTCTAAAATCTCTATTTCAATGAAGACCTCACAATCCAAATTAAATGGTGTCACTCTATTCCTAAAACTAACATTTTGAATTCTATAGATTACTTGTTCACTGCTAGTTCATTTATCATTTTTATATTAAGTTTTTAGTATTGTTTCACACACATAAATACATAACTTTTATAATACTTTAGTGTTAAAACCCGTGTTAGGACACCTAAATAATAACATAGAAACATTTAAAACTGGTTTAAGCATTAAACTTATGATATGTTATATGTTCCTGAGGTAACTCGAAACCTTGTATCAAGACCAAAGTTAGACATAGACGGTTTTGTTGTTTCTTATGGTCATCGCAAATCTTTATTCTCTATGATCCCATTGTTCATGGTACCGGCATTCTGGATGGTGTCTCTATAGATTAGAATTTAGATGATGATTTTTCCAAATCTTTGTTGTCACATAAATTAATGAATCACTTACAAAGATGAAACAAAATCGATACTTAGATACTTCATCCATGTTGTGGCATCAGCCACATCTTAAGAGAACAATTAAATCAACTCGTAAAGGATGAAGTCTTGCCTCCTCTCGATTTTACTGATTTTGGAACATGTGTCTAATGTCTTAAAGGTAAAATGACACTAGCGAATAAGAAAGGTGCCACTAGGAGCTCTAATTTATTAGAACCCACTCATACTGACATTAGTGGTCCTTACCCAATCGTTGGCATAACTGGACATACTTCATTTATCACTTTCATTGATGATTATTCTCGTTACATGTACTTGTATCTCATTAAGGAAAAATCTGAATCTCTTACAACTTAACAACTAGATCGTCAAATTAAAGTTGTGAGATCAGGTAGAGGCAGTGAATATTATGGAAGACATACTGATGTGGGTCAAGCTCCTGGTCCATTTTATAAGTTTTGTAAGGGCCAGGGGATTGTGAACCAATACACCATGCCTGGTACACCTCAGCAGAACGGTGTCCTAGAACGAAGAACCTGTACCCTTATGAAACATGGTGCGCAGTATGTTAACCAACACTAATTTACTATTATTCCTCTAGACTGAAGCGTTAAAAGCAGCTGTTCATATACTCAATAGAGTTCCTTCTAAGTCTGTCCCTAAAACTCCTTATGAACTCTGGATAGGAATGAAACCGAGTCTTAAATACATGAAAGTATGGGGCTGCATTGCTGAAGCGAAACTTTACAATCATTTCCTAAGAAAGCTTGAGCCTAAAACAGTTACCTGCTTCTTTATCGGGTATCGTAATCTCTCAAAGGGTTATCGTTTCTATTGTCATTCCCATGTCACCCGTATTGTTGAAAACAAGCGTGTCGTGTTCCTGGAGGATTTCAAGGTCAGTGTGAGCAGTACTAACCCTTACGAATAATTGCAAGAAGTACAAGAGGCGGGGGGGAGACTCGTCGCATACCGTTACTCCGTTTACTCCTCTTTTACCCATTGCAACGACTGCACCTGAAGCTACTACAGCAACTCAAAATTTACCTCCACAGTCAAAACCCATTATACCTCATAACGAAGGCACATCAAATGCTCAAAATCAAGACAACGCTGAACCGATAATCAACTCAGGAGGTCATCTAGGCAACGAAGGCATACTAATTAGGATGATTATGTTGTCTACCTGACTGAAATGGATGCCGGAAAGCTCAATGATTCTATCTCTTATAATGAAGCCATTAGCAGTGATCAGTTTTCTTAATGGAATAAAGCAATGATTGGATGAGCGTAATCCATGAAGAAAAATGACGTTTGGAATTTGGTAGAATTACCCAAGGTGTCAAACTCGTAGGATGTAAATGGGTATTCAAAACAAAACTAGATCCGAAGGGAACGTTGAACGTTACAAAGCGAGATTGGTTGCAAAGGGCTACACTCAGAAAGAGGGAATTGATAATCAAGAGACGTTTTCACTTGTCTCTCATAAAGATTCATTAAGGATCGTTATTGTCACACCCTCAAATTCCACATGCAGGGTTTTACCGCGAGGCGCGTGACAAACCAGGATCATCAACACATGACCATACAGACTTACCTATATATGAATAAAACCGAGTTTTGATGCTGGATTAAATAAAAATGCGGAAGCGTAATTTGAAAATATAATTTGTAGCGCCAACACAAACGCAAAATCAACATAGTGAATTGTAAATAATGCAAACTTTAAAAATAGTTTAGAATGTTCATGCAGGACTGCCTACTCGTGCTCGTGAATCCTTAGCCACCTAAGAAAACATGCAAAGAAACAAGTGTCGACATAATTGATGAGTGAGTTCACATTTTTAGTTTGTTTTGGTTATTTCCCAAACAAGCCACTGGTTCAACCCGAACCAGGGTGTAATAAATGTTTTCCCCTGATTCTATCCCGAATCAGTAATGTATAAGTTACCCTTGATCCAAACCCGTATCAAGAACCTTAAATTGATTTCCAAGTTCATGTTATATTTGTAGGTAGCTAGCCTAGGTTATGTCACGAAAGAGTCCGAACCGAAGCTAACGTTGTTGCTCCTGAAGGTATAGGCTATCACCAACCATGACTATGTTAGGCAAATTCAACACCCGTAAGACCTTTACTGGTCTGGCTAGCACGACTAGCTCGGGTGGGGCTTGTTGGGCCCAGTAGTACTACCATAAACTTCCTCGCTAAATATCCATTACTAACGGCTCGTAAAGTTAAGAGGGGACTTAAAGTGATATGCTACTTTGTGACCAAAATCGTATAACATAACTCAAATCAATTTAGAAAATATTTGCATGTTACTAAACCGTAACACGTTGTTGTAAGTTTATCGAAGTAACACTACTATACCGTAGCGAGCACATGTTTTCTCCCCCTGTATTTAAAACCATTTAAAAGTAGGGGCCGTGAACTCACCTTAGTTTGCTCGGTAAGAATTTCAAGAGCAAGTGTTGTGTCCGGTCAATCGCTTCCTAGAACGATTACCCTTTTGATTAGCTTTAATGTTGACGCACGTTTATTGCACACAATAACACTTAGCACATTTTCTCAGTTAAGCACATATTCATGACATGTTATACAAGTCGCAACACATAACAAGCAAGAATTCACAAAACCACAGCAAATAAGTTGATTTCATGCACAAGTTCATCTTTTACACACATCATTTAGTTTTCCCAGATTTTCAGCTATGTTTAGGGATTTTTATAAAATAGTTACAGGTCACTAAAAATTACAAACATTTACACAACGTGTTAAAAGTTTCCTGTGTGCTTGTATAAAATTTGCAAAGCCAAATTCCTTACATATTTTGCAGAAAAAATCATACAATGGAATAGTGGTCTGAATTTTGACGATTCTGCCCCCTCCCACTAAATATTTTATTTAAAAATCTCAGAGTATCAAAACGAGTCGATTCCAGTTGGAGATTCGTATAAACACTTAGGACCTACCACTGTATAAATTTCATAAGCTAACTACAACTATTCACCTAAATATGACAAAGAATATACAACATAATTTCTATAGAAAATTCACGGCTATGACCACCGAAACAAATTAAATGTTTTTACTGACCAAACAAAGTCCAAAATTTAAGAAACCAACGTGTTTGAACGGTACTTCGAAGAGGTTCATTTTAGGCTTTTGAAAATCGTATTTTCGTTACGTTTTGACCCGTTTACAGCCCACTGAAGTCGGTTGTAAACCTCCAACAACTTACTGTTTTTAGCGCTTAACCTCTTAATGCACGTTCTAGTGGTTCCGTTAGCCTATTTAACGATCACACAACCTATCCACACAAGTTTCTAACAGTCCGCGACTGTATTTACCATAACGCCTACCCATAATAATTAATCTTCAACTAAAGCATGAACTTTAGTAACCCAAAACCCGTATTAATACCCCGTATGCCTAACCGACAAATAACCCGAACCACCAAATGTTATAATCACGAAACTGTTAAGAACTACCAATATTATCACATAACAATCACGACATAACAATTTTTTCTATGCATATAAACACGCATCAAGATCCCGCATCAACACATAACACATAACTGAACCAAGTAATCACTAACAATCATACCATTCTTAACTAACGTATTACCCCGATCCCTAGATCATCCTCAACCGTTATACGTAAAAACCACCATCAAGTTTCAATTATATATATAACAAATCTTTATTAAATAATATACCTAACCGATATTGAAACCGAACCGAAGTGGGAGACCGAGAGAAAGTGCGAGAGAGCCGAGAGAGATGCGAGAGAGTGGCAGATGTTGGTGTCGCGCGCCGGGGAGAGCTGCTGTCGTCTGTGCGATGGTGGTGATGGGTAGTTTTAGGTTTTTTTTTTCTTTTTAACACAACATTCATACATAATACATACATATTGAATTTAAAGATGGGGCAATTACTTGGGCCGTAAATGATGGGTTGGTTTGTTGTTTTATCTTTTTTTAATAACACTACATACATACATATGTATATCTGTACACAAAGATGGGGTGGCCGTAAGTTGTAGATTGATTTGTTATTTTAATTTAATTTGTTTAACTAATCACTATATATGTATGTGTGTTATATATATATAAACTAAATCGTCAAATGTCGCGTGACAAAACTAGCGTGGAAGTTGGACATAATACTGACCTGATTGTTCGGGTTGTTAAAGTTATGACCCTAGTAGCTCATTTTAATTTAGAGCTACATCAGATGGACGTTAAAACAACTTTCCTTAACGGAGACTTGGACGAAGATGTTTACATGAAACAACTTGAAGGCTTTAAACCTGAAGGTCAGGAGCATCTAGTCTATAAGTTGAAAAAATCCATTTGCGGGTTAAAACAAGCATCACGTCAATGGTACCTTAAGTTTGATGAAGTCATGAAGAAACAAAGTTTTGCAAAGAATCAAGTGGATCAATGCACCTACCTCAAGATGAGTGGGAGCAACTTTACTATACTTGTCCTTTACGTAGGTGATATTCTATTGGCAAGTAATAGTTTAGACATGTTGTGTCACACCCCAACCGATGGCGGAAACATCGGAGTGAGATGAATTAGATTGCTCGAGACTTCATAATAGTAAATGTGACAAGTATTTAATAAATAATATTTCATTTCATTACTAATGGTTCAAGTACATGAATTGGAAACAAAATACAACAAATATTGCATGATTAATCTGTAAACATGAATTTAAATTTTGTGCATTTCTAGTCCTTCCTATTAAGTTCCATTCGTCGTCATAATCAAAAAGAAATTCCTTGCAATCGTATTAAAGTATAGTTCAATACAAAAGTATTGGCAAGCATACAAGTTTGAGTACTAGCATATATGTAAAGAAGGTTTGAACAATCCACATGGCAAAAATAGTGAACTAGATTAATGTACCAAGCATGCAATTATACAAGTCAACCCAGCGTTTACTGCAAGCGTAATCTTATCGTCGCAACGATAAGACCGTAATGAATGAATGACTTAACATGACCTCAATATGAGTGTGCGTTACTCCTATAGCGCTATACATGTTAAGGTGAGGCTTTAAACAAAGTTAATGATAAATAAATCACATAAGAATGTTCCAAGAATATAAATCAAGTATCACGTATTTAAGCATGTATGATTGGATTGTTTGTGTTTGCATAATGTATAAGTGATTGCGTGTGTTTAATAGTATAAAGTATTGCATCCAAAAGTGTAAAAGAGAAGGGGTCTATCTGGGTTTATGGAGTGGTTGAATTCGGAATATAGGATTTAAGTACAAAAAGTATGTTTACACAAAGTAATTATCTAGTCTTAAAACATCGTTTTTGACACTATAAATCCCGTATGGGTTGATGTGATTTCATGGGTTAAGTGCCCATTAGAATCGTAACGAAGGGGTTATGTCCGAGATAATATAGCCTAAGGTTAGGACAAGTAACCATATAATCATTGTCAAAAGTTCGGTTATGTATAAGTCTATTTACATATATATTATATTATATATATTAAGTTCATCATATATGTCATAGATTATCATAGAAGTCATGCATGGAGGTAGGATGATGAGCATCCATTAAACCTCGTTATATGATTCACCAATACACAAATTATTACAAGGACAATTCGGATGGTCATGAATGGAATAAAAAAGAAATACTTCACTAAACTATGTATCGACCAAGTAAGCAAGCTAGGTGCGTGCATCTCGAGCATGGTAACATTTGGGGACGTGTCGTAGCCTTGTTACTCAATTGAAGGTTGAACATATTTTAATGGTTACACATAGAAATCATTAAGTGAGGTGGTGGATTGAAAGTAGGATAGTCAAGGATTCCAAGTAATCACACCTTTACCAAAACACAAGCTTTATCAAGCTTGAATGGTTCCAACACTTGTGGGTTAAAACCCTTTACAAAACAGAAAGTTTAGAGGTATTTTACACCTCCTAGTTTGTATGAAACAACTCTAGCTAGCTCACTCTTGATTAGAGGCACAAGTAGCATAAGTTTGCCTAGAGAAAGCATGTTTAAATAAAGTTTATAAGTTTATCTTCCAAAACAGAAAGTTTTGCCTTAAAAGTGGTATTGTTCCACCTTGGTTTTTCATGGAAAACCTATGGTAACATCCCTAGAGGCATTACAACCATTGTAGGAAGAAAATGTGAAGAAAACATGAAATTAATGAAGTTACAAAAAGATAAAATCAAGAAGAAAGTTTATGGCACTTTGGACCTCAAAAATGGTGAGGTTTCACCTTAGTTTGCCCAAGCAAACTTGTGAAAACCTTCCTAGAGGTTATCCAAGTGTTTTAGAAGAAGAAACAAGGAAGAAATAGTAGGATAAGTGAGTTAAAACTCACTTTTAATTGCTGGAAGTTTTCTGGAGGTGTTGCTGAAAAGTTCAGTTGAGTTTGAGTGTGTTTTGAGAGTGTTAGAAGGTTGTAAAAGTGGGATAAAGGATGGAGAACTACTCATTATATAAGGAAGGCATTAGGGCTTCGATGGGTTGGACTTTGAATAAGATTAGTGGGTAGTTAACCCTGAAACAAGACACTAAACCCGCCCAAAGGCTGCAACTGGACTCTGCCCAGCCCGTGTAGATATATTTTTATGTGAACATTATAAGGTGCATATTTGTTGTATATTCAGGTGTTACATGTTATTTAATAAATGGTCAACATGTAAAGAGAGGTCTAATAGCAAAGGGGACATGAAAACATGTGTTAAACAAGTATGTAAACATGTGTTTTGTGTTGTAATAAAAGAAGTAAATGACCAAGGTCTGCTATAGCTAAGCTTTGCTGTAGAGCAAAACTCTGCTGGAGACCAACATAGGATGTAGCATCAGTGTTTTCTTTTAGTTTAGTGTATAGCAGTGGTTGTCATCAATGTTTTCTATGAGTTTAATGTATAGCAGTGGTTAGCCTAGCAGTGGTTGTCGTCAGTGTTTTCTATCAGTTTAGTGTATAGCAGCAGTTAGCCTAGCAGTGGTTGTCATTAGTATTTTCTATCAATCTAGTGTGTAGCAATGGTTAGCCTAGCAGTGTTTTCTATCAGTTTAGTGTATAGCAGTGGTTAGCTTAGCAGTGGTTGTCATCAGTGTTTTCTAAAAATATAATGCGAATACGAACTTTCTAAAAATAGGAATACGGAAGTACGAGGCGTTACATGTTGCATGGGTCGAAGCGATTACTCTCACATAACTTCGACATGAAGGATCTCAGAGATGCTTCTTAAGTCATTGGCATCGAAATTGACTGAGACAGACACAAAGGGATCTTAGGATTGTCTCAAAAGGCTTACATAGATCGTGTCCTTACACGTTATAACATGCAGCAGTACAAACCCTCAGTCGCTCCAGTAGTTAAGGGAGATGTTTTCGGTTCATTCCAATGTCTGACAACAGAGGTTGAAAAGGAGCAAATGAGCCAGATACCTTATGCGTCAGTAGTCGGGAGCCTGATGTATGCTCAAGTCTATACTCGCCTAGATATCGCTTATATTGCTGGAATGTTAGGCTGTTATTAGACTAATCCTGGCTTAGATCACTAGAAAGCAGCTAAGAAAGTACTTCGATATCTTTAAGGGACGAAAGACTATAAACTGACTTATAGAAGAAGTGATCATTTAGAAGTGCTAGGCTATTCTGATTCTGACTTTGCCAAGTGCAAAGATGACAAGAAATCCACTTCGGGCTATAGCTTTATGTTAGCAAGCGGACCTATCTCATGGAAGAGTCATAACAACAGTTAACCACAACTTCCACAATGATGGCAGAATACATTCTATTTATAATGCAACCTATCATGGAATGTCGCTTAGAAATCTAATCACTGGACTCAAAATCGTTAATTCCATTTCTAGACCATTAAACCTTTATTGTGATAACTCAATTGCCGTCAATTTCTCAAACAGTAACAATTCGACTGGAGCTGCTTTATATCTCGATACAAAGTATGTGTTCGTACGTTAACGAGTTGAGGAAAATAATTTTTGTATTGAGTATATTAGTACTAAAATATGCTTGTGGATCCGATGACTAAAGGTCTCCCACCTAAAGTTTTCAAAGAACATGTTTCGAATATGGGATTTACTAAAGACCTTATTTAATAGCATATTGTACTTATGTTCTAATTAATAAAATTTACTCAGTTTGATTTTGTATGTCTCTAAAATTTGTTCTGCCTGTATAATGACATATAGACAAATATAAATACAAATCAAACGCTAAAGGGCTTATTTACATATTTTGATCATAACTGTTAGGTTTTGAATTGAGGCTATGGAATCACTAATGGGGGTCCTAAGTCAAATAATGATTCAACGGCTGTATTTCTCGGCTACGGTTCTTGGTTTAAAGCTAAAATGAGTGTTAACTCCTGATCAGGCTTATCTAACATTCATGATAAATGATTGCTCGACTAAGTGAGAGAATATAAGATTAAATATATTATGTTTATAATATTTAATCATGTAGCCATTATAATCATTTATATTATATTAGATCATAATACATTAAACCTATAATATATTAGTTGGTAATTGTTGATGGAGCATATTACCCTTATTAACTAATTTGGACTCTCATAACTAGATAGATACAAGTACAACAATGCTTTTAATACAAAATTTATATGAGTTTCTAAGTCATCCTACTTGTTTCCAACGTCACCATCATCAACAATCATCCTACAACACATGTTAAAGTATAGTTCAACACACAAGGCATTGGCGAGCATACAAGTTTGAATAGTAGCATAGTAATAACATTTTAAACAAATCTTCATGTTTAATTGTCTATTTCCGAGGCTAACATACATTAAACTATCATGCAATTATACAAGTCAACCCAAAGTTTCCCGCTAGCGTAATCTATTCGTAGCAATGAAAAGACCATATGTGGTTACTTAACATGACCTCAAGTTTACGGGCGGTGCGTTACTCCTATAGCACTATACATGTTAAGGGAGGCTTGATTGAAGTTAATGACTAAGTATAAACAATTCAAGTATAAGCATGTGTGTTTTCAAGTTCAGCACAAAGAGCGTGTATAAAGATTGTTTTGTGATTTATGTATAAGCGTGTTTGTGTGATTTTGCATAAAGTACATGTATTGCACCCAAATGTGTAAAAGTAAAATGGGGTCGAGTATCCTCACAACTTTGCAAAGCTTTCTGATTATCTGCGTATTGACGAGTTAATGAGGATAGAAGAACGAAGGTGTTCGGGTGTTTGGAGTTTATGAAATGTTTGGATTCAGAATTAAGTATAAAAGTATATGTATGCAAAAAGTATATCTCATTTGGACACTAAGTTTTAAAGTGTTCTCATGGGTCCTAACGTGCCTATTAGAATCGCAAACGAGGAATAAAGAACAAAGATAATGTAACCTATGTTCACGACGTGTAATCATATTCCGATTAACATCAAGCGTTCGGTTATGTTTATATTTATATTTATATTTTATATAGTATATCTAATAATAAGTCTGTCATATATATAATCATAGAGTTCATGGAAGTCAAGCATGGAGGTATGAACACCTCATTGTATGATTCACCAATGCACAAATCATCACAAGGATGATTCGGATGGTCATGAATGAAAACGAAATGTACAACTAATTACTATATCAAGTAGGCAATTAAACTTTAACCCGGTGAGTCATTCTCGACATGGAAAGAGTTAACTAAGTGTCGGAGGCGAGACGGAGTTAAGTTAATTTAAGTCTAGCAAACTACTCGAGATAGCAATGGTAAAAGATCAAGTGAGGTGGTGGAATGAAGTTAGGATAGCCATGGCTTCCAAGTATTCACACATGTACCAAACACAAGTCTTGCCATAAACTTCATGGCAAGCTCGGATGGTTTCATCACTTGTGGGTTGTATGAACCTTTGCATAAATAGAAAGTTTAGAGGTGTTTGCACCTCTTAAACTCATAAGAATTTTCTCCTAACAAGTCTCAAAACCTTAGATAGGCTCAAGAACAAGTAGGCACAAGATTGAACAAGAAAAAACATAGTTTATAAAGTTTAAACAAAACATTCTTCCAAAACAGAAAGTTTGGACCTCAAAATGGTGATGTTCCACCTTAGATTACCATAGTAATCTTGTGAAAACACTCCTAGAGGTGTTCCAAGCTTTGTAGAATAAAATTTGACGAAGAAAAGATGAAGAAAATGAAGTATAGTGCTCTCTTTGGCACTTAGAGAATTATGCCATAACTTGTAAATCCAACTGATTTGGAGTGTTTTGAGAGTGTAAGAGAGTTGGAAAAGTGAAAATAAGGTGATGGAGGCTTGGTTTTATAATGGAGGATTAGGGTTTAGTGTTAAAGAAGGTTTAAAGATGATTGGGTGAGAAGAGATGTGAGAAAAATGGCCAATCTGCAATCAAGAAACCACTTTCTGCTGATAAGGGGGCTAGACGTTACGCCACGCCTACTAGGGTTAGGCGTCACGTAGCGCCATGCCTACTAGGGTTAGGCGTCGCGTAGCGCCACGCCTCATTTTAGCCAGATTTTGAGTTTTTTGCATTTTAGTCCCTGAACTTTGGTTTGTTATTCATTTTAGCTAAAACTTGGTGTTTTGGCATGTTTTTAAGTATATAACGCGTATGTAAGTATAATTTAAGTATCGGAATGCATGAATAGTGGTTCCAATCTAAAACAATTATTAGATTGTGTGTAAAGACGTAATTAACAATTGATTATCGGTATAATACACATGTAAAAGGTATGGAATTTTACTACGATCAAAGTCTCGGGTTTCGAAGTTGGAAATGTATACGAGTATAATACGACTACAAGGTTCCAAAAATAGAAATAATGAATATGCTTTCTAAATAGGGAAAGTATGAAAATACGAAGCGTTACAGTTCATACGTGAAAGAGTTGAGGAAAATAATCTTTATATTGAGTATATTAGTACTAAAAATATGCTTGCAGATCCGATGACTAAAGGTCTCCCACCTAAAGTTTTCGAAGAACATGTTTCTAATATGGGATTTAATTAAGACCTTATTTAATAGAATATTGTACATACTTATGTTTTAATTAATAAAATTTCCTCAGTTTGATTTTTTATGTCTCTAACATATGTTCTACCGGTATAATGACATATGGACAAATATAAATACAAATTAAACGCTAAAGGGCTTATTTGCTTATTTTGATCATAACTGTTAGGTTTTGAATTGAGGTTGTAGTATGACTAATGGGGGTCCTGAGGTGATAATGATTCAACGGTTGTATTTCTCTGCTACGGTTCTTGGTTTAAAGCTAAAATGAGTGTTAACTCCTGATCAGGCTTATCTAACATTCATGATAAATGATTACTCGGCTAACTGGGAGAATGTAAGATTAAATATATTATGTTTATAATATTTAATTATATAGTCATTATTAAACATTTATATTACATTTGATCATAATACATTAAACCTATAATATATTAGTGGTAATTGTTGATGGACCATATTACCCTTATTAACTAATTATGTTTCCTTCTGGGTGTATATATAAGAAGATAACTAGAAAGATAAAAGATAAAAGTCTAAATCGTAAGATTGAAGGAGAGAGTGACACATGACAATAATTGCAATCTTATATTAAAAGTTATATAAGATTTGATGTTTATTAAAAGTTAGAGTAGAGTGACACGTGACATGTGGCATTAAGGGGACTTTTTTATTTGAAATTTGTTACTTTATCATCTTTATCAATAATTAACATTTTAAATCATTTGATTTTAAAAGTATACGTTATTAATCTTAATAAGGTGTTATATCATCAAATAAAGTAAATATAATAATGCATAAATAATTAAATCGGAGATAATAATAATAATAATAATGAATAATAGTTTTGTTATAAATAATGATAAACTAACGATTAAAAGGCTTTTGATTTTAAAGGATATTCAAATTAAATAGACACATATTACAAAAATGACCATTTATCGTATGTCGTAGACGTGAAGATAATCTTGATCTTTAATATATCACTTAGCCATGTTCGTTACGAACAATGGCTGGACCATAATGGTCTTAACCGAAAGTCAAAGCATTTTCCGTAAAACGCTTGACTTTTACTACAAAAGCCTATAAACGAAAATGCTAGAGCAAGGAACACTTACAAGAGGTTCCTAGAATGCAAGAGAACTAAATTGGATGCTCCTTTCAGTTAGGAACTTCCAGAGGAGGGAGATAGAGTTGAAAATGAGAAAGGTGCAAGTTCAAAGGTTGAACCTTTGCACCTATTTATAGTTGGAGAGCTTGAAGCAGGTGATGCCAGGTGCTAAGGGGTGTAAGAGGGAGCTTACAAGTGTCCTAAAACGTGGCATAGCAGTTTGGGAATCAATAGTTTTGATTTAAATGGTTTTTGGCATTTTTGTGTGCTGGCCAAGGAAACTTTCTGCAGATACAGGCCTCTTGCGCCCCGCGAGCGCCTCTTGTCAGATTTCTAAATTTGCCACATTTAGCCCCTCAACTTATTAAACCCTCCAAAGACCTTCTAAAACACCCTTTTGGCATATTTAGCCCTGAGTAGCCAATATTTGGCAAATCCGGGATTATGCCCGGATATTATCGAGATCTCGGTTCGTTAAAAGGTCACTCAGAGGTATAAATGTCACACCCTGGATTTCCAACCCAAATCCATACACCGGTGGGCCCTCTTGAATTGTGGGTAGGAGTTGGGAAGAGGTGGCAGCGATCCCGACCTTTGTCCGGCACGTACCGACATACGTGCTCCACGCTTTCTCCTTGGTGGTTCAGGTGGTGGTTGAGGTTGGTCCACGGGTTCCATGTGGACATCTTCTTGAACAGGAGGTGGTTGACAGTGATGAGAAGGAGTGTGGGCGAAGGTGAATTGGTTCCAATATTGGTCCCACTCATTAGGACCTTGGTAGGGCGATCCGGCATAAGAGTTCGAATCGCTAGAGATTTCTATGGGATACGTAATCTATCCCGATGGTGGCATCTCCATAGGGTTTGGCTGGTCCAACTGATTTTGATTGGCTGGAGGTGTGTTAAAGTAGTAGTTAGGGATAAATTCTTCATGATAAGAGTGTGAATGGGAATGGTGAGAATGGTGTGAATGATAGGAGTGGTGGGAGTGGTAAGGATTTTGGTAATGTGGGGGCGAGTGTCTACGAGAGACAGAATGTCTTGCCGATTGCCAAGGAGATGAATCTCCTGATTCTTGGTAAGTATCCGAGTTATGAGGTTGAGGGGGAATGCGCCTCGATGGTCCTCCCCTCATTGGACCTTTTCCTCTCCCACTTTGTCCTCGTACACGTGTTGGCATATTCCTGTTAAATTTCAAAAACAATACTAATAACTTAATAATGAAATGAGTAATCCTAGGTCAATGCCTAGACACTAAAGTCTAAGGAATGTGCTCATGTAAGTTTGAGATTAAACACAAGAAGGATAGTGTTTAATTCTCTCAAACGTTGGCTCTGATACCAACCGTATGCTTATAAGCGATAATGGGTAACCGAATAAGTCATGGAAAAGTTCTATATGCCATTATATTTTAAATAAGTTAAAATATCAGTAGGATATCAACTTATATGCCCGTTAAGGTTTTAAAAAGAAACTATGCCTCATAAGGGCGTTTTGGTAATTTCGTACCGTATAAAAGGAACTTGAATATAGTTTAAGTTGGAAATCATAATTATTTTGGAATAATAGTTTATTTATGATATAATATCAGTAGGATATCAATTATATGTGTATTTTATCTTTTATGACCAAACTACGCACCGAAGGGGCATTTTGGTCATTTTACACATAGTTTATAAATTATTTGAGATTCTGAGTTATAACATGTACCTACTGTGAATGTGTTTAAAATAAGTTTTAAAATCAGTAGGTATCAAGTCTTGGCCAATTAACATGGTTTAAACCATACTATGCGCCGAAACGGCGCTTTTGTCGTAAAATGACGTCTTTATGCGATGTTTACGAAAACTGATATTGAGGTCAGATTAAAATGTTTTAAATATGTTATTTAATATAACATATCAGTAGGTAAATTATTTTCCTTGAAAAGATTTGATTAAAACCATTTTATAAGCTACAAAGGCTAAAATCGTCATTTATCGATATAGTTTAAGGACCTGTTTGAAATTATAACTTGGTTTAACATCCCAAATAATCCTACCTATAATATTACATCAGTAGAAAACTCGTTTTCAAGTTCATTACCATTTAAAACCTTTTTTTATGTAAAAAAAGCATTTTGGTCAAAGATGGCATAATTATGGAACTTGCGCATAAACGTAGATTCTGATTATGATCATGTAATATAACCTCAAAGGGTTATGCTACATTATATTACTATCATAATGCAACTTTAGATCAATAGTTAACTAATCTAAATTGGGTCAGAATCGAAAGTCAAAGCAGAAGTCAAACTTCGCGACTTTCGGTTGCGAACCGACCCTAGAACTGAAATTGATGAGCCCAACATGTTCTTACATGTTCTAATAATTATTATCATCTTGTTTAAGTGTCAAATCAGGTTTCATAACATATATAAGATCAATTTATGATTTTTCCGAAAAATGGTCTGTTTGACTTTTTAATATCATAACTTTGACCCGTCAATTGGTCTAGCAAACGTGATCTTCAGGAGGTGCCCTTTATAGGTATTAACACCTACCTTATTATGATCACTTATCCATGTTCGTTACGAACAATGGCTGGACCATGATGGTCTTAACCGAAAGTCAAGCGTTTTCCGAAAAAAGCTTGACTTTTGGCTATAAAAGCCTATAAATGAAAATGCACAAACACTTACCAGTGATTCCTAGGGTGCAAAAGAACTATGTTGGATGCTCCTTTTAGCTAGGAACTTCCAGAGGAGGGAAAAGAGTATGAATAAGAAAGGTGCAAGTTCAAATGGTGAACTTGATCACCTATTTATAGTTGGAGAACTCAAAGGAAGTGATGTCAGGTGTTTAGGGGTGTAAGAGAAAGCTTACAAGTATCCCAAAACCTGGCATAGCTGATTGCAAGTCCATAGTTTCGAATACATGGTTTTTGGAGTTTTGTTTGGAGGCCAAGCACAAATTTCTACAGCAGAGGGCTTCTCGCGCCCCGCGAGAGACCCAGGCCAGGTCTCTCGCGCCCCGCGACCGCCTCTTGGCCAGTTTCAAAGTTTGACACTTTAACCCCTTAACTTATTAAAGCTTTTAAAAACCTTTTAAACACCCTTTTGGCACTTTTAGCCCTCCGTAGCCAATATTTGGCATACCCGGGATTATGCCCGGTCATTGTCGAGTTCTCGATTTGTTAAAAGGTCACTCAGAGGTATAAATTAACATGTTGACACTTTTAATCCCTCCATTATCCAATTTTTATATATTTACAAAATTGAACTCTCTCATCCAACAGATGGCACGTATGAGAGTTAGGACTTTGCAAAGGATCACTCAGAGGCTTATTATAAGCATGTTGATTCCGATGTCACTCAGAGGTTGGGCATGTTGACCTATCAGTCACTCAGAGGTCAAGTTTCAAGCATGTTGACATATCAGTCACTCAGAGGCTGTTATTTATGCATGTTGACATTGGATCGTCACTGAGAGTTTCAGTTTGAGCCTGTTGACGCCCTTAGTCCTTATTAGTCTTTAATAGACTATATTTAAAAATACAACACGTGTCACTATACTATTGGACACGATTTTACATGGTGTTACATCATCACTCCCTTAAAATAAATATCGACCTCGAGATTTTATTCAAAAAGGTGGGGGTATTTTTGTCGCATAGTGGACTCAACCTCCCATGTATACTCAGGACCTCTAAAAGCGTCCCACTTAACCTTCACTGTAGGTATCATTTTCCTTCGGAGCTTCTTAACCTGTCGATCCTCGATCGAAATTGGTTTCTCAACGAACCTCAGGTTTTCATCAATTTGCACATCTTTGTGCGACATTGCTAGCGACTCATCGGCTAGACATTTCTTAAGGTTAGATATGTGGAATACATCATGAATTCCGCTAAGCTCCTCTGGCAACCTGAGCTTTAAGATACAGTGCCGACGCATTCGATTATTTCGAATGGTCCTATATATCTTGGGCTCAACTTGCCCTTCTTTCCGAAGCGCATCACACCTTTCCAAGGTGATAATTTCAACATGACTTTGTCCCCTACTTGGAACTTAAGAGGTTTACGCCTCTTGTTAGCATAGCTCTTCTGCCTATCCCTGACAGCTTTGAGACGATCACGGATTTGCACAATCTTTTCCGTGGTCTCAAGGACAATCTCTGGTCCTGAAAGTTGGGCTTCCCCAACTTTTGCCCAGCATACGAGCGTTCTGCATTTTCTCCCATACAAGGCCTCAAAAGGAGCAGCCTTGATGCTAGTATGATAGCTGTTATTGTAGGAGAATTATATTAGGGGTAACTGGTCGTCCCAACTTCCACCAAAATCAATCACACATACCCTAAGCATGTCTTCCAATGTCTGAATAGTACGCTCACTTTGACCATCAGTCTGCGGATGGTAAGCCGTACTAAAGTTCAATCTTGTGCCTAATGATTGTTGGAAACTTTTCCAAAAGTGAGATGTGTATCTAGTATCTCTGTCAGATACAATAGATACTGGCACACCGTGTAGGGACACAATCTTGTCCACATACAATTTAGCTAATTTGTCTGAATTATACGTTTCTTTAATTGGCAAGAAATGTGCTGACTTGGTCAGTCTGTCCACTATGACCCAAATAGTGTCATTTCCACTTTTGGTCTTAGGTAACTTGGTAATCAAGTCCATAGTTACCATTTCCCATTTCCATGTGGGAATTTCTAATTGTTGTAGTAGTCCTGACGGTTTCTGATGTTCGGCCTTAACTTGCGAACACGTCAGACATTTAGCTACATAGATGGCTATGTATTTCTTCAAACCCATCCACCAATAATTCTTCTTTAGATCTTGATACATCTTGTCACCACCTGGGTGAACTGAGTATCTTGAACTATGCGCTTCTTGGACGATTAGATTTCTAAGCCCTCCAAAGACTGGAACCCAGATACTATCATTAAATCGAAGGATTCCATCTTTCCATGCGCTAACTGATCAACAGTTCCGCCTAATCCCTCATTAGGGATATTAGCCTCTAATAGAGCTTGCTTTTGTGCATCTAGTAGCTTTTCACTTAAGCTATTTCTAAGCTCAATGCTCTTGGCGTAAATCCTTATAGGTTTAACCCGTTCCTTGTGACTTAAGGCATCAGCAACTTCATTTGCCTTGCCTGGATGGTAGCGAATTTTGCAATCATAGTCATTAAGCGTTTCCATCCATCGGCGTTGTCGCATGTTCAATTCCTTCTGATTGAATAGATGCTGGAGACTTTTATGGTCTGTGTATATAATACACTTTGTGCCATACAAGTAATGTCTCCAGAGTTTTAGTGCAAATACAACGGCACCCAATTCCAAATCGTGAGTGGTGTAATTCCTTTCGTGTACCTTTAACTGTCGTGATGCATAGTCAATTACTTTGCCTTTTTGCATTAGCACACAGCCCATGCCAGTGTGCGATGCATCACAGTAGACTACAAAATCTTCTACACCCTCTTGTAGGGGTAACATAGGAGCATTGCTCAACTTGTGTTTAAGAACCTTAAAGGATTCTTGTTGCTTTGGACCCCAATTATACTTAACATTCTTACGGGTTAAGGTAGTTAAAGGAGTGGCTATTCTTGAAAAGTTCTCAATGAACTTCCTGTAGTAACCGGCCAATCCTAGAAAACTACGAATCTCCGATGGGGTTTTGGGAACTTCCCAATTCATTATGGCCTCAATTTTGGCGGGATCCACTTGGACACCATGTTCACTTACCAAATGTCCAAGAAATTGGACCTTTCTAAGCCAAAATTCATATTTAGATAATTTAGCATAAAGCGTCTCTTGCCTTAGCAGTTCTAAGATGCACCGAAGATGTTTTTTGTGATCAGCTTGATCACGAGAATAAATAAGTATGTCTTCTATGAAGACAATGAAAAACTAATCCAAATATGGCTTGCAGACTCTATTCATGAGATCCATGAATGCTGCAGGTGCATTTGTGAGCCCAAAAGTCATCACTAAGAATTCAAAATGACTGTATCGGGTCCTGAAGGCGGTTTTAGGAACATCTTCACTTCTAACCTTCAGCTGATGATATCCAGATAAATCAATCTTGGAGAAATAACTGGGCCTTTGAAGTTGGTCGAATAAATCATCGATCCTGGGCAAAGGATATCTATTCTTGATTGTTAACTTGTTTAGCTCTCGGTAATCGATGCACATTCGCATCGAACCATCTTTCTTCTTTACAAAGAGGATGGGAGCTCCCCAAGGCGAGGAACTAGGCTGAATAAAGCCTTTCTCCAAGAGTTTGTCTAGTTACATCCTCAATTCCTTCATTTCCGTTGGTGCTAGCCTATATGGAGCTCTAGCCACGGGTGCTGATCCTGGCAGGATATCAATTCTAAACTCCACTTGCCTGTCAGGAGGTATGCCTAGTAATTCTTCTGGAAAGACATCTGAAAATTCCGAGATAATCGGTAGGTCTTCCATGTTTGGCTTAGGCTCATTTATAGTCACTCGTGCCATGTAAATGACACAGCCTTTCCTCAAACACTTGGATGCCTTAAATAACGACACGTTGTCTGGTAATCCATAGTGTGAGTCTCCAGGGATGGTGATCAATTCACCAGATGGGGTCCTAATCTCGATGAGCTTCTTATCGCAGGCAATGCGGGCTTTGTTATGAGATAACCGATCCATGCCTAAGACAATATCGAACCCCGCCAATTTCATTCGCAAAAGAGAGATAGGGATGGAATGATTCTTAATGGATATAGAGCATCCATCAAGAATGGAAGATGATGTTTCTATCGTTCCATCAGCAAGTTCTATCTCATATGTTTTATCTAGAGTTCTTAAGGGCAGGTTTAATAGTTTTCTAAACTTATGGTCAACAAAAGATCTATCTGCACCTGAATCAAAAAGAACTCTAGCATAAATATTGTTAATGAGGAATGTACCTGTTATGACATTGTCGTCATTAACAGCCTCTCTTGCAGTTAATTGAAAGGCTTGAGCATTCTTCTTGGCCTCTCCAGGTTTGCATTATTATTCATAAGAATTTTAGGACAGTTAGTATTAATATGCCCCTTTTCATTGCAGACGTAGCAGACGACATCCTTAAGATCTTTACATTCTAGGGTCTTATGCCCCTTTCTCTTACAGATGCCACAGGGTTTCGCCTGTGAACCAAAATTACACTGTCCCCAGTGTCTGCAATTGCAAGTTTTGCATGTTGGCATTACAGCTGTTTTGCCTTGGTTCCCTTTGAACTCAAATCTCCCTTTATTTTTCTTATTAAACCTATGGGAGTTGTCATCTTCCCTCTTCCTTTTCCCGTTAGTTTCAGACTTAACTGACTTTTGCCTTACTAGATCAAGGGTGAGGGAGAGAGATAGGTCAACAGCAGACCTATAGGTAGTAGGCTAAGCATCCTTTACCATTCCCTTTATCTCGGGAGCTAACCCATTAATAAAACGCGCAATGCGTTTGGGCTCTGGGCAATCAAATAGGAAACTAACCTAGATAGGGAATTGAAATCGGAAACATATTTCCGACAATCTAGGTTTTTCATGGAAAGGGACAAGAAGTCGGTTTCTAATTTCTCCACCTCATGAGGTGGGCAGTACAAGGTCCACAAATTTGGACCACCCCAAATTATACAGGTGTACCTTACCTGTAGACTGAATCATGGCTTTCCACCAGATTAGGGCATCGCCCTTAAAGGACTGTGATACATACTTGATCACGTCCTTATCAGCACAGTTGTTGTCACACCCCAACCGATGGCGGAAACATCGGAGTGAGACGAACTAGATTGCTCGAGACATCATAACGCTATTTCCGACAATATTTAAATTAACAACCCATTTCATTTCATAGCATCAAAACTGTCAAGGTTACACCAAATATTCAAATACAAGAAATAACAACAAAACGAGTTCAACAATAACACAATAATTAACTTAGTACTCTACGCGTGTTTCTATGCCATTCCTACTAAGTTCCATCATAACAACTTCATCAACCTGCAACATGTTAAAAAGTATAGTTCAATAACAAGTATTGGCGAGTACACAAGTTTAATATCCAGCATAAGTATAAAATCCATTTAAACTAATCCACATGAATAGCTAGCATACAAGATAAGTGTAAACAATGCATGTGAATCTATAAGTCAATCCTCTAGTGTACCACAAAATAGATTTCGACTTAACATTGACCACAAGAATACGGACGGTGCGTTACTCCTATAGCGCTATACATGTTAAGGGAGGCTCGATCAAAGTTAATGACATTTAGATCACATAAGAATATACCAAGTAACAATTCAAGTAGCATAAGACTAAAGCATGTTGAATGTTTGTGCATAGAATAAAGTGTGATTTAGTGTAGTTTTAATAAATTAATCATGTTGCACCAGCATAAAAAGGGTCGAGTGTACTCACGGTTTTGCAAAGTAATATCCGTGAGAGAGTTAGGTTGATTTTAGGAGATGGAACACCAAGTTTATCCTACACAAGGCAACGTAAGTGTGTGAGTATTAGATTGTCGAGGGAGTTCAATGAGTTTAGGAATTTAAAATGTGCAAAGAAAGTATATATAAACGAAAGTATTTATCTAGACATTAAAGCTCCTTTTTGACACTAATAAGCCCCGAAGGGTGTTTGTGTTTTTATGGGTCATGCCCAATAGAATCGTAATGATTGTTAAGTCTAAGATAAAATAACCTACTTTTAAGACAACTAACCATTTGGTCATGGTCAAAGGTTCGGTTATATTAAGTATTTACATATAGTTATATTATTACTAATTTATCATGTAGTTCATGTATTTCATAGATATCATGTAAGTCATATAAGTCATGCATGGAGGTAGGAGGATAACCATCCTAAACCTCTTTCATAAGATTCACCATTACATAAGATTGACACAAGGACAATTCGGATGGTCAAAAATTATGGAAATCATCAAGCGAGGGGTGGATTGAATAGTTGAATGGCCAAGGCCTTCATGTAATCACACCTACACCAACACGAGCTTGAAAGCTTGGATGGCTCAACACTTGTGGGTTTGAAACCCTAGCAAAAACCACAAGTTTAGAGACATGATATGCCTCTTGATTGTATGTGAACAAGTCTAGCTTAACACACTAACCATAAGCTTGGTTAGTGGCATATGTAGCATAGATTTGTTATGTTAAAAATAAGTTCGAAAAAGTTTTATAAGTTATCATCAAAAATATAAAGTTTGGCCCCTAAAATGGTGTGATTCCACCTTGGTTTTCCATGGAAAACCTATGGTAGCATCCATAGGGCTTAGCAAACAATGTTGAGGAAGAAAACAAAGTGAAAACATTGAAAAACTTGAAGTTTGAAAGATAAAAATTTGGGCAGAAAGTTTGTACACTTTTGGACCTCAAAATGGTGTGGTTTCACCCTAGTTTGCCCAAGCAAACTTGTGAGAACCTTCCTAGAGGTTATCAAGAGTGTTAGAAAGAAAAACAAGGTAAAAAGAAGAAGAAAAGTGAGTCGAAACTCACTTGCAAGCTGCTGAGTTTCAGCAGAGAATTCTGAAGTTTAGGGACTTGTTTGAGGAGTATGGAGGCTTGTAAAAGTGAGAAATGGGTGGAGGAACTTGTGTTTATATAGGGGAAGGATTAGGGTTAGGATTAGGGTTTAATTAAATGCAATTAGGTGGAAGATTTGAATAAAAAACAAGAGGGAAACCCCCTTGCTTGCGGCCGCAAGGGCTGAATGGGTTCTTTTATTATTATTTTTTTATCTGTTAAATTATATAATTGATGTAATTACGGTTTAAATGTTGCACATGATATAATAAACAAGTGTGGGTCTTATAATGGCCTAATGTTATGCACATGATAGTTTTAAAACCCTAAAAAAAACAATTAAATAACAAGTATTTTCTTAAACATAATGTGACAAGGTTTTATGATAATGGAAGCTTGAATTCTTTTAATAACATCACTAATTGTCTTGCTTGAGTTTAGTATAAGATTTATAAACATTCAACAAACATTTACACGTTGTTTTGAATTGATTTATGAATAAATAAAGTATCGCATGATCATAAGTTTAAACACGAATAAAGTTTGCGAATTTAGCGTAATTGATTAATCTCGATTACAATCAAAGCCTTAGAATACAATGAATTGAAAATTGAAATACGATTACAAGGTCTGGACTTTCCGAGAATAGAAACACGAAGCAGACTTGCTAAAAATGGAAAATACAAAGGCGAAGCGTTACAGTCTCCCCTTCTTTAGGGAATTTCGTCCCGAAATTTAGGAAGATGCAACGAACAAATGCGGATGCTTAGACTTCTTGTCGCTTTCAAGTTCTCAAGTAAATTTAGCACCACGTTTCCCTTCCCATCGAACCTTCACGATAGGAATTCGACTGCACCTTAGTTGCTTAGTACCTCGGTCCATGATTTCGACTGGTTTCTCCACGAAGTGCAAAGTCTCATTGATTTGAAGATCTTCAAGCGGAACTTGGAGTCCTTCTTCAGCGAGACATCTTTTTAAGTTTGAGACATGGAAGGTAGGATGAGCGTTGTTGAGCTCTTGTGGTAGTTCCACTCGGTAGGCTATCTTGTCAATCCTCTCGAGAATCTTGAAAGGACCTACGTAGCGAGGAGCGAGCTTTCCCTTTTTCCCGAAACGAACCACACCCTTCCAAGGGGATACCTTGAGAAGTACAAAGTCACCAACGTTTAATTCCAAGGGCTTGCGTCTTTAATCTGCGTAGCTCTTTTGTCGGCTTCTAGCTTTCCGCAAGTTGTCCCGAATCTGCAAAATCTTGTCCGTCGTCTGTTGTATAAGCTCGGGACCAGTGATTTGAGCTTCCCCGATCTCGTGCCAACAAATAGGCGATCGGCACTTGCGTCCATACAATGCCTCGAATAGTGCCATTTGAATACTCGCGTGGTAACTGTTATTGTACGAGAATTCGACCAAAGGGAAGTGCATGTCCCAGTTGCCACCAAAATCAATTACGCAAGAACGAAGCATGTCCTCTAGAGTTTGGATAGTACGCTCGGTTTGACCATCGGACTGAGGATGGAAAGCAGAGTTAAGATTGAGTTGAGTACCAAGGGCCTTTTGAAGTGTTTGCCAAAGGCGAGAAGTGAAGCGACCATCACGGTCGGAGATAATGTCAACGGGGACACCATGATGATAGATGATTTCACCCGTGTAGATACGAGCCAATTTCTCAACTCGGTAGTCTTCACGTATGGGAAGGAAATGAGCAGACTTGGTCAAACGGTCGATGATTACCCAAATACTATCGTGACCAGTCGATGTACGAGGGAGCTTGGTTATGAAATCCATAGCAATACTCTCCCATTTCCAAACAGGAATTTCTGGTTGTTCGAGTAAGCCAGAGGGTCTTTGATGCTCGGCCTTACCTTGGAGCAAGTAAGGCACTTCAAAACGTAGCAGGCGATATCTTTCTTCATTCCAGGCCACCAATATGATGCTCGGAGGTTGTGATACATCTTATCGGCGCCAAGGTGAATTGAATATCGAGATTTATGAGCTTCACTCATCAGGAGGTCACGAAAATTATCACAATTAGGAATCCAAATACGGTCGAGATAGCACATGATGCCATCGGGTTTGGTCACGAGTTGGGTTTCAGCACCACACTTCAACTCATTATCGAGGTTGCCCTCATTAACGGTCGAGTATTGTGCCTCACGAGTCATCTCTTGAAGCTTTCCCAAAGTTTGGTAGCAACGTACACTCTTGACATGAGTTTTCCAACTAAGTGCGTCGGCCACGACATTCTCTTTACCAGGGTGGTAGCGGATATCGCAGTCGTAGTCGTTTAATAATTCTACCCAACGACGCTGACGCATGTTGAGTTCCTTTTTATTAAAGATGTGCTGAAGGCTCTTATGGTCGGTGAAGACCGTACACTTTGTACCATAAAGGTAGTGTCGCCATATCTTTAACAGAAAAACAACTGCACCAAGTTCAAGGTCGTGTGTAGTGTAATTTTTCTCATGAATTTTGAGATGACGTAACGCGTAAGCGATAACCTTATCTCGTTGCATAAGAACACAACCAAGACCTTGTCTTGAGGCATCGCAATACATGACAAAATCGTCGTTACCATCGGGAAGGGTTAGGATAAGAGCATTGCAAAGCATGCCCTTGAGCGTTTGAAAAGATTCCTCTTGTTCGGAACCCCAAACAAAAGGTTTATCCTTTTGAGTCAAGGAAGTGAGAGGCACGGCAATTTTTGAAAAGTTCGAAATCAAGCGACGGTAATAACCAGCTAAGCCGAGAAACGAACGAATTTCAGACGGAGTCTTAGGAGCAATCCAACTTTTCACCGCCTTGATTTTCACGGGGTCAACGTGAATACCAAGTTCATTGACGACATGACCAAGAAATTGAGCCTCTTTTAACCAAAATTCACACTTGGAGAACTTGGCGTAGAGACGTTGGGTTCACAACAGCTGAAGGATAAGACGCAAGTGTCGCTCATGCTCTTCTCGTGTCTTGGAGTATATTAGGATATCGTCAATAAAGACGATCACGAATCGGTCAAGATAAGGCAGACACACGTGATTCATCAAATCCATAAACACGGTGGGTGCGTTGGTCAAACCAAATGGCATGACTACGAACTCGTAGTGCCCATAACGTGTGCGAAACGCGGTTTTGGGTATATCTTCTTCGAGGACTCGAAGTTGATGATAACCAGAGTGAAGGTCGATTTTAGAGAAACAAGTCGTGCCTTGAAGCTGATCGAAAAGGTCGTCGATGCAAAGAAGAGGGTAGCGGTTCTTGACTGTAAGCTTGTTGAGCTCACGATAGTCAATGCACATGCGAAAGGATTTGTCTTTCTTTTTTACGAACAGAATGGGAGCACCCCAAGGAGATGTGCTAGGACGTATGAAGCCCTTATCAAGAAGCTCTTGAAGTTGACTAGACAGCTCTTGCATCTCCGAGGGTGCTAGACGATAGGGGGATTTTGCGACCGGAGTTGCACCAGGGATGAGGTCGATGCGAATATCAACATAACGAGCATGAGGAGGACCAGAAAGATCCTCGGGAAAGACATCAGGGAATTCGCGCACAACGGGAACTTCACTCACGGTTGGACCCTTCTCCTTCTTTTCCACAATGTGGGCAAGAAAGGCGAAGTATTCCTTACTTGAATACACGACATAAGCTTGAGACCTTTGGAAGGTTTCTTGCCATAGACGTGCAAGGAATCATCATTGGGAAGGGGAAGGCGAATCCATTTTTCTGAACAAACAACTTCAGCACGGACTCGCCCTAGCCAATCCATACCTACTATGATATCGAAACTACCCATCGGCATGGGTATGAGGTCAATAGAAAACGTATGATCATTGAGGTTTAAAGAACAATTACAAACGACAAAATCGACGGTGACAGATTTTCCGTCAGCGACTTCGACTTCGAATGGTTTAGGCAACTTAGAACGACTACACATAAGCAAAGGTTCGAATTCAACAGATACAAAACTTTTATCCACAGCAGTATCAAATAAACACGTATTGTTAACAAGGAACGTACCCCATATGACATCGTTTGAGTTTTGAGCTTGAGCAGCCATGATGACAAAGGCTCGGCCGCGAGCTTGCTGCTGCTGCTGATTGTTGTTTTTGTTACGCTGCGGGCAGTTGTTGGCAAAGTGATTCGGGTCTCCGCATCTGAAGCAGGCACGAGCAGCAGGAGCAAGGGGTCGGTTTTGGTTGCCGGTAGGGTTTTGAGGAGGTGTGTGGTGCACGGCTCGGGCTTCGTTAGTGGGGGCTTGCGGAGCATTCCGGCATTGTTGGGTAAGGTGCCCATACCTATTGCAGATCGTGCATAGGCGGCATGGGGCGGTAACCAGGTGATGGAAGGGACAGGTATTGCACTTGGGATGGGGTTCGTTGTACGCTTTCTTGATGGGTTCGGGTGCGGGCAAAGCTGGCTGGTGGGGATTTGGCGGAGTGACTACCGCGTAAATTAGGCTCGAAGCCTTCCGCTTCTTGCCCATGGTGTTGCTTCTTGGGGGTTTGGGTTAGGCAGGTTCGGTAATGGATTCAGTGGTTGCTTGGTGGGCTTTCCTTGGTGGAGCCTTGGCAGCTTCACGAAGGACTTGGCGGTTGTTCAAGGGAGCAGCCAGCCAAAAAGCTTCCTCGAGGGTGTTGGGGGAGGTGGCATTGACCAGGTCAGCGAGGTTAGGAGGAAGGCAACGTATGTATTTAGCGACTGCTTTCTCAGCAGTGTCGACTTGACTTGGGCAAATCAAGCTAAGTTGCTTAAAACGGGCCGTGAGGCCAGCGTTGTCGTTCCCCACTTGCCGGAGGTTCCAAAACTCAGTCTCGAGTCGTTGGAGTTCGTGAGGGGGGCAAAACTCACTTTCCATTAGCTTCTTGAGCTCGGCCTAAAGGAGGGCGTGGGCGACTTTGTTGCCACGAGCGCTACGCTCGGATGTCCACCAATCAAGGGCTCTCGATCGGAACACTCCCATGGCGTTCAAGGTGCGCAAGTGGTCAGGACAACCACTTTGGATGAAGGTAAATTCAATGGCGTCGAACCATTGTAGCAGTTTAGTGGTGTCCCCCTCGCCGGTGAAGGGTAATGGATTGCAAGAGCATAATTGCTTGTGGGTGAAGGTGGTTTTGGGTGGTTCGGCTTTGGAGTCAACAGAGGTATGAGGGCGTTAGGTGGGGGCTGGACCTTGCTAACTATTTTGGGGATGACCTTAGCCATGTGTTCAGCCATGAATTTCATGCAGTCCTTCTTTGACATGGAGTCATATAGGGACTTCGACTTGGACTTTGACTTCCTCCTTCCTATAACGCTTTGAGAGAAAGACATCTAAAGGGTTTAACAATAAAAGGTAGATTTAGGCTTTGATTGCAAAATGTTGTTATAAAGAAAAGTATTTGTTTTGAGCACATAAGCATCATGTAACACGTATAATTTCACATAGATAGCACAAGCAAGTTGGCATTCAAAAGCATAAACACATATGATTTGAGTAAAGAAGTATAAATTTAGTTGGTTCACGAGAATTATTATTATTGTTTTTGGTTACGAAAGGCGTACGAATCATGCATCGGCTTCGAAATGAACAAGATAACAAGTACTAAAAACACATAGAATTTGAGATGGCATAAAAGATAGGCTCAATAAAATATTAGAGTGTTTCGGGTTGAGAAACGTTCGACTATTCCAAAGTGAATCAAGATCCTTTCAAATTGGAGAAACGTGCTTTGTCCTATAGGTAAAGCGCTCTCGTCGAGAAGCGATTAACGGCACTTTACCCTTCCAGTTACTACGCGTCTCTAACCGATCGAAAAAATCGGCGAGATTGAAAATCGAGGAATGGGACTAGTTGACAAGGTGCGGGTTTCACCCCTAACTTGACAACATTGTACCTGGGTGTGGTTGGTACTTACCAAACGAGGAGCGTATTCCGACCCGTTGGTAAGGGTCCACTAGAGTAGGAAACAAAAATTCCCATCAAGATGTGGGTTTTACTCCTAACTTGATGGTGTAATTTCGTGCAAAACCAAATTTCACGGATTGAGAATGATCACCAAAGTGCGGATTTCACCCCTATTTTGGTGAGATCGTCTCGTTTGTAGTTTGAGTGTCTTCAAGTCTTCAAGTGTGTAAATTGTGTAATGTGAGTCCCAAAACAGATTCGGGTCACAGTGGTTGATTGTTTTCACCCAAACAACTATGGATTAGTTGTTTAAATGTGCAAATACTAAGAAAAACCAAGCAAAGAAGATGAAGAATCTTGTTTGGATCAAACAACTGGTGTTGTATATGAAAACCAATAACATGTAATCAATAACAGCACATGGATATTCGATGAAAGCACAATAGCAAAAATCACAACACAAGAAGATCACCAAAATCTGTCCAAGAAACTTGGACATAACTTCATTGAACAAGGTATTTATACAGACTGATCACCCAGCGTATTTATTAAATACGCTGGGCAATTAATTACGCCGCGTACATAGATGTTTCACAAATGACATTTTTGACCCTTTTGTTTTTCTAACTATTACAGAATCAGCTCAAACTATCGTTTATCAAGTACCAACGGTCTCCAAATGTTCCAACAATATCCCCCCTAGACCATTGCGTGCTTGATTTTCTTCAATCTTGTTTCCAAGCATCAGGGTCTGCGGCTGGATCTTCAGCTTGCTGTTCGGTTACTGCATCAGTTGATTGTTGAATAAAAGCATCACAAATGGTTGGATGAGCCTCCACTGTGACTTCATATGTGGATGAAGTCGGAGGTGGTTGAATGATCTGGAGTCTGAATCTGGAGATGGATCTTTGGTTGGAGGAGAGGATGATTGTTGTTCAGCTGCTTTCTTCTTGCTTAACGCTTCTTTTTCCTTTTTCGCTTCCATTCTGAGCAAGATTTCCATTATTTCAATCTTTCAAGCTCTAGCATGTTCGACTGCCCTCTGAAAGAGCATTCCCTCCTCAAGATATTCATTTCCAGCCCCAACGTTTATCTTATGTCCAAACAAGATGTTCAGGTTGGAAAGACAGAACATAAAAACATCCATAGGGTCCAAAAGGCGAATGTCTTCATTTGAATCAGACCTTATGACTGCCTCACCTGTTTTGCCGTCATAGAACCACTTCTTGAAATTGGTAGCGTCACAGGTTGCTCTGGAGGAAGCTTCACCCTGGTAACCACCTTTGCTGGATTTATAACCCACGTTATCTTTCCTTTACCGGTGAACGGATCCTTGGTGGTTTTAGACACACGTTTTCTGGGGCGCTGAGGCTTGAACACAGAAAATCCTCGCAAGCATTCTCCTTGTATTAATCTTTCTAAATCTCCACCTATGCTGCTGTTTGTCGGATTAATCAGCTCAGGCTTGCTAAGATCACGTATGTCCCATGTGGGCAAGCTCTGCATATCTTGAGCACTTCGAAAATATTAAATCACTCCACCTCTTCGTTTTACAACGAACCACCCGGTCAGATTGCAGTACTTCCAACTAATGATTTTATCAGTAATCTCAGTTTTCTCAACTGTGATTACGTGATAAAAGTCAGGCATTTTCGCTCTTTCCTTTTTGAACCACTATGGATGTTGTGGTTCAAATTAATCTCCCCCATCTGTTTCATACACCACATCTTCTTCCAACCCCCATTCCAAGAAGTTTGCAAGCAATTCTGCTTTGTCAACTTCCTCTCCGTCGCTGTCGTCATCAAGGCCAACATCAACCGTTGATTCAAGACGCTTTTCCTTCTTTTTAGCTTTGTCTGCTTTCTTTTTCTGCTCTCTTTCTTTAAATAAGTCAAAGTTAAAGATTTCTTCATTTGAGTACTTTGGCTTTCTGTTTGCAACACCATATAGCTCTTGAACCATTTCATGCAACTTCTCCATCCCTTCCTACTGAAATCTAATGAATTATGTTTGCTTAGCAACGTATGCATGCAGTTCTTTGTTCTTCAACCTTTGCTCTTTCAACTTGCTCTTGAGAACATCGGTATCATTTACTTTGTTCTTTAACAGACAGAATTCCTTAGCAGAGAAAGACCCGATTTCCTTAGATAGACGGTTGTAGAGCTCCTGAAAAGGTCTGGGTCGAGAAGGAATTTGCTGACGAGGGGATTGTGACAATACTAGAGGTTTGGGTGGAACGCTTGCAGATGATCCTTCTCCTGATTTTCTCTTCTTTAGCGTTACAGCTTCGCTTGGAGAAGGTTCCTGTGGATCAGCAAAAAGTCCCTACACGAATCTATCTAACTGTTCTTGCTCTGATGTAACAACCTCCGGGGTTTCAGATTCGGTCATTCCCCTTTTTTTCATTCTCATCTCCCGTTTCTCAGCCTCTACCACTGCATGAATGGCCTGCATCCTTTCGATCTCTTCCCTGGTTAATCCAGCACGAATGCTGTCAGCCATGATTGGCTCTGGGTTTGGCGTATCTTTCTTGCTCTTCTTCCTCGAAGGTTCCTCTTCTACTACTTTCTTTCCTTTTTCTTTCTGCTTACGTACCAGAGGAATTTCTTCTTCTTCAGCTTCTTCAGAGACATCAACTGGACGACTTCCACCTTCCCTACTTTTTCTTGTCTTTTCTCGATATTTGTTGTAAGCAGCAAGAACAACTGGAAGTCTTTCCTCGTGATACATCCAGTGATGCAACATCACCCACTCTTTGGTTTTTAGCGTAGTGATCTGCCTTCCTTTTGGTAACTGAAACTGGTACGTGTTTCCATAATGTTGCAAGTTTCGATGTTGATCGTCAATGAGCAATTGCACGAATCTATGATACATCGCCCATGCACCTTTATTGATGTTGTCAATCATGTAGTAAAAAATCAATCCAGAAATGTTGAACGGCTGATTTGTACACAGATTCAGCATAGCCGCGGACCACTCTAGATTCAAGCCATCATAACCGCCCTTTCGATGACAGATGCTCATACAAAATGTGTGCAAAATGAATCTCCAGTCTTTCGTTAGCCCTGACTTTTTGATTCGTTTTTGTGACGAAAATCTCCGACGTAGTTCATTCCATGAAATCCCTCTAGAATTTCCTCCTTCTTTAGCTTCAATAGATCATTTGCATTATCTCCTAGGCTCAGAACTTTCCGAATTCGCTCCTCGGTCACTCTAATTTCTTTGTTTCTAACAGTCGCTGTGATATGTTTGACGTTGTTCAGCGTCCTTGCTCTTGCCGTTCTCCAAAATTCTTCTATGTGAATGGAGTAAATAGTAGGATTAGCTTGGATTGCATAGCTATTTTTACTACATGAAAACCAATCCATCACGTCTTCAAAATCTGGCTCCGGAGGCACTAGAGTAATTGGTTGATTATGCTTTCTCATACGTCCCATACCAACTGTTTGAGCCATGTCTGAAATGTGGAAACGAGTCAAGTTAGATTTTCATACAACGATGTAAGTTTAGAATTTTATATATATATACAAATATTAAAGTAAATTAAAAAGAATATACATATATATATATATACAAAACAATTAAAATCCTGATAAATACGCTGAATCATCAAGAACAGATACGCAGACCAACTGGCTTGGCGGAATTAAGTGAGTTTCGGCTAACATGATTTATTACGTTGTCATGACGGCGTATTACTCTAATACGCCGATTGCTAAACTTTTGTTTAAAACTTAAATCCCATTAGATGTCTCGAACTAATACGCTGATCAAACATATTACGCTGATCATAGATGAGCGTATTTAAGTGCCAACGTAGATGACTATCTACGCTTAGCTTAGCCGGCGTATTTGACAAATACGCCGGTTGCTTGAACTCGCATTCAAGACTTAAATCCACCAATCCTTGACCTACTAAATACGCCATCTTCAACATAAATACGCCGCATTCAAACTTAAATAAGCCATATTCAAAAATTTCTTGATAAACCTTTTACCAAACTCGAACCGGCTAGATCAAGAAAGATAGATATAAACATAACAGACTGAGATGATTTAAACACACTTAAACATATAGCAATGGACATTTGAATATCGAAATCATACCAATATCGATTCTGATCGGATTTACTGAATGCGGATTGAAAAATAGAGTATGGGTGTTTGTTGAGTGAAGAAGATGATGATGATTGGATAACTTTTTGAAAATATTTACAAACGGAAAAAAAATTAAGTATTTGTACTATTTTACATTCCAACGTAATTATTAATTACGCTGGATAATTAATTACGCCGGCTAAGATATTTTACAAGGTTTCTTCAAGCCTAAGAATTTGAAATCAAAAACGCTCGAAAATTTTAACTTTTCTGGATAAACGTGCCCCTTTTTGATAAAAAAAATAGTGCAAGAATTTAAAAATAAACTTAAGAGAAAAGAAAATTTGCAATCTGGATCCTGAAAGTTGTTTTTGGGTCCGGAAGCCTCCTTTTTCACACAAAATTTTTGCTAACTGACTTAATCCTGTGACTTTCCTGCAAAAGATCTTACTGGTAACACTTCGTTCGTTTGAGATAAAATGTTAGATATATAAAATATTTAACGCACAAGAAAAATGTCAGTATGTTTGCCTTTTAAATCCATGCGCTATCGTTCAACATGCGATCGGAGAGCCTTTTTATCATGTTGCGGTAATATTGACAAGAACTTCAATGTTCCCCACTCATGCCGAAACAGTCAGAATGTTGTGCCCATGAGTCCCACGTTAGGACATACCCCCGCGATCAAGGTATGCGCAAAGATTCCTCATAACAGGTGAATATCCTGACTTCATTCGTTTTTGAAATTTCAACGTTAGACAGTTGGTGTTCAGGTCAGTACTTCGTACAGCAGAGAGACCAAGTTCTAACGAGGGCTATGGAAGATACCAGATGCGGTACGATTTAAGCACTTGAATGATTCTCAATGAGAGCTTCAATTGTGTAGGGTTTTGGCCGCATAGGCTGTTTTTGACAAGTTATCATAGCTGTGTCTAGGTCAGCATATATATGGATGCAGCAGAAGAGCAACTATGATATCCCTGAATGAATAGCCAATATAAGACCCGAAATCTCGGACTTTGGCAATCTATCAACGCAAGATTTAAGACCATTAAGTCACACGCCGCAACGTGTTACCCCAAGATGCACAACATTGTGGGTATTCAGAATCTTGTGTGATCATTAAGGTATTGCTGAATCTACTGACACGTCGTTGCTTGAGGCCTTCAATCTTTTTCTGTTTTAAGATCGGAACAGAAGTGTTAGCAGTTTTTCTATCATTTCTCTTACAGGTGCCAAAGAAAAGATTCAGTCTCGACAATATTTTCTAGAAAACTTCCCCCCTTAAAATTTTATTTTCTAGAATCCATTGCTTGAAAAGAAATTTTAACCTTGCAGAAAATCTTTTTGTTGGGCACATTTTATGAGATTTGTTATTTATTATGAAACCATTTTTTTTACCAAAAGTCAATTCCACTCAAGGAAATTCACCATTTCCAACCAGGTTACCAACTGGTTGAATCGAGCTTTATCGAAGGCTTTCGTAAATATATCAGCTTTTTGTTGCACTGAAGCCACTGGCACCACTTGGATGTATCCTTTCTCGTACACATCTCTAACCGTATGAATGCGAATTTCGATGTCTTTCGTTCTTGAGTGGTGGATGGGATTCTTCACAATCCCCAGACACGCTTCATTGTCGATGAATATCGGAGTCTTCATGATGTTGATCCCACCCAACAACTGATTATGTATCCAAATGACTTGTGAACAGCAACTGTAAGCTGCCGTGTATTCAGCCTGAGCGGTAGATGTAGAAACTGTTGTCTGCTTTTTGCTCTGCCACGAAATAAGACGATTTCCCAAGAATTGGCAGCCTCCAGAGAAGACTTTCTGTCTACTTTGCAACCTTCATGATCACTGTCAGAGTAAGCTATTAGATCAAAATTACTATCTTTAGGATACCACAAACCAAGCTTTGGAGTTCCTTTGAGATAGCGAAAGATTCTCTTAACGGCAGCATCATGCGATTCTTTGGGATTCGTCTGAAAGCGGGCACAGAGACAGACAGCCCACATTATGTCAGGCCTACTAGCGGTCAGATACTTTAACGAGCCAATCATTGAGCGATAGAGAGATTTGTTCACTGGCATTCCTTGAAGATCTGAAGTGAGGTCTGTCTGATCAGCAAAAGGAGTGCTTGCGGATTTACCGTCATTCATGCTGTATTTGGAAAGAAATCTCTGATATACTTAGCCTGATGAATGAGAATACATCCTCGTTGCTTCACTTCTAGTCCTAAGAAAAACGTGAGTTCTCCCATCATACTCATCTCGAACTTCGCTTTCATCACCTTCTCGAATTCTCTGCAAAGGGCTTCATCTGTCGACCCAAAAATGATATCGTCTACGTAGATTTGAACCAACATCACATCTTCTCCAATCCTTTTTGTGAAGAGAGTCATGTCAATTTTGCCTCTTGAGTATCCACACTCAAGAAGATATGTTGACAAAGTCTCGTACCATGCTCTAGGAGCTTGGTGAAGACCATAGAGAGCTTTGTCAAGATTGTAGTATTTCGTGGGAGAATGAGGATCTTCAAAACCTGGAGGTTGACAAACATAAACTTCTTCTTTCACTTTCCCATACAAAAAGCACTATTTACATCCATTTGAAACACCTTAAAGTTTTTAAACGAAGCATAGGCTAAGAAGATTCTGATGGCTTCTAACCGTACAACAGGTGCAAAAACTTCCTCGTAGTCAATCCCTCTTCTTGTTGAAACCCTTGAACCACTAATCTAGCCTTATTCTTGATAACTACGCCACGATCATCCATCTTATTACAAAACACCCACTTGGTACCAATTGGATACTTTTCGTCTGGTAGGTCAACGAGTTCCCAGACTTTAAGTTTCCGAAATTGTGCCAATTCTTCCTGCATAGCTTGTACCCAACTTGAATCTTGAATAGCTTCTTCGATATCCCTTGGGACAGACTGCGAAAGAAAGGCTGCATACAGTCCTGTGTTGATGGTATGTGTTTGACCACGTGTTCGAACTCCATCTTCAACAGAACTGATGGCATTTTCAATTGGATGGTTTCGATTGGTCTTGTACCCTGCATTGGTGGAGTTTCAACTTATTGAGGCAGATTAGAAAAGTGTTCATCGACGTAGTTGATTGGAGTTTTGTCTTCTTTGGGTGGTTCATCCATAGCCTGCTGTGAAGAAGAATCATCATGTGTAGATGCATTCTCAGCAGATGTGTCACCATTTACTTCGAACACCGGAAGAGTAGGAGAGGCAGAGGCAGGGGTGAAACGGGTTGTAAAAGGAGTAAAACCAATGTCTGAGGCATCAAACAAAGGTTCCAACAGAGTGGATTCTGAGGTTCGGATTCAGTGATGGGTTCATTGATGCTGAAAGTGTTGAATATAATATCCACGTCATAAAACCAGTTCGGAGCACTTCCAGTGTTAGTGGAGTTTCCTTCTTGAAAATCAACGTAGTATGATTCAATCACCATCTTGGTCCGTTTGTTGTAGACTCGATATGCCTTTTGAGAAGATGAATAGCCCATGAAGTAGCACACGTCACCGACTGCTTCAAACTTGATGAGATTGTCTTCAGTGTTGAGAAGTGTGCATGAACACCCGAACGGTTTGAAGAAATCTATCAGAGGCTTCCTTTTGAAAAGTAGTTCATAGGTGTCTTTCCGTGAGGTTTGACGATCAAGAACACGATTCAAAACATAGCATGCTGTGTTGACCGCTTCAGCCCAGAAGATTATGGGAAGCTTAGAGTCGACAAGCATAGTTTTTGCAGCTTCGATGAGAGTTCTATTTTTGCGTTCTGCTACCCCGTTTTGCTGAGGAGTCCTAGCAGCGCTGTATTAGAGGCGAATTCCCTTATCTTCACAGAAGGAGACAAACGTATGATTTTTAAATTCAGTTCGTTGTCGCTTCTGATGGAGTTGACTTTCAGCTTGATCACAGTTTTCAATCATGGGAATGAAGCTCTTGAGAATGGATGTCGTTTCGCTTTTGGCTTCAAGAAAGAATACCTATGAAAACCGTGAGAAATCATCTGTAATCACCAAACAATAAGATCTTTTAGCTAAACTTTTAACTCTAATTGGGCCAAAAAGATCCATGTGAAGTAATTGCAGGGGAGCAGATATCGTATTCACTGCTTTGGACTTATGAGGTTTTTTATGCTGCTTTCCTTGGGCACATGCGATGCACTTTTCTGAAAAAGGAAAATCTTTCATAGGTAAACCTCTTACTAGATTTATTTTAGAAAGTTTATTTATGTTCTTAAAATTTCCCAATGCCACAACAGTGATTCCGATTCAGATGCTTTTGACATAAGACATGTCATTGGCTCATTTGATTTGCCATTCTTCATATTTAGCACGTAGGTGTTATTTTGACGGGGAGCTCTAAGCATGATCATCTCTTTGGGCGGAGTAACCGGGTTTGAGGAATAAGCACTCCGTGTCATTGAACAGCACCGCGATTCCTTTGTCACAGACTTGTGAAACACTCATAAGATTGTAACACAATTCTGGAACATAGTTCACATTCTCCAAAGTGAGTGCTTCTGACATGATGTCACCCATTCCGACGATTTTTCCTCCCTTTTCGTCTCCCGGGAAAGGATACAAAGTCACTATCAATAACTTAAAAGTTGGTAAGCAGATCCTTTAGCCCGGTCATGTGCCTGGAGCTACCGCTGTCAACATGCCAGATATTTCCATGAGCATCCGAAGCCATTTCTGAATCTTATTTTGTTATACAACAACAACAACAAAAAAAATATGTACAAATTAGCTAGTTTTTGGAACCCAGACTTGCTTTACATTAGTTCTATCATGATTTTGAGCAAGAGTGTTGTCTTTTCTTTTCCAAAAACAGGTTGAATCAACTATGCATTTTACTGATTTCTTTAAACTGTCAACTTGATCAGTAAAACTTTTAACTAGATCTTGACTACGTTTAGAAAATTTCTTGCTTTTACAATGTTTCGCCGTATGTCCTAAATGACCACAAGCGAAAACATTGTTTTTGACTCGGTCTTTGGGTGCTGAGTGTGAAGATGATGTATGTGATGAGAGTCTGGAGCATCTTGAGGAGTTTGATGATGTAATGTGGCTTGAATCTTTAGCTTTTCTTCAGTTTCTCTTCAGGATGATGTTTATCTTCAATGTCGACTTCACTGTGTCACTGTCTGATGAGGAAATTGATTCTTGACTTTCATCTGACCTTTCTTCATCGCTTCTGAAGTTGTTGTGCTTGAATCTTCGTGAAATCTTTATCAGTCTCTGATGTAACTGCAACTGATGGAACAAATTCTGGAATTTCCTCTGTAAGGAATTTTCCAAAACTGTTTTTCTTCAACTCTGGCACAAATACAGGAGATTCAAGCATAACATTTTCATCATTGAGAGCAAAGTTTAGGTCATGACCCTCAACCTTGGTAAACCCTTGGTTGTGAGCCTTAAGTGTAGGCACATTGCCATTACAGTCATCCTGAATTGTCAATTTAGGCATACAGCCATTACAATCATCCATCCAAGATAAACTATTACAGTTATCTCGAATAGAAATTTTGTTCATCTTATCACAATTCCAGGCGAACCAGTTAACAGTTGAATAACTGTCGCCTGAATAGCCTATTCCTATTTTCATCCTCCACAATCATCTTCCCCATCGCACACATCTTCCTTACTCTCGCACAGATCTGCATTACTTTCAAAAAGGTTAGTGTTGTTTTCGGATTTATAAAAAATACTTTGATCCAAAAGATCATTTTTATTCTTAAGTCGTTCTTAGGATGAGGAGATGGCATAGGAACATAATTTTTGTTGTGCGGAGGAGGAAATAATTTTCTTTCGTTTTCGAATTTATCTTAATATCCAATTCCATCCTTTATGAATGTCGGTCGTTGGCAGTTTACAATGTCAACCAGTGCTTTTTGGCTAATTTTCCATTTATCAATAAGATTTGTAACTTATTGTTTTTTTTTGAGATTTTTCTAGCTTTTCGGTCAAATCATTTATGATAAAATCTTTTCTAGAAAACAAATTCCTTTAGAGTCTGCATTTCAGCTATGGTTGAATTCAACTTTCGCTGATATGCAGCCTCATTTTCTTTTAGTTCTTGATTTATTTCAAAACTTTTTCTTTTTCTTTAATTATATCACGGTTGAGTGATTTGTAGTGTGCCACGACGTTCAAACATGGTTTTGAGCACAGCTTTGCTTTAAATTCATATGGAATGCTGTTTACCAAATCTTATCTTCGGCTTCTGATTTCATGGCGGTAGAGGATGTTCCAACCGCTACATTCTTGCTAGTATGATGACTTCTTGAACAGCAGGCTTCACTCATTCATTTCAGCTTTCTGTTGTCTCTTCTCTGAGGCAGGAGAGATGATGCTTTTCAAACCAGTGTCATCTTTTGGAATCTTGGAGGTTTGTTTTTCAACACCTTTTGAAGCAGACGTGGCAGAGACAGTGGTAATGTTTGCCATGAGGGCCTTGTTTACTTCACCTTTTGCCTCAGCTATCTCCTTCCGACCAATCATAATCTTCCACCACTAAAGCCTTATGATTATTTTCAGCAGCATTATTATTTCCTTCAATGGCAATCGGCCCCTTGTCCTGGTTGATTTCGGTATTCTCGTTCTTCAGCAACGGATACTCTCTTTTGAAGTGGCCCAAGTCTTTGCAGTTATAACATCTAAGCTTGGATTTGTCAAATCCAGTTTTTTCCAAGAGCCAACCTCTTTCCTGTTTTATCTTAGAATTTCTTCAACCGTAGAGTGATCATTGTCATCTGCCACTTCATATCCATCTCCTCCATGTCGTCTGGATCTACTTGATACATGTCCTCTACTGTGAGGAATTCTCTCTTCAACTCTCCTGACATAAGCGCCTCATAGCTACTTAAGAAAGTATTAAAAAGAGCTACATGTTCTGTGGAAACTTTAAGTGCTTGAGTGTCGCTGGCCACGGTGGTCTTTCGGAAGATGACAAGGCCTTCACAGAGTTTGCGGAAGCATTTGAATAGGATTCGACAGCACTTTGGAGATTTGATCCACATGAGTGACAGGAGTAAGAAATGCCATATTCTTGGGGACCGAGGTTGCAGCAGCTTGCTGAGACGTCTTCTGAGAATATCCAGATTGATTCATCTCTCGTTTCACGATGTCCATTTCAAAGGCTTTCAAATTGTTAATCAATTCTGAGAGAGTAACTAGAGTTGTGCTGGTGAGGAAAGTTCTCTTAATCATTATGCATTGAAGACTCCATTCTTTTGGTAGAGAATCTAGCAGCTTCTTGATCGATGCATAATTTGCAACTGGGTTTCCCACCTTCTTCATCTTGGTCAACACCCCCAGAAATCTGCTTATGTGGTCGGACAAGCTTTCGCCATGAATACTTCCAAACATATCATATTCTTTCTGCACCATGTCTCGTTTGTTCTCCCTGAGTTCCTCATTGCCTTCATAATGGTCGATTAGAGCCAACCACAGTTCATGTGCCGAGGTTTATTCTTCAAACAGATTGTTATCATCCTTTGACAGAGCCATAGTGAGAGCAGCGTGAGCCCTCCGGTCACGTTGAATAGTGTCCTATCTTCATCTGTGAATGTTGAAGGATCTTCATTAACAGTATGGATGTCGTCACGTATTATCATGGGAACATGCGGGCCCATAGTGACTGACATCCATTGAGTATAATCGGTATACTCAAAAAAAGACTTGATCCTATTTTTTCGAGCTGCTGAAATCTTCCAAACCTTTCAACTTTGGTGGCCTTAGTAACGGTTCCAGTTTCTAGTTCGGCTTGAGCAATCGGATTGAGTTGATTGAGAGACTATGATGGATGAAAGATGATCAATTACGCTGAGATTTACTGAATTAGAGAACAATTACGCTCGTAAGGAGGTAAATACGTTGGACCATAGATTAAATACGTTGATGGGATCGCGATTTTGTCCTGTAAAAAGCTAAATCCGCTGGATATTCGAAAACAAGCAAAGGTTTAGTTAATTTCGCTGAACACCATGATAAGCTGAGGATTAATATCACTGATTTCGAAGTCGCCTTCGAGATAATTTGCTGGACAATTACGCTGACAAATTTATAACTCCGCTGATTTAAGAATCAGCATAGTTGTTAACTACGCGAAATTCAAGTTAAATACGCTAGATTCAAAATAAATACGCCAACTTCAAATATATCTACGCTAGCTTCAACATTAAATACGGCCAGAAGGGTTTTAGTATGACAAAAACCCTCTAATCACCCAAAAACGACCCAAAATTCATGATTCTTTGCAGCTAAATGACCAAAATGTTTACCAAACTACTGATTAACAACAACCCAAGATTAAACGCACCAGATCAAGCCATTTTAATCCAAAAAATTTGAAAAACCATGAAACTTTGAGAACTTTTGTAAAACCTTCAAAACTTGACAAATCTTAACAAAAACTCAAACAATCAAGAGCACAAAGGCTCTGATACCAAATTGTGAGTCCCAAAATAGATTCAGATCACAGTGGTTGATTGTTTTCACCCAAACAACTATGGATTAGTTGTTTGAATGTGCAAATACTAAGAAAAACCAAGCAAAGAAGATGAAGAATCTTGTTTGGATCAAACAACTAGTGTTATATATGAAATCCCAATAACATGTAATCAATAACAGCACCTAGATATTCGGATGAAAGCACAATAGCAAAAATCACAACACAAGAAGATCACCAAAATCTGTCCAAGAAACTTGGACATAACTTCATTGAACAAGGTATTTATACAGACTGATCACCCAGCGTATTTATTAAATACGCTGGGCAATTAATTACGCCGCGTACATAGATGTTTCACAAATGACACTTTTGACCCTTTTGTTTTTCTAACTATTACAAAATCAGCTCAAACTATGGTTTATCAAGTACCAACAGTCTCCAAAAGTTCCAACATGTAAGTGTCTTAGGAAAAAACAACACATATATATATATATATATATATAAGAAATAGAAATATTGAAGAAGTAAATAGGAAGAATTAACATTTTATTCATGAAGCAAGAATGGTCAAGTTGGTCACTTAAACTATAGACTAGGTCAAACATGGCAATTCTACCTAATTCCCTATAGTTATGGCTCTAATACCAATCTATCACACCCCAACCGATGGCGGAAACATCAGAGTTAGACGAACTAGATTGCTCGAGACATCATACGCTATTTGCAACAATATTTAAATTAACAACCCATTTCATTTCATAGCATCAAAACTGTCAAGATTACACCAAATATTCAAATACAAGAAATAACAACAAAAGATTCAACAATAACACAATAATTAACTTAGTATTCTACAGTGTTTCTATGCCATTCCTACTAAGTTCCATCATAACAACTTCATCAACCTGCAACATGTTAAAAAGTATAGTTCAATAACAAGTATTGGCGAGTACACAAGTTTAAAATATCTAATAAATTTAAACAAATCCATATGAATAGTTAGCATACAAGATAAGTGTAAACAAGGCATGTGAATCTATAAGTCAATCCTCTAGTGTACCCAAAATAGATTTCGACTTAACATTGACCATAAGAATACGGGCGGTGCGTTATTCCTATAGCGCTATACATGTTAAGGGAGGCTCGATCAAAGTTAATGACATTTAGATCACATAGAGAATATACCAAGTAACAATTCAAGTAGCATAAGACTAAAGCATGTTGATAGATTGTTTGTGCATAGAATAAAGTGTGATTTAGTGTAGTTTTAATAAATTAATCATGTTACACCAGCATAAAAAGGGTCGAGTGTACTCACGGTTTTGCAAAGTAATATCCGTGAGAGAGTTAGGTTGATTTTAGGGATGGAACACCAAGTTTATCCTACACAAGGCAACGTAGGTGTGTGAGTATTAGATTGTCGGGGGAGTTCAATGAGTTTAGGAATTTAAAATGTGCAAAGAAAGTATATATAAACGAAAGTATTTATCTAGACATTAATGCTCGTTTTTTGACACTAATAAGCCCCAAAGGGTGTTTGCGTTTTTATGGGTCATGCCCAATAGAATCGTAACGATTGTTAAGTCTAAGATAAAATAACCTACTTTTAAGAAAACTAACAATTTGGTCATGGTCAAAGGTTCGGTTATATTAAGTATTTACATATAGTTATATTATTACTAATTTATCATGTTATATTAAGTATTTACATATAGTTATATTATTACTAATTTATCATGTAGTTCATGTATTTCATAGAGATCATGTAAGTCATATAAGTCATGCATGGAGGTAGGAGGATAACCATCCTAAACCTCTTTATAAGATTCACCATTACACAAGATTGACACAAGGGCAATCCAGATGGTCAAGAATTATGGAAATCATCAAGCAAAGGGTGGATTGAATAGTTGAATGGCCAAGGCCTTCATGTAATCACACCTACACCAACTCGAGCTTGAAAGCTTGGATGGCTCAACACTTGTGGGTTTGAAATCCTAGTAAAAACCACAAGTTTAGAGACATGATATGCCTCTTGATTGTATGTGAACAAGTCAAGCTTAACACACTAACCATAAGCTTGGTTAGTGGCATATGTAGCATAGATTTGTTATGTTAAAAATAAGTTCGAAAAAGTTTTATAAGTTATCATCCAAAACAGAAAATTTGGCCCCTAAAATGGTGTAATTCCACCTTGGTTTTCCATGGAAAACCTATGGTAGCATCCATAGGGCTTAGCAACCAATGTTGAGGAAGAAAACAAAGTGAAAGCATTGAAAAACTTGAAGTTTGAAAGATAAAAATTTAGGGCAGAAAGTTTGTACACTTTTGGACCTCAAAATGGTGTGGTTTCACCTTAGTTTGCCCAAGCAAACTTGTGAGAACCTTCCTAGAGGTTATCAAGAGTGTTAGAAAGAAAAACAAGGTAAAAAAAAAGAAGAAAAATGAGTCGAAACTCACTTGCAAGCTGCTGAGTTTCAGCAGAGAATTCTGAAGTTTAGGGACTTGTGTTGAGGAGTATGGAGGCTTGTAAAAGTGAGAATATGGGTGGAGGAACTTGTGTTTATATAGGGGAAGGATTAGGGTTAGGATTATGGTTGAATTAAATGCAATTAGGTGGAAGATTTGAATAAAAAAACAAGAGGGAAACCCCCCTTGCTTGCGGCCGCAAGGGCTGAATTGGTTCTTTTATTATTATTTTTTTTTATCTGTTAAATTATATAATTTATGTAATTAGGGTTTAAATGTTGCAGATGATATAATAAACAAGTGTGGGTCTTATAATGGCCTAATGTTATGCACATGATAGTTTTTAAAACCCTAAAAAAACAATTAAATAACAAGTATTTTCTTAAACATAATGTGACAAGGTTTTATGACAATGGAAGCTTGAATTCTTTGAATAACATCACTATTGTTTTGCTTGAGCTTAGTATAAGATTTACAAAAACATTCAACAAACATTTACACATTGTTTTGAATTGATTTATGAAGAAATAAAGTATTGCATGATCATAATTTTAAACTCGAATAAAGTTTGCGAATTTAGCATAATTGATTAATCTCGATTACAATCAAAGCCTTAGAATACAATGAATTGAAAATAGAAATAGGATTACAAGGTTTGGACTTTCCGAGAATAGAAACACGAAGCAGACTTGCTAAAAACGGAAAGATACAAAGGTGAAGCGTTACAGTTGCTGATCTCTATAATCGTTTCCATCTCGTCTAACCACTTTAGGGCTTCCACAGCTCCCTTCTCCCCGTTAAAGTCTCGGAGCTTACAGGAGACAAAGTACTTATAGGTACATCCGTCTTTAACAGAACGGGACTTTTCAGCAAAATCTATTTTCTTTGGTTCACTCCTCGCATTTGAAGAGTGATTGGAGCTCTCCTTATGAGCTGAGGATGGTGGAATAGATAATGGTCTAGAGCGAGTGGTACTCGACTCTCTAAGCCTTTCTATGGCCTTTCCCATGGCCTTTTCAACTGCCGCATCAATGCGAGCTTGAAAATTATTATTATTGATATCTCTATTTTCGGCTTTGTTAGATTCAACATTTTGGTGGCTACTTTGTGCTTCATTTGAGTTAGCCATCCTTGAGATTTGGTTCTATACACCAAATAAAACTTCTCTTAGCCATGGTATTAATTAACCATATTGGCTTTTAACGTTGGGTATAACAATCCAATGCCTATTCTAGTGTGAATAACATCACAACTGTTAGGCTTAACATATATATATTTGGCCTAGGTCACAAAAAGGACCATTAAAGGCAAATTACAATTTGGACTTAGTCCATATATTACTAGACAATGGATCGCATTGTCTTAACTATCATTGTCATATTTGACAATTATATTTAGCTCTTAAGCTTGTCATGAAGGACATAAAATTTTATGGCACATAGGCATGTCACTAAAGGACATAAAATATGGCACCTAGGCCTGTCACTAATGGACATAAGATATGCATATAGGCCCTACATCTCTAATGGATATTTGAATCATAGCCCCAAGGGCAATACATCACTAATGGATGTTTAATCATAGCCCCAATCACTAATGGATGTTTACTCATAGCCCCAAGGGCAGTACATCACTATTGGATGTTTTAATCATAGCCCCAAGGGCAGTACATCACTAATGGATGTTTAATCATAGCCCCAAGGGCAGTACATCACTAATGGATGTTTTAATCATAGCCCCAAGGGCAATACATCACTAATGGATGTTTAATCATAGCCCCAAGGGCAATACATCACTAATGGATGTTTTAATCATAGCCCCAAGGGCAATACATCACTAATGGATGTTTAATCATAGCCCCAAGGGCAATACATCACTAATGGATGTTTTAATCATAGCCCCAAGGGCAATACAACACTAATGGATGTTTTAATCATAGCCCCAAGGGTAATACATCACAAATGGATGTTTAATCATCGTATTGATGATATTAGCCAGGATCAAATTTGATCACATGGGCTATATAAGGTCAGGACATAGTCCATTACCTTAAAGGCTTGTGTGGTTCCTCAAGCCACACTACCAGGAGTATGAACATTCTTAAATGTTAACAAAAGAGTACCTTAATGGTTGATTAATAGTCCTGGTCGCACTGACCTTAATGACTTGGAGGCTTGAACTTAAGTCCACCACCTCTGGATAAAATGATAACTTCCCTTAACTCTCCTGATAGAAAACCTCTTCGTACTTAACTATCATTTATAATTTGGCCAAATGTGTGGTCTGTGCCACTTGCTAATCAAAACCATTAAGATCTTTTTGGAATTATATCGCAAAACATAAATTCGAGTAAAATCGAGACGCTCGTTTGAAGAGGATGAATACATATATATAATTCCAAAAGTACTCCATTAAATTCCAAATTAGAAATTACAATACTAGAAAAATGAAATAAACTGTCCATGCAAGGACTTAAAGGAATAAAAATGTCCACGCAGAGACTAAAGAACTAACAATGTCCTCGCAGAGACTACATATTATTAGAAGAGACTTTACTCGTCCTTCTTTCCCTTGACCAACTTGGAGAATTTCTTGAAGAACTTGTTTGTCTTCTTCTCTGTTTTCTCCGCTTGCTGCTGCATCTTTCATTCTTTCTAAGGCCTCATTAATGGCCTCTAGTGGCGGCGGAGGTTGTGGTTGTGGCATAACCGGATACTGGTACACATAAGTTGGATATCCAGTCGGTGGATAAGTAGGTGGGAAAGGAGGCAGGTAAAGTGCATTATGCATAACTGCCTGCATGTAGGGGTCTTGCAACCATGCTTGATAGTCTACCGGTGTAGACGGGCTAAAAGGATCATATCCATACGTGTCTGGATATGTGGGAATTGGGTTAGTATAACCCGATGGTGGTGGTTGAACAGCAGGTGTTGGTGTTGGTTCCACAATAGGTGAAACATTAGAGGGTCCACCCATTTGGACCTTGGTAGGGCGATCCGGCATAAGATTTCGAATCGCTAAAGATTTCTATGGGATGCGCATTCGATCCCGACGGTGGCACTCCGGGTCGGGGTCCTCGTCCATAGGGTTTGGCTGGTCCAACTGATTTTGATCGGCTGGAGGCGTGTTAAAGTAGTAGTTAGGGTTAAATTCTTCAAGATAAGAGTGTGAATGGGAATGGTGAGAATGGTGAGAATGGTGAATGATAGGAGTGGTAAGAATTTGGGAATGTAGGGGCGAGTGTCTATGAGAGACAGAGCGTCTTGCTGGTTGCCAAGGAGATGAATCTCCTGATTCTTGGTAAGTATTTGAGTTGTGAGGTTGAGGGGGAATGCGCCCCGATGGTCCTCTCCTCATTGGACCTTTTCCTCTCCCACTTTGTCCTCGTACACGTGGCGGCATATTCCTGTTAAATTTCAAAAACAATACTAATAACTTAATAATGAAATGAGTAATCCTAGGTCAATGCCTAGACTCGGAAGTCTAAGGAATGTGCTCATGTAAGTTTGAGATTAAACACAAGAAGGATAGTGTTTAATTCTCTCAAACGTTGGCTCTGATACCAACCGTATGCTTATAAGCGATAATGGGTAAACGAATAAGTCATGGACAAGTTCTATATGCCATTATATTTTAAATAAGTTAAAATATCAGTAGGATATCAACTTATATGCCCGTTAAGGTTTTAAAACGAAACTATGTCTCATAAGGGCGTTTTGGTAATTTCGTATCGTATAAAAGGAACTTGAATATAATTTAAGTTTGAAATCATGAGTATTCTGGAATAATAGTTTATTTATGATATAATATCAGTAGGATATCAATTATATGTGTATTTTATCTTTTATGACCAAACTATGCACCGAATGGGCATTTTGGTCATTTTACACATAGTTTATAAATTATTTGGGATTCTGAGTTTATAACATGTAGCTACTGTAAATATTTTTAAAATAAGTTTTAAAATCAGTAGGTATCAAGTCTTGGCCAATTAACATGGTTTAAACCATACTATGCGCCGAAACGGCGCTTTTGTCGTAAAATGACGTCTTTATGCGATGTTTACGAAAACTGATATTAAGGTCAGATTAAAATGTTTTAAATATGTTATTTAATATAACATATCAGTAGGTAAATTATTTACCTTGAAAAGATTTGATTAAAACCATTTTATAAGCTACAAAGGCTAAAATCGTCATTTATCGACATAGTTTAAGGACCTATTTGAAAAATCAGTTTATAACTTGGTTTAACATCCCAAATAATCCTACCTATAATATTACATCAGTAGAAAACTCATTTTCAAGTTCATTACCATTTAAAACCTTGTTTTATGTAAAAAAAAAATGCATTTTGGTCAAAGATGGCATAATTATGGAACTTGCGCATAAACGTAGATTCTGATTATGATCATGTAATATAACCTCAAAGGGTTATGCTACATTATATTACGATCATAATGCAACTTTAGATCAATAGGTAACTAATCTAAATGGGTTAGAATCGAAAGTCAAAGCAGAAGTCAAACTTCGCGACTTTCGGTTGCGAACCGACCCTAGAACTGAAATTGACAAGCCGAACATGTTCTTACATGTTCTAATAATTATTACCATCTTATTTAAGTGTCAAAGCAGGTTTCATAACATATATAAGATCAATTTATGATTTTTCCAAAAAATGGCATGGTTGACTTTTTAATATCATAACTTTGACCCGTCAATTGGTCTAGCAAACGTGATCTTCAGGAGGTGCCCTTTATAGGTATTAACACCTACCTTATTACGATCACTTATTCATGTTCGTTACGAACAATGGCTGGACCATAATGGTCTTAACCGAAAGTCAAAGCGTTTTCCGAAAAACGCTTGACTTTTGGCTATAAAAGCCTATAAACGAAAATGCACAATGAAGGAACACTTACCAGTGATTCCTAGGGTGCAAAAGAACTATGTTGGATGCTCCTTTTAGCTAGGAACTTCCAGAGGAGGGAGAAGAGTATGAATAAGAAAGGTGCAAGTTCAAATGGTGAACTTGATCACCTATTTATAGTTAGAGAACTCAAAGGAGGTGATATCAGTGTTTAGGGGTGTAAGAGGAAGCTTACAAGTGTCCCAAAACGTGGCGTAGCTGATTGCAAGTCCATAGTTTTGAATACATGGTTTTTGGAGTTTTGTTTGGAGGCCAAGCATAACTTTCTCCAGTAAAGGGCTTCTCGCGCCCTGCGAGAGACCCAGGTCTCTCGCGCCCACGACCGCCCTTGGCCAGTTTCAAGGGTCTCTCGTGCCCACGACCGCCCCTTGGCCAGTTTCAAAGTTTGAAACTTTAACCCCTTAACTTACTAAAGCTTTTAAAAACCTTTTAAAACACCCTTTTGACACTTTTAGCCCTCCGTAGCCAATATTTGGCATACCCGGGATTATGCCCGGTCATTGTCGAGTTCTCGATTCGTTAAAAGGTCACTCGATGTATAAATTAACATGTTGACACTTTTAATCCCTCCATTATCCAATTTTTATATATTTACAAAATTGAACCCTCTCGTCCAACAGATGGCACGTATGAGAGTTAGGACTTTGCAAAGGATCACTCGGAGGCTTATTATAAGCATGTTGATTCCGATGTCACTCAGAGACTGGGCATGTTGACATATCAGTCACTCAAAGGCCAAGTTTAAAGCATGTTGACATATCAGTCACTCAGAGACTGTTATTTATGCATGTTGACATCGGATCGTCACTCAGAGGCTCAGTTTGAGCATGTTGACGCCCTTAGTCCTTAGTAGTCTTTAATAGACTATATTTAAAAATACAACACGTGTCACTTTACTATTGGACACGATTTTACAGGGTGTTACAATAAATTAACATGTTGACACTTTTAATCGCTCCATTATCCAATTTTCACATATTTACATAATTGAACCCTCTCGTCCAACAAATGGCACGTATGAGAGTTAGGACTTCGTAAAGGATCACTCAGAGGCCCACTATAAGCATGATGACTCTGATGTCACTCAAAGGCTGGGCATGTTGACATATCAGTCACTCAGAGGCCAAGTTTTTAAGCATGTTGACATATCAGTCACTCAGAGGCCAATGATTTAAGTATGTTGACATATTAGTCACTCAGAGGCTGTTATTTATGCATGTTGACATCGGACCGCCACTCAGAGGCTCAGTTTGAGCATGTTGACGCCTTTAGTCCTTATTAGTCTTTAATAGACTAAACTAAAATACAACACGTGTCACTATACTATTGGACACGATTTTACGAGGTGTTACACTTATCATCCTCATCCACTTTTCTCTGATATGTATCAAGATTGGTTTCACCAACACTCAAACAACCTAGGGTTCACAAGATCTCTGTTTAAACAACTCACCAGTGACGACAATTGTTTCCGGTGACTAAACAATCGGAACCGTGGTGGTTAACATGTTTACGCCACAACCCCCCCCCCCTCGCCTTTTGCTTGCCTTCTAGCACCATTGTCTAAAAAGTTTCAAGCTTGTTTAAAGATCCAGTGTATGGAGTTGCTGGAACGAGGTGGTCGGAAATTACGGGTGGAAGGGTTGCCAGAACGAGAGCGAGAAAGAGAGACGGGGGTTGGTTGGGTTAGTTGTGGGGTTGAAGTTTAATAGTTTAATAAAATAGTGGGACCCACATGCAAGGTTATTTTAGTTATTTTACATAGAGTTAGCTGGACTAGCTAACCTTTATCCACTTTAGGGACTACCCGAGTAACAAGTGAGCAAACCAAATGGAACAAACATGTTATTTTAAAAAGGTGGCGACTAAGGGTGAAAAATGGAAAACCACAGAGACCATCCGACCAATTATCTCATTAAAAAGAGTAATGTTCCTATACAAATGGATTTAACGTCTAAGCATGCAACTTGAATAATTTACCCAATTCCATGTGATGGCAAAGCTGTAAGTATTATCAACTTTGTATAACGAGGGTAATTATCGCAGTTACTCTAGTTATAAGGTTGATGACAAATACTTATAAGTAGCGTAATTACCAATGTGGGGCTAGCCCATTTGGTAAAAGCATTGTCTCTTTGAAGGAGAGGTCCGAGATTCAAACTTGGGCGTAGGCGATCAATTTATACAAGAATTACGTTACATATAACTAGAGTAATTACTTTACTTATAACTAGAGTAAATACTTTGTATAACTAGAGTAATTAGGATATCATTTTTTTTAATTGATGTAGTTTTACACATGTATTTGTAGATTTAGGATAATTATTTGCATAACTAAAGTAGTTATTTAATCATAAGTGAACAAACTATTTTGAATATGATGAAGTTTTGTATATGTATAACTGAAATAATTACGTAACTAAACATAACTTGAGGAATTATTTTGTATAATTATCATAAATGTTTAGTTCAAATCAATTCAGCACGCTCTTTTATTTACAAATTTGTTTCTAAGTCACTTTTGTTTTCATTTTGTTAGGACGTTATATATTTAACTTTATTTGTATTCTTCGATATTTACATCATTTTAATGGTTGTCCTGTTCACACACTCACTAATTCTATTCATACACTCTTTTTCATTTTATCTCTCTTTATATATATACAGATATGTGTATAGATAAATAGAGTATTATAGTAGAAGGGTATACCGATATTAACACCTTTAAAAAATATAAATATGGAATAATGGATTTTAACAATCCCAACTATTGTTCGTTGGCCGGCAATGGTTCCAACTTAAAAAAATTTCCACCAGCGGTCCTAGCTTTTCATATATTGGCCTTCAATGGACTCTAACTAACAGAACTCTAACGTCGTGAGTCACCGGAAAAACGCTTTTGGTCGGAAAACTCTTTTTGGCCACAAAACTCAACTTGTTCGTCTCAAACCTCTTTGTAACCTTATTACCTTTAGAAACCTTTTTCTAGTAAAATCCCCAATTATTAAGGTCGCCGGAAAAACTATTTTTCGCCGAAAAACTATTTTTTTGCCGGAAAACTTCTTTTTTGCCGGAAATGTCACTTTTTTGCCGAAATGTCAACTTTTAGCCGGAAAACTCAAAGTTTTCGTCCCAAACATGTTTGTAACTATAGACCGGACTTTTCGGAACCTTTTTTCCAACCAAAAACGTTTTTCCGATGATTAGAGACTAACAACATTAGATTTCTGTTAGTCAGAGTCCACTCAAGGCTAATATGTGAAAAAGTTGTAACCGCAATTTTTTAAAGTTAACTATTGCCGATCAACGTGCATAGTTAGATTATTAAAATCGTTTATTCCTACCAATATTTAATGTTTTTGGCTTTTACGCAACCCCACAAAACTGTCCATGTGTCCATGCGAGCGTAGGAGAGAGACTGAAACAATTATAAATTCAGCCGTTCACTTCCCATTCACACATCTTCACGGTCATTTCGGCCTGCAACTTCAGACATGAATTCGTCTTCTAGGTATTCACTCACGCTCAAATTCACGTTTTCTTTCATCAAACAATGCTATTCCATCAATTCACTGTATCATAATCAAATTCAACCTCAATCCATACATAAATCAATTCAAATCCACCGTTCTTCAACAGCGATCATATTGTTGCTGTCTAATTGTTATCAAATTTACAGGATGACGGAGAAAAAGGACAAAGCGATCGGCCACCCGGCGTTGAGTGATATCTGCGGCCGTGAAGTCGGTCATCTTTCCACCAGAAAATTCGCACACCGTCTCGCTGCTTCTGAGGTGTATAAATCTTTTTAGTTTTGCTGTGTGCTTCGTACTGATGTTTCAGTTAATTAGGTCATGAATGTGTGTATTTGCTTGTGTGTGTTTACAAGCAGGTTGATGACTCAGTTGTTCGATATGCAGATGTGTAAATAATGTGTGTTTGATTAAACCTGATTCTGTTATAGGGCACAGTTATTAGACACATTGCCTTTTAGATGTGTAAATATCGATTATACATAGTGTAGATGCGTAACTACCGATTATAGATAGTGTTTTTGTCACAAGGAGGTCTGTTCTTTTTCTTTTGTTTTTGGAACGAGATGTTATTGGCTGGTGATCTTTGGTGCAGAATATGTCTTCACTGCCAGTGTATGGAATATTTGCTCATTTTAACAAGGATTTTTTAATTTATGATTTTAATGTTTTAGTGGCGATAAATATTGATTTGCTTGATAATTACAATTCATTTGAAGTTTCTGTTTGTGCTAATAGATGAGGTCAATATCTGAGTGAGAATTGATATGGATTTGCAAATATATTTATGTTGGTAGTTGTTGCTTGTTTTGAACTTCTGTAGCGCCTAGAGAAATCGATATGGACTTTTCGCGTAAGGCGTAACGTATATCTATTTTCAAGAACTTTCCTTCTTAAATATTGTTCTGGGTACGTTATGCATATTGCTCGGTTTTGATAGTAATACTCACATTCATATTCCATATAGGGACTTTTCGACTGTATTCGAGTGGTTCATCTATGTACGAATTGCAGCATTGTCTATGCTTGATTACTTATTTTGATTGATTCACAAATTTGTTGTATTTATTCCCTTGCTTTATTAGATTGACAAAGAAGGCTATCATGTTGTATGATGCCTTACAGTTACGCACATTGCAACATCTAATTTTCTTACAACACTTTCATAATCATTTTCATGTTGAAGGATCTAGTCCTGAGACTTGATCTTGCAAGGAAGCTGGAAAAACATTCAGGATGTGTGAACACAGTGAGCTTTAATGCACATGGGGATATTTTGGTCTCTGGTTCAGATGACAGGAGAGTTGTACTTTGGGATTGGGAATCTGGGTCTATTAAACTATGTTTCGATTCTGGCCACACTATGAATATCTTCCAAGCAAAAATCATGCCAGAAACAGATGACCGAAGCGTTGTTACTTGTGCCGCTGATGGAGAGGTATGGATTTAACTTCATAATATTTGTTACTAATACTCTAATAGTCATATTTATGATAATGCTATTTTTCAGTTTATATAATTGGATGTACTTAATGTTTTGATTCTAGGTGAGGCATGCAACTATCTTAGAATGTGGAAAAGTGGAGACGAAATTGCTTGGAAGACATCAAGGAAGAGCTCATAAGCTAGCCAATGAACCTGCGAGTCCACACGTCTTCTATACGTGTGGTGAAGATGGATTGGTTCAACATGTTAGTGATCATAAAATCTCAATACTATATATTAAATTCCATATTCACTTCTTAAATAGTTATATATATATATATCACACACACATACAGGGAAGGGTTACCTTGAGAACGCTAAATATCGTGAGAACGAATGTAAAAAGTAAAAACCAATCAAAATCAGTTTTTTTAATACAAACTTCATTGTAACTAAAATACAACTTAAAAAAAAGAATTTAGTCTTTAAATAATTCATCTCTCCTTTCAAAATCACTCTTAATAATTTTTCACATGTGTAAATACAACAAATTTACACATATGTAAATGGCAAACTTACACGTGTAAATTTTCTTTATTTACGAATACATATAAATTAAACACGTAATTTAATATCTAATATTGTTTTCGAATAATAATGATAAGTGTAAAAAAATTGAATTTGAATTGTTTTTGCTCAAGTTCTCGCGGTTTTTTCATTCATTCTCACGGTTTACGCGATATTAAGCGTTCTCAAGATAACCCTCCCCTATATATGTGTGTGTGTGTATTAACGCATCCAATTTTTTTCCCAGTTTGATTTAAGGACAGGAGAAGCTACAGAACTTTTCACTTGCGAACCAGTGCAGGGTAGAATTTTCACACCTGTTGTTAATCTGAATGCAATAGCTATTGATCCAGTAAACCCTAATTTATTTGTGATCGCGGGATCAGATGAATTTACTAGATTATATGATAGAAGATACAGTTATGATGCGTCAGCTGGTTTTGGTAAACCTGTTGACCATTTCTGTCCCGAGCATTTATTAGGTGACGAGAATGTGGGAATTACAGGATTAGCCTTCTCGGATCAAAGTGAACTTTTAGTTTCATACTGCGAAGAGTTCATTTATCTTTTCTCTAAAGATATGGGATGGGGCAGCGATATAAACTCTGTTGTACATGATCATCATTCAACTGTTAATCCTGATTCAAAGATGGAAACTGATTCCAAACCAGGCCCGCAAGTGTTCAAAGGGCACCGGAATTGTTTGACGGTTAAGGGTGTTAGCTTCTTTGGAGCTAACGAGTATGTTGCAAGTGGGTCTGATTGTGGACGGATGTTTATTTGGAAGAAAAAAGATGCTAAAGTTGTACGCGTTATGGAAGCAGATAGAGAAGTTGTGAACTGTATTCAGCCTCATCCGCATACACTTATGCTTGCTAGCTGCGGCATTGACGAAGACATCAAAGTATGGACACCAACAGCACTTGAAAAAGCGCTTCCTCCATCAAATATCAACAGCGTATGTGTGTGTGTAACTGTGTGAGTATATAATATATATTTTTTAAAAATACTATTCAGTTTGTTATGTGTGTTTGTTTCCAGTGGAGGCCAGAGACCAATTTTTGGAGGGTGTCACCAGGAGATATGGCACTTGAATTGCTTGCATTGAGAAGTCAACAAATGAGCCCGGTGAGAAGGCCTAGTGAAGAAGGTGATACAATGGGGTTGATTGTAACTTTTGACTCCGACAGCTCAGATGGCGAAGATGAATACTTTCCTTAACTAGTTCAAGATTTGCGAGTGTACATAGAGCGTAGATAAGTCAGTTATAAGAAAAAGGGAAAGATGTGTCATGATGATTTCTTTCTGGCTGATCCTCAAAGTGATTATACATATACTTTTGGGCTAATTATGGTTGTTTCTGTTTCCTTTATGGCTTTTGTATATGATCGTGCTTGCCAGTAGGTTTAGTTCACTTTTTTGCTGTTGCCTTAGTTGGTCATTTACAATTTTAATGTCGTTCCGCTTTAGTTATCATCTAATAGTTGTTAAACGCCCATAGCCTTGTGGTTTAGTCGCATTGGTGATTGCCCTCCACAAATATGGTGTGGGTTCATATCCCTAAAAGTGCAGGTTGATTAGGTTATATTAGAAGTAAAAAAAATGTTATTAAAAAGAATCTCGATGTTAAACAAGTGCTTAAGCTGAGCTAGACTAGACTCTCAATGTTAGACAATAACGGGAGGATTAAGGATAGTCTCCCTAACAGTCAACATGTCTGGGCTTCCCGCTGGCAGCTCTCCTACCGCTGACGACTGGGGAGTTGGTCCACGTGGTACAACAGTATGTTAAACGCATCCTGAATCACTGTATCTTATCTTAAGTTGTTGATGATAACCAGATTTAGAGCCTTAAGGAAATACTATACCAAGTGTGACAGTAAGTCAAGAAAAGATAAGGTAACGCCAAACATCAAATGTAACGCACGTTGCAACTTTATTTTGTAGTACTCAAAGGAATATATTTTACAATTAACTACCTGATTGCCAAAACAAATTTAAGGAAATTAAAAAGACCAGATGTTTGCTTACTTTAAGTAACTACAATCTAAATGGTAGGCGAAATCCAAAGGGTGATTTGACTAATGCTTCATTTCGTGAAAAATTGTCACTTGTCAGGCTTGCCCGTTTGGGTCGGAGGTTTGTTTTTTGTTTGACCTTTTGCCCATTTGGGTTAGGGGTGTGTTCTAATGAAGTTTACTTTTCAAGAAAAACTTGTTAAGCTTGCCTTGAGGCCTTAGAAACTGTCTCAGTTTGCTATAGCGTTTAGCTGCACGTATAGATGATTTATAAGAACTTGCTAAGGGGAGTAACGTTGCTTTTTCCCTCTCTTTGTTATTTTGTGTGTGCTACTATAGTTTATTTACTACCATTATTCTTAGTAATTTGTATATGGTCTGCTGCTTTGATTCTCTAAGCCACATATTTGGATCACTACATTGTACTATACACGTCGAGAAAAGAGGTTTTATTTAGAATCAAGGGCCTAGATAGAACTTAGAAGATAGAACTTAAGAGGCTAGTATCTAATTTCTATCCTCTATGATAGAAGAAAAGGTTTGCTTTCCCATCCTCCTTACACCATACGGAGTGGAGAGGCATGAATATGTGGCAGCCACGTCAGCAACGGGCACTGTTAAAAAAACATGGAGTGAGAGGGGCATGAAAGTGGCATTGTTAAAAATTATTAAAAAAATAAATAAATAAACATCAACCAATAAAAACCAACCCAAACTACACCCACCAATCAAGGGCCTCCACATCACCAAACAAAAGCCCTCCGCGTCGGTGGAAAAACCCTCACCCACACCACCACGCCGCCCTCCACGCTATGTCCGGGGTGTTGTGCTCGGCGTGGACCAGCTTCCACACCAGTTTTCCATGCCACTCCGTATAGTCTTAAGACCCTACCACTAGCTATATGCTATGAGTGGTATTTTACCGGGCAAGTTTATTTGTCAATATTTTCTAAAACTGAGATCCACAATCCTAATCAGCATTCCTAATATCAAATCATAATTAGTAATTTGAACTCCCAAAATATAAATATCAAACAAGAAAATTAAACTCACAGAATAAACAACGTTTAAAACTAGTGGTTTGACATTTTCTGCTACATAGAAAATCAACTATAGGCAAAAGAATATGCAAGTTAAGAGCCATGTACTGTGTTTTTTATTCTCGAGGGGTCCAAAAATGTCATGGCAAAAAATGAGATCCCAGTAACTAAATGGTTTTCTACTCATGATATGGTCTAAAAGTTTAAACCAACCAACAATCTTTATAGTTGTAATCATTCTCGATCTCAAATCTGCGTAACAGATTTACTTATCTGCATCTTTTCTAGAAACCAACACATCAAAAGCGCCACAAACGACCTTGTTGCTTCTGCCCCTGCCTTCTCCTGAATCATCACAACACGTATCTTACGTTAGCGGTTAGTTAAAAACCCACAATTTGTTAAAAGTTGAAAAAAAAAACAGCTCAAATTTACCTCTGATGTTCTTTAGAACGTTCAATGAACTCTTTGGCTATATCATGCCCTTGATATGAAGCTAATACAGGTCGAATATCCTTAGGGCTATGACGTGCAACATCTGCAGTTAAAGGTAACCATAAATCCTAGCATCAAACTCAATTAAAAAATATCAAATAATATTATTTGAATATAAAATGAAGCGCTTACATTCAAGAAACGGTATAAGATCCAGAAGTGTCGTGTCATCAGCTTCACACTTCCATGGTTTTATTGCTACACAGTTCTTCGACTGAAGGCAACTCTCAAGTGCATTACCACTCACATACAAAACCTTTGCGGGATCTCTGTTAAGCTTTGACAAATCCTACAAAAAGGAGCAACATTTTCTGCTTCATATACTCCATCCACCACAAAAAAATTGAAACATTTATTGTCTAAAAACAATCATCGTAAACGTGCTTATTTTGGACCAAAACACGCTTTATTGATGAGTGAAGACTAGATTAGACAAGTTGAAATTATAGTCGAACCTATTTTATTAAGTAACTAGTATTTTGACCCGCCACAACGTGCGGCGGCATAAAACTTAAAGTAACTCAAACTTATACCGTCAAATATTTGACGCGACTCGTTTTGGAACAAGATTTACGTCAGAACGCAGAACTGGAAACGCACATGAAAATAAGCACAAAAACGTATTATATTTGACCTGATACATGACCAAGAAAATTTACGTCGAAATGTAAACCAACTTGGATTAATAACGAAACGTACTTATATATAAGACCGTAAGAAAAGTGTTTTTATGTTAAAAAAGGGTACCACGCGTTGTGGCGGGGTCGAAACGTAAAGTAACTCGAATTTAACAGCCTAGTGAAAACGTATGATATTTGACCCGACTTGTTTCCGAACAAAACGTAGACAAACCAAAAGCTTACATAAAAAAGCACAAAACCGTATTATATTTGACCCATGTACATAAAAATAAGCACGTAAAACTAGAGGGGGTCAAAATGACATTTTAAAAAGTTTTTAGAAAGCTGAGGGAGTGGAAGTGGCAATGCTAAAAGTTGGAGGGTTGAATACACAAAAAGAAAAAAAACTATGGGTTGGTGGCATTATTGTAAATTTAGCAAAGAAAAGAAATAAAAAGTAGAGGTTGTGTCGTAGGTACTATTCCTAAGACGCCCTCTTTTGTTGTATTAATAATAATAATGTGCAAGTCAGACATTGCACTTGTTGCACTTGAATGGTTATGGGTGAAGAATGATCACTAAGAGGGGTTCGGTTCATATGTAAATATTTTCACGGCCAATCACAGGTTCAGACCATCCTAAGCCACTAATGGAAACAAACCAGCCCATTTTGCCACCTCTACTAATGTCAATAGAAAATCTAAGTAAAAAGGGATCATACTGCTCAACACATACCATACAAGATAATGCATAACACAGGAAGATTAAATGTAACAACATACTCTATAGTGTTTCCCATCTTGATATCTAGTTGCAGCCCTTGATAGCCTATACCTAATGCAGTGTTTTTCATCCAATCTATCAACAATAGGATCAACATACTGTACACACAAGCAGAAGATAGTGATTGTCAATAATACAACCTCAAAGTAAGAGAGTGAAAGAGCAGTAATGGTAAATTGATTATTTACCATGGCCTGCTGATCAGAATACACTATTATTTCATAAAATTGAGCTAGGTGCTCCAAAAAGTCATCGACTCCTGGTCTTTTGAACGTTCTCCAACCTCGATCACGCTTTAGTCACATATATTGAATCAAAATGATGAAAACAGCCCTATATGTTAAAGTGCAAAATGAAATGATGAAATTTATTATATAGTTATATACCTTCCAATCAGAATATAGTAAAGTTTCGTTAAGGTCCAAAACCAAGGTAAATACGTGTTGTTCTAGTGGATGCAAATCTGGAAGAAGCATATCTGACGAGGGTTCAGTAAAACCCTACAAAAAGCAACCAAGATTACAAGATAAACAAATGGATGTGATGTAATCTGATTTGAAAAAGAGGTTAAAATGATGATAAATAAACTTGAAAGAAAATATACACACTCGAATATGTTCTTCTGTAGAAGCACGCAGATCCAAATAAAGCTCAGTTAACTTGGCAGGAACTGAAATAACGTGTAGCAAAACCAGAAACACAATAAGCAGATAAGCTAAAAATATAACAAGAAACAAGGTTTATAAAACTGGTAAATGTAATAATATTATATATAATGTGGATACTCATGTTTGACTCATGCATAAAAAATAACCAATCCCTCTACGATACCCATTGCAAATAAAAAATAAGAAGATCCACAATGTCATGAATTAAGTTCATGAAATAGAAAGTCAAGAATCAAGATATTGTTTTCAATGGTCAAGTGGCCCAACATAATCAAGATATGTGAAAATGTAGTTATAGCATCGAAAGAGTGCACTTAAAAGTTAAAACAGACCTGTCATTGCAGCTGATTTTAGCATAGGTTGAAAATTCTGCATTTATGATAAGTAAATACGTTAGAATATGTCACATTCCATGACCATAATATGATGTCTATGAAGATTTCAATAAACAGAAAGGTGATCTTCGTACTTATCAAATGCGTAGTTTAAAACGGCTCAATCAAGTAAAGAATAAAGATAATAGAATAAACAATTTGAGGAAGAAACTGACGCGAAATTGAAACATTAAGCTGTTTGCACAATTTTCAACTTTATGCGAAATCATACTCACATCAAAAGAAGAAAAATCAACGCCTCCAGAAATTTTTGCTGATGTGCGCAAAGCCTTGGTCTTCTCATCAACTTCTTCTAGAGTGTATGCTGACAAATGAGAAATATATCTGCATGTGAATATGGCATGAAGAGAAAAATAAGACAATACATAGTACTTATACTAAGTGTGTCCAGAGTGAACATCCACCTCATTCTATATTCCAAACAAGTCATCAACAGAATGATAAACTTGTGCCAAACAAGATATGTTATAAAAGACGTGGATAGGATACTAGCAAAGATTCAAATATTTTCTCTTTCCATTGAGTGAAAGATATGATTAAAAAAGTGGTATGCAAAATTTACTAACTACTAATCATTTAAGTTTTTGCAAGAATACTTGAAAATTTCTAAGATTCACTTGTCACGTGTGTAGAAGAATAGCACATACCATATGTCGCATAACTAGCAGTGGCAACACCTCCTGTAAGTGCCGCAATTAAAGTATACTTAAGAAAACTCCATGGTTTTCCACCTGCTCTGTCCACCACTGCACTTTCCAGTGGTGGTGGGATTGAAGATGTCGGCTGATTACAGATGATGGTCGAGGAGATGATCGGTTCACTAGGACCATTTGCAGAGACACTTGAATATGAACGAGGATTCTTGTTGCTCCTCTTCACAACAGAAAAAAATTGTCTAAATCGAGTAACCATCGACATTGATTCCTATATTGAAATCTTGGGACTTCAGTGTCAATACTTTATTCAAACCATTGCAAAATCGCTAGTTAATATTAATCCGATATCGTCAAACCATGTAGATTAGTTGTTCAATAAGTTGTGTGATGCACTGCTTTGTTCTAACCAATATACTCGATAAAAACTACAATCATAACCATAATCTTCTGAATCATAAAGTTATAAACAAACACCCAACGAAATTTCAAACATTCACATTTCTAATTCACTGTAATAAAATATACCATACCACACAATAACTACCATTAGCATTCACAAAACAATTTTACAAGCCTCTTTCTAAAACCCTAACTCCACATCTTCACACAAACAATAACCATTAAGCATCAATAAACATGTATGTTCAGAGATCATAACACAAAATGAAATTAAACATGATAAACATCACAACAACATTACGACGTTACAGTTATACGCAATATGCATCAAACTAAAGTACAATACATGTAGTACAATTATTCCGATCACGTATTTCATATTTTTATGGCTAGTTAATTTCTAAAACCCTAGATCAACGCTAAACCTCAAATGAAAAAAGTGGAGAAGAAAAAAATGAATTGGCGAGTGGTAGGTGGGAGAATATATACCTGTATGAATTGAGAGAATGAAGATCACCGCAGAGCCACCGTGAAGAGAAAACGCCGGCGGCTTGTTATAGAAAAGGTTGATACGGGTGCTTCTTTGGAAGAGTGGCGTTAGGCGCAAGCCAGGTTGGCAGTTCAATATTTAGCCCAAACGGCAGTTTGATACCTGTAGTCTTTGACCAAATTTGGCGTTTTTACCCTATTATAGAATGTAATAATAATAAACTTTTTATATTTTATGTTTTATATTTACGGGCTTATAAACCCATTTCTTATACGGAGTTGTATAATAGACTTGTTATATGATGAAAAAAATGAAAGCACAACATTATATAAAAAAATTACAAATAAATAATGGAGTTAAATGCATGATAGATTCATGTGATTTGCAGATATTGTAGAGTAAGTTTCAAGATTTCAATAATTACAAAGTTGGTGTCAATGGTTGCAATTTTGTACTTGGATTATCTTTATCATTAACTTGTGTTAAGTTTATAGTTAAGTTTCTGTGAAATGTCTAAATTACCCTAAACAATTAATATATATATATATATATATATAAAGATGAGCTCACCCTCATCTTCTCCATCCCCTCTCTCCCTCTCTCTCAATGTCAATACAAGTCAAATCAATCAAAACATGGATTCATCCATTTTCATTAACATTCGATTTCCATTTCACCACCACAATGATTCAAAAAAAAAAGACTAAACCATCTATCCATGAATCTAAACTAAAGTAGAAGGACTAATCCGTTATTTGTTTCATCGCCGCCAATATGCCAATATTGGCACTGATAGTACGTAAATGTAATTCGTTGTTTAAACAACTATTCAGAGTTCCTAGAGCTCTTTGTAAAGCTTGTTGGAAAACCCGTTGTCGGACTTGATTACTGGCCTTTTGCTGTTCAAAATTTATAGTTTCATTTTTGTAATTTTCTAGTTGTTCCAAAGTCTTATAAGTTGAATCAATCAAATTCAACTTTTCTCGCTCTATCTCAGAGTATCCATTCACGCGAAACTCATCTGCTTCTATTTCTACTTTCCGTAATCGAGCCCGGGCAATTGATCATATCACAAAGTTTCATCATAACAATATTCAATCACTACAAACTATATTTAATTTCATCAAGATGCACTAAAAAACTTGAATCTTAAATCTTCAAATTCACATCTACCAACCTACACCATCGCCCACAAAAACTTCATTTCATCATTACTAACAACCAAATCAGACGACTCACCATTATCCAACCAAACCTGGGACCTGCAAACCGGGCAACTGGGGCACCTTCGTCAACCACCTATCCACACATCAAGCATGAAAGACATGGTCACAAACAAGGTGCATCCGACAAATCTCCCATTCATTCAGATACTCCAAACAAATCGAACAATCATCGGATGCAGCGGCGATGGCGGAGAATTTGAACGACGGGATGTGGGCCTGAATGTCATGGAGGGAGAGGGAGGAGGCGCATGGGGTGATGGATCGTGTGAGGAGGCGACGACGAAGGTGGTGGAGGAGGATTGACAGTGGAGGTGGTGGTGGGTTGAAGGTGACGATGGAGGTGCTGAGTTGACGGTGGAGGTGGTGGGTTGAGGGTGGAGGTGGATGGTAGGGTTTTTTAGAGAGGGGCAAGACGGAGAAGATGAGCATGGGTGACCCATCTTTATATTTTCTTTATTTTTTAAATTACTCATGGGTAATCTAGTTATTTCATAGACATTAACTAAAAACTTAACTGAAGTTAGTGACAAGGATCACACGAGTGCAAATTAAAACTACTGAAACCAACTCTGTAATTATTGAAGTCTTGGGACCAACTCTACAGTATTTGCAAACCACAATGATCAACCAGGCATTTAACTCTAGATAATGTGTATAGTAGGAATTAAATAATAGAGTAAATTACTTTTTGAGTTCCTGAGTTCTATTGGTTTTAACTAACTGAGTATAAAATCAAAAAAATTAACTACCTGAGTACTTGGTTTTTCAATCCGTAATTATTTGTGTCCACCTGACAAACTCTGTTAAATTTTCTCACTCAAAATTTTTATTAAATAACCAAAATACCTTTATCCCCGTCTTCAACCCCCACCTTACCACCACCACCGCATCACCCATATTTTCAACCCCAACTCACCACCACAACCGTCTTTATCCACTACAAAAACAACCATGTGATAGTGTCTCCCTCCACAACAATTCAATCCATGTATTTAGCAAAAGAAACTCAACAATGGTTGTTTCCATTTCTGAACACAAATTCAGCCACGTCCTACCAGCTACAAATAAACCAAAACCCCCCTTTTCTTATTCCCTATTCTTCCTATACTCAACAATTCCTTCCGGCTGACATTGCCTTAAAGCAACCACAAACATATCAATTGCAAGTTACAACATTAATTAAATTCAAAGGTCAATTTACCATTGATAAGAAACCCAGGGTAGCTAGGCTTCCCCATAAACCCAGGGTGGTGTCGTCTGGAGTACACCTCACCATCTCTCTCGAAACCGCATCCCCTTCTTCTTGCTCGCCGGCGCCACCCTCTTCTTCGACAAGAATATGTGCAAGTGTAATCAAAATTCCAACCAAACCCTAGATTCAACCAAAACCCCTCTTTATCCAAGTTCATTATCACCATCTTCAGTGATCCTTGTCTTCACCTCCTTGGAATCCCACATCGCTGACCACCATCAAATTTGTTAAACTCCATCTTCATAGCCTCAAAAACCCCACCACCACCACTCTCATCATGACAATAATCCAAACACCCATTTAGATTTGAAATCCGCTCGTCAGAACCTCATTTCTTCTATGACTAGTCTGTAATAACAGTCCACCCCCCCCCCCCCCCCCCAAATTTCAAATTGAACCCTCGTGGTTACAAGAAGTGGAAGGTGACAATGTATTGTGGGGATGAAGTTGTTATGTGGTAAGATCTAGATTTGTAGAGGGGGATGGTGTTTAATGTTGAGTAGGTAGAGAAAGAGTTTAGGTTATATATTATTAATTTTATTATTTTTTATGTTAAATAGTAAGAGCATTTTTGATAGTGTTAGTAAGTTGGATTTAAATTGTTATAAAAAAGAAAATCAGGTACTCGGGTAGTTAAAACTTTTTATTTTCGACTCATGTAATTAAAACCACTAAAACACAATAACTTAAAAGTAATTTACCCTAATAATATGTGATGCTAACTATGTTTCGGTTTTTTAAATGCTAATAGCTAACTAAAAACAATAAAAGATAGATTTCAAATTCAAAGTTCTCGAAAGTTTGTTGTGATAATAAAAGAAATGTATCAATGATATAAATAAATTGAAATTTATTTTAATTCAAAAATTTCCATGCTGGGAAGTTTATTATCTTGAGAATGAATGTGGCTTTTGTAAGAAGATGAGTCACAAGGAAGAAATTTTTACAAGAAGAAAGGAGTTGTACTATTCTTGTATATTCATATAATTTTTTCGTATACTTGCAACAATTCACATCAGCCATTTTATGACTTAGAAACTTATTAGCCCATTTGTTCCTTTTCACAAGGAGGACAAAATTTCCTTTCTGTCATTTCCTTAAATTCTTTCCAATTCATGGCATAAGTCATATCACTTCCTTTTGCCTGAAGAATCGTGTTCCACCATTCTAATGCCTCATCTCTAAAGAGATTAGAAGCATACATTACCTTATCTTCTTCGACACATTTGTTAATCTTAAGAACAACTTCAGTCTTTCCAACCATCGCAGAGCAGCCATGGCTCCTCCACTGTCTGCGAATCAGCTGGTTTATAGGCTAGGAAATCCTTGTAAGTGCATCGAGAAGTCATTGCTTTCATTTTCTTAGGAATTGGAGCTTTGATAAAGATATCATTATCTTCATTGACATTATGACTAACGTCCTAGCTACGGTTACGTTTGCTACTCACAACCTTATTATTTTCTGTAGGCACAGGGTGTAACATCCGTCAAAATGGGCTACCTAAATCCGACCCGTTTTGAAACAAACTTTCGATAAATAAATGAGGATTTATTTATTTATTTATTTTATACGCTTATATATACGCTAGTAACAAAAGAAAATGCAACTCTAATGTAGAGGGGCCATTCGTGTATTGTTGGAACTTGGAGATTTTTATAATTCAAAGAATTAATAGATTAAAAAAATAAAAGAAAACAGAGACCGCAGGACTCGAACCCGGGTTTCCGCATTCAAACACAAATGAACCAACCACTACACCACTTTAACAATTGGTACACACTTCAGGATCACACGAATTAATTACATACCTTGCAGTAATCCTTCCTCTCAAAACAAGTTACCGCCCAAACTGTGACAGCGATGGAGTAGCTGTATTTCCAAGATTTTTGATGATTCAATCAAGATGGAGCTTCCATAGTTACGAAATCAGGAACCTGGACGCTATTTCCGAACGAATTCGGAGAGTACCCTTGTTCCTAAAATCGGAAGTTTTAAGGATTCTAAAAACAAGAAATCAAGAGACTTAATTTCAAACAATATTACTCTCACAAGCTCTGTACGTCACACCACTTCAAAAAAAACTCCCCTAGGTTACCTGCACTCTCGCCAGAAACTCAGACGCGACTGGAATCACCAAACTCGCCGGAATACGTCTAGAGTCCACGTCGCACGTGTTCGGAATATTTCTTGGTTGATATTATCCGGTTTGAAACACACAGAAACCGGTCGAGGTCACAGGGTCGAGTCCCAACACCGACATACTCGCTACGTTTTTAATAAACTAGTAATTGGATCAACGCAGTTTTAGTATAAGGGTAACTAATTTTGATATCAACAGGTTAGACACACAGCCCAGTTGGTTGGGCTGTGTGCAGGTAAACAAAAATGTCCAGTGTTCGAGTCCCGGCTCTGACCCATCGCTCTCCACCTTAAACCTTTTTATTTGTAAACCAGGGAATAAAGGGCTCGAAACACTGATAATGTAATTAAAATCCCATACTAAACAGGTTAGACACATAGCCTAGTTGATCGGGTTATGTGCACGTAAACGAGAGGTCTCAGGTTTGAGACCCGCCTCCTAAAATACAGTGGCACTTTTATCCTTTTTAATAAAAATCAACAGATGATGGAACCCAAGCTCTATATAAAAGAATTAAAAACTCAATACTAACCGGGTTAGACATGCAGCCTAGTGGAAGGGTTGCGTGCACGTAAACGGAAGGTCACGGGTTCGAACCAGGCAGGGCCGTTTTGGACGAATTTTTGGATAAAAATCTTAAAATTCATTTTTCTTTTAAGACCTTTAAAATTATATATTTAATCATTTTAGTTTCTTTTGTTTAGAATTCTTAATTAACCATTAACCAATTTAACTTAAACAATAGATAAACCACTTTAATTTTTAACACTCACGTAAATAAATAATTAAGTATTTAAATAAATAATCTGCGAACATAAGAATATTATTTAACGTAGTCGTTATATGAATATCTAGGATAATCGTTTCTTTCAGTCAGTTTCTCGATTTCTACTCGTGCGTCATTATACAAGGAATCGCAAACGCAACCACTGTGAGTGAATCTTACAATTCCCCCTTTTTTATTTACACGCTTTTTGGGTGTATCATGTGTCGAATTCCGTTATTACATTTTACTGAATTTAAATACGTGCAATTACCATTTTGTGATGTATACGTGTTATGTGTTAATTGTTGCTTGTCACTTGGTGCATTACTTCTATTTCAGTCATTACATTATTAAAAGCCGTCTGTTCCCCATTACCTATGAGCGGAACTCGACGTTGACAAAAATACGAGATCAGCTCCGTTTGATTGAGCTTAGATCTTGCAGCACACCATATTACTGTGCACACTTGTATACTATTGATTGGATTATTGTTTGAGGTTGTTTGTGGAAGTTGACATATGAAATACAAAATATTCACTTACACTGGTTAATGCACATTTTCTCAATAAAAGAATTAAACATATTATTTTTCTTAATAACAAAGAGATTCACTCACCAACTTTTGTTGACCCAAAATGTTCTTTTACACATGATACAGGTGAACAGTTTGAAGAATGGATCACTTAGGATTGGGCCGTAGAAGAATAAACATGTTATTTACTTTGATTTGAACTATGTTGTGATTTGTTGGGATATTGTGTTTGTGGGATTTCTTTTATTTAAATCAAAATAATAAATTTGAAACTTTAAAATAGTATGTCATAAGCTTTGATGAAAACCCAATCATGCCCGGTGACCTTATCCGCTGCGGGTCGGGGTGTGTGACAAATTGGTATCAGAGCCGATGACTATAGGGATATAGGATATGTTATAAGACCCCTTAGAGCCTATACTATAGTCAATTAGGATATATTTGCTTATATGTTAAATTGGTTATCTTCGAGCTTATGACATTCATTTATTTTACATTTTTAAATTTCTCTCACACATAATTGCATGCTAGCACTTTAATTGCTACCTGATTATGTGATACATACAACGTGTTATAGATTTTGTCAATACAACATACATATATATGTATACATTATCCTTATAATGCAAGTTCCTGTTTCCATTTACTTATACATTTTTTTCCTTTCTTTTTCCTTAAACATTTGTGATGTTTTGTTCTTAAATCTCATCAAAGTGAGTTCATACGACGGGCATGTAGTAACTGGAAGGGTTCAAGTATCGGTAGTCGGAACGTCCTGTCTAGGATTGGCATTCGTATAAATCCAAAGTAACGGACCAGTTTGCCTAACGTGGGAACAACTTAGGGAGCTTATGACAAGGCGATTTTGCCCAAGGAGTGAAATCAAGAAGTTGGAAGATGAATTCTACTTTTTGAAGCAAAAAGACGGGGATCATGTGATATACAACAAAAGGTTTCTCGAGTTAAGTCAGATGGTCCCGAACCTGTCCACCCCCCTTTACCGCCTTATAAAGCATTACATTCGGGGTCTTCCTTCGAAAATCCAAGATTCTATGATGAGCACCATACCGGCAACCTTGGAAGCTGTAATGGAACTAGCCACCGAGCTCACTGAGAACCACATTCGAAATGGAGATTTCGACAGTGTGAGTAACAAGACCTCGACTGAACCCCCCAAGCCAACCCAGACTGGATCTTCTTCTCGTTTCAATGCCAAGAGAAAGTGAAACGGGAAAAACTATGCTGTCACTCAAACCAACCAGCCAAACCCGTATAACCAACCCATCCAGGCAACCCCAATCACCCAAGTTGCTCCTCCTATCGCACCACTTAGGAGGCTGTATTCATGAACCTATATGAAGTGTAACCGATGCCAATATCACCATCCAGTTGAGAACCCATGCCCACACTGCACAGGGTATGGCCGAGGAGGCCATACAATTCAAACATGTCGTACTCTCCAAAGGCAGGCCCGAAATCAACACCAAGCCCAGCCCAATAACCAAATTGTGGCCAAGCCCCTTACCAACCACCTCCACTAATGTTACTACCTGCTAAAATCATAGCCCAGGCTTTTTACCAACCCAACTACCCTGTGATGCCTCAAATGAGGGCTTGTTATAATTGCGGTGATCCAACTCATTTCCGCAACACGTGCCCCCGTTTGGTGAACATAATCAACGCTTAGGCTCAAGCTAACCCTGTGAATCAAGCAAACCAAGCCAATCCACTAGCTAGGGGAAGAGCATTCAACATGAATGCCAACCAAGCCAGAGCAGACAACAATGTGGTTAACGGTACGTTTCCCATCAATGGTAGCTATGCGTCTATTTTATTTGACACGGGGGCGAATAAGAGTTTTGTGTTTCTAGAGTTTGAGTCTAATCTTGGGTTACCTCGGGTCGGTTTAGCCGAATCATTCACCGTAGAAGTAGCGATGGAGAACCTATTACATTGGATTCTATTATTCATGACTGCGCTCTCACTCTCAACGAGCACGATTTTACAATCGATCTCATCCCTATGAAATCGGGAAGCTTTGACGTCATCATTACATGAATTGGCTCAACCAAAACCATGCCGAAATTGTATGCTATGAAAAGTATATTCGGATTCCTCTTGTCGATGGCCAAACCCTTCGTATATTCGGTGAAACCTCATCCAAGGGGCTTAGGTTGATGTCGTGGATACAAGCCCGAAAGTACCTCCGCAAAGACTACATGGCATTTCTAGCCCTATTGTCAAGAAAGAAGGCAAGGAGAAGAAGCTTGAAGATATCCCTATCGTTAGAGATTTCCCCCAAGTTTTTCCAGACGACTTCTCGAGAATTCCTCCTATGCGAGAAGTCGAATTTCGAATCGATCTTGTACCTGGTGCCACCCCAGTTGCAAAATCTCCATATCGGCTGGCTCCCTTCGAAATGCAAGAGTTAGCTAGTCAAGTGCAAGAACTGATGAACAAAGGGTTCATTCGCCCTAGTTCCTCACCTTGGGTTGCACCTGTCCTTTTCGTCAAGAAGAAGGACGGAACTTTCCGAATATGCATAGACTACCGGGAGCTCAACAAACTAACCATCAAGAACCGTTACCCTTTACCTCGCCTCGATGATCTCTTAGATCAACTTCAGTGTGCGACATGTTTCTCAAAAATTGATCTTTGCTACGGCTACCATCAGCTTAGAGTACATGAAGAAGACATCCCAAAGACCGCATTCCGAACCTGCTACGACCACTATGAGTTCATGGTCATGCCCTTTGGTTTGACCAATGCTCCAGCTGTCTTCATGGATTTAATGAATAGAGTGTGCAAGCCCTATCTCGATCGTTTTGTTATTGTATTTATTGATGACATACTTATCTATTCTAAAACCAAGTCAGATCATGAGCGACATCTTCGGCTTATCCTAACAACCTTGAATACTGAAAAGCTTTACGCTAAGTTTTCAAAATGTGAATTCTGGTTGAAGGAAGTCCAATTCCTTGGTCATGTTGTCAACGACAGGGGAATTCACGTTGATCCAGGAAAAATCAAAGCAGTGAAAGAATGGCAGGCTCCACGCACCCCTACTGAAGTCAGATCATTCCTCAGCTTAGCGGGCTATTATCGGCGTTTTATTGCCAACTTTTCCCGCATTGCCTTACCACTTACAGATTTGACTCACAAGAGTAAACCCTTCGATTGGGTTCATTGGGGGGGGGGGGGGTAAGCTGGGGGTGCAGGTTGGTAGTTTGGGTAAAATTGAAAAGGGTCTCTCATGAGATCTTCAAAAGTCCAGTCGTTTGTCAACCATTCTTCAGCTAGGTTTTGTGGTGGTTGGTTAGGTAGGTTTGGTTCTAAGTTCATAGGTTCTTGGTTATTGGGTATTGGTGGCATATTCAAATCGATTTGGTTGGGTACTGGCCTGAACATTTCATAGTTTGACAGGCGCTGCTCTAGTTCTACCCAAGTTAGTGGTATGAGAGCTGGGTTGGAACTTTCTCCTACAGTTGGGTTTCCTGCAGGGTTTCCAGTTTGTTTGGTTGCTGTTTGGTTTTTCTTCTTCTTTTTGTTCCTTTTTACTTGCCAATCCAATCTTCTTTTTTCGGAGGTTTTTTATTGTCCGGTTGAGCATGAAATATCATTAGTTCGTCTGCATCGGCTTCGTATCTGGATTGTGTACCGGGTTGGTTCCCGATAGTGTCCATGCCATAATTATTAACGGATATGTTCTGAAAAGCTTCGACTATTCCTCTATCACTCATATTGTTAGCCAAAACAATAAAAACAACGAACTCCGAAAATCGAATAGATAATATTTAGTTAGCACCACAGTAATTACAGAAGTTATTTCATGTATTTTCTTACTACTAATTTTAAGTTTTTTCAAAATACTTAATTAGCTTAAAACAAATGGCTCTTATACACCTTCTGTCATGACCCGCGACCCTACTCTGGGCGGGAACCACGGGCAGATGCAAGTGGTATCGGTATTTATTAAAATTATTGCAGCGGAATTTTTATTAGCACCGAGTGTCGGGAAAAAATATCAGAGTTTTCAAAAACACCATAGTTCTCATTTCATAAAACGTGGGATGAAACCTGTAATTACGTAAAGGATTTTCATAGGGATAAAATCTTGATTACAAAACACGTTTTATTCAGCTTTTCATAGCTACTGATTTAAGCTTGAGTGCCTCATAGCACTTTTCCTTCATTTTACAGTAAATCACCTGAAACGCATTTTAAAATCATTTGGTCAGTGAAAAATACTGGTGAGTTCATTCAAATTTATAAAAAGACAGTATTGTAGTCACAACATTAAGATTTTTTATATTTGTTTATATCTTTTCATTATCCACAGTGCTTGTCACTTGCTCAGATTGGTGACTTTGGTCATATCACTATTGGCTAACCCGTTGTCCAATAGTGAAGATAATCAAGTAATGTATACAAAACCCCACATACTAGCTGTAATTTCATAATACAAAGACTTAATCATTGTAAATGCAACTTGGAAAACATTTAGGTTTTTGAAAGCATTTGAAAAAAGAGAATGACTCACTTTGTAAATACAAAGACTTAATCACTGTCGGGGCCATCCTGTCGCGGCCCGCGAGGAGCACAAAATCTTTAATTTTTTATTTTTCGTGTGGCGCGTTTTTTCGATCAGGGTTCTGTAACATTCGTCGAAAAACGGGTTTTCCAAACCCGCTTCGTTTAATAATCAAGTATTCAGTTATAAGATTTCGTTGGGTATTTATTGTTCAGATTATTTTAAATAGTACATAATTAATAAACATTTTAGAATTTAAAAACCATAATTGATAAATAATAATAATATGTGAATAAAAAATAAAATGGAGTTGTCGGGTCTCGAACCCAGGTCTCCCACAAAGACAAACACACACCACACCACTCCGCCACACACTTTCTTTTGTGACAAATACTGAAACAAATAATACTTATAATAAAAACCGAAAAGTCAAATCTGCAAATCAGCGCGCCCAGAACTCGCAATCACCGGAAAAACCTAAACTCCGCGATTTTGGCTGTTTTTCCTTTGACTGAAACGAGAGAAACTGATTTCGACATCAGTTATAACCGTTGCCGGCAATCAATTTAGTCAAAAACCGTCGGAAATCTTTAATCGCGATTGTTGACCTTAATTCAAACCCAAATCAACTGTTCCTCCTTATAAATACCCACTCCAACCTCCTGTAAATCTTTCGCTCAGAACCGCGCTCACTTCCTAAAGCTTTAGTCCACTCAGAACACGTCGCCGGAAACTCTCGCACTCGCCGGAATATCACCGGAGAACCGAAGCCTTACTCCTAATCGGTACAATCATCTAAACCTTTCTTGCTATCTCTTGATTAGTAACCTAATTGCTCAAAACAATAATCGAAACTGTTAAACAGTTCACTCAGCCGGAAATCGCAAATCAGAGCCGACGAAATCTTGCCGGAAATCTGAAGCAAACTCGTTGTTTTGGTATACCATATCACTTAATCTTCTTTCCATTTCAATCAAGTATAAGTTGTGGTCGATTAAACAGAACAGTCGGATTTCACTGTTCTGTATTTTTGTAAGTGAAGAAGATGAAGATGAAAATGTGTATTAGTATAATTAAAAACGGATATTTAACCGGGTTAGACACACAGTCCAGCGGTGGACTGTGTGCAAATACAATACACACGTCCCGAGTTCGAATCGCACATGTTACCGACTTTCTGAAATAAAACCAACGTTTTTAAAACCTATTCAGATCAATCCACAGAATGTATATAAGAGGAATATAATCCAGTAGTTAAGCGGATTAGACACACAGCCCAACTGGTGGGGCTGTGCGCACTCGAACCGGAGGTTCCGAGTTCGACTCCAGGTCTCTGCAACCGGTTCGGCCATATTAAATCATTTTTAATAAAAACTAAATAAGGTTAAAGTGAATTAGTATATATATATAATTAAAACAGAGAATATTTCGGGTTAGACACGTAGCTCAGTTGGTAGAGCTGCGTGCACACAAACGAAAGGTCCCGAGTTCGATCCCACGCGCCGCATAGAATAAACACAGTCTGACCGGTCAGACCCGGTCAACTGTCAGAAAGTCAACCCATTTTTTTATTATTTTTATTTATTTATTTAATTGAAAAATTATTTAAAAATACTTAAAAATAAGATTTTAAAGTTAGAAAATTTTATTAAACTCACAAAAATAAATCTAAAGATCCCACCAAAGAGCACTAATTAAAAATATTAATCTCAAATAAAATTTACTTATTTATCGAATCATTTCGTTATTATTTAGGTTAATTTTTCCCTCGTCGGTTGAATCATAAATTCGTGCGCATTCATCGTCGTCAAAGAACGCACCCACTGTGAGTGAATCTCTACCAATTCCCCGTTTTAATCATGTTTTGGGGTGTATCATGTGTCGTACAATTCTTTTATTTTATTTAAACACTTGTGCATACATCATATCCGTGATCAAATGTGTATCAATTGTTGTGTGAATTATATGTAGATTGGATTTATCATTTTCAGTGCACGCATTTCATTAGGCCCATCAGTTCCCCGTGGGATACGGGTTGAGCATCAGGAGCCTCATTAGATCGGCTCCATTTGATTGAGCCTTGATCTCACATACATCATCATTCATGTCATATGCTCATCCAAAGTGGTTTGTGATTGTTTATCTATATATGTTTGCTCACATGTGATTATTGCACGAATTTTCTTTATTAAATAAAACAAGAAATTAGTAAAAATGTTTTATCAAGGTTCACTCGCCAACTTTTGTTGACCCAAAATCTCCCCCGTTTTACACATGATACAGGTGATCCAGCTGAGACAGGAAACACTTAGGAAGGCCTAGAAGAATAAACAAGTTTATGCTTTGGAATAATTATGTAGTTTAATTTTCTTGTAATTGTATGAATTTTTGTTTTAGATATTTAAGTTTGTAATTTGAATTTAATAAATATGAAACATCTTAGTAAACATCATGAGCTTTGGTGATAACCCAATTATGCCCCGACTTTTATTCCGCTGCGGGTCGGGTTGTGACAGGTTCGTTCTAGGGTGTTTTTGGGTGTTGTTACAATATTACGGCTAGATTTGTAAGACCATGTTAGACTTTCGTTTGTTAAAGTCTTAATTTGTAATTAACTACACAAATGACCAAAATGTTTTGATTTGACACGATGATTTAGTTTTGATAAATTTATATATACTACATTCACATGGAGGGAAATAGTACTAGACAGTGGAGGGGAATAGTGCCAAACAGCTTCCTAGCACTTTCCCACTAGCCATAACAAATTACGATTTTTATCCCATCTTAGAATTACGATTTTACTACACATTTGTATTTATATATACTACATTTCACATGGAGGGGAATAGTGTCAGGCAGCTGCCTCACACTTCTCCATTTATTCAGAACAAATTACGATTTTACCCCAGTTTAGAATTACGATTTTGCCCCCAGTTCAAAATTACAGTCTTGCAATCGTTGTAAATTTTGACAAATTACGATTTTACCCCATACAAATTTACGATTTTGCCCCAGTTCGAAATTATAATTTTGCCATCATTGTAGCTTTTGACAAATTATGGTTTTACCCCAGTCAAACTTACGATTTCCCCCGGTTTAAAATTACAGTTTCACCATCGTTTTCGTTTTTTTGTTTGCAAACTTATGGTAGTGTTTTTTTAATTGGTTGACTCGATGTAATTTTTATTTGCTGTCGCTCATTGGTCATGACAAAGTACAATTTTGCCCGCAGTTTTAAACTACAGTCTTTTCATCATTTTCTAGCGGTACTATAATAGTGTTTATTTTATGCAGCCACCTGGCACTTCCCCATTGGCCCAAACAAATTACGATTTTGCCTAGTTTTGAATTATGATTTTGCCCCAGTTCAAAATTACGCTTTTGTCCCCAGTTCAAAATTACAGTTTTGCCATCGTTGTAGATATTGACAAATTACGATGTTACCCCCAATCAAAATTATGATTTTGCCCGTAGTTTAAAATTACAATCTTGCTATTGTTGTAGCTTTTGTAAATTACGATTTTACCCCAATCAAACTTACGACTACCCCCAGTTAAAAACTACATTCTTGTCATCGTTTTCGTTTTTTTTTCAAACCTATGGTAGTGTTTTGTTTTAATTGGTTGACTCAATGTAATTTTTATTTGTTAGCACTCACTAATTAGTCATGACAGATTATAGTTTTGGTTTGGCCCCTGGTTTAAATTGACAGTTTTCTAATCGTTTTAGTTTTTTTCTAGCAAAACTATGATAACGTTTTATTTAAATGGTGAAGAAATATTTAGCATAGCACCCCGCAACGCGGGCGGGGCGTTATGTAGTTTTTTACATATTTAACTATTTAATATTATTTTTATATATCTACAAATACTATGGAGGGGAATAGTAAGAGACAAATTGACTGACACTTTCCAATTGGTCCAATCAAATTACGATTTTGCCCGTTTAAATTTACAGCTTTGTCATTATTTTTTTTTTCTTCTCTTACTCAAATTACGATTTTGCCCATAGCTCAAATTTATAGTTTTGCTATTGTGTTTGTTTTTCCCTGTCAGATTACGATTTTGCCCCCAGTGTAAATTTGTTTTAGTGTTTTTTTAATCTATTGTAGTGTTTTGTTTCAATTGGTTGGCTCGATATAGTTTTTATTCGTGTCAAACGGTAGTTTTTCATTGTTTTAGTTTTTTTAGCAAAAGTGTGATAGCGTTTTGTTTTACTTGGTTGACTCGATGTAATTATTTTAAGTCAAACAACTGAAACACAAACGCACGTATTATGAGAAGAAAATATATTTAGCTTAGGTGTCCCCTTAACACGGATAGTACAAAACTACATCATATATAGTTCCAATCAAACAGTGAGAAAACAAATAATCATTCATCATGAAAAGGACATAGAAGTATTTTTTTTTAAATAACCAAACTTTTTCCAATTTAACTTATATATAAGTACGACGAAAATATCGTTATTAGTATCGAAAAAGAAAGAAAATAAAGTCATCTTTATTATTGGACTTTTTCAACAATCAATTCAAATTCAAAAAATCGGAAACCACTCAACTCCTTCGCTCCCTCCACTAATTTGTGTGACGTGACAAAATTTGATGGACCACAACAAAATAATCAAAAAAATATCTAGGAAAAAACTAAATTACATGTACTATGTTGTTTGGAATTGTATATATAATTGATAACTTTTATAATTTACAAATTTACATTTACTTATAATACTTTGTAACAATCGATACAATCTTTTCTTTAAATGTTTATTTTTAGGCTAAATTCACTCTTGTGTGTTACACACAAGATAGAGAATATAATTGTCTTTTCCACAATGGTTTAATCAAAAGGAAAAAACAACCCACTTTCTAGTATTCTCCCATAATCATCATTCAACCAATGAGTAGCAACCACTAATAAGACTATTAAAAACCGACTCACCGTACAGGGCTGTCTCTGAAAATCTTCAAAAATTTGTGGGCCCTTTACGAAGATAAAAAATGGACTCCTAAAATATACATTTTTAGAAAATATACAAATTTATTTAGAAATTAAATAAATAATCATTTTTAAACTAGATTTGAGAAGTAACTATGGTTCCCATTTTGATTTAATTTAACATAAAATTAGTTAATCAATGTCATTTGCATTTAATACATAGATAAAAAAACATTAAGAAAAAAGATCAACCAAAACTGAAGCTATCAATAATAGAACCCAAGTTCTACTTGCTAACAAATTGACATGGGAACTACCAGACCATGCGCCTCAGCATGTCATTTTCCAAATCAGTAATTATATATTTTAAGTTCTATAGTATAACTTCATTAAAAAAATTTCAGCCTCTCGGAGAGTTTGTGTAACATCCGTCGAAAAACGGGTTTTCAAAACCCGACTTCGTTTATCAATCAAATATCCAGTTATAATTTTCGTTGCGTATTTATAGTTGTTATTAATTTTAAACGATACATAATTAATAAATATATTATAATTTAAAAACCATAATTTAAAATTTCTAATAAATAAGGAATAAAAAAATATAATGTAGACGCCGGGTTTCGAACCCAGGTCACCACAAGCCAAAACACACAACACAGCACTCCGCCTTTGTGATAAACATTAAGACAAATAACACTTATAATAAAACCCGAAGGTCAAATCCGGACATCAGCGCGCCAGAACTCGCAATCACCGGAAAATCAGGCAATTCGCGATTTTGGCCAAATTCCTTTTGACTAAACCGCACAAATTAATGTCGACGTCGGTTATAACCGTTGCCGGCAGTCAATTTCCGTCATAACCGACGGAAATCTTCAATCGCGAGCCTTGACCAAATTCAAATCCAATTCAGCCTGTTTACACTATAAATACCCCCTTGAACACTCTGGAAATCCTTTCGCTCAGAACCACGATCGTTTCCGAAGCTTTATTTATCCCAAAACACGTCGCCGGAGATATTCTGCATTCGCCGGACTTTCACCGGAAAACCGAGACTTACTTCAAATCGGTAAAATTCTTGACTCTTTCATTTATAATCCATTATTCGGCATGTATTAACCTAAATCGTTCAACCAGAATCTGTTTCAGACAACGTTGCCAGAAATTCCAACATTCACCGGAAAATCACTGAAAATCCGAAGTCTCACTGTCGATCGGTACAATCATCTAAACCCTCTTGATATCTCTTGTTTAGTAACTTAATTGCACAACACATTGATCAAAACTGTTAATCGATTCACTCAGCCGGAAGTCACCAATAAGAGCCGACGACTCTTGCTGGAAATCTGAGAAAACATTCTGTTTTGGTACATTTCATTCAATAATCGTCTTTATCTATTTCATTCCAACCAATTATAAGCCTTAATGATCGATCTAAACAGAACTGTCGGACTTCACTGTTCTGAGTTTTATAAACGAAGAAGATGAAGTCAAGTGTAAGTATAAATATAATTAAAACTGGATATTCGAACGGGTTAGACACACAGTCCAGCGGTGGACTGTGTGCACAAACAATACGCACGTCCCGAGTTCGAATCGCACACGTACCGACTTTCAGAATTAAAACCAACATTTTTAGAACTGAATCAGAACAAGTCACAGGTTGTTTATAAGAATAATATAATCCATAAGTTAAACAGATTTGACACACAGCCCAACTGGTTGGGCTGTGCGAACTCGAACCGAAGGACCCGAGTTCGACTCCGGGTCCCTGCAACCGGTTCGGCCATATAAACCATTTTTAATAAAACCAAATAAGTTTAAAAATTAATTAGTATATAAATATAATTAAAACAGAGAATATTTCGGGTTAGACACGTAGCTCAGTTGGTAGAGCTGCGTGCACGTATACGAGAGGTCCCGAGTTCGAACCTCACTCAGCGCATAATTAAACACAGTCTGACGGTCAACGGTCAACGGTCAACAGGGTCAACGGTCAAAAGTCAATTTTTTTATTTTATTTATTTCTTTTTAGTTATTTATTTAATTAGAAAATTATTTAAAAATACTTAAAAACAAGATTATTAAGGTTAGAAAACTTCCTTAAACTCACAAAAATAATTCTAAAAATCCATTTAAGAACACTAATTAAAAATATTAATCTCAACCAAAATTTATTTATTTATCAAATCATTTTGTTATTATCTAGGTTAGTTCTTCCTCGTCAATCAAAATCATAAATTCGTGTGCCTTCATCATCATCAAAGAACGCACCCATTGTGAGTGAATCTCTATCAATTCCCCGTTTTAATCATGTTTTGGGGTGTATCATGTGTCGTTTATTCTTTATTATATTTAAACACTTGTGCATACATCATATCCGTGATCAAATGTGTATCAAATGTGTATCAATTGTTGTGTGGATTATATGTAGTTTGGATTTATCATTTTCAGTGCACGTATATCATTAGGCCCATCAGTTCCCCGTGGGAGACGGGTTGAGCATCAGGTGCCTCATAAGATCGGCTCCGTTTGATTGAGCCTTGATCTCACATTCATCATCATTCATATCATATACTCATTCAAAGTGGTTTGTGTTGTTTATTTATATATGTTTGCTCACATGTGATATTGCACAAATTTTCCATATTAAATAAAACAAGAAATTAATAACAATGTTTTATCAAGGTTCACTCGCCAACTTTTGTTGACCCAAAATATCCCCCGCTTTACACATGATACAGGTGATCCAGCTGAGGCAAGAAACACATAGGAAGGCCTAGAAGAATAAACCAGTTTAAGCTTTGGATTATTTACATAGTTTCATTTTCCTTGTAATTATATGAATTTTGATTTGGATATTTAAGTTGTAATTTGAATTTAATAAATATGAAACATTTTAGTAAACATCATGAGCTTTGGTGATAACCCAATTATGCCCCGACTCTTATTCCGCTGCGTGTCGGGGTGTGACAGATTGGTATCAGAGCCATGACTATAGGGATATAGGATAGGTTATTAGACCCTTAGAGCCTATACTATAGTTGATTAAAATTTTAAATTGTTTATGCGTTACATACAAAATTCATGATGTTTATATGCTTTATGTTTGTTTTTACACTCAATGTTATGCAAGCATGCTCACAATACATGTTATTATACAATGCTCATCATAAATCATATCCTCATAACATATCATATCCATGAGAGCACACACCTCACAATTCCCATGATTTTTGCAATGATTTTTGTGTTTTCAAATCACATCAAAGTGAGTTCTCATGAGGGCATGTAGTAACTGGAATGGTACGAGTACCGGTAGTCGGAACGTCCTGTCTAGGCTTGGCATTCGTATAAATCCAAAATAAAGGACCAGTTTGCCTACCTGGGGACTAACGATGAGAGTACGAAGGACCTATTAGGCCAAAGCATGCTATACCAAACGTCGTGTGAGCTAACCCCACTTTGAGTTGTCATTGTGTCTACACCTGGACACCCTCCTACGATACATCTCGCAGTTTTATTTCACGGTTTTCATTCGGGTGATGCGAGTGTTAATCCGCCAACTCCAATGTGAATCCTATCAAGCCCAATAGTCATTGGGGCCCACATGACTACACAGGCGATGGTATGGGGGACATTGGAGGCCCAAACATGAGCAAACCAAGACATCCTATTGATGTAGTTGCATTATTGTTAGTTATGTTATTTTTATTCTTTTAAAAACGACACATGACACCTAGAAACTTCTTAAACTCACAATCTTCCTGTGTATGTTCCTGTAGATGTCGGCTAGGCAACTACGTGGAGGTAGAAAGTCAGGAAGATCCAATGAACGCTTGGCCACACAAATTGCTAAACAAATGGCTGCAGTGCTTCCTGACATCGTAATTCAAGTTCAACAAGCTCTCACCGCAAATCCCATCAACCCTCCAAATCAAGAAGACCAGAGCGTCGCCAACCCTCCCTCCAAAAAGTGCTCCTACAAACACTTCAAATCTTGCGATCCCCCAAAGTATGAAGGGACCGAAGGTGTTACTGCTCTCCTTCACTGGTTTGAAGAAATGGAGAACACCTTCCTCAATTGTGATTGTCCCGAGGATCGCAAGGTACGTTATGCAACTGGAAGACTGTTTGGGGTAGCCCTTACCTGGTGGAACACGGAAAAGGGTAAACGAGGAGTTGAAGATGCCATGGCCTTAACATGGGAAGAGTTAAGGGAACTCATGACCAGACGCTTCTGTCCAAGAAGCGAAATCAAAAAGTTGGAAGATGAATTCCACGCGCTAAAACAAAAGGAAGGAGATCACACTTCCTATAACAAAAGATTTCTCGAACTAAACCAGATGATCCCTAATCTGTTCACCCCCGTGTACCGCTTGGTTGAACACTACATTCGAGGTCTTCCCTCGAAAATTCAAGACTCGGTTTTAAGCACTTCGCCTGCAACACTTGAAGCCACAATGAAACTAGCTACCGAACTTACTGAGAATCGCATCCGAAACGGCAAATTCAAGGATGAAAAGAAGAAAGCACCCACAGAGACCCCAACTACCAACCACTCGGTCTCCTCCTCAAGGTTTGCTTGTAAGAGGAAACGAAACAGCAAGAATTTTGCTGTCACTCAAACCAACCCTCCTATCACCGCTGCACCAATAACCCAATTTGCTCCTCCGACTGCACCATTTAAAAAGCCATACACCGGACACACCCAAAATGCAACCGTTGTCAGTACCATCACCCTCCCGAAACTCCTTGCCAACATTGCACCAGCTGTGGCCGTGCGGGTCACACCATTCAAACTTGTCGCACACTTCAACGAATGAACCGCAATCAAACCTCAACCCAAACCCACCATCAGATAGTGGGTCAAGCCCAACAACCCTTACTCCTACCATCTGCACAACACATAGCCCAAACCTACTACCAACCCAACTACCCCATGATGCAACCCATGCGAGCTTGTTACAACTGTGGAGACCCAAACCACTTTAGGAACACTTGTCCACGCTTGGTGAACATCATCCATGCCCAAGCTCAAGCGAACCCAGTAAACCAAGCTAACCAAGCTCCTCCACCTGCCAGAGGAAGAGCTTTCAACATCAATGCCAACCAAGCTAGGGCTGACAACAACGCGGTTAACGGTACATTTCATCATCAATGGTAGTTATGCATCCATGTCATTCGATACTGGCGCGGATAAGAGTTTTGTGTCCTTAGAATTCGAACCTATCCTCAACCAAACTCGTGATAACCTCATGGAATCTCTGAAGGTGGAAGTTGCTGACGGAAAGCCCGTTTCACTAAATTCTATTATACGAAATTGTACCCTCACTCTAAACGATCACGACTTTCTAGTTGACCTCATTCCTATGAAGTTGGGAAGTTTCGATGTTATAATCGGTATGGACTGGCTCAGCCAGCATCACGCTGAAGTAGTATGCCGCGAAAAGTTCATTCGCATACCCCTTGCAGACGGTCAGACTCTACGTATTTTTGGAGAAACCCCTTCGAAAGGACTCAAACTAATGTCCTGCCTTCAAGCCCGAAGATATCTCCGCAAGAACTATATCACATTCCTAACTCACGTCGTCAAAAAGGGAAACAAGGAAAAGAAACTCGAAGATATACCAGTGGTGAAGGAATTCCCACAAGTCTTTCCCGACGACATCTCATGACTCCCTCCTGTGAGAGAAGTCGAATTCCGCATCGATCTTGTACCTGGCGCTACACCAGTCGCAAAATCTCCTTATAGGCTAGCCCCATCCGAAATGCAAGAGCTGGCCAGTCAACTGCAAGAGCTGACTGACAAAGGATTCATACGTCCTAGCTCCTCGCCTTGGGGTGCACCTGTTCTCTTTGTGAAGAAGAAAGATGGAACGTTTCGCATGTGTATCGACTACAGAGAACTCAACAAGTTAACGGTTAAAAATCGCTACCCACTACCTCGCATCGATGACCTCCTAGACCAACTTCAAGGCGCCACCTGCTTTTCAAAAATCGACCTTCGTTCTGGTTATCATCAGCTCAGAGTACATGAAGAAGACGTCCCAAAGACCGCCTTCCGGACTCGTTATGGTCATTACGAATTCATGGTCATGCCATTCGGTTTAACCAACGCCCCCGCTGTATTCATGGATCTAATGAATAGGGTATGCAAACCCTACCATGACCGTTTCATCATAGTCTTCATCGACGATATCCTTATCTACTCCAAGTCTAAATCAGATCATGAACGACACCTTCGACTCATCCTTACACTTTTAAGGATTGAAAAGCTCTACGCTAAGTTCTCAAAATGCGAATTCTGGTTAGGAGAAGTACAATTCCTTGGACATGTCGTCAATGACAAGGGAATACATGTCGACCCTTAAAAAATCAAGGCAGTACAGGAATGGCAAGCGCCACGTACCCCTACCGAAGTAAGGTCATTTCTTGGTTTGGCTGGTTACTATCGCCGCTTCATTGCCAATTTTTCCTGTATTGCTGTACCACTCACGGCTTTGACTCATAAAGGAAAACCCTTCATATGGGGACCTAAACAAGAAGAAGCCTTCCAAACTCTAAAGCAAAAGCTTTGTGCCGCACCTATCCTCACACTACCTGAAGGTTGCGATGACTTTGTAGTATATTGCGACGCATCAGGGCAAGGGCTAGGCTGTGTATTAATGCAAAGAGGAAAAGTGATAGCCTATGCTTCTAGGCAACTCAAAGTTCATGAGAAGAATTACACCACCCACGACCTGGAACTTGGAGCCGTTGTGTTCGCTCTCAAGATATGGAGACATTACCTCTACGGTACCAAGTGTGAAATATACACTGACCACAAAAGTCTCCAACATATCTTCAACCAAAAGGAGTTGAATATGAGGCAACGAAGATGGGTCGAACTTCTTAACGACTACGACTGTGAAATTCGGTATCATCCTGGCAAGGCAAACGTGGTGGCTGATGCACTCAGTCGAAAAGGTTATGCGAACTCCATTCGTCTTCTATGTTCACAAATCATAACCGACATCAAAGATCGAATCCGAGCAGCTCAACATGTTTCTGTAACAGAAAATGACGTACGCGATGAGCTGTCATGTGGAGCTGAACTCAAAATCTAAACCAACTCCGACGGTATTCTATACTATTTAAATCGCATATGGATTCCCGATCGCGATAACCTTCGTGATTTCCTTATGAATGAGGCGCACAAAACACGATACTCTGTACACCCAGGAGCCGACAAGATGTATCAAGACCTACGATACACCTACTGGTGGCCTGGCATGAAAAAGGACATCTCTGTTTTTGTTTCCAAGTGCCTTACCTGTTCCAAAGTAAAGGCTGAACATCAAAGACCTTCAGGACTCCTAGTCCAACCCGAAATACCTGTATGGAAGTGGGAAAATATAACCATGGACTTCATTACTGGGTTACCTCACACCTCCAGTCACCATATGGGTAATCATTGATCGTCTTACAAAATCAGCTCACTTCATACCGATTCGCGAGGACTTCAAAAACGAGAAGTTAGCTTGTATCTACATCAGCGAGATCGTAAGCCGTCATGGTGTACCTTTAAGCATCATTTCAGACCGTGATGGTCGTTTCACTTCATGAACGTGGCGAGCCGTACAAACCGCCTTGGGTACACGATTAGATCTCAGTACCGCTTTTCATCCTCAAACTGATGGACAATCTGAACGCACCATCCAAACTCTTGAAGACATGCTTCGAGCATGTGTCATACATTTCATTCAATAATCGTCTTTATCTATTTCAATCCAACCAATTATAAGCCTTAATGATCGATCTAAACAGAACAGTCGGACTTCACTGTTCTGAGTTTTATAAACGAAGAAGATGAAGTCAAGTGTAAGTATAAATATAATTAAAACTGGATATTCGAACGGGTTAGACACACAGTCCAGCGGTGGACTGTGTGCACAAACAATACACACGTCCCGAGTTCGAATCGAACATGTACCGACTTACAGAATTAAAACCAACATTTTTAGAACTGAATCAGAACAAGTCACGGGTTGTTTATAAGAATAATATAATCCATAAGTTAAACAGATTTGACACACAGCCCAACTGGTTGGGCTGTGCGCACTCGAACCGAAGGACCCGAGTTCGACTCCGGGTACCTGCAACCGGTTCGGCCATATAAACCATTTTTAATAAAACCAAATAAGTTTAAAAATTAATTAGTATATAAATATAATTAAAACAGAGAATATTTCGGGTTAGACACGTAGCTCAGTTGGTAGAGCTGCGTGCACGTATACGAGAGGTCCCGAGTTCGAACCTCACTCAGCGCATAATTAAACACAGTCCGACCGGTCAACGGTCAACGGTCAACGGGTCAACGGTCAAAAGTCAAATTTTTTTATTTTATTTATTTCTTTTTAGTTATTTATTTAATTAGAAAATTATTTAAAAATACTTAAAAACAATATTATTAAGGTTAGAAAACTTCCTTAAACTTACAAAAATAATTCTAAAACTCTCATTTAAGAACACTAATTAAAAATATTAATCTTAACCAAAATTTATTTATTTATCAAATCATTTTGTTATTATCTAGGTTAGTTCTTCCTCGTCAATCAAAATCATAAATTCGTGCGCCTTCATCATCATCAAAGAACGCACCCATTGTGAGTGAATCTCTATCAATTCCCTGTTTTAATCATGTTTTGGCGTGTATCATGTGTCGTTTAATTCTTTATTATATTAAACACTTGTGCATACATCATATACGTGATCAAATGTGTATCAATTGTTGTGTGGATTATATGTAGTTTGGATTTATCATTTTCAGTGCAAGCATATCATTAGGCCCATCAGTTCCTCTTGGGAGACGGGTTGAGCATCAGGTGCCTCATAAGATCGGCTCCGTTTGATTGAGCTTTGATCTCACATTCATCATCATTCATATCATATACTCATTCAAAGTGGTTTGTGTTGTTTATTTATATATGTTTGCTCACATGTGATATTGCACAAATTTTCCATATTAAATAAAACAAGAAATTAATAACAATGTTTTATCAAGGTTCACTCGCCAACTTTTGTTGACCCAAAATATCCCCCGTTTTACACATGATACAGGTGATCCAGCTGAGGCAAGAAACACATAGGAAGGCCTAGAAGAATAAACCAGTTTAAGCTTTGGATTATTTATATAGTTTCATTTTTCTTGTAATTGTATGAATTTTGATTTGGATATTTAAGTTGTAATTTGAATTTAATAAATATGAAACATTTTAGTAAACATCATGAGCTTTGGTGATAACCCAATTATGCCCCGACTCTTATTCCACTGCGGGTCGGGGTGTGACAGTTTGGGCGCTGAGCTGTCACCCACCCTGCATCCCCTCCGGGCCGGGTCTGCCACCATACATCATCAAATAACCACACTACCTCTCTTATCATCTCCGACCACTCTGACACACACCTCCATTAAACCTCAAATCTAGTCTATACATTATCAAATAATGTAAAAGTATAAAGGGTGAGGTTATGTACATGTTGTCTATATCTAATTCACTAATCAACACCACATTGATTTTTAGGCAATGTGTAATGGTTTTTTTTTTTCACCGTCACGTCAAAAAGTCGTCACATCAGTATTACGCAGGCATGAGCTTTTACTTACCTCTTTTCACCTTTAGTGTGTGTTACTTTCGCAAGTTTTCACTACCCACTACGTATTAGAACAATATTTAAATCTAATAAAAAACAAAAATAGCATATGATTGATTTAAGTGAATGCGCTCACCATTCTTCTTTCTCTCATGTTGGTTAGGCAGCTCACCAAAGGGATTTTCACGCCCTTTTAAATGCCCTTAGGGGTGATATTTAACACTCTATACACCCAAAAAGTTATCACCTCATTTAAAGCATTAACCCATTACATATAATCTTAAGGTTAAGTCCATGTATGCTAGGCATCTGGGAGGACCAGGCACCTTTTATCTAATCTAAATAATTGTTTACCATCTACCCGTTTACAAATAAAGCCTCATATATAAGCACACCTATACAAATGAAACAATTGATATTAAATTGAGTGTTTGTAAACGTATCCCTCATGTATATTTGGTGGTTTCCATTAAAAAAATAATATCCTTTTCATATTGTAAATTTATGTATTCTATATTTTTTTTATTTATTGCCACTTGTACTGTATTTTAAAATGGGAAATTTTTATCAAAATAATTAAAATTGACCAAAAAAATTTCAAAACCAACATGAAAATTTACCCTAGTCAACCCATTTTCTCCGATCAAAAGACGTCACATTAGCTCTACTGATTTAGACGACTATGATTTAAAATACATTTCTTTTGCTATACGACTAAAAAAACACCAACTCAGCACCCACTTTTACATGCTAGCTAAGAGTAGAAAAAACTAAAATCATTCTATATTATATAGAAATCTTGGTTAAATACATCTACTTTTGGTAATTTTCCAATTCTAAATTATAATTTGTTTAACTTTTTAACGCCGATTTACAAAGTAAAACTACAACTGTAATAATTTAGATCATCAAAATTGAATTTCTTACCTCATTCCTATAATAACACTAAAATCACTATTTTATCTTTCTAATTTTAATTAAATAATACTTTTTTATACCTTTATCATTACATCTTCTTTTTCTTCAACTCACAACCACTTTAAAAAAATATTAATTAATAGAGGTAAACAATGTTCCGCTCGCTATATTTACAGATGAAGAGTAACATTTTATTTCCTCCTCTCACAATCACTTATAACCAACCATTTCTTATAACATAAATAACAAACTCACAAAAATATAGAGAAACCAATGTGAGAGCTTTCACATTGGAGCCTCTTTATTACATATTCCATATAATATAGAAAAATTAATAAAAACACCACTATATTAAAATCTTTATAATAGAGAACATTTTATAAAAACTAAAATACACCTCTATATTTAGAGGCTCAAATTAATCTTTTATTTTTTTTATAGGAACTAGAGTATTAGAGGTTCAAATTAACCCTTTATTTTTTATTGTGAATGTGAAAGAAAGAGAAAAAATATTATGAATGTTTAGGATAGAGAAAAAAAGTAATAAGATAAGTAATTATGAGTATAATAGATAAAGAGTTAGATGTGAAAGATTTGAAAAATATAAAAAAAAAGATAAAGATAAAGACTTTAATTTAAATCTTCTATACCTAATACTTAAAAATCTATAAAAAGTAATCTAAAAACATAAATACTTTTTGAAAGGTCTTTTAAGGCAGTTTAATAATCGAATTCTTAATTTCCTCACAACATTAAGATATCTCATCTCACATGTTGTCCTCCTGTCCTTTTTCAAGGCCCAAACCCTCGTTTATATATAAAATCAACACCCTCCTCAACCTCAAACCCTCCACACCTCTCATTCACACCACACCATCCCAATGGACACTCTCACTCTCGTCTGCACCGTCTCCCTCCTCGCCGCCGGCGGCCTCTACTGGTTCGTCTTCATCCTCGGATCCGCCGAACAAAAAGGCAAACGCGCAGTCAAGCTCTCCGGCGGCTCAATCGAACGCGAACACGTCCAAGAGAACTACAACCAGTACTGGTCCTTCTTCCGCAAACCTAAAGAAATCGAAAAGGCCGAAAACGTCCCCGCCTTTGTAGACACCTTCTACAACCTCGTAACCGATATTTACGAGTGGGGCTGGGGCCAATCTTCCATTTTTCCCCAGCAATCCCCGGTAAATCGAATCTTGAATCTACGAAAATCCATGAGCAGATGGCGGTAGATCTGATTAATGTTAAGCCTGGTCAAAAGATTCTAGATGCTGGGTGTGGTGTTGGGGGCCCGATGCGTGCAATTGCTGCGCATTCGGGTTGTAATGTTGTTGGGATTACTATAAATGAGTATCAGGTGAGCCGGGCCAAGGCTCATAATAAGAAAGCTGGGTTAGATCACTTATGTGATGTTGTTTGTGGGAATTTTCTTGAAATGCCTTTCGAGGATGAATCTTTTGATGGGGCGTACTCAATCGAGGCCACTTGTCATGCTCCCAAGCTGGAGGATGTGTACAGTGAGATTTTTAGGGTTTTGAAGCCCGGGGCGTTGTATGTTTCGTACGAGTGGGTTACGACTGAGTTGTACCGGGGTGAAGATCGGAGCATGTGGAGGTTATTCATGGGATTGAGAGAGGGGATGCGCTGCCTGGGTTGAGGAGTTATTCGGATATTGCTGAAGTGGCGAAGAAGGTCGGGTTTGAGGTGGTGAAAGAGAAGGATTTGGCGAAGCCTCCTGCTCGTCCGTGGTGGTCTAGGTTGAAGATGGGGCGGATCGCGTATTGGAGGAACCATATTTTGGTTATGGTGCTTGAGACTATCGGGATTGCACCCAAGGGGACCGTCGATGTTCATGAGATGCTGTTTAAGACTGCTGATTACCTCACTAGAGGGGGCGAAACAGGGATTTTTTCTCCGATGCATATGATTCTCTGCAAAAAGCCGGAGAAGTCGCAGGAGTCTTGATTGTTGTCGCTGAGGTTTATTCTCGATATTAATCGTTTGTGTGTTCTACGCGCACTCTGTTTATTATTTAGTATGATTTATCTGTTTTATTACTGTTTGATTTGCTGTGTTTAAATTAATCACTGCTTCTGTTAAGTGGGAAGAAAACTAGATTTTGCAGAAGTTGACATTGCCATAAGCTTATTCTCTAATCATAGTTGTGCCATTTTGTTATTCATGGTGTTTCCAATTGTTAAAGATAATAGTCTTTGTGGCATTAGTCTTTTCTAGCTTGGAGTTATATGATTGAATTTGTAGTCTTGTTTGTCCACATTAGATTCATGAAGTTCTTGATGTACCTCTAATAGTTTTTTTGGGATATAAAAGATTGTATTGTTTGGCCTCACAGCATCCAGCATCAGGGGAATTTATCATATTTTACTTGCGTTCATGTTATTGTGTGTCTGTTAAATTTGTAAGTGAATTATGGTGGTTTTGATTGAGTCTGTATATCTTATGGGTTTTTAGATTTGGTCATGTTATTGTGTGTCTGTAACAGATGTAAGCGATATATTTACGCGGGTTTGGTGATTTTGAGTCTGTTTATCTTATGGGGGGTTTCAGATTTGAACATGATAATCACATTGTAGATCTGATTAGGCTGGCATAGAGCTGTAAAACCAAAATGTCAGCAGTATGTTTGGAAAAAGATTAGGTTGAGGGAGATAGCCACGTGAGAAGTGAGCTCACAAGTTGGCAAGTAACGTGATGCTTTTGAATTGAATATACTAGTAGACTTTTAAACCTCACATGACAATGATTCCGATCCATAAGTGAGTTTGTCAGAGGTTTTGGTGGTCCTATGTGGTTCTTATGTCCAGCACTTAACCACTATGTGTTTCTTAAAGGTGCTTAAATGAAGAATTTTAATGACACCATTGTAAAAGACAGTAAGGATAAGTATATATTCATAGGTATTTTCTGAGAATCAACCATCTAAAATGATTGCGTTTTATATCAATTAATAATTAAAAAAAATTAAACCACTTAAACCCGTTGCCCCGTCATGTTGCGGTGTTCTGCATCCTGTTTGCAGACGTGTCGGGGCTTAGCGCCTCCGCAACACATACTCTAAAGTTGGATGCATTTTTGAAAAAGAAATAAACGTTAGGAGTAAATAATATTAACAAAACTTTAGTGAAGTTAGTAGATCAGATCAGATCAGATGAGATGAGAGCAGAGGTGATGAATGAATAGTTTATAGTTAGCAGCAGCATAAAGTGTGGCATGGTGTTGGTTTTGAATAGTATAATAATAATACTGAGTTTGCAGATTTCAAATCTCAATAAACAGTAGCTGCTAATGGATCCGACAAATATCATCTGTAATTAATTATTCTAACAAAGACAATGAATCTGTAGGCTGATTGTTCTTGCCGGCTGTTTTTTGTTTGTTTGTACAACGTTTTGTCATTGGATAATAATAATAATAATAATAATAATAATAATAATAATAATAATAATAATAATAATAATAATATATGATGATGATGATGATGATGGTGGTGGTGGTGGTGTGGTGGTGTGTGGTGGTGGTGGTGGTGGTAATGGGTGGTGGTGGTGTGGTGTGGTGCGGTGGTTGTCAGTGGTCGGGGCGGCTGGCTCGGCGCTCATCCTATTGACTGGAAAGTTCTACCTTTAACCGTTTTAATGCTCATCACTTTTTGTTTGTGGATTATGAACACTTCACCCCTTCAAGCACCTATCCACAATACGAAAATTGTTTCTTGATCTTCATCATAGATCGAGCATCATATCGAATTTAATTCTTGACCCTTCATCGATAATAATCTTGTCTCATGGATGGAGATGATTCTCCATTAATTGTCGTCATATTGATTTTGATGGATCATTGTCATTCAGAAAAGTCCTTTTCGTTCTTTCAACCTCGTTGAAAACGTTCTTTGGAACCTTAGATACAGAGATAGACAAACTCTTAAACTCCACAAGGCGACCTACAAATGACGATGTTTGCTTTTGCCCACAACTTTTTTCGGAAATATATTTTATTAAAAGTACTGGATCTGACCATGATAAAGTCACTAACCTCCTTGTTTGTTCATCCTGGTAATTTTTTTTACCACCGACATGAACATCATACATGCCGCTTCTGACAAAAATCTCTACAAGGACGACAGAAGGAGCGTCTGAACTCGAAATGATATTAGAGATTGGGGTCCAACTGTTATCTCTTTTCATGCCAAACTCTTGAGGTGGGTAGAGTGAGTACAATCATTTTAATTCCAAAAGGTTGGCCAGAAATCATCTCCAACATCATTCCTCCACTGTAGAGTATGGGTATCCCTATATTGGGTTTAATGTGATGGGCTTCGACCCGACCTAACTCGACACATTAGGGTCAAGTCAACCCACTCCCTCTAGTGAAAGAGAAGGTATTTTGGTTACTAGTAAAAATCTATAAATATAAATTTTAGGGAGTTATATTTACTTATTTATTATTGTTTTATATTTTTTATATGAAAATAAATTAATATGAATTTTTTTACTTATATATTTATTTGTTGTGAAAAAAAATCCGAAATCCGGATTTTTTTTAAATAATCCGGTTTGGATAATCCATTCCAGATGTTATAGAATCAAGTTTCATGGAACTTTGAACTGGTGATTTTCACAATCTAGTTGACCTTTGTTGTCCCCCTCTATCAACATGGTAGTGCTCAAAAAATTGGAGTGCATAATGAATAATCCTATATTGCCATAATCCCATATTTGCCAATATAATTTTAGAGTGATCAAAGCAACTATTCAAAATAATTCACTCCCCCTCAAAGAACGAAGAATAAATATGTTAATATTGTTGGATGTAGTTTCTTGGATTCCAATGAAGTTAATTTTATTTTCAAAGCATACTCTCTTAACCTACTTTAATTTTAACTCGCTCCCTACCTCTTAACGAAAAGCAATATTCATGGGATAACCTTGTGGCCTTCAACTATTCTTCGGACTTCGTCTTCTTTTCCAGCCATGTTGAATCATAGGATATATGTCCTCAACTTTCATGATTCAAACGGATGTCGTACTTTCTAATAAAGGAAGTAGAGTAGGAGCTGAAGATATTTGATTCATCGACTTCATAAAGGATTTGACCAGGGGAGCTACCCGATTACCCATTCTTGTTTCCAGGAGTTTTGAAACACCTGGTTTAGTTGGTTTTTCCCATAAACTATCTCAAAAGATATAGATGCAAGAATCAAGCAATTGGCAAGTGAAAGTACACCATGGCATTTTTTTTTATTTTTGATAATAATGGATGATACGCAAAGTCGACCTCAAAGATTGGTTGACCACTGAGTCCCTTGCCAAATGGTTTAAAAGATGTTCATATTACAATTTGAAGATGTGTGCAGAATAAAAGATAGTTTTTTATTATTGTAGGATAATATGATGGCGATCATGAGCTTAGAAAGATAGGTTCTACTTGCATATATTAACCTTAGTGTTTAGGTGATTATAATAAAACTAGGTGCTGAGCCAATGTGTTAACTTTAAACAGGCTCCTTAAAGATTATAAAATTGGTTTTATTTCGATATAAGATGGGTTAAATGTATCGAAACTATATGTATCCATTCACGATCATGGATGTACAATTTCTCCTTTCTTGGAAGGCTTAGTGACTTAAGAGGCACTAGGTAAATTATAAGAAAGAAAAGTTGCTTTCGATACTGGAAGCTGAAAAGCAAAACTTAGTAGATGTGACCAGATGTATCGACCTTTGTATTGATGAACATATCTTTCAAAACCTGAAGGTCTTCAAGATCTTTATATGATAGCTTCTAAAGGTAGGCCGATTAGCTTCACACATGTCAATTGTGATGAACTTAAGATACTTTCACGATTCCACACCAGGCTTAATTATTATGTAGGTCGCAGATTCCTAAGATGGAGAACTTGAAGCAGATATGGTCGTGTCACATTATTACCACTAACAAAAAAAACAATGACTCCCGTGTTGAAAGATATTATTGCGGTAGCTTTGTAAATCTTTCCTAAGCAATCTATTGCCATCACTGGATAATTTAAAGTTGAAAAATGTGGTTCCATTAAGGTGGTTTTTCAACAGAGACTTGGAAGTTGGAACATGTTTGTCAAATGGATGAGAATAGTAACAGATTAAGATACATTTCAGTGTACAGATTACATATAAAAAACACAGATAGTTCAAGATCAAGCTATAAAACTTCAGTTCTGAAACATCCACTTTGTACAATATATTTAACACATCCTAAATGATTGAGCGCATTTCAAGACGCGTCATAATTTAATCTTGAAATTTCAAGCCTCAGTTAGCTTAAGTACAATGAGACCAAAAACTGAGAAATGAGAACAAATTCACTTACCACAGTTGCAGGAGAATGTATGCCCAAAAATGGAACGATATCAACTTGCAACCAGTTCTCAACTACAGATCCCACCACAGCACCAGCCACCAGACCCCCTATGGTTATCACAGTAGCCTTACCTGAAGATAGTCACGTATTAAGGTTAAAATTCATCAACATAATGTTGTTTTTATTAAATAATAAATCTTCTCCACGAGTTTTGATACCTAGCTTAACATTTCGTTTGGTCATGAAATATAATGAAGCTCCAAAACTAGTTGCCAAAATAAGCCCGGGAACATCAGCACCCGAAAGCGAACCAACTGGAGTAGATGCACCATTAACATAAGTTAACACAGCTAGAGCTCCATAGACTCCTGCTTCAATCCCCAAATCACTAGCAGATGGTGTTTCTACTGAAACTAGTGGATTTTTAAAGGCGCCTTGTACCCACTGGGCATTGATCCCATTTGAGGAGTGTTTACAGGTTTAACATCTGCGTAACGAATGCTACTATTTACAACTTTCCCTGCTCTTCTTTGTGATAAGCTCTGCATCAGTAGTATGTCATATGCAGCCTCCACCTAGTAAAGAAATAAGAACTCTTTGTAAAACTGGAAGCATGTCCAACTCTTCATAAGCTCCCTTTTAGATAAACAACACCCCAATTTACTTATTTTTTAAAATAAACAATACAACAGTCTAAAACTCTAGTTGTTTACACACTTCAAAGCTTAAAAGTCAAATAGCAACATCAGCCAAGCCTGCAGATTAGTTACGAATTCGTATGCCTTCAACTCAAGGATAATCTAGCATTCATAATATCTAATCTCAACATCATAGATCTTTTTAAAACATATGACCCAACCAGTGTCCCTTTAAGTAAGCAGATATGAGTAATGGCGACCGATATGCATCATTTTCCCATCATTGACCTGACTGATGCTCTTATTTTTGCTTCAAATACCAGTCCCTCTTATGTGCATAAAAGGAGAAAACAACCAGCAGCAGCATCATCATCAAACACCAATATACCATAATCATCTTCAACAAACTTCATGCCCAAATTATCAAATTAAAGTTAAATTAGGTAAAATTCCCTAAAATATTTCCACAATCAAGTAAAAAGGTAAACAAATTTAAGTCAAATTAGGTCAACAATCCCTAGTTTCTATATCACATGTGATTCAATTAAACCTACCATTATCCACACCATAAATTCAATCCAAAATCCTTATACACAACTGTAACTTTCCAAAATTCAAATCAAATTAAGTAACAGAAGTTCAATATAAACCTGTGCAATTGACTCCTGGTCATCTTTACAAGAAGCTACAACCGAATTCTTAGCTCGAAGAATATCATCAAACGAAGCGCCCTCCGATACACCTAACAATGTCAAGGCTGTCTCAACGGACATCTCGAACGAGGAGTCGTCGGCGGCGGAGGAGCCACCGCCGGCAGCGAGGACGGTGAATGAGGTGCGGCGAGAGGAGGTGAGGAGGCGGTGGGATTTGAGTTGTTGTGTTGCGAGTGTGTGGTGTTGGGCGGAGGAGAAGGGCCGCGGTGAGGGCGGAAGCGGCCGGCGACGCCGAGAGAGGGACGGGTGGAAAGAGGAGTGGTAGCCATACGTGGAGGAAAATCGGTTGGTTGGTTGAGTGGGTTATGGGATTATTGTCGTATCGTGTGATGGGGGTGTGGGTTGCTTCCAAGCTTAAAATTGTTTTTCACATATCTCTTGTTTTGATAAATAACATAATAATACTTCTAATTATCAAATCAAACTAATTAATATTATAAAACCTTGTATTTCAATTTCTGTTCTACACTATACCACACTTTTTTTCTTATATTGGTATGTTTGTTTATTTGTTTTTCAAACTAAAATTTATCTGTTTGATTGTATTTTACTATGGTTTTATGGTATCGTTGCTGGTCCTGTTTTCGAGCTCGAACTAGGGCCCAAATTGAAATCGTCCTCGATAATTGTATATAGAAGTGGGGGGAAACTGGTTCACGAACCAAAACCAAATCGCTTCAGAAACTAAACCGCCAGTTTGGAATCAGTTTGAGATCTCCTCCATAAAACTTATTAAATTGAACTTAACCAGTTTGACATTGATTTTTTCCCTTTATAAACCGGTTCCAAACTTAACGGTTTAGCCAAAACCTGTGTTGGCCATTTTTTTTACCCAAATCTAACTGGATTGAGCGCAAAAACTTAATTGTACGTCTCTAATAGTATATGGTATATTCCATGATCTAGAAGTTTGAATAAGTTCAGTACTTGATCCAGCTGACCTGAATATGAATGAAAGTTGTGGAGTTACTTAGCTGAGTCCAAAGGATCTTGCATAATAATGTTGTAACCTCAAGATCTATAATATAGTTTTTAAAAGACTTTATTTTAATATTCAAAAGGAGCTAGCGGTGCAGCTTGTACTTTATTTTGATATAAATCAATATCAACATATTATCATCATCATACTTAGTAAATCTCACCTATAGCAAAGTTAAGATAGGATCTTAATAGGGTAAGATGTATACAGCCTTACCTTTACCCCGTAAGAATAGAGAGGCTGTTTCCAATGAGACCCCCGACTCGATAGTAATTTTGCATCAAGCCTTGGACATAAGGCACATAACACTCAGCAATTGGGACAAAAGCTGATTAGTGTATGTACCCCCTTGTCTTTTGGCTATCGACGTCACCACATGATCCATGATTAACCATTCCCCTCTTTTAACGTTATTTTCACGAAATTAGTAAAATAACATTAAAATTAGTGTACTTTCACTTTGGCCTCTGAGCGCCCACACGTATGCACATTATATGTGCATACCGCATAGGATTGGAAGTTGGACAAAGGCTTAATCTCATGATAACATTTATACAATTAATTTAAGTCGTTTTTTTTCTGTAGTTATTCTGTTAAGATTAAGCAATTAATTTAAGTCGTTTTTTTAACCAATATTGCATCGTTCATGTGTACGATTAATTTAAGTCCTTTTTTTGTAGTTCTGTTAAGATTAAGCAATTTAAGTGAGCTGCTCAAAAGTAGCAAATGTCATTACACATTTTGCATTCTATCTTTACAAAAGAGCTTTTTATAATACATATCAGTGGAATTCATTATTGGTCTTTGGGTTGTTTTTTTATTTTGGTTAAGTCAATGGACATAGCATCATTAACATTCCCTTAAATGTCCAAAATCATATATGGAAGAGCTCAGAACGAATCCTCCTTTGATGACAAGTTGTCACCCAATTTCACGAAAACCTCCATGCAAACAGATTATCTAGGATACTAGTTACAAATTTCAGTCTCGGTCCAACCAGAACAACAGAAACAGGTAACCAAAAGTGAACGATGGATGGCGGTCTAGTTCGGTTTGAACTCTTTTATGATTACCAGTTCCGGTCCTGTTGCAAGCCTACAAACAATGATCTTTGTGTCACTGACTTGTCTTAACGGATGTCGGGTGGCGTCCTTCACCTGTACAAACACTAGTATACCCTCACATGTATGATCTGTGTTTACTGCTTTCGTTATGTATTGGACTCATCAAGGGACGACCCACAACCTGACCACCATGGCGTCGAACGGTGACATGATTATACACTCTCATACTGTACTAAAATGTTGAGACAAGATAAACGAGAATGACCAGAAATTCACGCGTTTGGCTCATTCTTGATTCCTGAGTGGACCCAAACGGCCAAACCTTGCCCATTTGGCACGCAGGCATATATGATGAATATACGTCTCAACAAAGTAATCAATCAACTAAAAAATGCACATACAAATACCTAACAATTTCTGTGTTTTGCTCAAAGTTTCTGTTTAAAAACTACCAACGTACATTCACTTTTGACACGTTTTAGCCATACATTGTGCATCTGCGTCAATAGATGATGGGGTTTTTTTGTTCCATTTGGATCATTATAAAGGGTGTTTCAATAACAAGGAACCAAGCTAGCTCCCTGTCTATGTTCCAACACCAAATGAGTTCTTTTACCATACAACATCCGAGTCACTAAAGGATGGTTTTGTATCCCAATTGGATCATTATAAGGGGTGTTCGAATAGCATGCAACCAAACCACCCTTGAACGAATGCCAGCCTGTTAAGACGTGTTTCTTGAATCTTCATCGTAACTAAGATCAAAGACCGGTGAAGGACTACGGATAAAGAGAGCACATGCAAGAATAACACTTGCATTTAACATAACCTTTCAATTTTAAGAAGCTCTCTTTAACTTTTGATCACCTCCTAACCACCACCATCACCATAGTTGGTGGGCATTCAAATTTCAAATACGCCATCATCTTCATTTTCCAACTACAATCAGACACCAAATTCAACTTTCCCACACACACAAACATCATTAACCATACACACACAGCCACATTAGTTATTTAACGTTCATTTAGATAAAAGTAGATATCTAACCACCGGAAAACAAAACCTTAAGGTCATTGCAAATCTTGTATCTCTTGATTTTGGACAATCCAACTTAAAACAGTCAATAGTGACAAAAACATCAACAAAAAACATATTCTAGTAAGATGATCATAACAAGTAAAAACATAGTCTACTTCATCCAAATTGAAAGAGTTGACAGGAAACACAAAGACCAGAATTTGGATTTAACATATTCAAACAGTGGTGACAAGAACACAAAGCAAAAGCGCTTACCTTGTTAATTTGTAGAATTAAAAGTCGTCTTCATCTTCCTCAGCAATATGCTTAGCAAGCTCTTGTTCCTGTTGTTGCCTCTCTCTCCTCTTTTCAGCGCTTTCTTTTTCCTTATGCGAATTAGGAGGAAACCGAAGGGCCCGGACCGCCTCATTATGCATATTCAGGCAGAAAGCAATTCTCGAATTAAACGCCTGTTGAGGCTCATTTGTCGAGTAAATGTCACCAGTTTCCTTGGATACCATCCATCCATTAGCGTGATCTAGTGTTGCATCAATCGCGCCATCACGAATTGCCTTTGAGACAATGCTCTCCGCATCCGCCACAGGGTTAGGCGAATCCAGTCTCAGCTTCTTTGCCACGTCAGCAAGAGAGATACGTGAGTAAGAGATGCTGATGTTGCGGAGCCCGGTTCTTATCACATTGTGGCGCAGCCTCACGATCAAATTGTTAGTCCTGTCTGAGCTGAAAGTAGTGGAGAATTTCTCTGCTACGGTTTTAAACAACTCTAGGTCTCCAATTCTAACAGCCTAAAAAACAAGAAATTGTGGTTGAGAAAAATATAAATGGAAGTTGATGAAAAGTCAAAAACAGACTCACGTTAGTCAGCTCAAAGTACGGCCTCAAGGCCTTCTCCATGCCTTTTTGCATAAAAACGGTTCTTTCAGGGATCTCCCCAAGAAGTAAGCGGACAATCACAGCCCACTTGTTGCATTGAACTCTAAAACCAAGAGCAGCTACAGGTGCTTTACGAGCAGCTTGAAGAAGCGATTCCTTTGCGTCAGTGTACTCCAGCTGGATCGTCCTTATCTTCCCAAGGTAAAACAAGTACCGGCAAAACTGAAACAAATAATAAACACAAAATAATATTTCACATAATTGATTAAGGAATAATCATTGGTACAGCACATTAATTACCAAAAAAGTAATAAAAAAGATACTTGTCTGAAAGAATACCTGCTGATTCGAATGAGCTTCAAAACGTGGTGCCTTTGACCTCAGCTTTTCAGCTTGATCATACAGATTGTAAATAAGGTAGTTGCGAAGCAGCAGGTTGAGAAGTGTTTCCTGCATATTACAGCACCAGAAAAAATAATCATAAAATTAAACACAAGCTTTCTCGACAACCACGATCTGTGCAAAAATACAGAAACAAACCTGCCCTAATTCATCATGACGCAATGTAGCAACCCGGTGCAAAGCAAGAAGATTACTGCATAAAAATGAAAATATAGTAACTGGTTATATCCTATTTTACTTGGACGTCGATAAATAAAAAAGAAAACAGTACAGCACAGCAACGCACCCCCTGATTTCAGCAAGATCATCAGTAAGTTCATAGCTAAGAGAGTAATAGAAGTACAGCCTGGATGCCAGAACATCAATTGTTCTTCTGTTCAAGTTCTTTAAACGAGCAATGCTTGCTGAAGAACAAGCCTTAGCCTGCATAATGGAGTAAAGTGATGTTATGTAACCACCAATACACAAGATAATAAATAATAATAATGATAATACATGAAGATGCTGACCTCACTGTATTTTTTCTGGTCAATGAGGAATATGAGCACAAGCAAGTAGCAATAGATCTCGAGCTCTGATGAATGCTTCACAGTAGCTTGAGTAGCAGATGCTGCGGTATCCACTTCCATATCACTTTGATCATCCTTCACATACCATTAAAAAAGTTCAACCCATATCATACACCTCTTGTAAAAAAATATTTCATGAACCAAACATACATAAAGGTTAAAATAAGTTCCCTGAATATACATCAGCATATCCTTATTTGTAAACGAATCACTGAAGTTATAGAAACTAGTGCTGATAACATGAAAATGATGAGAAAATATGCTCCACACGATTCATGATTTATGATATGCATGAGCCTTTAAGTTCACTATCTTCACACCAAAAGAACTATAATAAGATTCAGATAACTCTGCACGCAAAATTATAGCGACTATGGGAATGGAATGAGTGACAGACTGTCAGTTTAAACCCTATCTTATGATTGGGTTTATTCTGAACAAAAAAAAACAAAACCATAAAGATTTCCCTAACAGTAACATCAACAGTAGCTGCAGCTGTTTGATCAGATCAGAAATCAAAGCCACTATTCGTTTGTATCAGCAATTTACAGCATTAAAAAGTAACATTACACAGGTGGCAGCAACGAAGCAGATCTGGACCTGAATCTCAGTTGTGTAATTGTATATGATTTAGTTTCCAAAATCAACTCTGTTGCACTGAATTGTAATCAGCCACAGAAGTTTATTTATGAAACCCTTGTTAGTAGCATTAATGTTCAATTTTCAACTTAAAAAGGTTTCTTCTAAGGTTTTCATGTTCGCTGTAGAAAACAAACAAAAAAGAACATAAAGATGCAGATCTGAAACAAACTCAGGTTCAAATACGTGGAAATATTTTTCATCTACTTTTCTAACCTTAAATCACTATTGTATAGATTTTCGAGAAGATCTTAAGGGGTACTGAGAAAAATCTACTGCAGGACGTGACACTTAGTATGTCCAACAAAGTTTGAACCACATAATCATGTTGTGTTCTGACCCAAAACCATAGTATTTCCTTATTATGAGCATTAGCAATTACCAGACTTGTCATTATTGCTAATGTTTCCTCATAAGTTGTATGCTACTATATAATTGATGAATTGCTGGTCATCAGCAGACTACCCTCCTAAGTAAGTGGACCGCAGTTTCTGAGGAGGCTGAGTTCACTTATAAGTTATACAATTGGACTGGCGTTTGGTTCTTAAAATTCAGTGCTCAAACACAGACAAAGCAAACTGAAGAACCAAAGATGGAGAAGAGTTCTTATGATTGCTAGTCAGTAGTAGTCACACAGTTTACAAGAATTAGAGAGGAGAGAAAATGGAGGAACGAGTTTCATTTAATCTGCCTACCACCTACATTGCTTCACTTATTTATTGCTAAGCACGTGACTTATTTCACTCACTAACCAACTTAACCATCACTAACTATAATTGATCGAAACCAACTCACTTAGTTACCAACTGAAATAGACACACATCAATCTGAGGACCTGAATTAACAGTTTGTTGTAGGTAGGTGTTTAAGATTAAAGATTCAATAGCCAAGCACCAAGCCAGACACCTTGAACTCAATTAGCCTTTCTAGTAAATTGGTACAAACAACTTATACCACTTGACTATGCAGAACTGGAAACCCCTGCCCACTTGACTTATTTGACTTACTAACCGACTTAATTAACACTAACTCACTCTAATTTATCCAACCCAACTCACTAAACTACTATAAGAAATAGACATAATCAGAATCTGAATTTCTAGATGGGTGGCTAGGGGTTCATCAGTAGTTCTAGTAGACTTGGTACATGCGTTCAGTCTTATGGGTTAAGTTGTAATTAATATGTGCATCAGCATACACCCTGAAGTTGACAAAACACGTAAATCCAACGATTTTGAACATTTACAATCCCATCGCATATACATTTTCCTGTGAGTTTATAGCAAAGGCATTTAAACAAAAGAAGCTAACCTTAGGGAGATATGAAGTTAGCCGCGAGTGTGCTTCCGATCCAGGAGCAAGAGCGAAACAGAGGAACGAAGAAATCACCGAAGCCTTCAACTTCCTCCTCAATGCAATCGTCAGCCTAACCGCCCTCAAAATCCGACGAACTTCACGAGCATAAGCTCCAGTCTCAATCAGCGCAGCAATTTCTTTCAAATCTGAATGTCAATTTCACATAGATTCATACAGTAAATCCAAACTTTTCAATCACTAATATTTCACATTCATCATATTCACCATAACAGTAAACAAAACAAGCACCAGCACTACTTCATACAATTAAAAATTAACAAGCATTTTCAACATCAATTGTTCATCAATACAAATTCAACCAAATCTCATCAGAAAATAGATGTATATAACTATATATACATAAATGTTAGAACAAAAACAAGCAAAACATTAACGATTCTTACGCTGTAACACAGGAGTGGCGGATGACGTAGAATTCGAAGGAGCTGCTGCAACGACTTGCTGTTCTTTCATCTCAACATCCTGAGTCATTTTTTCTGTAAAATTGCAATCAAGTTATTTGAAAGTGAAATCGATGAGAAAATAATAAGATCACGGAGGTCGATTGTAACCCTAATATTAAGATTACCTGAACGGAAGATCGTGTTGGAATCGAACGATGATTATAAAGCTTTAGAGAGTAGAGGTTAGGGCAGCTTTTGCCCCAAGTTAAGTCTATCAGTCTCGTTTACAACTTTCAACACTTTCACTTTTGGTCCCTAATTTTTAAGAAAATACATATTCGGACCACAACAGTATTTCATCTGAAGTTTTAAACCGACCGAGTGGTAGATTTTGTATATTTGATTTGATTCAATTCTTAGATGATTAAACTATAATTTTCTAGCATTATGCTATGTGTAAAAATACTGAGGATGGCGGGTATGAGCTGGTGTCCATTCATCTCAGCCATTAACAACTAATAACGACTATTTCTCTTATTGCTCAGATGTCATTGATCTATCACTAGCCAATAACTAGTGTTATTAATAGAAAGTGTGGGGTCCGTGTTATCAACCAATCATTTTTTTTGTATTATTTCTCTCTTTTTTCATTTAGTGAGCTTATTCCATTATATTGGGTTATTAAGAAGAGTCAATCAAACCCCTAAAGGCTCTACTCCATAACCATCTTTCTAAGAAATGTTAGAATTTTATTTATTTGATTAAGTTGTTTATGTCCCTCTCAAACTAAATTCAAAACTCTACTAAGGAGTGACACTCGATTTTTTGTCGAATTTATTTATTTGATAAAGTTCTTTAGAGCCGAGAGTCTCTCTAAACAACTTTATTCAGTTTACAAATATCTTTGTTTCTGTTCTCTTGTGTATTTGATAAAGTTGTTTAGAGTTGAGAGTCTTTCTAAACAACTTTATTTAATTTACAAATATTTTGTTACTATTCTCTTATATTGCTTGGTAACTTGTATAGATTTTGTATAGGGATAGCAATAAATAGATGGGTTGAGATGAGTGCTTGTAATTTCGGTCACATAATCAATTATGAAATTGTGTCTCGTACCTGATTTGATATACATAGGTTATGTGTGCATTTTTAACAATTATAAATCCAAAGATTTACCTAGCTTGTTAAAATTTTCTCAATGTTATTTCTATAAAGTTATTGTTTTTTAACAATTATAACATAATCCAAATGTGATAAACCACATACTATTATTACATAGTACAATAAAAAACGAAAAGCAAAAAGACATGCATGGTTTGGACAAGACGTGTATGCATATTTTTCGAATAATTTTTGTTAGTGTCATACCCGAATATATGTTAGGGTAAGGTTCATATACATAGTCTCCTATAAATAGAAAGTCGGTAAAGAGTATCAAACGCAGTCCGGTTGAACTCATTTAAGTGGTATTAGAATTGTCTCGTCGAATCATATGATACGTGATTTTAGGTTTTCGCTTTTAGATTTTTAGTTTGTAAATTTTAGAATTTTTGTTTAGATCACTGGGTCTTTTTATTTAGCATTGTGTCTTTTCGTTATTTGCGATTCTCATTGTGTCTTTTTTTCTCGATATTGTGTTATATTTTTTGATCCGTTAGTGTTTTTTAACCTTTTGTAGATTTACAAGATTTTATGGAATAACTTTACCCATGTTCTAAATGTTTTGATTTCCCATTAAGATTGGTTTTGTTTTTTTTCATCGAGATTCATATTTCTAATCTTTCGCTTAAATTTCTCTTCTAGCTTTTTTCAAGGTATTGAGGTTTTTTTCCCTTTATTGGCATTTTATGATTTTATGGTCATATCTATGTTGATTTAGCAAGGAAATTATATGCTTATTAAGTAAATTTGATATTAATTTACTTAAGTGAATGGCACCTCAGGTGTGATATCACATATCGGTTGTGAAGGAGAACAAAGGCTTCCTTATAAGGGACTGTATACCTTCACCATCATGACGCGTTTTAAAACCCGTAAGGGCGGGCATTGAGGGCGTGTTAGCTGCCAAAGCGACAATATCCTGGTGCAGTTATGATGGGCTGTTACATCGGCACATTCCTTCGTTATATATCCCCGCAATAATCATCCTTGCCAAATAGTTATTATGGTTGCATATTGGGTCAGAACCAATAAAGCCCAAGCAACACAATATTAATGGACTTGTTGGGTTGACTCAACTTATAACAACCAGGCCCACTAAGGTTGAATTTCCCTCCTCAATAAATAGAGATGTCACTTCTTCACTAGACATCATCCCATTTGTCTCGGGAACATAACTAACGCATCTCATAACTTCTCGCACTTTCGAACCAAGTTCTCCTTCTTCATGATGCTAAGGAAATAACCTTGGAGTTGTTGATTACCTGCCTAACAAAGCAAGTTCATGATGGTGAGGCACCCTATCAGCCGCTTGTAGCTAGGGTTGCAAAAAACCCTAATTAACCGATCCCGTAACCGAATTAACCGAAAAACCAAACCAAAATAGGTCGATTAGTGATTTCTTGAAAACCGATATTCATGGGTCGGTTTGGTTTTCCATTGTTCCATAACCACTATAACCGAAGTAACCCACATGTTAGTATAGTCACGGTTAACCGAACTGTATAACTGACCCACTTACATAACCAATCATATTTTATGGTTGAACGTTTGTTCGAACTTGTGGATTTTATCATACCGTTTTGGTTTACTATTTGTTTGAATTTATGGACTGTGCCATATCGTTTAGTTTGAATATTTGGTATTAATATTATCGCTTTTATGTATTTTTAATGCTATAGTTAAAATATCAAGCCTAAACTTTTAGGCCCAAATAATGTCCAATTAAAATTTTGATTTAGCTATGCCCAAATTCACGGTTAACTAACCACTATGACCATCAAAACCGATTTACCATAACCACCATAATCGGTTGGTTATGGATATGATTTTCCATTTATCGACATCTCGGTAACGGTAATGGTTTTAGGCCAAAACCGACCCATGCACACCCTTACTTGTAGTTACGCTGGTCCTTACCACTAGCTCCAATTACTAAAGAAATCAGTTTCATATTGCTACAACACCATATCATCTGCTTGCAGCTAAGCCAGGATTGTCTGAGTAACTAGTTAGCAATTTCCTCATCATTAGTTATGATTGGTGTCGCGTTGTAACATTTGTGTAAAACGGGTTCCAAAACCTGCTCCATTTAAGATTTCAAGTATTTATAAAATGTTTCGTTACACATTTAATTATTTTATAATTGGTGTTAATTAATTTTCATGGTTAATAAATAAACTATATAATTAGAATATTAAATAAATAAAAAGTAAAATAACAATATTATTAATGAGCCTAAAAATATATATATACATATAGGAGGTAACCGGGTTCGAACACTGGGTCTCCAACAAGCTCACACACACCAACATACCATATGTTCTAAACTGAAAACAATTAAATGTTATACGCGCACGAAATTTTAAACCTGCAAATTTGAAACTTCAAAACCTGTAACTGCCATATGATCAATCAAGCTTAAATTACGATTTCGGTTATGAAATCATGTATAACCGAATCTCAAACATCAGTTACGATCTTAAAAATCGAAATCAAATTTCAATGATTGATAATTGAAATCGAAAGAATCATTTAACGTGAAACCGAATTTCTTAATTGTTGGATGCACTATAAATACACACTTCAACCTTCATCAGAACTCGTTCAAACACTCTCACACTCCTACTAAACTTTCTCTGAAGTCGTCTCCGCTAGTCGCCGGAATCATCAGTTGTTCGCCGGAAAAGTTCGAACCGGAAAACCGGATCACTCCAATAAAACGGTACAATTGCCTTAATCCTTCTTCCATCGTTTGTTTAATATGTTATAATCATAAAACGAATAATCAAAATGATATTCGTGACTGCCAGTCGAGATCAGGTTCTAGGTTTTGGTTTAGGAAGAAGATGAAGTGTAGTTAGAGTATAAGTATAATTAAAATCATAAATCTAACCGGGTTAGACACACAGTCCAGTGGTGGACTGTGTGCAATGCAATAAGAGATACCCGGGTTCGAGTCTCATGCATGTCCGACTTTCTGAAATAAAAACTATTTTTTCAAACCTCACACAGATCACCTTTCAACATGTATTTAAATATAATATAATACAATTCAATGTATAAACGAGTTAGACACACAAGCCCAACTGGTTGGGCTGTGTGCACACGAACTGAAGGTCTCGAGTTCGATTATGGATACTGAAACCAGTTTTTGGCAAAATATTAAACCCTTTTTAATAAAAACAAAATAAGGTTTAAGTTAAATAGTATGTATATGTAATTAAAATCAGAATTATTTCAGGTTAGACACGTAGCTCAGTTGGTAGAGCTGCATGCACGTATATGAGAGGTCACGAATTCGAACCTCACATGATGCCTATAATACAAAAATCAAAGTGGTCCAACCGGTCAACCCTATAAAAGTGTATATTTTTTAATAACTATTTTTCTTTATTATTTTAATTAAAAATAATTTAAAAATACTTAAAAATAAGATTTTTAAGTTTTAAAAATTGTAATAAATACCACAAAAATAAATCTTAAAATCTAATAAAAAGCATTAATAGAAATGTTAATCTCAAATAAAAATTTATTTATTTATCGTATTATTACGTTATTATTTAGTTAGTTTCTCTCGTCGGGTAAAACCTAAATCGTACGTCATCGCTGTCAATTCCAAGGAACGCACCCACTGTGAGTGAATCCTTACAACTCCCATTTTTATTCATGTTTTGGGGTGTATCATGTGTCATTTATATATTTTGTTAATCCAAACACTTGTGCTATTACCATTATATGATCTAACGTGTTATGTAATGTTATTTGTTATATCGTTGCTTACATTTTTTCAGTTGTGTGCAATCATTCATATGAGGCCCATCAGTTTCTCGTTGGATACGAGTTGAGTATCGCGTGCCTCGTTAGATCGACTCCGTTTGATTGAGTCTTGATCTCATTGTTCATCATTTGTCATGCTTGTGTGTACATGGATTGATATTATGTGGTTTGTGGTTAGATTTACAAGTGCGTATACTCATATTTGGTTTATGCACATTTATATTTAAATAACCAATATAACTATTTCTTTCAAATGTTTAAATTAGATTCACTCGCCAATTTTTGTTGACCCAAAACCTATTTTTACACATGATACAGGTGGACAGGTCGAAGCAAGGAACATATAGGAAATTGCCTTAGAAGAAAAATAAAGAAGTCAGAATGCTGTGTTTAAAACATATTGTGCTTGTATGAATACGTGTTTGTTGAAATTTATTCTTTAATTGGAAATAATAAATATGAAACTTTATTTTAGTAAATGTCATGAGCTTTGATGAAAACCCAATCATGCCCCGACTACCATTTCCGTGCGGGTCAGGTGTGACACTGTATTCCGCACTTTTTTGCTCGACCACATCACGTTGCACCTTATAATCGTTGCTTTGATCAAAAGAAACTTTGAAAGTGTTATTTTCGTCTTGCAAATCTCAACCCATACTTTCTACTTATTGCAAGCTCAAGCTCAGCTACAACACGCTTAGCTTTCTTGCTCTCATCCACAAGCTCCTACCGCAGGCTTCCTCTCCGCATCATGCTTATGTTGTACCTCCACTGATTTTGCTTTCTCAACTCTAAATATCTACCTTCATAGACTCTACATCTCATACATATGTATACTTACACCTATATATTTGTTCATTTACTTACATTATGTATTGGATAAATCACTAATTTTAGGGTCGAAGTGTGATCCATAGACCTTAGCCTCTGGCCCCGTCTAATAAGTTATTTCATCTTAGCAAGATTAAGCAAAAAACGGTGACGAGATTGCACCCAGAACGATGAACCGCTCTCATGACCCGTACTTTTTGTAGCAATACATAATTTGATTTTTAAGCCTAACGCACTCTTCCTAATTACTTTCTATGCATCATAACATAAACATATGATGCAGTAGTTAATATCCATATGAGAAGTACTCTTCCTAGTTACTTTCTATGCAACATCTGATGCAATAGTAATGTACATATGAGAAAATGTTAACGTAGATAGTATTTTTACAGTATAAGATTATATTAGTTAGTCTTTTAAGTTGTGAACAAATTATGAGATGAATATTCACATCAATACAAATTCGGGTACATAAATTTCACATATGTAATGGTTGTCAACAAGACTATGTGTTGTGGAATAATTAAGCAATTGCCACTTACCATCACGTCACTGTTACGTAGGAATCTGAGCAATAACTAAATATACAATAACCAGGTGTAGTGAATAACTAAACACCCAATACCATTAACTAAACAAAAATAAAGAAAAAGGAAGACACGTGATTGGTTGGAAAACGCATGGGCCCACCTTTTCTTTTTTGGAAATCGTTAACCGAATGGCGATGGATTGAACAGTGCCCCCAATAACTAGGCGGCACGGTGTTTCGCTAGTTATTGGCTTGATGTGGCATGCTTAATTATTCCACAACGCTTGATCTACCACTCTTTGCCATTGGCTTCAACTGTTTGCGTAATTTTGACAAGTTTTCGATTAACATACCAAACATGTTTCAAGAAATCTTTAATGAAAAATGATAAGGTGATTCTTTTCTACGGAAGTAACACTGAATAAAAGTAGCAAGTATAAAATTAAGTTTTAGTAATGGCTAATGTGGGCTAGCCTATTTGGTAGAGGCTTTTGTCTCTTAGTGAGAGGTCTTGGGTTCAATCCTAAACAATGAGTATATTAAGATTTATTTGGTGTAATTTAGATGTATCTAAGCTTTGTCATTTAAAAAATTGTTAATAATGAATAAAAACATCACATTAAAGTGTTAAGTTAAAAATATTAAACATTTGTTTGAATATTAGAACTAAATTCTGAAATATATAACACATTAGATGTTAAGTTCGATGTCATGTATTAGAAATCAAATTAAGGTAGAATATTTTGATTGGAAACAAAGTCCTCTCCTACTAGGCAAGCACCCACCGGCCACATGTAATTAATCTAGAAAACCATTGGATCTGTACTCTTTTAACATATAATAACAATATACTTCTATACTCATTTTATTAGTTGATTATACACTTACTTAGGTGTTACACAACAAGATAGTCGCATACAAAAACGAGTGTAGATTTTTTTTACCAAGTTCATAACTTGTTAGCCTTTCGAATCCAATAATAAGAGGGTTCTTTTACGAGCGGAGTCACTGATTTCTTTTTCAATCTGACTTGGGTCACGTAAGTATTTCGGATTGTTTAGTGTAGATATGGGTTTTTTTTAATTCGTTTTTAACGTCACATGGTCATCAAATGTGATTAGAATGGTTTTTTTTTAATTGCTTCTACTGGTCATAAAACTTTGTTTGGGGAAGAATTGTAGACGATTATTGAACGCATTGTTATTGTGAAAAATATACAAAATTTAAAAACCTATTAAAATAATATAGGGTAGTCAGATTTAAATTATAGAAAGAAAGGGTAAAACACGAAGAAGGATAACAAGGTTATATAGAAAAATTAATAAGAATACAAAATAAAATGGTAATCAAGATCTTTTTTAATATATGGGTCATAAGTAACTAGATAGTTAAGATAGTAAGTATTTTATTGTATACTAGTGTTAATTTTCATGAACTTCCCGGTTTTGAATAAATAATATGTTACGAATTAAAAAACACACTTAAATTAAGTTAAAATTATAAAATACTACTTAGTATACAATATTTAAAGTTTATTTGTAATTTTTTAATCACTACTTAACATTAAAGTTGTTCATCAACATACTCAACCATGAAAATTAGAAAAACATAAAGAAGAATATATACGTCTATATAAAAAATCAATGATGCGTCCAACTTGTTTTTAACTCAATGATATCAAAGACGTATGCGTCCAACTTGTTTTTAACTCAATGATATCAAAGACGTAACGTTTTAAACAAAAAAATCAATGCACAAACCATAGATGACATACAATTTAACAGAAAACCATTATCAAATGATCAAAAAAGTTTTTCCTTATGAAAAATATCGTGACGGACACTTCTAATATACTACTTCTGCTTATTGACCTTTTAAAACCAACAAATTAGCATTTTTTGTAAACTAATTATAACACACTAATCACCTGTTGAAATATCTTTAGCTTTAATCAAATCACACCATCCAAGAACTCTAAACCTAGTATAAAACATATATATTGAAAAGATTTAAAAACTGATCGGAAAATTAAGTACTACAAAGTATTAATAAGAGTATGACTTTGGTAAATTACTGATCAGAATACCAAATACTACAAAGTATTAATAAGAGTATGATTTTGGTAAAGTACAATTCAATTTGCAGCCTATGATTTGAAAGCAGGTGTAAGAAACATTTGTATTTTGTGCTTGTTGAAGTCAACATCTTTAATCTCTTGTTTAAAGTGTTGAGGATTAAACCAAATATCTTAAAAATGCATGTGCATTTTCTTTCAACCGGTATGAAAAAATAGTCGTACCATCTACAACCTCGTAATACTTTGTGTAAAACACTATTCTTGCAAAAACAATTTCTATTGAGTCCGTTTTTTCCATATAAAATCTTGAAGTCCTGCAAAAAATGGCATTACGATATGAATATGTCAAAGAAAAAAAGGAAAAACCTATCGTTTGCATTCTCTTTATCTTTATATGCAACAAATAAAATGAAAATGTTATACAATGAAAGTATGAGACTCGCATTTCTTAAAAAAGCTAAAACTAAGACAATTTTTGTCATATCATATTGTGACTGTTGTTCCTCAGTAACCATTTGTAAGACCATTAAAACATCTTACTATTCAAAACGGGCAAAAATGGAATCCCATGAATTCTATTTACAATATCAAATTAGCGTAAAAAGGGTGATTTAGAAATATAAACTTACCAATTATAATGATTTTAAATTGAAAAATGAATATAAAATTAAAATACCAAAAAATTGATGACTGTGATATGTTAAGTTAAATTTTATATATAACAATTATAACAGAATAGAAAATTAGGTAAGTAAAAATAACTAAATATATAGTAAACATTGATTAGGTAACAAATCAAAAGACTTTAACAGTTCGTTACATATATTAGGTAAGAATTTTAATTGAAGTTACCATAATTTATTGATTAAATTTTTAATAAACATTTAACAAAATGGTATTAGAATAAAAAAATTACAAATCAATTTAGGATTTGATTTTGGTTCAAACTTTAAAAATATAAAAATAAACGCCTTAAAAGTATTTATTAAGTCTTTAGATTATCAAAATTAGCATGGAAGTTTCAATACAAAATTGGTTATAATAAAGAGAAAAAAAGTTAAATAGAATTTAAATTTAAAATTACTATAATATAATATTCTGGAATAATTTAATCAAAAGTTATATATATAATTTCAAATTTTAGACAACTAACATTTTTAGGTATATTGAACCCACCAAAAAAGGTAATCCAATTAATGTTATTAACTTCAAATCGTTGACTTTCATATTATCTTTTAAATCGAATTTTGAATTTAAAATCAAGTCATTATCTATTCTCTAAATAAGGAAATAATAATTAACAATAATAATTTTGTAACAAACAGTTGGATAGTACTGAACCATTATCATGATCCAAATTCAATGTCAAACATCAAGGATCAAACCATTAAACTTCAAGAACACATATGATATTCAACCGATCTTCAAACAAAACAGTAGAAAGGTGGAGCAAATATTCGACAACATAGTGAAATCAAAAATAACCAAACACTTTTTAATTTTCACAAATTTAACTAGCCTAACAACAAATTACAAACACAACAATCATAATCCGATGATCAATCACAATATCAAATCCCTAAGCTCAAAAACAACATTAACACGAACAATCAATTATCGCGAACATGAAACAGGAGAAAATAACGAAAATCAATTCAAACGTAGTATATCAGAGATGGATTAAATCGGCCGTGAAGTACATAAAAAGAAAAAAATAAAAGGAAATAAGAGAAAAAAACAACAATTCTTAATTAACAAAGGAGATAGTAACATACATATGGTGCATGAATGGCTGCAAAGGAGAAGAGAAAGATTGCCCTAATTACATCTATTGAAATCCAAAGAATACAAAGAAAACTAAATATAATCAACAATAAAGAATGTAAAAAGATATAGAGAGGATTCGTATCTTGATAATGAATATCAGAAAAGATTTATGATTGGAGATGGAGAAACCCTAGATTAAGAACGAATGCAAAACAAAAAACAAACAAATAAACAGAATTAGTAAATCATGATGATTAATAGAAAGAAATCGGAAACCAAACTTGATGATGAAGATGTTTCAGGAGGCGATCTAAGGATGGAGAAGATAGAGTCGTGTGATGGAAGATATAAACCCTAGGAAAAGAAAGAGAGAAATCCTAATCTGCACAGTGAAATTGTGAGGTAAAGAATGAAAGGAGTCGGGCTATAACTTTATATGTGATAACAATTTTTGACTCATTTTAGTCAAATGGATAGTCCAAATCGAATATACTAAGGGATTTTTTTTATTTTTGGCGGGAAAATAGAAAATAGAGGCCCAAGATGGATGCCTTGTGTTCCCTATATATGAACTTTATTAGGTAGGATAGATTGATAAGCATGTGGTTAATATTAAACTCTTTACAAAACTCAAAAATTTGATTGGTAATAAATTAAATGAGGAACACGGGATAGAAACATGCAATCACTTCGAGCGTCAGGTAATAATTAATCACACGTAAGCTTGTAATTTCACTTGAAAAATTGATCACATATAATATAGATATAAGTTAGTATGTCTTCAACATTAATTAAGTATTAAAGAGGTGCACATTTTTTGTTTTTCTTCCAAACTAGTTCGGTTTGGGTCAACATTGGTCAAAACGGGTTTGGGTTTGGAGCTGATTTATAATGTGGAAAATGATAAGTTCAGTTCAGTACGTTTTAAATAGGTTTTTAATCGGCCGACTCAGTTTTTGCCGGTGTTAGTGGAGGAGTTCTCAAACCGATATCAAACCGTGACTGGTTTTATAATCAACTAGAAGGAGCACCCGCCACGTTGCGGTCGGGGTTCAATTCATATCAAACGTTTGAATAACATAGTTTTAGAAAGTAAAATGCATCAACTATCTGATAGAAATTCAGGTTCATCAAAAAAAAAACCTAATAGAATGCACGGATCAATACCCAACACAACTCAACTCACTCGTTATACAAAAGGACATTTTCAATCAAAATCGTTTTCATACGACCAACCAATTCTTGACAAAAGTGAAGGTTGTAATTGAAAAAAGGAGCTCAGCCAATCGCCGGAGACTTGACGGCTCTGTTTAGTTCTCTCCCTTTCCTGTTTCTCATCTATCGTGTCTTGCTCTATCCTGAAACAAAATAACGTGCAATCTCTCTCTTGTTGTGTGATAAGAAGATCACATGATGAATATGTGGAAAGTAACCGACCCAACATTATCATCATACTCAGTAAATCCCACCAATAGAAAAACTAAGATAGGGTTTGAGGAGGGTAAGATGTGGACAACCTTACCTTTATACCGTAGGAATGAATAGGCTGCTTCCAGTGAGACCCCCAACTTGATAGTAGTTTTGCACCAAGCCTTAGAAATAAGACACATAACACTCAGCAATTGGGATAAAAACCAATTAGTGCATGCCCTTATCCTTCGGCTATCAATGCCACCACATGATGCATGATTAACCGTCCATCGCTTTTTAACGTTATTTTCACGAAATTAGTAAGATAATGGAAAGTAACCGACCCATGGTTTCTTCAAAACAACCATACATATATCAATACAAATGATACAAACAACAATGCAAACATATATTACTATTTGTAAACAATGCTTTTGTACAACCATTGCATGCACAAAACACCAATATAGTATGGTGTACAACCTTTAATACAACCTTTAATCGTCCCTCGCTTTTTAACGTTATTTTTACGAAAATAGTAAGATAATGAAAAGTAACCGACTCATAGTTTCTTCAAAACAACCATACATATTTCAATACAAATGGTACAAACAAAATACAAACATATATTACTACTTGTCAGGTTTACCGGTTCGGGTGTAAACTGTTTTTTCCCCACCCATGCTTCTAAAAAGTCATACTGTTTTTTTTTAAAGAATTCTTTTCTTGACTACTAGTCTATTTCTATGCTGAACTTTTCTCTTAAATGCTGGCCCAATATATCGTTTCTTTTAATTGCAGCCCAAGTAGAATTACATTGCATTCCAATATAAATTCATGTATTACTTGATCTTTCTTTAAGTTTGCATTACTCTCATGAATCGTTTTGACTACAATTACTTAAGTTAAGAAAACTGATGTACAAAGGTGTATGGGGTTTGACCCGTATTGTGACGATTCTTTTATTTCAATTTGTATTAGCTCACTTTCACCTTAACTGGAATAACAACAAAATCACGCCCACTAGTATTAATAATTCCAACTTTCTCAGTTTGGTCAATAATAATTCCAACTCAGTTATTTGTTGATAATAATTTGAACTGGGGCACTTTTGGCCGATAATAGTCCGCCGTTAAAAATAGTTTAACGGAGTTAAATTTCTTTTCGAATTACAAACCGATGTTTTAGGGATTTTGATTAGAACGAGGAAACAAGTCGATTTATGTAAAACTTATCTCGAAACGGTGCTCCAAACGGCTTGATTTTCATTAATTGGAAGTTTAAACACCCGAATTGAATCACCGTTTTCGTCGTTTGGGGCAGTATTTCAAGGTAAATTTTACATCAATCAACTCGTATCATCGTTCTAATTAAAAACCCTAAAACATCAGTTTGTAATTCGGGAAAAAACTTAACTCCGTTAAGCTATTTTTAACGGAGACTATTATCGGACAAAAGTGGATCAGTTCGGATTATTATCGACAAATAACTGAGTTGGGATTATTATTGGCCAAATTGAGAAAGTTGAGATTTTTTAAATCCAATTTGCTATTTGAAAATAATTATATAATATACAAATTTTAAGTTGAAATAACACGTATGAAAAATGCACCAATCACACGTATGGTGGCTGGTCATTGCATTCTAGCAATGGTCTTAGAAATCAGGTAAAGTCGACGGTGTAATTAGAACAAACTTAACTTATAATGAAAATAATATATTATATAGTGCTTGATAATTTTCAATCTCTCAACGTTGTATAACTATTAAGTTCTGGTAGTTTGCACATCTTGAACAATATATAATATAATTTCAATCTATATATACAAAGTTACGGGATGCCACCCAACATCGTATTTTCTTAACTCTCATGCTTAATCATTGGATTGAACAAAACATTGCTAAGCAGTCTAAATGAAACAAGTATATTTTTCTCATTTTCACCTAAGTCTTTAAATACGAGATCCAAAGTTGATTAAGAATGTAGTTTCATACTCCGGATGTAATTAATTTTTTTATTAAGACACAACAGGTGTACATAAACCAAAGTTGATTAGCGGTCATTGTACATCGTAACTGTTAGCTACAAACATAATAACATAGTTATATTACTACACAACGACATCGAATCCTAAAAATATGACTAGTTATATAGTTTTCTTTAAAACTAGTGACCCGAATGATGCCAAATTCTTAGAATAGATACGTTGATAAAACCAAAGTTTATCAAAAAATTAATACAAAGAAGAGTTTAATATCTTCATGCAATATTAACATAAACAAAATATAAGAAAACAAGGGAAAACATATTAACATAACACAACCCCACCATTTCACTAATCAAGAATCAAGACCAGATAAATACACAACCAAATCTGAAACAATAAAAGTTCAAACAACATCCAAATAATTCACAAACATAATAATAAATAAAGTGGAAAAATAAAGAAATAATTAATCCTGGAGAAAAGACACATATGCCCCTCCTTTTTTAGTTTGTAGCGTTGCTCCTGAAAGAACCCAAGGCCTTGATGGCTGCAGCCCTCAAGATATACTGATGGTATGCTGCTGCTGCCAAAGCTCCCACAAATGGTCCAACCCAAAAGATCCACTGCACAAACATACACCATTTATAACTCAACAACATTTGTACAACTTTCAATGCCATTTGTACAATCTTTCTTTTCATTTAGTCAATGTACAACCCTATCCATTGTACAATGTACAATCCTATCCCTTAGGACAGTTTACGGCACCACCATCATTGCACAGTGTACGTTATTGTACAACTCTTTATGCATAATGTACAAGTCTATGTATACCGAGTTGTTTTTTTTTTTTAAAAAAAACTAGAATAAACTTACGTGGTCATCCCAAATTTTTTCATTGTTGTAAATGACAGCAGCACCAAAGCTTCGGGCCGGGTTGATACCGGTTCCAGTAATGGGTATGGTAGCCAAATGCACCATGAACACCGCAAACCCAATTGGTAGTGGGGCCAAAACCTACAAAGTACAAGTATGAATACACAACGTACAAGTATGTACATGGTGAACAAACAAAGCCACAGGTGAAGAGTAAACCACATACAGGAACATGAGAGTCACGTGCACTTCTCTTGGGTCAGTAGCAGAGAAGACGGTGTAGACAAGCACAAATGTACCAATAATCTCAGCACCAAGTGCCGTACCATTGCTGTACCCTGGTGCAACCGAGTTTGCACCGCCACCTAATGAGTTGTAGTAGCTCTTCATGAACAACTTCACCAGACCCACGCCGCATATTGCACCCAAACTTTGTGCTACCATGTAGCCAAGCGCCCGTATCAAGGACACCTTGCGTGCCAAAAATAACCCAAATGTAACCGCAGGGTTAATGTGACCACCTATTCATTTCAATAAACATGCCATGATGATATAGTGGCTGGAAAAAAACTTTATATTTATTAACAATTACAATACATATACCAAAGTTTGTTTTGTGCTTACCGGAAATACCGGCGGTGCAGTAAACGAGGATGAAGATCATGCCACCGAAGGCCCAAGCGATGCCGAGGACGCCAACGCCGCCGCATGGGTCGGTTTCTTTCTTGTAGCCGATGACGGTGGCGACGGTGACGTAAAGGAAGAGTAGGGTGGCGACAAACTCAGCTATGAGGGCTCGGTAAAAAGAGCCAGAGCTTCAGCTCCGCCATGTCAAGGAGGGGTGCCGGTGGTGGGTCGACATAGTCTCGCCTTGCTGTTTCTCCGATTTCACTTGCTTCTTTCGACATTTCTGTAGAGAAAATGTGTTCCTGTCTACAACTTAGAAGAGTTGAAGTTTTTGTGGTTTTTATGAGCGTTTTGTGTGTGTGTGTGTTTTGTAAAGGTGGTGGGTGTGTGTCTTTTTAAAGAGGGAATGATTGGGGTTTGAATAAGTGATGGAGATTTTTTTGAAATTTGGAGGTTTTGAGTTTGTTTGCAGGGTAGTCCTTGTAGTTTATGTGTTTCGTCTTGAAGGCAATGATGTTGAATTTATTAATAAATGGACCTTAAGACACATTGGCCATGTAAGACAATTATAACATTATATTTTTAATGTACTTCCTTTTTGTAATATTTGTAGATGTATTAATGTTATGGTGTCACTATATATTTGCGCACGCGCATTAATATATTCTTTTTTAAATAATATATTAATTATGGAACTTTTAAGTTTAACTTAGCATGTAATTCTAGGTTTAATTATCCTCTGATCTAGCTTATACATGAAAGTCTTACATTGAGCTTATCGTTTGGTTAGGCATTGGGCCTCTGATCCAACTCACACCTCCTCTTAATACAAGACGGGCAACCATCTTATGAAGGAACTTCTCCTTGCTTCCTCTCTATTGTATTCTATCTAAAACCTTTTATAATATGTTGGAAATTTAGTGAAAATAGCATTTTTCATAAATATAGGAAATGAGTATTTCCTAATTTCGGACGATAAATAAATATTATAAACTGAGGTTTATATAGATATTTATTTCCGGGTTTGTGTTCTATGTTGGAAGAGCTTCGCAACGAACTAAACCACGTCCAAAACGACGCTAAGATGAATGAGATATCGATGCTCAAAGTTTGGTGTTTGAAACATTAAATGCTGAAATAAATGGGAAAGTAGCATCTTGTCCCACATAGGAGGAGTGATGAAACTTAAATGGGTATTTAAGTGGGAACACTCCTTCTATATTGTTTCATGGAAGCACACACTAAGTGTACTCGCGAAGGGTGCGGAGCACCCTAACTCGCACACGCGCGCGCGGCGTGGGCGATGGGCGCAATTTGGCGCTTTGATGGCGTACTTTGCACTTTGCACGCTAGCAACGCCGAGAGCTGCCTTTGTATTTTTTACCGCGCGCGCGTGGCTCAGCAAAGGCTGCAAGGACCAGGTGGCGCAGACCCTGGAAAGAAACGTGGCAAGGGGCGCGTAGGTACAAAGGTAGTGGCGCATAGTGCAGGCAGTCCAGGTTGCGCAGCAGATGCCTGACGTGCGCGGGCGCAGCGCACTAAGTAAACCAGCATGGCGCGACTGTGTGGCGTGACCAGATGGGTTCCCTGGTGACGTGGCGTGTGCGCGCAAGGGCTGACGCACCAGTAGGCTCGCGCAAGGATGTGGAGCAAGGATGCGCGCGCAAGGGCTTGCACACCAGTAGGCTCCCGCAAGGATGTGAGCCATACTGGCGCACGCGCAATAGGACTGTGGAGCAAGGATGCTCGCGCAAGGGGTTGCGCACCCGTAAGCTCGCGCAGGGATGTGAGCCACACTGGCGCGCGCACCAGCAGGCTGGCATATGGAGGCGCGCGTGCGTGCGACCTGCTGCTTCCAGAGTTAATGACAGATCAGTTACACTTCAGCAGTTGAAACAGACGAGTCAAGGGTCTTGACCAGGAATGTAACTGACGAATTAAAGTGCATTAAAGACGTTTAATGCAATTTAATTCGTTAAGTTAATTCCTTTTGACTGTTTCAACCCAGATGCAGTATATATACAACATCACCTCAACACCAGAAGACACACCTTGAACCCATCGAATTCTCTACAGAAATTTTCTTCCTCTCCTTTCTTGCAGCAAGGTACACCTTCGGGTTGTCGTCATCTCCGGCAGTGAAACTGCTTGGGCTGTTGTATCCTGGAAACAAACGAGTTCTCCTGGAGACTCGAAATTTGTTTTAAGGGACCCGTGTCTAACACGATCCTTAGCCAAGATCTTCATCTTTTTGTTGATTTTGTTCTTGTAATTTCGTTTATTTCATTGTAAAAGTATTGTAATTTACAGCTTTATTTATTTCCGTATTGTAATTCGAATTTATAAAAGTTTTTATTATTTTATGCGAACGGTTTCCTACATAATACACATCTATACACACGTTACATATATGTTATATCCTTATCGACACAATAATGACTTGATCATATGAGGTTGGCCTTGGAGCCACTATTAACTAGTTATCTATGTATTGTAGCTCATATTTGGACTAAAAATACACCCAAAAATGATATTCACAATATAACTCCATAATAAGACATGATTCAAATTCTGTAATAACAACAACGTGTCTAAAAAAACATAAAATTGGAGTTTATTTGAATTTATTGAAGGGGTGAAATGCAATTTAATAAAAGTTTAGGAAAGTAGTGAAAAAGCGGGCCCAGGAGTACAGCGAAGACCATGTGAAGAGATTATCAGTGGTGCCTGGGTTGGGGGGCCTGATCCCCTGTGGGCACTTCTTTGACAGCCTATCATACGCCACAGTGTTCCAACGGCTAAATGCATTACTTTTCCTTTGTATTTTTTCCTTGTTTCGAAATTTTAACAGCTAAATTTGGTATCCTTGCTTATTATGCTATTGCAGGTCCTTTAACTTTTGTTTAATGTCAAACTGGACCCTTACTTTCTGGAACTTGGTGTCACATGTGACTCATCCGGCCCATTGGAAGCTAGCGTGGGGCCCAAAAAGCTATTTAACAATCTACCTCGTCTTCAATGTGTAGTGAAAGTGAATGCATTAAAACTTGCTTCGATATCAAAACTAACATCAATATACAATAAAGTTGTTCCTATAGACTACAGTAACATTATATTCTAATACCATGTGTCGTGGAGGATAAAACAAAGCTTCCATCTTTAAGTGTTTTGTATCATGTGCCAGTTCAGTCAGCAAGAAAGCTTTCTTAGGCGTTTTTTTCTAAAATGTGCGTAGTGGAATAAAGCCCAATAATTACCCAACCAATCATTACCCAATTATTATTATTTTTTGTTTTTGTTTTTAATTTAAAACTAATGATATCAGAGTTGTTACAATTTGATTAGCCAAAGAAACAAGGGACCGGCGCTTTTTAAAGCACCCTAGGAGATTTTTTTTTTAAAAAGCCCAGGGGGCGGTAAGGGGCTTTTTTTTGGCATTTTTGGGGAAAAAACGCCAAAAAAACCCGCACTACGGGTGGTCTTACGTTAAATTTTAGTAACAAAAGCTCAAGCTAAAACTTAGGCCAAGAAGGAAATAACCGTTTTGTCTATATTTCTGTGTTCTTGTAACTGTACACAAGATTACAAAAATAAAGGTGAATGAATGTAATATTTAATAGACTTGCGGTATAGTATTAAGTTTCAAGCCAAGAGGCTGCAACGTTTCATGGTGTGTTTTGAAGTTGCTTTTACTCTCCTTCACAAGTAAGGCTTGGTGCTTTGCAAATGGTAAGAAAGATGGAAAGTTACGTACTTGCTTAAGTAACTTAAGAATTCGAATGTTAAGCAATCCACAACCAACTTTTATAATGACATTAACCATGAATGTTTTTTATGGATATGATTAATTATAAATTATCATCCTAGCATATATAAATGAAATTAAAGTTATAAAACAGGATCAATTTGGTTATTGTAACTGGTGCTTACGAGTTGGAAGCTTACTAAAAAAAGAAATATGTGAAGTAGTGTGGAATACAAAAATAAAAAAAGAGAACACATTTACTAAAAAGAAACTACTGATACATACTTAAACATTACACATTACATACCAATCGGGTGTGGTTCATTGACAAACTAAAACTTTTAAAAATTTGAGTTGACAAAAGGGGAGGTCTTGAGTTCGAGTCACACAGATGACAAAGTTTAAAAAAAATTAGTTGTTTTAAAAAATAAACATTACGTGAATGTTTTTATAGATTGATTTTAGACTCCGCGTATATTATCAAATCTTAAATATAGAATTGAGAGGCTATAACGTAAACTTAAGCAACAATGTGTCGATTAATGAATTCATACATTTTTACAATTAAACGAATTGGACAGTCACAAAATTTCTCTTAAGCCTAAATTGGGCTCAAGCTGAAAAAAATTGTATCCGAGCGTCAAACTAGGATGTTTGTACTTTGTCATAACGTCGGACATAATACATTGCTTTTTGTCAATATTTTACAAGTGGTGTAACTGTCACACCCTAACCGATGGCGGAAACATCGGAGTGAGACAAAATAGATTCTCAATGCATCATAACACTATTTATGACAATATTTAAATCAAAACTCGTTCATTTCATATATCAAATTGTCAATTACAACAAAAATCAAAATACAATACCTTCAGCAAAATTAGAACATGAAAGCCTAACATTCTAGGTGCGTTTCTATGTCATCCCTACTAGATTTGTCATAAACATCATCAACCTGTAACATGTTAAAAATATGGTTCAATACAAAAGTATTGGCGAGTACACAAGTTTAAGTACATAGCATAAATATAAAAGAGTTTACTCAAATTCACATGGCAATTGTATACAAGGTAGGCTAGCATGCAATACTAATTGTCAAACCCAAGTGTACACAAAAATGAATGTGTCCCTCGTCACATGAAATAACGAGACCAATGTATGAATTAAGAATGATTCAACTTAAAGCTTAACATTACTCCGACGGGCGGTGTACTCAAGGTTTTGCAAGCTTTCACTTGTTACTTCGCGAAGGGTTTGGAGGGTTGGAGGAACACCAAGTTATCCTACAGGAGGAAAACCTACGTTGGTAAGTATTTGAATGGTAACAGAGGATTTAGGAATTTAAATACACTAAAGTATGTATATGAGAAAATAATCATCTAGACTTAATACTCGTTTGTGACACTATAAGACTCATTCGGGATGATGTGTTTTCATGGGTTAGGATACCCATTAGAAGCGTAACGAGAGATTAAGTACTTAGGTGATATAACCTATTACCATGACGGATAATCATCTGATTTCCATCAAGAGTTCGGTTAGTGTGTGTGTGTGTGTGTGTGTGTGTATTATAGTATACATAATAAGTAGATCATAAACATCATGGAAGTTCATAGAAGTCATGCATGGAGGTAGGAGGATAACCTTCCTTTTAACCTCTTTTGTATAGTTCACCAATACACAAGTCGTCACAAGGACGACAAGGATGGTCATGAATAAGTTAAACATAAAAGTAAAAGACTAAAAAGAATCAAAATCATCAAGTGAGTTTGGTGGATTGAAGGTAGGATAGCCAAAGCTTTCAAGTAATCACATACTACCAACTCAAGTCTTGTTTCAAGAAAAAGCTTGAAAGGATACAACACTTGTGGGTTGAAACCCTATTAAAACAAAAGGTTTTTACACTTGGGACCTCAAACATGGTGATGTTCCAAGTTGGTTTTCCTTGAAAAACCTATAGAAACATTCCAAGAGGTGATTCAAGTGCTAAGAAGAAAAGATCAATGGAGGGAGGTAAGGGTGAGTTAGAACTCACCTTTAAAAGCATTGAACTTTCAGATGGAGAGAGCTATAGAGCTTTAGAGATAAGAGAAGAAGAAACGCATGAGGTGTGAAATGAGAGTGAGAGGAGGTGGTATAGTTGAGGCGAGAGGGGTTGTTAGTTGAGTGCATTTAATGCAGAAAACACAAATTGGACCAATCCATGGGCTAGAAACCACTTTCTCCGGATTATGCCATTTTAGTCCTTGAACTTAGTTTATCTTTATTTCAGGATATAACTTGTCATTTTTGCATGTATAACGCATATAAGTATGATTTGAGTATTGAGTGTGAATGTATGAGTCTTTGCACGTATAACAAGTATCATTTTAAACGATTGAATGCATGTAAGACATGTATAGATAACAATATGAATTTTTATTACGATTCAAGTCTCAGATTACAAAATTGGGAAAAAAAATACGAATACAAGTTTCCATAAATAGAAATACAATTATACCTTTCTAATTAAGGAAAGTACGAAAAAACAAGACGTTACAGTAACTCCAAACTCGTTAAAAGTTATGCTTAAATTAATTTGAGTACGTTCCTAACCAATTTGTCGTGATCCAGTTAGCTTATATGAACTTGTAACTAAGAAAGTTAAAATATTAGTTCGTTTCTAAATGTATATTATATTAATTATATTTAAGTTGTTTTAAAAAACAATATTTAAAATAAATACAACACAGAGCATATTTTAAAATAAATCATGTTTAAAACTTGAAGAAAAGTGTCTGAATAGATTCTGTGGTTTGTCTAGATTCACCTATAGTCTTTACATTTAAAAAATTGCAGCTATAATCCTCAAATTTTACATATTCGTTCTCGAATCTCAAATGTGAATATGATTAATTTTCTAAGTTAACTGTGTTTGAAATTACAGAGATACCTTACTGTAAAAAATTAATAAACATGCAATTAATTATTATTATGTAATATAAAAATAAACTTGACCCATCTTTTATCCACCCCACCCCCTTTTCTCCGGCTTTCTTCACAATCTCAAACAAACACCACCACCACCCTCCACCTCCAGTCACCCGCGTCTCCAACAAACACCCTATCAAACCACCATAAATCCCGATCCTAAACAATCAACGAAAATCAACGACCAACCACCAATGGGAACCTGATCCTAAACAATCAACCAACCACCTCCACCATGTCGAACCACCAACCACTCCGGGAAAACGAGCGGTGGTCACCGGGGCAAAACGGTTTGGGTCGCGGCTGCGTTGGTAGCTGGCTCTTGTCTGGGTTTATAGAGATACGAATCCACGTCAATCCTTCTTCTAGATCCTCATCGTGAGCTGCAAATGGTGGTGGGTTGTTAACATCACAGAGAGATCGAGAAGACATGTGAGTTCTATGGTGGCTAAAGTCTACTTTTAAACTGAACGTGTTTTTAAAATGGAGATGATGAAAAAGGTTGCTCAGATGAATAAGAAATTGGCGTGCTTTTAAATCTTAAAGCAATTTTTTGAAGATGCTGGTGATGATTGGAAACAACACAAGTTCAGTTTATGGAATAAAAAAGAATTGACAGTGAAACCATTTAACTTTTAATGTTTTTCTAGTAAAGGGTATTTTTTTAATTTCAAACTCACTTAACTGAAAAAATTAACATCCATTCATGTCAAGGACCATCCAAGAACAAATTTATAAAACTTGAGAATTATAACTGTAATTTTAAAAATGTAAGAACTATACGTGAAATCTAGAAAAACCACAGGGAATATCCTGATAATTTTCTCACTATATTTTTTACCAAGATAATTTTTATTTACTTTATAAATAAATGGTCTACCTATCGAAGAGCCACGAAGTACATGAAATGCTTCCATATTTCCGTAAGACTTCGCGTGTTCTTGAATTTCCTTGTAACTTTTTAGGTTTTCTAGAAAATAATAATAATCCAGCTTTCAGTTAACGGTTTAACCTTTAAAGGTTGTGGCTTTTAGTTAACGCCGGACTCCTTCAAAATTCAGGCTTTCCTGATTATCATTTCACATTATTTCAAACTATCATTGTTTAGGTTACGTGTAACGGGCATTATAGAAGCATAGAAACATTTCATAACGTCCTTGACACTGTCTCACTGGACGTAATAAGGGAATGAAAAAGGAGAGCCATCTCTAAAATAACGCCCATAGTCGAAAAATAAAAAGTAATGAACAAAATGGACATTAAGAGACCTTAATCATTACATGTGTTTTGAAATTGTGTTATGATGCTGATGTGACGAAAAACGAGGTCCTTAGAGACATTAACCATTACACATTGTCGTAAAACCTCACTTCTTCCAACATTTAACCACTTCAAATCTTCATCTCATTATCCAACTCATCATCTACTTTTTATTTTATTTAAACTATTTATAATATATATAATCCATTTATAATTTATATAAATAATAATTATATTTCTTTTGTATTAATAAAATATATTTCTGATTACAAATCATATAAATAATAATTATTTATTATTTTTTAAATAAAAACTTGATAATAAAAATAAAAAACTAAAATCAAATATTTTTATCTATTCTTTAGATATTCCAACGACTATTTTTTAGAAGGTTACTATTCCAATGGTAACCATCGGACCGCCCTTGTTATCAACCCCTAAGATGTCCTTCGGAATGAAGGTGGTCTGGATTCCAAACCTTTGAGCAGACCACAACAATATGGGTGCTCTTACTGAATGTTTAAGATGCCTTTCTTAGACTTAAATTTATTATTTAATGAATAACTTTAAACAAAGGTAATATGGAAGTTAACAAAATTTGTATATATTATAAACAAATGATAACTAAAACGAGTAAGTATTGAAGTAAACTTGAAAGTGAACATGGTGCCCCAAAAACATTTAACTATACTAGTGGTTGGCCCGTGTGATGCGACAAATGTATGAGTTGTCTTTGAAAAAGAAAACACAAGAATTCAAAGAATGCAGAGAAGAAAGTGAAAGACAAGTTGAGTGAATGAGAAAAACCCTAGCGGATTACCTCTATTTATAGTGCTCGTATTTAATGTGATTGGAGAACGTGCACACGCGTGCCAATAACAGCCAACTAGGAAAAGACACGTGGCAGGCAAGTTGCCAACGACAGTTAACATGCGCGCGTGGCCACCACTCTCTCTTCCAGTTCATTAATTAATGGTAGGCAAAACGACTCAGTGCACGCAACAGCCGTTAGATGTCCTTTCAAATCCCACTTTTTCTCACCAACCCACTGTCACACCCCGACCCGCAGCGGAATAAAAGTCGGGGCATAATTGGGTTATCACCAAAGCTCATGATGTTTACTAACACGTTTCATATTTATTAAATTCAAATTACAACTTAAATATCCAAAACAAAATTCATACAATTACAAGAAAATGAAACTACATAATTATTCCAAAGCATAAACTTGTTTATTCTTCTAGGCCTTCCTAAGTGTTTCCTTTCTCAGCTTGATCACCTGTATCATGTGTAAAACGGGGGATATTTTGGGTCAACAAAAGTTGGCGAGTGAACCTTGATAAAACATTTTTACTAATTTCTTGTTTTATTTAATAAAGAAAATTCGTGCAATAATCATATGTGAGCAAACATATATAGATAAACAATCACAAACCACTTTGGATGAGTATATGACATGAATGATGATGTATGTGAGATCAAGGCTCAATCAAACGGAGCCGATCTAATGAGGCTCCTGATGCTCAACCCGTATCCCACGGGGAACTGATGGGCCTAATGAAATGCGTGCACTGAAATGATAAATCCAATCTACATATAATTCACACAACAATTGATACACATTTGATCACGGATATGATGTATGCACGAGTGTTTAAATAAAATAAAGGAATTATACGACACATGATACACCCAAAACATGATTAAAATGGGGAATTGATAGAGATTCACTCACAATGGGTGCGTTCTTCGATGACGATGAAGGCGCACGAATTTATGATTCAATCGATGAGGGAAAAACTAACCTAGATAATAACAAAATTATTCGGTAAATAAATATATTTTATTTGAGATTAATATTTTTAATTAGTGCTCTTAATGGGATTTTTAGATTTATTTTTGTGAGTTTAAGGAAATTTTCTAACTTTAAAAAATCGTATTTTAAGTATTTTTAATTAATTTTTCAATTAAATAAATAAATAAAAATAATAAAAATTGGGTTGACTTTCTGACCGTTGACCGGGTCTGATCGGTCAGACTGTGTTAATTCTATGCGGCTAGTGAGGTTCGAACTCGGGGCCTCTCGTATACGTGCACACAGTTCTACCAACTGAGCTACGTGTCTAACCTGAAATATTCTCTGTTTTAACTATATATATATATATATATATATACTAATTAACCTTAAACTTATTTGGTTTTTATTAAAAATGATTTATATGGCCGAACCGGTTGCAGAGACCCGGAGTCGAACTCGGGACCTTTGGTTCGAGTGCGCACAGCCCAACCAGTTGGGCTGTGTGTCTAATCTGTTTAAATACTGAATTATATTCCTTTTATGTATATACTGTGACTTGATCTGATTAGGTTTTAAAAATGTTGGTTTTATTTCTGAAAGTCGGTAACGTGTGCGATTCGAACTCGGGACGCGCATATTGTATTTGCACACAGTCCACCGCTGGACTGTGTGTCTAACCCGTTTGAATATCCGGTTTTAATTATATTAATACATATATTCGACTTCGTCTTCTTCACTTTGAAGAACACAGAACAGTAACACCGACTGTTTTGTTTAATCGACCAACAAAACTTATAATTGAATGAAATGAAATAGAAAAAGAAGATTAAGGAATAAGATGTACCAAAACAGAGTGTTTTCTTCAGATTTCCGGCAAGTGTCGTCGGCTCTGTTTGTGATTTGGGCTGGATGAACTGTTTTAACAGTTTCGATCATTATGTTAAGCAATTAGATTATCAATCAAGAGATAGCAAGAAGGTTTAGACAATTATACCGTCTGATGGACGAATGCGGTTTTCTGATCAGTGATTCCGGCGATATTCCGGCGAAATTGAAAATCTCTGGCGACGAGCTTTGGAAGAAATGAAACTTCGGAAAGAGAGTGCGGTTCTGAGCGAAAGGTTTACAAGATGTTTGAGTGGGTATTTATTAAGAAAGATCAGCTGATTTGAGTTTGAATTTAGGTCCAAGTTCGCGGTCAATGATTTCCGTTGGGTTTTTACTGAAATTGATTGCCGGCAACGGTTATAACTGATGTCGAAATCAATTTGTGCGTTTCAGTCAAAAGAAAAGTAGCCAAAATCGCGGAGTGTCGGTTTTTCCGGTGATGGCGAGTTCTGGGCGCGCTGATAGATTTTGAGTTTCGGTTTTTATTATAAATATTATTTGTTTCAGTATTTATCACAAACGAAACGTGTGGCGGAGTGGTGTGGTGTGTGTTTCTGTTTGTGGGAGACCCGGGTTCGAGACCCGGCGGCTCCATTTTATTTTCTATACACTTATTTTTATTATTTATTAATTATGGTTTTTAAATTCTAAAATGTTTATTAATTATGTATTATTTAAAATAATTAGAACAATAAATACGCAACGAAAATTTATAACTGAATACTTGGTTATCAAACGAAGCGGGTTTTGAAACCCGTTGTCGACGAATGTTATAGTATCCCCTACTTTTAGGAATTTCGTCCCGAAATTTAAGTAGTAGTGGTAACTGGAAAGAGATGCGGGTATTTTTCACGCATTGAGTCTTCACGTTCCCAAGTAAACTCGGGTCCTCGTTTCGACTCCCAACGTAGCCTGACAATTGGAATACGACTTCGTCTTAAACGCTTCTCTCCGAAGTCCATGATTTCTACCGGTCTTTCAACGAAGTGCATCGATTTATCGACTTGAATGTCTTCTAAAGGAATATGGAGATTTTCATCGGCGAGGCACTTTTTCAAGTTTGATACGTGAAATGTGGGATGAATTCTGTTGAGTTCTTCTGGTAGGTCAAGCTTGTATGCTACAGGACCTACTCTTTCGAGTATCTTGAAAGGTCCTACGTAGCGTGGTGCTAGCTTGCCCTTCTCGCCAAAACGAACCACTCCCTTCCACGGTGATACTTTTAAAAGTACTTGATCACCAATGTCAAACTCCAAGGGCTTTCGTCGTTTGTCTGCATAACTCTTTTGACGACTTTGAGCTGCTAGAAGATTGTTTCGAATTTGAAGGACCTTGTCGGTTGTTTCTTGAATTAATTCTGGACCGGTGATTTGCGCTTCCCCAATTTCTTGCCAACATACTGGAGATCGGCACTTACGACCATATAAAGCTTCGAAAGGAGCCATGCCGATACTTGAATGATAGCTATTGTTGTACGAAAATTCCACTAATGGTAGGTGAGCGTCCCAGTTCCCTTTGAAGTCTATGACACATGCTCGCAGCATGTCTTCAAGGGTTTGGATGGTGCGTTCAGATTGGCCATCAGTTTGAGGATGAAAAGCGGTACTGAGGTCTAATCGTGTACCCAAGGCGGTTTGTACGGCTCGCCATGTTCGTGAAGTGAAACGACCATCACGGTCTGAAATGATGCTTAATGGTACACCATGACGGCTTACGATCTCGCCGATGTAGATACGAGCTAACTTTTCGTTCTTGAAGTCCTCGCGAATCGGAATGAAATGAGATGACTTTGTAAGACGATTGATTATTACCCATATGGTGTCATACCCACTGGAGGTGCGAGGTAACCCGGTAATGAAATCCATGGTTATGTTTTCCCACTTCCATACAGGTATTTCTGGTTGGACTAGAAGTCCTGAAGGTCTTTGATGTTCAGCTTTTACTTTGGAACAGGTAAGGCACTTGGAAACGAAAATAGCGATATCCTTTTTCATGCCAGGCCACCAGTAGGTGTATCGTAGATCTTGATACATCTTGTCGGCTCCTGGGTGTACAGAGTATCGTGTTTTGTGCGCCTCATTCATGAGGAAATCACGAAGGTTATCGCAATCAGGAATCCATATGCGGTTTAAATAGTATAGAATACCGTCGGATTTGGTTTCGATTTTGAGTTCAGCTCCACATGACAGCTCATCGCGTACGTCATTTTCTGTTACAGAAACCTGTTGAGCTGCTCGGATTCGATTTTGATGTCGGTTATGATTTGCGAACATAGAAGACGAATGGAGTTCGCATAACCTTTTCGACTGAGCGCATCAGTCACCACGTTGGCCTTGCCAGGATGATACCGAATTTCACAGTCGTAGTCGTTGAGAAGTTCGACCCATCTTCGTTGCCTCGTATTCAACTCCTTCTGGTTGAAGATATGTTGGAGACTTTTGTGGTCAGTGTATATTTCACACTTGGTACCATAGAGGTAATGTCTCCATATCTTGAGAGCGAACACAACGGCTCCAAGTTCCAGGTCGTGGGTGGTGTAATTCTTCTCATGAACCTTGAGTTGCCTAGAAGCATAGGCTATCACTTTTCCTCTTTGCATCAATACACAGCCAAGCCCTTGCCCCGATGCATCGCAATATACCACAAAGTCATCGCAACCCTCAGGGAGTGCGTCACAAAGTTTTTGCTTTAGAGTTTGGAAGGCTTCCTCTTGTTTAGGTCCCCATATGAAGGGTTTTCCTTTATGAGTCAAAGCCGTGAGTGGTACAGCAATACGGGAAAAATTGGCAATGAAGCGTCGATAGTAACCAGCCAAACCAAGAAATGACCTTACCTCGGTAGGGGTACGTGGCGCTTGCCATTCCTGCACTGCCTTGATTTTTTAAGGATCAACATGAATTCCCTTGTCATTGACGACATGTCCAAGGAATTGTACTTCTCCTAACCAGAATTCGCATTTTGAGAACTTAGCGTAGAGCTTTTCAATCCTTAAGAGTGTAAGGATGAGTCGAAGGTGTCGTTCATGATCGGATTTAGACTTGGAGTAGATAAGGATGTCGTCGATGAAGACTATGACGAAACGGTCGAGGTAGGGTTTGCATACCCTATTCATTAGATCCATGAAGACAGCGGGGGCGTTGGTTAAACTGAAAGGCATGACCATGAACTCGTAATGACCATAACGAGTTCGGAAAGCGGTTTTTGGGATATCTTCATCGTGCACTCTGAGCTGATGATAACCAGAACGAAGGTCGATTTTTGAAAAGCAGGTGGCGCCTTGAAGTTGGTCTAGGAGGTCATCGATGCGAGGTAGTGGATAGCGATTTTTAACCGTTAACTTGTTGAGTTCTCTATAATCAATGCACATGCGAAACGTTCCATCTTTCTTCTTCACAAAGAGAACAGGTGCACCCCAAGGCGAGGAGCTAGGACGTATGAATCCTTTGTCAGTCAGCTCTTGCAGCTGACTGGCCAGCTCTTGCATTTCGGATGGGGCTAACCTATAAGGAGATTTTGCAACTGGTGTAGCGCCAGGTACAAGATCGATGCGGAATTCGACTTCTCTCACAGGAGGAAGTTCTGAAATGTCTTCGGGAAAGACTTGTGGGAATTCTTTCACAACTGGGATATCTTCGAGTTTCCTCTCCTTGTTTCCCTTTTTTATGACGTGAGTTAGGAATGCGACATAGTTCTTGCGGAGATATCTTCGGGCTTGAAGGCAGGACATTAGTTTGAGTCCTTTCGAATGGGTTTCCCCAAAAATACGTAGGGTCTGATTGTCTGCGAGAGGAATGCGAATGAACTTTTCGTGGCACACTACTTCAGCGTGATGCTGGCTGAGCCAGTCCATACTGATTATAACATCGAAACTTCCCAACTTCATAGGAATAAAGTCAATTGGAAAATCGTGATCGTTTAGAGTGAGGGTACAATTGCGTATAATAGAATCTAATGAAACGAGTTTTCCGTCAGCAACTTCCACCGTTAGAGATTCCATGAGATTAACACGAGTTTGGTTGAGGATAGGTTCAAATTCTAAGGACACAAAGCTCTTATCCGCACCAGTATCGAATAATATGGATGCATAACTACCATTGATGAGAAACGTACCGTTGACCACGTTGTTGTCAGCCCTAGCTTGGTTGGCATTGATGTTAAAAGCTCTTCCTCTGGCAGGTGGAGGAGCTTGGTTTGCTTGGTTTACCTGGTTTGCTTGAGCTTGGGCATGGATGATGTTCACCAAGCGTGGACATGTGTTCCTGAAGTGGTTTGGGTCCCCACAGTTGTAACAAGCTCGCATGGGTTGCATCATGGGGTAGTTGGGTTGGTAGTAAGTTTGGGCTGCGTGTGGTACAGGTGGTAGAAGTAAGGGTTGTTGGGCTTGACCCACTATCTGATGGTGGGTTTGGGTTAGGGGTTGATTGCGGTTCATTCGTTGAAGAGTACGACAGGTTTTGATGGTGTGACCCGCACGGCCACAGCTCATGATGTTTACTAAGATGTTTCATATTTATTAAATTCAAATTACAACTTAAATATCCAAAACAAAATTCATACAATTACAAGAAAATGAAACTACATAATTTTTCCAAACCATAAACTTGTTTATTCTTCTAGGCCTTCCTAAGTGTTTCCTGTCTCAGCTGGATCACCTGTATCATGTGTAAAACGGGGGATATTTTGGGTCAACAAAAGTTGGCGAGTGAACCTTGATAAAACATTTTTACTAATTTATTGTTTTATTTAATAAAGAAAATTCGTGCAATAATCACATGTGAGCAAACATATATAGATAAACAATCACAAACCACTTTGGATGAGTATATGACATGAATGATGATGTATGTGAGATCAAGGCTCAATCAAACGGAGCCGATCTAATAAGGCTCCTGATGCTCAACCCGTATCCCACGGGGAACTGATGAGCCCAACGAAATGCGTGCACTGAAAATGATAAATCCAATCTACATATAATTCACACAACAATTGATACACATTTGATACACATTTGATCACGGATATGATGTATGCACGAGTGTTTAAATAAAATAAAGGAATTATACGACACATGATACACCCCAGAACATGATTAAAACGGGGAATTGATAGAGATTCACTCACAATGGGTGCGTTCTTCGATGACGATGAAGGCGCACGAATTTATGATTCAATCGACGAGGGAAAAACTAATCTAGATAATAACAAAATGATTCGGTAAATAAATAAATTTTATTTGAGATTAATATTTTTAATTAGTGCTCTTAATGGGATTTTTAGATTTATTTTTGTGAGTTTAAGGAAATTTTCTAACTTTAAAAATCCTATTTTAAGTATTTTTAATTAATTTTTCAATTAAATAAATAAATAAAAATAATAAAAATTGGGTTGACTTTCTGACCGTTGACCGGGTCTGACCTGTCAGACTGTGTTAATTCTATGCGGCTAGTGAGGTTCGAACTCGGGACCTCTCGTATACGTGCACGCAGCTCTACCAACTGAGCTACGTGTCTAACCTGAAATATTCTCTGTTTTAACTATATATATATACTAATTAACCTTAAACTTATTTGGTTTTTATTAAAAATGATTTATATGGCCGAACCGGTTGCAGAGACCCGGAGTCGAACTCGGGACCTTCGGTTCGAGTGCGCACAGCCCAACCAGTTGGGCTGTGTGTCTAATCTGTTTAACTACTGGATTATATTCCTTTTATGTATATACTGTGACTTGATCTGATTATGTTTTAAAAATGTTGGTTTTATTTCTGAAAGTCGGTAACGTGTGCGATTCGAACTCGGGACATGCATATTGTATTTCCACACAGTCCACCGCTGGACTGTGTGTCTAACCCGTTTGAATATCCGGTTTTAATTATATTAATACATATATTCGACTTCGTCTTCTTCACTTTGAAGAACACAGAACAGTAACACCGACTGTTTTGTTTAATCGACCAACAAAACTTATAATTGATTGAAATGAAATAGAAAAAGAAGATTAAGGAATAAGATGTACCAAAACAGAGTGTTTTCTTCAGATTTCAGGCAAGTGTCGTCGGCTCTGATTTGTGATTTCGGGCTGGATGAACTGTTTTAACAGTTTCGATCATTGTGTTAAGCAATTAGATTATCAATCAAGAGATAGCAAGAAGGTTTAGACAATTATACCGTCTGATGGACGAATGCGGTTTTCTGATCAGTGATTCCGGTGATATTCCGGCGAAATTGAAAATCTCCGGCGACGAGCTTTGGAAGAAATGAAACTTCGGAAAGAGAGTGCGGTTCTGAGCGAAAGGTTTACGAGATGTTTGAGTGGGTATTTATTAAGGAAGATCAGCTGATTTGAGTTTGAATTTAGGTCAAGTTCGCGGTCAATGATTTCCGTCGGTTTTTGACTGAAATTGATTGCCGGCAACGGTTATAACTGATGTCGAAATCAATTTGTGCGTTTCAGTCAAAAGAAAAGTAGCTAAAATCGCGGAGTGTCGGTTTTTTCCGGTGATGGCGAGTTCTGGGCGCGCTGATAGATTTTGACTTTCGGTTTTTATTATAAATATTATTTGTTTCAGTATTTATCACAAACGAAACGTGTGGCGGAGTGGTGTGGTGTGTGTTTCTGTTTGTGGGAGACCCGGGTTCGAGACCCGGCGGCTCCATTTTATTTTCTATACACTTATTTTTATTATTTATTAATTATGGTTTTTAAATTCTAAAATGTTTATTAATTATGTATTATTTAAAATAATTAGAACAATAAATACGCAACGAAAATTTATAACTGAATACTTGGTTATTAAACGAAGCGGGTTTTGAAACCCGTTTTTCGACAAATGTTACACCCACCTGCAACGTCAGAAAAGCAGAGTTTCGAATTTCAAGATCTTGATTACAAAACGTTTCCTTCACACAAACGTTTTCTCTCAACCCTTGTCAAATTTTCGCCATTACAATAACGGCCCACGCAACAATTCTTTTAGTCCAACACTCCTCCCACCTTCAAACATGCGGGTACGAGTAGCACTGGATTGGGGGGACTTGAGGGGAGTATGGTCCCAAAAACCCTGCGCCTGCGTAATGAACCATACCCTTAACTACTTTTTACGAGGATAACCTCGCATGCAACATGCAATGGTGCATTTTCCTCAACAACAAAAGGTCATACAATGAACCTTGCGCACTCAGCGTAACAGTGAATTAGACCAAGACCAATAGGTCTTACAATGAGCCTTGCGCACTCAGCGCAACGGTGAATTAGACCAACACCGATAGGTCACACAATGAACCTTACGCACTCAACGCAACGATAAATTAGACCAATACAATCAAGTCGCACAACGAGCCTTGTGTACTTAGCAAAACGGCAAGTTAAACTCATGCGCGCAGGCTAGACCCTACGCAGAACAACATTCCTCTAAGCCATGAACCTAAAACCTTGCAAGGAAAAGACACACATGAGAGCACCTCATAGTCTTGGGACAAAAGGATATACCCTGACACCCTGCGCTGGCGGGAAAAACACTGGCAGCCTCGCAGAAAGGGTAAGCACTAAGAGGTGTTGACCATACTCAAGGGTACAGAGTGGCAGAACTGTGACCAAGGGTTGCTCGGCAGGTTGCATGTGACAATGTCGCATGAGTAGTAATGCAGACGTCAGACTGCACACCAACCATATCTCTGCCAGTGACAGTTCCATCTTCTCCACTTTTAGTTGACAGCAGGTCTGACACCAGAGACGGCTGCCCTTACACGTGGCACCACTCAACATCCGACAAAACACACATCCTGACAAAGGATATTAATTCTCCTGCAGAGAGCATTTAATGTCTAACGCAGAGGGACAAAACGGACGTCTCTGGCTGTATGGGTCGGGCCCAAGGCCCACCAGCCCATCTCCTAAACACATCTTTTCGGCTATAAATAAGTATTGGATCTCCAGGTAAAGCACGTTCACACACTCAATCACATACAAACTTACTTACTATCTTACTTGCAATCCTCAAGTACTTATTCTCACGCTGGAGTGTGGTCCTGGAGAAAACCACCCTTTCCCCGTGACGAGACTAACGACGCTGCTAGTTTTGCAGATCAGCTTAAGTGAAGAGTAAAGTGAAAGGATAACCCCTTTATGCAAAATACATTGGTTGTAATTTATATATCCCCGGATATCGCTAGGTTCAACCGGTGCTTCTTCACGTCCTATAAAAAAATTATTAAGTTATGGCCCAGTTAGTCAAGGGGTTTTATATTAAGTGGTTTCCTAGTGGGGAGGTATCAAGTTCGATCTTTATTAAGTGCAAATTTTGTAAATATAGGTGATCACCACTAGAAAGGAATCGAAGTTTGGGAGAAGGTTTAAGAGAGCTTGTTCTCTCCCTTTGAAATAAGTTTGATACCGCTGATCTGCCTTTTAGAAAAAGAAAAGAATTTATTAGGCTATCATTTTTTCTAATGAGGCTTTAGGAGCTGACCCATCATATCGCTACGTGTTGTTTGTTCTTTAATTTCATGTTTTACGTTATTAACTTATTATATTGAATTGGTATTATGGTGATTGATCCTTACAAACTAGCTTTTGACTCGTACAAATGCGGAGCTTGGTCCATTGTTTGCATTCAATCAACTTATTAATTTATTTTTATTTGTATAAATCACCATTGCAAACTAATAGGACAAGTTAGCGAATCAATGAAAACAAACTTATATATAGGTTTCGAAATTTTGATATTAATATGATAACTATGTTGATTTTAAAAAAGGAAGATTTCAATCCAATATATAATAGATAAAGAACTCTCCTATAAGGGTTGTCAAATTTGTAATTATAAAGAAAACAAACAAACAAACTAGGGTCTTAAAGGTACTTTTTTGTTGGTTTAACAAAATGCGTTTTTAAAGTATCACAAGTTTGTACAAACAATATAATATTTAATGATACGTTTACATGTATCATAAGATTGTACAAACAATATAATATGTAGATATAGATAAGTTGCGAGAGTATTTAGATTAATTTACCTTACAACTTTTGATAGACAATTTAATATTTTCTTTGGAACGTTACGGATTCTCGAACATCTTCACTTCTTTATCTTCAAACAAGAAGGGAAAATACATTCGGAAATCTTCTTACTTTACATTGTGCGAATAAGAATCATTTATTCATGTTCAAACTAAAAAAGTGATTTAACCTTACGTTTAATCGAGCTCATGCAATTTCGAATCTTATACTCCATAACAACACTTAAGTTTTTATTTGTCCAAAATCTGAATTAGTTAAGTAAAGGCTGATTTTAGCTTTTAATAAGGCTATTAATGGCTCATAAACCCCTTACTGGTTAGCACGTGATAGTTCAGATTGTTTGTTTCGCGAGCAGATATCTAAATGGTTCAGACATTTGCCTCTAAATGGTTAACCATTATACTGAGTATGAATGATTAAGACTTCTAATCTTAATTGGTTTGACATTTACCTCTGAATGGTTAAGCATTATATTGACTCTTAATGATTTAAACATATTACTAGTTCAACACTTACAGTTCAGATCTTTTACTGGTTCAATTCTAATCATTATAAAGTTGTCAAACACCCCTAAATTTAACTAATATTAATAGAGAGTCATTTGCGGTTAAAAAAATTCTATATATCAAATGACAAAGAAAGTTACTTATGTCATGAATCATGAAATCTATAAGGCAATAGGTTATTTTAGTATAAAAACATGTGAGATTTAACCTTGTTTTTACTAGATAGAAGTTTTGGATTCCAGTTTTACAGACTACATATATTAAGTAAAATCAGTGTTAATAAAAAATTATATAGATACTTCCGTAAAAAAACAATTTGCTTTAATATAAAATAAAATAAACAAATAATTAAATACAATGATAAAACGAGTTTATAAAGCATTAAAAATAATGATTTTATAAACATTTCTAAAAAGTGATTTAAATATCCATTCGTCTTTTTTCTTAGCAAATCATGAGTACATGACCTCAAACCTGAAAACATTTCTAGACTAAGTTCTTGTTTTTAGTTAAATAAACGAACTTTTTTATCAATTCATAGTTTTTTATTTGTTTGTACTTTTGTAAAAAACATGTATTTTAATGATTTTTGGTGAATAAGAATGACCTCGTAAAAAACATATTTTTTTAATAGTAACACTTACGTACTCTTAGATTACATCAAATAAATGTTAATTACTTGTTGAACCAAATACCTTCAATTAAAAAACAAGAGTGTTTATCAAAGAAGCTAGCCCCAGATACTTTAAAAAAGTAAATTAAATTGTTGGTCATATAATAAAATGAAAACGACGTCATATGTATCATGCAAAATTTCTGAATCTTATCATGATTTTGCGGACCGCATGTCATTGGCTAGTGGCTACTGAATTTGGGTCCCAACTCGCAAGGACACCCCTCGAAAGAGACTCCACTTCAACCTACCTACATTTACTTCTAGCGCTTTCGTAAACATTCAATTCAAATAAGATTAAATAGTGAAAATCAATTTGATTAAAATAATTTATGGGTACAATTTAAAGTTGCCTAAAATATGGATAGGAACATATTCATATGATATATGGTATATTTATGATAATTAATGAGACAAATAATTTAAGCTCAATAAATTCATTTTAGAGACAAATAACCGGTTATCAACTTGTTTCTAAAGAAGTCATTCACTTATGTTCTAGTAGTAGAAGTATTAAGTTTTCTAATGAAGACCTAACTTTAAATCATATTTGTGTCATTTGGATGTGGGTAGATATAGGGAATGAATGATTTGAATTAGGGCTTTTGCAAGGTTGTCAGTTTGATTTCCAAGCCCACCCGGGCTTTCATTCCACCATGTGTTACGCTTTTGTGGCGGCCTATGTAGCACAGAACGGGTACGGGTAGGGCTGTAAACGAACCAAACGAACACGAACAAGGCCTTGTTCGTGTTTGTTTGTTAAGGTTTTTTCGTCTAATGAACGGTTCACGAACACATTAACGAACAAGATTCTATGTTTGTGTTTATTTATTAAAGAACTTGCATGATAAGTTAAATTATACTATTTAAGTTCATGATAATCCACCACATGATAATTTAAATTATACTAATTTAGACATAATTATCTAAAATTAATACATGATAATCCTAATTCATAAGTTTTTTGTTATCCCAAAAATGTTTTAATTCTTAAATGACCAACTTCCCCATTTTCATATCATCCTCGTATAAATGACTTGTCAATTTTTTTTTTGGTAAAGAGTTAATGTATAATGGGGAAATAAAATAAGGGGAAAAGGTTAGGAGGGAAAAAAGATTATGGGAGAAATATTAAGAGGGAAACAAAGATTATGGGGAAAAAAGTTTGGAGGGAAATTTATTAATGTTTAGAGGAAATAAAAGCTAGAAGAAAATTGAAAAATTTTAAAAAATTTAACTAATGAACATAAACAAATGAACACAAATGTACATAAACGAACGTAAACGACGAACATATTACCGAACGTTCGCGAACGTAATCGAACAAACAAGACCTTTGTTCCTATTCGTTTGTTTAGTTAATCGAACGAAACGTCTTGTTCGTGTTCGTTTGTTTATTAACGACCGAACATAAACGAACTTCCCGCCAAACAGTTCACGAACTGTTCGCTGAACGTTCAGTTTGTTTACAGCCCTAGGTACGGGGACGGGGAACGACAAAACTCAAAAATCCAAGATACGGGTACTGCAAAATGAGGCTCTCTGATTTAGGAGAGACTGATAACCTAATACATGAAGTTTATTGTTTAAAAAAAACTTATTTTTAAAGGGTTTTTAGTCTAGTAGTATTAAAATGTGTTATATAATATAGTGTTTCTATATACAAGGTTGTCTTGAGTGTTAAATACAAATTGGTGTAAAACTAAAAATAGGATTAAAGGGCAATCCTTAACCATCTCTCATTTGTCAACGTGTGTTTGTTGTTATAAAAAAATCAACTCCTTTGCTTTAGTCATTTATTGTTAGGACCAATATTAAAAATTGTATTAACATATAAATTTAAAAGTATATATATATATATATATATATATATATATATATATAGGTAAAGGTTTAAGTGAGAAAATTTAAAAGTGTGAGAAGGATAAGAAATATTATGGAGGTGACACGTGTCCCTTTTTATTTTGGTAGTTTAAGGATATAAGTGTAATTTAACTAATAAAATCTAATCATGAAATGAATATATGCAATCAATTTTTGACAGTTAATGTAAGGATTTTCAAATTTGAAATAACACCCTAACTCATAAAAACACCACAGCATGTATATTGAAGGCATACATCTTATAAAGAACAGAAATACAACTCATAAAAACACCCTAACTCATAAAAACACCACATCATGTATATTGAAGACATACATCTTATAAAGAATAGAAATATAACAAAAATAACACCATAACTCATAAAAACACCACAACAATTATATTGAAGGCACACATCTTATAAAAAACACCCTAACATTGAATATAACAGAAATAACACCCTAATATAACACAAGTCAACACTTTAATCAGAATCAAAACAGAAATAATACCCTAAATATATAAAAACAGAAATAACTCTACATAAGTATATCAATATGGTACTCATATTAAAGATAAAAAAACACTCGTTATTATGGTGTAATTTTTTTTAAATGAGTTACGTATAAAAAGTTATTGATGTTTAAAAAAGAATGAGGGAACTTTGCATGTGTACTAATGTTAGTTTCTTAATTTAAAAATATTAAATTTACCTTTATACCCTTAATTTAGAAAATTAGTTAGTTTAATAGTCAACATTATTAACAAAATTGCCACTATGATCTCAACCATTAGATTAAATATCTAATGGTTTAGATTTTTTCTTATCTTTCTCACACTTTTAAATTTTCTCACAATAACCTCACCCTATATATATATATGATACAAAACTAATTTAAAATAATACAAAAATATTTTATCTTTTGGTTTGAACTTAGGAGATTAACAACATTTTTTTCTCAAACAAAATATGGAGTTGAACAATATAATCTTGAAAAAGAAATGCAAATCTGATACAATGGCTCCAAATAAGTATTGTTTTAGAGTAATTAATCAGACAGGTTATGCAGCTGGTTCCAGGTAAGAGCGGCCGACCCCGACCCGACCCGACCTGCTTACTACAACAATACAATGGTTTTTACCTCTCACATTTCTGTCTTCATCTAGGTCGAAAACACTATTCCATCACCTTTCTTTCTTTCTTTTGTGGTGCGATTTATGTAGAGTTTTTGTTTTTTCCCCACTATTGTCTAACACTGTGTTTTTCTTTTGTGCAGGGTTTTGGGCATGGTTCATTGGTCCAATAATGTTGTGTTTTTCTGTTGTTTTTGCATTTGGGCTGGTTTAATATTTTCAAAATAATAAAAATCCAAAAATAATTGGTATATATATTTTTATACTTTCTTCCGTATTTAAAGTTTTGATTTCTAGTTTGGGTTAGTACCATAAAAAATATAGTACTATTTATTTTTCATGGATTAAGTCTCTCAATCTGATTTTGGTTTATGAAATTCTTTTAATTTATAAAAAAAATATATATACTAAAAAATCAGTAAACTATTGTTTGTATATTAAAATCGATAAACTTTGTCTAAAATTCACAACTTAAGATTTTTTTTAAGTGGTAACCGGTGAACTCTAATATCAGTCAAAATATGATGAAGTGAATATTTTTTGCAAAAATAAAAACGAACGTAAATTATACCACTTTATTTAACCAATCTGACAAGTAATTATTTTTAATTTTTTTCCAATCTAAACTTCAGTATTTTATTTGGTTTAGATTAAGTGTTTGAATATGTTTTAATCACTTATGATACCGAGTTTCACGTTATTTGATAATGTTTTGGATTTTCTAAATATATATGGTTTCGAATTGCATCTCACTTATCATGAAGAAGATGGTGTGATGAAAGTAGACAGACGATGAATTAGAAAAACTTGTATGTACACAGAGTTATTTTCAGTTTTGGGGGTCTAATTTTATATAAAAGGAATAAGTTAGTTAGCAGTAGATATAATGCAGTATGCACAAAATATAATTAATTTAAAATAATTAATTATACAACTAAGCGGTATCAGATTGTTGATTACAGTTTAGTGCATAGATAACACACTGTCTTATAATAACTGTCAAATTATCATCAAAACATACCTAAGAGAACAAGTATGGATCCAAGAGCCAGAAACAAAATTGACATGAAGGACCAGTTGCAAATACATTTTATTAAGTTCCAAGTTTCAGGGGACAATAACATGTTAAAGGTTGAAAAATGATCTTCAAACATACTTATTAATAACACCATTCTTGATACTATAATATTCTATCATGTAAACAAGCAAGTAAGATTTCATCAACATGAACTGAGATTCACCAGTAATTCGGTTAAAATGTGACCATAATTATGCAGGCCACAGAAGCTGTTAAAAAACTTCATATCCATCCACAATGTCAAATAGTCATTAGAATTACAATATTTAATAAAAAGCCATGATTTTATGAATAAAAAGTATGAAAAAGTCCTGTGAAATATTAAGACAAATTTTGTCCTGTGGAATGGAATGGAATAATATATTGCCCCTTACTATTGCTTTCCTTGTGACTACATATCAGTTTTGAAATTTCTAATGTTTTACAAGAAAAAGACGTCTTCAGTTTTTAGTTTATATAATTAAAAACTAAAAAGTAAAAAAAAAAAGATCATTCAATAACTGACTTAATGGTTCTGAGACTAGACTGTATAAGCCTGGTTTTGACCAAGAATGCTGATGAATCATATGATATGATTGTCACTGGACCAACCATTCATAGACTTACCTAAAGTCTCATGATTCTTGGAAAAAAACTTTATGGTCAAGCATCATACAAACTAAGATATTGGGTAAAAAATTAAGTATAGTAATTATAAAAGTTTATATCTGCAAAATTGGTTATTTCACTACCTTGTATACCATCGCAAGACATAGTCCAACAGCAAAAAAGAAACATAGGTGTTGCCCCGAAAAATCCCACGACGAATCCGGTCCCAATAATGCAAAAAGTGATTCGTGTTGGACGTAATTCCTGTACTCGACCCTATGAGCGGTTGGGCCGACCTCAAGCTAATGGGGCCGGTAAACATGGGCCTAGGACTTTCAAATCGCTCGTCGCTCATCGCTCGCTCGCCGATCACTCGGAAAACACTCAGAATATGCTTGCTCGGTTTGGTTCGGTTTGCAAACGAGCCAAGCATGAGCAAAGTTCGGCTCGGCTCGGCCCGAATTAATTATATAGCACACACAAATTAATGTATATTCATATTTTATACATAGCGCTGTATTAGATTTGGATTACTATACTCAAATTAACATTATATTTATCCATACTAGCCTAATCAAACCAATAAAAAATTTAACACCAAATTTAAAACTAAAACATCGTGAAGCGACAATATCTGACATCTTTCTCCTATCAATCGTCAGTCGTCAATCGTCTCTCGCTCTCACCATACGCACAATGCGTCAATTGTTCTTTGTTGTATATTCATCACCTCACATACCTCAACTAGAGCCTCATCCTCGGATGATCCAACGTCAATCTTAGTGTCATTCTCAGACAGTTGGACCTTAGTAGTGACCCGATAGTGGAGACATCGAAGGAATCATGCTAAATCTATGGTTGTGCAAATTACTCGTAGCTCGCTTCTCGCTTGCCGCTCACTCTGAAAATTACACGCTCGAATATGCTTGTTCGGATTTCGCTCGGTTGTAAACGAGCCAAGCACGAGCAAAGGTCCGCTTGTTCGGATCGGCTCGTGAACAGCCCTACATGGGCCCTTCCCATTACGATTTTGATCAAAACCCATTTCCATGTGCCGGTGGATTTTGGCTCACATTGGTGTCCGCAGATACGCATAATGTGGAAGAATTTTTGCGATTTGAACCAAATTTGGCATCCCATGTGGGTGCGTATGAGTTGTAGTAAAACACAACTATGTTTGTAAAACATCTCGTGTTCATACTTGTAAAGCACTCTAATGTTTATACATCCTCCGATGTGAGTCGATTTCTCACGCTATTTTCATAAAAAACAAACTGTTTTACGCATCAACGTCTCATTTTTCTTTAGCTCCATTTTAATAACTCCTATGTAATTAGAGATGGGCATAATAACCGGTTCCAAACCCGACCCGGTGAAACCTACCTGGGACCGGTTCCGGTTCCTACCCGACATATAGTAGAACCGGTTCCGGGTTCAAAATACCCGATGGTTCCTACCCGGTTCCAACCCGTACCCGGGTTGTACCCGTAACCGGTTCTTATCATACTCGGTTCCTACGGTAACCTTCCAGACCCGGCGTCAATATATTTTTAATGTGAGTTTTTTGTATAAGTCTTTGCTAGAAACAAGTACCCGGTTACACAAACAACCTAAACAAGAAACGTTAAACAAAACATATAAAACACTAAACATACTAATCATAAAACACAAATGGGGTTTTCGATGACCCGGTCCCGGATGCTTCACCCTTTTCATTGTTTTTCGCCTTTGTCACCGGACAATGGCGGTCGGTGTGTTTCTTGAGCGTCGAGTTGGCCGACGCCTTCATGAACTTCCCGCACCCCTTGCATCTAGCCATTTCATGGCTATCCGACATCAAGCACAAGTCAAAGTGCTTCCAAATAGCCGGGTTTCTTTTGGTTTCCAAAACAACCACGACCTCATCGTTGCAAGCCATCGTTATCTCTTTGATAGTATTAGATTTGAAGTGTAAAGTGTTAAGTTTAGAAATGGTAAGTAGGAAGGGGTTTATATAGAAAAACCGATTCTTTAATCAGGAACCGGTTCCAACGGTAACATTTATCAGGAACCGGTTCCAACAGTAACATTTTATCAGGAACCGGTTCTGAACAGTAAATGACAGGTTTGACTGTCAGGAACCGGTTCCCAATAGTAAAATGGCAGGTTTGACTGAACAGGTTTGACTGCCAGGAACCGGTTCTGAACAGTAAATGGCAGGTTTGACTGCCAGGAACCGGTTCCCACACTATCAGGAACCGGTTCCGCACCATACCCGGTTCCATAATACCCGTACCCGGTTCTACACGGTTCCGTATTCTTGGGTGTGAACCCGGGTAGGAACTGGACCCGGTTCCACACCATACCCGGTTCCAATGACATCCAAGCAGACCCGGGTCCGGGTTGGAACCGATTCCGGGTAATAATAAAACCCAATTATGCCCATCTCTATATGTAATAATTCGCAAACCCATTGGTTGATAATTACTTTGTAACAATTACATGCGTCTATGTTCAATGTTAGTAAAAATCAAATTTGCAATAAATTTCCAAAACACTACTTTTCTCGAAACATATGGGCTTAATCTGATCGAAAGGGACTTTTTATATGTGGTAGCGAACCCTCTTCACATTAGTGGCTTACAAGTAGTTTGTTAGCATTTGTATGGTTATTAAGCTCCACAATTCACATCGTAAACTAAATAGTAACTTCAGATCAAGTCTTGGCATAAATAAATGTTTTTATCTTCCATTCATTGTAAAACATTTGTTATCCACATACCCATTATTTTGTTTTTCTTTTTCTTGATAATAGATTCTTTATTATTATTATTATTATTATTATTATTATTATTATTATTATTATTATTATTTACTTTTAAAACTTTCAAAAGTCTAAAGATAAATAATGATGGTAAAAGTTGCTTTCTTGGTCCAAAGTTAAATTCTCATTTTCTCATCCAAACTTGCAACTTTCAGCAAAACACAAAGTATTTTAATCCATTAATAAACAAGCTTTCCATTTTGAGCTTTCCGTCAAACTTTTTACATCATGGAATAAAAAATCTAGCTTGTGTTCGGTAGCCAGATATGGAAATTGGAATATAGTGGACTATTACGTGGTACATATATGACATGATAAAGCCCCTCAACCTTATAGTCAAATTTCTAACCATATCATTAAATTTCATAAACAAATTCATTTATAACAGCCATGCTCTAACCCATATCACCATCAAATCTCACATGTTACTTCTATGATAAACATATTTATTTACAACAAATCCTAGTTTTATTTTTAGTCGATTTAATCATAAATGTTAACGAACCCAACACAATCACTCCTAAATAAGCCACAGAGAATTAACCACCAATATTAACTTTAACACCATAATACTTCTACTTAATTGACTCATAGCACATTCTTTTTAACAAATTTCCAAACCAAATTCTCTAATATCATATATGCATCGTGTTTCCCCAACAAGTTAGCAAAAGAAATTCTTATGAACCCCAAAAAGTGCAAGGTGTTTTGTGCAAGAAATGTATAGCTTTTTTTTTTTACCGTGAAAAACCGTTATTGAAAAATTTACTGTGGTGTATGACTTCCTACTAACTAATGGGTTAGAGACAGAAAACCATTTGAAACCTAAAGGCCTCTACAGAAAAAGGTGTATGTGTTTTGCATTATACATACACAAATACAGTGTATGCTGGCACTGCATAACCCGTCTTTAATCTTCACCACTAACCACCATCAAGATTCAAAGAAAGACCACTTGTTTAAGAACAAGATGCATTGCATACCCAATAAGAAAGCAAGAAAATGTAACCAAACACATAAAGGATGTTCATAGTTTTAAAAATATAAGCATTTGACACCCACAAAACACTACTGCAGTATAAACAGATAGACAGATAAACAACTGATAGTTTACTCAAAAGCCCATGCATTCTCCCTGCGTACCTCCTCCTCTTCTTCAGGAGTGAAATCATTCTTGATGTTGAACGTCTTACGGATCTCTTCAGGAGTCTTTCCTTTGATCATGTCAGCAACCGTCTGGCAGGTCAGATCAAGCAGCCCCTTGATGTTCAGATAGTTCGCAGCCTGCAGCATATACAAAATCCATCTCAATATATGTTAGTACACCGTATCTTCAGCACCCATATCAACTGTCATATTCTTAGTAAAACAAACATTGATGCAGAAACTGAGGCATTCAAATCTCAAAGATTTATCGACAAACGAATATTCAGAAACAATCAACCAAACAAAACGTTTACAATCCAATCCTACTTATAAGTTTCTAAGAACTTAAAGAGATAAAGCACACTGTTAAAAGATAAATAATAGCAAAAGATTAATAAATAAAAAGGATAATAGAAATGATAAACTCTGCATCAAATATTGTGAGTTATCATAAGCAAATAGCATTTTACATGAACAGAAGAACAAAAAATACAACAAAACAGTGGTTCGAACCGAAACAGAGTACTATGTTATAGCAAAATAATGGTTCTTGAATTTCAAACATTAACTAATAGACGTTGTTTAGTTGAGAATTAACTAACTGATGTTGTTTAGTGGAGAATATAAATTTAAATCATTATCCAAAGGTTCTTGGACTTCAAATCAAACAACTTCTATATTACATTAACCAATTAATCTTATTTAATTAAAAAATCAAGAACCCTAACTCAGCCTTTAACATAAACAGCTAACATCTAAATACAAAATAACACAGCAAAACCTAAATTACCCACATAATCTTTCCCACAAGTAAAAAAATCACAAAATCATATATTAAGAAAAAAAATTAACAAACCCTAGAATTGCCCCCAAATAATTAAAACCAAAATTAGGGCATAATTCACAAACAGATGTACAACAAAACATCAATAAACAATAATCGACTTAACAATACCAACGAATCAAACAGCATACGTACCAGAATAAGATCAAACAGAGTACCCTGATCGACTTTCACAAATTCAGAATCAAACGATTTAAGATCCTCTTCAGCGACCTTCTCGTCGCTATTCGGTGTCTCCACATGTTTCTTACAGTATTCGATAACCTTTGAGAGGATCTTACTGGTGACGTTGGGGAGAGGGATGCTGGTTTCAGCACAACCGTCTTCGATCATGTGCTTGATCGTCTGAGACTCCACCGCAACAACCTCATCAACCTCGAATGTTTCACCGTCGGAACTCCTTAACACGATGGTTTTTGATGACGACATGATCGGAATTTGGGAGAGAAAAGAAACCCTATCTGTGATGTGGGTGATTGTTGGGTGGGGGGGATATTTATTCTAGTGGGAGATTATTAGGCTTTGGAGGTGTGCTTTCGTTTTATTTTCATTATTTGTAGTGTAGTGTTTTCATTTAGGATGTTTCACACATCTAGTCCCTTACAGAATTTCGAACTAAATACCGGTACCGTATTATGATGGTATTGACTGAACATATATGGTAGGAAATTCGGTTTTGAAACTAGCTTAGTATTGATATCGGTTTATGAGGTACAATGTCATTTTGAGGCTTTTAATGGTACCTGTACCACATTGGTATTGACCGGAAATATACGGTACGGTATTCGATTTTGTTTTTAACAAAACTTCGCCATTGGTATTATGCGGTATGGTATCTGTCATACCTCAACCGATGACGGAAACATCGAGTGAGACGAAATAGATTGCTCATTACAAATAACACTATTGCGACGATAGTTAACTCAAAACGGATTTTATTTCATATCATAAATTGTAAACATATTACAAGGAAATTCAAATTACAATAATTAATAGTCAAGTACTACGAATTCAATAAATCGAAATATTCTAATCTAGTATTTCTTGTGTGTTTCTATGTCGTCCCTACTAGATTCGTCATAAGCATCATCATCAACCTGTAACATGTTAAAAATATGGTTGAACGCAAAAGCATTGGCGAGTACACAAGTTCAAGTACATATCATAAGTATAAAAGAGTTTACTCAAATCCACATGGCAATTGTATACATACAATTGCTAGCATGCAATACTAATTGTCAAACCCAAGTGTCCACAAGAGTTAAGTGTCCCTCGTCACACAAAGTAACGAGACTATGTTGGGCTTATATTACTAAAGGTTTACACATTATAGCTACATTTGGGCTTTAAGGGGGTTTTGGGCTTCCTAGTGCCTTGTGGGCCTAGGGTTGTAATTGTTGGACTTAGTGAGTTGTAAAAATACATGTCTTAGGTCAAGGTTAAGGGCTCAGAGAGTTGTATTTGTAAACTTGTATCAGACACTTTTCTAGTGTATGCAAGTTGTTCTTAATTCAAGAGATTGTTCTTCTTCCTAATCATTATTTCCGCTACTGATTAGGTTTGTGATACCTGTTAGATCCGATATCGGGACTTACAATTGGTATCAGAGCCTATTGTTCAATACAGGCTCTAGGTATCGCTGATTGAAGAGCTGATAGGAAGTGGTTTTGCTGCTGTTCGTCTGGATTACTGTTCAGAATCGAAGAATTATTGGTTTTCTTCGGAATCGCTACTGTTCCGAAGAACTCGAAGACGATATGAAGATTTCGGATCTGCTACTGTTACGGATTCCGAAGAACTCGAAGACGATTTGAAGATTTCGGATCTGCTACTGCTATGGATTCCGAAGAACTCGAAGACGATTGGAAGATTTCGGATCTGCTACTGTTACGGATTCCGAAGAACTCGAAGAAGCTTCATGTATTTCTGATTTGTTACTGTTGAAGATCCCGAAGAACATGAAGGAGATCATCCATCTCGGATTGATCCCGGACTATTGTTCAATCCGGATTGCTACTTTTCCGGATCCGAGATACTGTTGGTGGTTATCAGTTGCTTGGAAGTCGGATTATTGTTGCATAGAATTCAGATCACTGTTGCATTTGGATAAAGATTGGATTTCGGACTGATTTCATTTCGGATCCAGTTTCATTCCAGATTCTCTTTGTTCCGGATTCTCTATTTATTCCGGATCAACATCATTTCGGATTCTCTTTGTTTCGAATCAACATCAATTCGGATCAATTAGGACACACAGCCTTCCGAATCATCATTTCAGATTTTCAATTTCGGATTTTCTATTCCGGACTATTCATCTCGGATCAATATCATTCCGGATCAATCATTCTGGATTCTCTCTATCTCCGGATCAACCATCTCGGATTTATCGATCTCCGATTTGACCATCTCGGACTGATTTCGGATCTGCCCATTTCAGAGTTGACTATTCCGGACAAATTTCAGACTGATCACTGTTCGTATTAGAAAACTTGAAATTAACTGAATTTAAATTTACTTGGTAATTTTAATTTAGTTAACTATGATGAACGGTTACATGACAGCACAAGATTTAACCAATGCCACTTTGGCTGCACTGCAATCACAGACTCTGGCCCTCTATCAATAATTGGATCAAGTGATTGGCACTTCAACTAAAGTGCCCCGTCTGTTGTATGGAGATGAGTATTACGAGTGGAAGTTCAGATTCGAGCAATATTGCAAGGCAAAAGAGCCTGGTATGTGGAGGTGTATTATGAATGGTCCGCGAATGATAGTTTACAGTACCGATCAAGATCCGGACACAAAGATTCCAAAGCCGAGTCACTTGTGGACTCCAGAAGATGATAAAATAATTGAGGAAGATGAAAAGGCCTCGGCTGTATTGACAATGGCGCTTGGACCCGATATTTCGATTGGCGGTCAGAAATTGCAAAACCACTAAAGAATATGGAGTGAATTGCAAAATCTCTATGAGGGAAATGCAGATATGAAGGCGAGCAGAGTAAATCAGCTGCATCAACAATTCAGCTCATTTAATCACATCTACGGGAAAACCATTGAGAACCAGATTAGTAGATATGTAAAACTTGTTTCCCAGATGATATCAGCTGAGATTACTCTTACCAATAGTGCTATGAACAGACAGTTGTTAAATTCACTGTCGAAGAATTGGGATGCGGACGTTGGAATGATCAAGAAGACGAAGAACCTGAATGATGTCACTCTTGTAACATCCGTCAAAAACGGATTTTACCAAACCCGCTCCGTTTATTAACCGAACAGTCAGTTAAAAATTTCATTGCGAATTAAATGCCTAAAATAATTTTAAACGATACATAATCAATTATTATATGGGATTATATAATTAGTTTTTGAAAATCTGTCAAAAATAAGAAAATAAAAATAGTTTGGTTCTGCCGGGTTTCGAACCCGGGTCAGTAACCGGTTCATCAAACAACTTAACACACAACACTTGAACCACTGCGCCACTGATGCTACTTGTTAAATGTTAGGATCATTTAATTCATATCATGAGTTTCCGAATTCAAAACCGGCGCCCAAATGCAGTCGTCGGAAATCCCGGCGATCTCGCCAAGAATTAACGACATCTTCAGTTATAACGTAAAACTTAAACGCTACATCGGTTATAACCGACGTCTGAGTCCGCGACACCATCTATAACCGCCGGAGAAATTATAACCGATGAATAAGTCGGAAATCGGACCAAATCCATCGACGATTTGCCCTATAAATACCCCCTCGAACCTCTGCAAACCTTTTCGCTCAAAACCGCACCCTTTCTCGGCGAAAACTCACTCACCGGAAATCACCTGCAAATCGCCGGAAAACCGGGTTCTTCATTTCTGAGCCTTACTAAACCCTCTGAACTTATACCGAAGTCACCCACATACTTTGTAAGCTTTCTGAAGACTCTCTGCTGCAAGACACTCGTCGCCGGAAGTGATTGCTGTCGCCGGAGTTACGCCGGAAAAACAGAGGAAGCCAGTCGGTATACCTCACGCCTAATTTCCTTTCTTTTTACTTATATCTCATCTGTAATTAACCTAAAAACGCTAAAGAAACCTGATTGAAACTTCGAACCAGTCAGTCATCATTTCTGGATAAAACTCAACGAAGAAGACGAAGTTACGGTAACTCAAAAGTATAATTTAAATCAAGAAATAACTCGGGTTAGACACACAGTCCAGCGGTGGACTGTGTGCACATTAAACACACAAACGTCTCGAGTTCGAATCCTGTTCCACACACGCTGCCTTAATAAAAATGATTTTTTTTGTTAACTGAACCGGATTCATTTTATGTATATGTTAAGTATATTAATAACCGGTATAATAACCAAGTTAGACACACAGTCCAGTGGTGGACTGTGTGTATGTTTAATCAAAGCGCACGAGTTCGAGTCCGGTCTTCTGCATCGACCCGGACAATTATTTACCTTTTTAAATAAGTCAGAAATAAAAATAATTAGTTTGTGTTTAAGTATAATAAAAATCAGTTAAGTTAACAAGTTGGACACACAGTCCAGCGGTGGACTGTGTGTTAGTATAAGCCACAGGTCCCGGGTTCGAGACCTGTGGAGCGCACCGATTCTTTGATTTAAAAATCGTTTTTAAAAATAAATGATTTTCTGTTTAACCTAATTAATATATAAATGTAATTAAAAACAGAAATATTTCGGGTTAGACACGTAGCTCAGTTGGTAGAGCTGCGTGCACGCGTACGGGAGGTCTCGGGTTCGAGCCTCACCCAGCGCACACAATAATACATACGAACCGGTCAACTGTCACTGTTACAGTCAAAGTCAAAGTCAACGGTCAAAAAAAGTCAACCTTTTTATTATTTTTATTTATTTATTTTAATTAAAAATCAATTAAAAATACTTAAAAATAACATTTTTAAGGTTAGAAAATAGCCTTAAACTCACAAAAATACACCCAACAATCCTACTAAAATGGATTAATAAAATCCGTTTACTTACCGAACCATAATGCTATTTATCTAGGTTAATTTCACTCGTGGTTAAAACCACTTCGCGTGCATTCAACATCATCAACCGAACGCACCCACTGTGAGTGAATCTTATAACTCACCCTTTTAAATTACACGTTTTGGGGTGTGTCATGTGTCATAAAAATAATTAACTCGTTTATTTAAACTTGTGCCATACCATATCGTGATCTAAACTTAGATTGTTTATATTGTTGTGATTACTTATTTCATTTTGTCAAATTATATGAAATTCATTCATTAAGCCCATCAGTTCCTCGTGGGAGACGAGTTGAACAACGCGTGCCTCAAAACCAATTCATTATTGTTCATGTGTATATCATTGAGTTTTATATTGTTTGTAGTTATGTCTTTCATATTATCATGTTTATGCAATTCATTCATTAGGCCCATCAGTTCCTCGTGAGAGACGAGTAGAGCAATGCGTGCCTCTAAACGTTCCATTATTGTTCATATGAGCTTTATTTAATATCTAATGATTGATGAATAAGTTTATATCTATTTTTACTCATGTGTGGTTGTGCACTCATTTCATAATCAATTAAATAAACTTGTTCAAATGTTTTCCATAGGATTCACTCGCCAACTTTATGTTGATCCAAAAACCCTTTTACACATGATACAGGTGAACAGGTTGAAGCAAGGAAAACATAGGAAATGCCTTAGAAGAGAATAAAGAAGCTTAGATTGATAGTTAGAACATGTTGTAATAATTATTGTAAATTTCCATTAAATTGTATTAAATGAATATGAAACGCATAATAAATGTCATGAGCTTTGATGATAACCCAATCATGCCCCGATCACCTTTTCCGCTGCGGGTCGGGGTGTGACAACTCTCACAGAAATGATAGCTACTATTAAATCGTGTGAGATCGATAATAAGAAGAGAGACATCAATCATCAGAGCAGTTTGATGGCTGCCGGGATAACAGGGCAAAATGCAGCATTGATGTTGCAAAATCTGGTCTATAGCCCTCTGCAAGGAAATTCTCAAACACCGGGTAGCTCAAATGTGGTTTACAGTCCTCTTGCCACGCCACACAAGACTCAGTATGTCTATAGTCTTCAGTCTCAGACTCCCACTATGATTTCTGCTGCTCAAGTTCAGACACAGTACCATGCTCAGTATCCCAACATGGTTTTCAGTCCTGCCATTCCGCAAGCAGTTCAACAAGGCAGCATTCCCCAACCTGCTGCTCCAGCATCGGCACCTACTCTACCTGTGTCCAATTCTGCTTTTCTCACTAAAGAAAATGAAGAGAAATTGCTATAGCTGCTTCAATGATCTACAGCTTGAACGCCTTTTTAGTAGGTGATCTGACTCCCCCGTCCATTATTCCAACTAAAGTAGATCAAATAATGGAGGAGGATCTAGACGAGATCGATGTGTCCTGGATCTTGCAATGGCTGCCTTTCGTGTCAACAAGTTTCAAAAGAAGTATGGGCGGCAACCATTGTCAAATCTGAAGACCGGTCTTACAAAGGATAAACTCGGGTGCTACAGATGTCACGAGCCAGGACATTTTGCCAGGGAATGCAAAAAGCCGCCATCTGGATATGTGTCATCCAGAGTGGCAGACATACAGAGCAGCGACAAATAACTGGTGCCAGTCTCTCCCTCAAAGTCTACTACGAGTCCCTCAAGCAGCTCAGGCGGGAAATCAACAGCATTGGTGGCACAACAGCATGAAGGATTCAATTGGGCAGATGCTGCAGATCAGATGGAAACTTTGAATCTCTCCAAGAATAGCAACCACTGCATGATGGTGCAGACAACTGAGACACCCGATCTTTCGGAAACGGTAAATCAAATTCTTTGTTCTGATAGTTGTCGTTCTAAATTATCACAAATGCGCGCCCATAATTCAACTCTTGTAGCTGAATACCAGCAAGCTGCATCACAGAACATCGCCCTTAAACATAAGAACAAGCTTCTTATGGTAAAGGTCGAAGCTCAAAAACAAGATATAACTCAGCTAAAGCTAGACTTGAACCAACAGCAATGTTGGGTATACGACTATAAGCTAAAGTTAGCTGAAAAGGACGTAGAACTTCAAGCAGCCTTAGCCAAGCTAAATTTTTTGACAGGGAAGTTTCACGAAAATGAAATAAACATAAAAAAATTTGAAACTTCCAGCAAACTGGTCAAGGACTTGTGTGGTCTTCAGCTAAATTACCAGAAAAATTTCACAAAAGGTCTTGGGTATAATAGGGCTCATCCACTATATAATCATAGCTATACAAGAATGCCTGAATCTGAGGTTGATCTAGAAAATGCAGAAAAAATGATTCATGGTAAACCTTCATATTATCTTTCTAAACCATGGAAGCCCTATTACCAAAAGTTCTCTAAACCAACTGAACTCAAGAAGGATGATGCTTTTGTTACTTCCACACCACTTTCACATGAATCTAGTGACCATCCTTCTTGTAGTACAGATGATTTGGAGAAAATAACGCCTAAGGCAGAGGCAGCAACATCCTCCACATAATCTAAAGGAGAAAAGTCTTCTGAAATTGAAACTGAATTAGTGAATGATACTAACGTGTCTACCTCATGTGCAGAAGAAATTTTAGTTGAGGATATTACAGATGGTGATCAAGAGGAATGTTTGAATGCAAATTCAGACAATTCGGCTGCTGATTATGAATTTTATAAGCCCGCTTTTGACATTTTAAATCAATTTCTTGCTGAACAATTTAAATTCTTAGACAGTGTTGGTTGTGTTGATAACACAGACAGTTTTAATTCTGGTTTTTCATCTAATGTTGATGTTTTGAATGATACTAATAACTGTGATAACTTTTGTGATGAAAACATGAATTTTGCTACAGGTACTGCATCAACAGATGATCCAATTTCATCAGTTCCTACTGAAGAGACCAGAAGTTTTTCTCTAGAGGTTCCATCTGTTGATGCTAATCCCAAGGTTGACAGTGAGAAAGTCAACCAACCGACCATGTTAAAATTGATGTTGGCATAATTCTAGAAGATTCGGGCGACTCAGCTTCTTCAAACCAAGCACAAGGGATTGATTCTGAAATGAACGATGATGAGCATTCTTTTTCTGCTAATTCATATGCAAATCTTGATACTGAATCTGAATCGGATTGTCAAACTTTTCAAAATTTAGAGATTCCATCTACTTGTAATGTTTCAAGCTCATCTTCTGAAAGTTCAGAAAAGGATGTCCCGGCGGAGCCACCCGTGTCCTCTGCAGAATCTGCCACGAAAAGTGATTTGAAAAATAAGAATAAGAAACGGAGAACACGCTAATCAAAAAAGAAGAAAAACAAACACGCATCTCCGACAAATGAAAAGGCAACAGCTGAGTCTCCTCTTCACTCTGAAAAATTGACTCAACAACCATGAACTGAATCTGTTAAGCAAACAGCTGAACAGAAATCAGTTAAAGTTACGCCTAAGTCTACACATTCCAAATTGTCTAATTCAAATCACAAAACTAACAAGTGTGTTGATGGTTGTGCGCAGGAAACAGTCAAGAACAACACCGTGCATCAACCGTCAGTACCCGCAAGCAAGAAACTGACAGACAAATTGCCTAGAATTTCCCAAGCTGAACGGACTGTTTTCTTCCAGAAGAGGCAGACCTGTTTCAACTATGGATTTTCCGGGCATATTGCGCGAAATTGTCAAAAGGCTTTTACACCATTTAAAACATTATACTCACACTATCAGAAGGCTATGCCTAATCGCCTACCTCAGGCTTGATTTGTTATGGCTAAATCTTCTGATCAAGACCGGAACATGGCCAAGAAACAATCTCATAAGTCGTCAAGACCTTCAGGTTCCCTGAATCCTTCTACCATTCTAAGGATTGTGCAGAAGTCTGATTCGTTAACCTGGAGGCCTAAGATATTGACCAAGATTCAGTTTTCTGCTCCTATTTCAAACCAATCAAAAGCATCATCAACCTCATCCTCAACTAATTTAATTTTCCGTGAGGTTACTTATGTTGATGCAAATGGCATGCCCATATCTTCAATGGACTGGGTTGCAGCCTCTAACTAAAACCTGTTGACATGTGCAAGAACAGCTCTGGCGAACTCTTGTCAGACTCTGGTATATTGACAATGGCTGTTCCAGGCACATGACTGGGGACATCTCGCAGTTGAATGACATTCAGTTTTTCGATGGCGGTTTCGTCTCCTTCGCAGGTGGTGAGACCGGGAAGATTACTATGAGAGGCATAGTATGCAACGGAGCCCTTAGCTTTAAGAATGTTAACTATGTACCATAATTGAAGCATAGTCTTTTGAGTGTGTCTCATCTCTGTGACAATCATTTGAATGTTCTCTTTACCAAGAAAGGGTGTTATGTGCTGAAACCAGGTCTTATTATTCCAGATGATTGGATTCTTCTTAAAGCTGCGCGAAAAGGAAATGCATATGTCATTGACATGAACAAGGCTCCCTCTGACAAGCTCACTTGCCCATTCTCGTCTACAGCTGAACATGATGCAATGTTATGGCATAGTAGACTGGGACACATCAACATGAAGAACTTAAATCGTCTTACAAAAGGTGGTTTAGCCAGATATCTACCAGTTCACGACTTTATGCAGGTTGAAAAATGTGAATCATGTGCACGTGGAAAACAACATCGAAAGCCACACAAATCTAAAGCCGCCCCTTCCACGTCTCAAGTCTTAGAATTGCTTCACATGGATCTTTTTGGTCCGATAAACATTCTAAGCATTGGCGGGAAGGCATACTGTAACACCTCAAAAACCAGTTTGGTAATCAAACCACGTTAATATTAAAGAGCAGGTAAAGAACCGTTAGCGGTAAAAGTTAACCTTACAACTTGAGGGACCAATGCTGCCACAAAGGGAAACTTGTTTTTACTAAAACATAAAATTTACACATAATGCACACACTTAGTGTGTGCATATGTCGATCTTCAGAGGAGCAATAAGGGCAAACCCTTGCTGATCAAGAATCATCAAAATTGAAGGGGGAATTATGTCTAAATCTTATGCATGAACAGACAATCGTGATCATCTAGGCTTGGAGATCATGAGGTATGTTGTAAATTATGTTTTAATAATGATAATTATGTGAATGAACTTGAAGGTGATTACCTTAAGTTCAATACTTTGTTAGTATGGAGGAATTGATAATGAAATTATGTGTATAATCGTCATACTCACAAGTAAATGTGAGATACTTGAACAATTTAGTGATTTGAATAAGTGTTCATGTATGACATAAAGTGGGTTTTTGATTATATGATGAAACTGATAATGTAGGAGTATTTATGATCATCATACTTGTATGTATGTGTAAGATACTCGAACAAATTAGAGATTCGAGTAAGTATCATACATGACTTGGAATGGGTTTTGTATGATATAATGAAACTAATGCTATGTCAATGTTAATAGGTGTTTGAGATCATGTTGTTTACTAGTTAGTGCGTAAAATTTGATTTTATTAGGTATTCGGATGAATGTATAATATGATGAAATGGGTTGCTACATAAAGATGAAAGCCTAGTCAATGGATAAATTAGCATTGTTAATCAAAAGCTAAGTTAACTTGATGTCAACAATCACTCAAATTTGTTTAAGTGAAAGAAACGACATGAACTTGGTTTGGGAAACGTACCTATAATGGTGGCCTAAGATAGCGCTTACCGGGTAATTAACGAAATACTTAAATGAGTTGTTAAACTTATTCGTGAGTTTGTATGTGTAAATGGGCAGTTGACTTTTAAAGTCAAACTGACCTGTAATAAGATCGAATGATAAATTTGATGCAAAATCCGTAAGGTGGAATAGTCATGTTAAATGATGACAAACCTGACCATCTTGTAAATGATAAATGATAGTTTGACGCTTGACAAGCTAGGTGGAGGCTTGAGAAGAAGCGGGTCAAACGGATCAAGTACGCGGAAAGAGCATAATGGGATTTCAAAGTAAGTAAAGCTTACATCTTTAAACTTGTAGATTTACTTATGTTGTTGAACAAGCGTTTTGGGCATTCGGGACGAGATATCGAAATATAAAGTTCCAACACGGATATATACGGGTTGGAACAAGTGAATATGGTATTAAACCATGATTTACGGTAAAAGGTAAAACCGTAAATTAGTCATGTGATAACGAATAAATAAGGAGTTTTGAAAAGATACCATACGGTGTAAGTCATAATGGGTCAGGCGAATTAAGAAACGATGTTTAAGTAATATAATCATACATTGTAAAACGGAATGGGTTAAATAGGTGAGATGGCTAATAAGTGCCATCTCATAATGACAAATGGTCATTTAGACCGAACGGGTCAAATGGTGACATTATCACCATTTGACAATAATGACTAATATCGCTTGTTGAATTTTGTGTTCATAGAAAGAATAGAGCATGATACTAGAACGGATCAATGCTATGAGCTGAGCCAGGTATGTGTAATGGGTCAAACTCTCAAAGAGGACTTACGGTTTGTTGAGAGGTAAACGAGTCATGAATGAACAATAGATTACCTAAACAAGAGGTGAAAACGGGTTCAAAACAATGAAGACAGCCGAACCATACTTGCGAGCTGCAAAGGGTGTACGTGATGCGCGAATAGGGAGAAGGTTCAAGTCAGTGATGTGGCCGCCAACGGATAAGGAATTGGTTATACCAGTCGCTCCAACTTTTCCACGAGGGATTTTGAAGAACTTTAACTTCTGGCTCTATGATCCCAAGGTCGGTAGTGTAGCTATTGTGACAAAGGAAAAGGCGTTTAGGGTGAATGACGTGGTTGACTTAGTAAGCTTTCACGATGAAGACCTGCAGGTTCTTGCTTCTCATCAGATCCGAACAACAGAGTTATATGAAGTGTGTGCAAAGGATTGGACAACTGCTGTGGCGGGTATTATTGCTGGAAGATTAGGAGTGGATGCGCAACCTAAAGACTAAAAGGCTTAATGTTGTAAACTTAGGGGGAGATTGTTGGGCTTATATTACTATAGGTTTACACATTAGAGCTACATTTGGGATTTAAGGGGGTTTTGGGCTTCCTAGTGCCTTGTGGGCCTAGGGTTGTAATTGTTGGACTTAGTGAGTAGTATAAATACATGTCTTAGGTCAAGGTTAATGGCTTAGAGAGTTGTAATTGCAAACTTGTATCAGACACTTTTCTAGTGTATGCAAGTTGTTCTTAATTCAAGAGATTGTTCTTCTTCCTAATCATTATTTCCGCTACTGATTAGGTTTGTGATACCTGTTAGATCCGACATAGTGACTTACAATTTAAGAATAAAATAAGAATAAGAATAAGAATAAACTTAAGCTTAACAATACCCCACGGGCGGTGTGCTACTCCTATAGCGCTATATATGTTAAGTTCGGGCTAGCTAAGTTAATGACAAGAAGCATGTATGTATCTAGCATGAACCTAAGCATAACAATAAGCATGTATAACGGATCGAGTGCATAAAGTATGTTGTGTGCATTTATGTATTTTTTACGTTAACATGTTACAACCCAAATTGTGTAAAAAGGAAAGTGGGTAAAGTGTACTCACGGTTTTGCAAGTTTCCACTTAGTAATTTCTGTGAAGTGTTTGGGGAGTTAGGGGAACACCGAGTTATCTTGAAAGCTTGAACTTTCTGGATTAAAGAGAGATTTAGAGAGAGAGATGAGTGTTTGAGGTGTGAAGTGAGTGTGGGAGGAGATGGGTATTTATAGTTGAGGTTTGGGGGTGAGTTAGGTGTGTAATAAATGCAAGAAACACACATTTGCTCAATCCATGAGCTAGAAACAACAATATGCGGATCAAGCCTTCTGGCGGGCCGCGAGAGAAAACAAGAAGGACGGTCGCGGGCCGCGAAACGTGTTATTCCAAAAACTTCTTGATTTTTGTCACTTTTAGTCCCTGAACTTGGTTTTTCCTTCATTTCATGCTAGAACTTGATATTTTTGCATGTTTTTAAGTGTATGGCGTATATGTAAGTATATTTTAGGTATCGAGTATGTATGTATTTGTATTTGCACGTATAACAAGTATTGTTTGTATGTAAACATGTATTAAACGATTGAATGCATGTAAGACAAGTATATATCAAGTATGAATTTTATTACGATCAAAGTCTCAGATTACAAGATTGGGAATTGAAATACGAATGCGATACGGATACAAGTTTCCGTAAATAGAAATACGGTTACACTTTCTAATTAAGGAAATTATGAAAAAGCGAGGCGTTACAGTATCAGTTTGCTACTGTATCAGTACTAGTCTCATCCCTACTTAGTTTATCTTTGCCAAGATGTGTTTTTTTTTTCAAACCAGATTAAACGAAAAAAAAACCAAAAATATGTAAGACTATAGGGTGTAGTTCCCCATGTCCACATAGACGTCATATCACACTCTTTTCCACCTCATCATTTTTCCCAATAGTAGAGTGTGTTCCCCCTTCCCCCTTCCATATTGTTATTTTTTCTTTTTTAATACCAAATTCTTAAAAATATAAAAGGTTTTCATTAATTAAAAAAACTTACATAGCCTAGAAAAAGACATAATTAAAAAAACTAAAGCCCACTTCCATTTCCTCCTAGCAATTTCTTTGCTATTTTGTCCTTCGTTCTTAAAAGCACCGCACGGTCTCTTTTGGGTACACTTTCAATGACGGTTCTCATGAATCGGAACTCTTCGGTTTCTTGGTTTTGAAGATCAAATTCGAGTCGCCTCTTATCAAATTCAAGCATCTCTCTTTCCCTCGCTACCGCTTGTTCCTATTCATTCTCTTTCTTTTTGTACCTCTCATTTTGCACTCCCATAAAATGGTTGAATTTGTAAGAATTGTATCAAGTTTAGATGCATCCCTCGAGGTCTTTCCATTTGAACCCGAAGCCTTCTTAGCGGCTGCTTTTTTAGCACGACCCCTTCTAGTTGGCTGCTCTAGTTCAGGAGTTGAAGCTTCATCTTCAAACTTGGGATGATCGTTTATATTGATAGCACAACGTGCATCCGAACCACCCATACTATAACTCTCTGACACACTTATTTTATATCTTTTCGCTTCTGAAACCTCATTAGGCACCACCTTCCACTTCTCACATTTTCTCAATATTTCATACGGCCTCATGTAATTCCACAGCCTGTGTTTCTTGGTGTATCTCTCAACAGCCAACGACTAAATAGTTACATCATCTTCACCACTTTTACGATTGTTTCATGAATGTTGATATATACGCGCACACAACCCGATTTTTCTGTTCATCTCTTTAAATTTTGAGCTAACGGAATGGAAAAATCGATATGGGTCGCGTTACAACAATTTGAAAAATTCTTTACAAACTTGGTTATAAAAGCCTTCACGTTTTCAGTTGTTGGCTACAAATTAAATTTAAACATATAATAAATCTTTAGAAAGAATGTACAAATATTAATTCTAATACTTTATTTAAAAATATACCTAAAATCGGATCCCTAGAAGCTTTGACTTCCAGGGTCCAAGGAATGTTTTTCGCTTTCTCGTTTTGCTTTTCTTGATCTCCTAGAGCTCGTTTTCCTCTTCTTAGTCTTCATGGTTTGTGGTTTCGTTTCAGGTATAACATCGTAATCCGCGGCTAAAGAAACGAAATCATGCTCGATGCAGTTTAAGTCAATCTTTGGAACAACGACGTTATGTACGTCTTGTTATTGCATTTGCATAGCATGGTGGTGGTGGTGTTGTTGGTATTGCATTTGTCAAGGGTTTTGAGATTGAGTAAAATCGCCAAACGAAATTGGCTCCATCGGTGTCGTGTTGTATACGAGTAGGGGTTGGGTCGAGGGAGTAGCGGGTGTTTTGGAAAGCATGGAGGCGGGTTCGGCTGGCTCGGATTCATGATTATTTTTTATGTTGAAAATGGATTTGAGATTGATTTCATAGATATTGAAAATGGATTGTGATTTTTAAAGTTGAAAATGGAATATAAATAGGATTTAAACAAATATTTTTTTAAAATTTTGACTGTTCTCAATGGTAATAATTCTAACAGTAAAAAAGTGAGACGGGAGGACGGGGATAATTCCCGATTGCACCAAAGCATGGACAGAGGGGCGGTGTTCCTCGACGAGGTCCCTACCACATCAGCTTCCTGAGCCCACACCCATACATCTAATAATTGAGGATTAGTTACACCATTGGTTCATGTGGTACATATTTATGAATTTAAATTTTTAATTGCATATATTTGCTCATTATTAAAACGTAATGTGTTTGAACTTTGGTATATTTTTTTTGAACGATTAATTTCTTTAATCCCATGTCGTTTGTGGGACTTGAACCCAAGACCTTTCCCTTTCCAACCTAGGTGTTTAATGTTGTTTCTTAAACATTAGGGTAAAGAACAAAAGGGCCTTCGGCCTAACTAGCAGGATTTCTTGCTGGAAAATGAAGTCAAATTGTAAGTAGGTTAATTGCTAATTGAATAAAAGTATAAGTGTAAAGTGGTAATTTTATATATATTTAATGAACTTTTTAAAGGTATGTTAACGTGTTTATGTTTTGGCCAACACTAAGGCTACTCAGAGTCAGCATGGAGAATGGCATGCGGCTTCAAGAACGTTGCATACTGGCCCGCTACATAGCGTGGAGGTGGTGTAGGGTGACGGTTTGTGGTGATGTGGAGGTTGGTGGTTTGATTGGTTAGTTTTTTAAACGTTTCTTTTCAAACCCCTTCACCTCATGTATTTTAGGCTTGCCCTCTCTGCTGACTGACGTAGTAGCTACATGTCACTCCACACCCTCTCTTCGTGAACGTCCACTTCAATCCATAAAAGGAGGATAACGCATGAACCTTTCTGATAACCTCTAACTGATGATAGAAATCAAATGGATATTAAATTTACTTATTATAATACCCGTTTAATATTATCATATGATTTAACCTTAAAATTTGGTTCCCACATTTTTTAATATTTGTAATTCTAAATCAAACTTTCTTCATTCCAATTTATATATATTTAGTATAAGAATCAAATATTAATGATTCTTAACATAAAAAAAACAAAATAACTTTAACATAAAAAGTGAATAATTTTTTTCCATCTATTTAACTATGATGTTTAGTTGTAAAATATAAAAAAAAAATCGTGTTTTTATACTAGAGTGATTGTAGAGTAATTACAAAATTACTCTACTAGTTTAAAAATATGATTTGTTTAGATTATGTAACTCCATACGTGTTTGACAAAATAAGGTAAAAAAATCTCTCATTCGCTTCTCATGTTAAAATCAATTTATATTAGAAACTATTCCTGTATATTTAAAATATATACACATAAAATAATAAAACGACACACATATCATGTATTTTGTTGAACTATTTGAGAATGAACAAGGTAATCTAAAATGCAAAGATTACAAAATAATTATAAGTGTTTTATTAAAACATTTTGTTATTAAAAGAATGTATCATAAGATATCTTTTAATCTTAGGGTTCTTTAAAGAAAACCCTGAATGTATCATTAAATCTTTTAACGATAGCTGCTTGAAAAAACGCATTATGTTTTATTATTTATAAAAAATATAGGAAACTAGAATATGAAAATAACATATGTGTATCAATATAAACAACTAGAATTTACTCGGCTGGACGAAAACCGGAGAATAGCGTAAAACCAAAACACGAATTAAGAACATAAGTGACTCAAACGTAGATGAAGGCGAACTTATACCGACATATTAAAAAGCTGAGGGGATTAAAGAGATAATCTATAAACTTTTTAGAATGCAGAGGGTAAAATAATCACGAAAATGCATTATATTTGACTTTACTCGTTTTTGAAAAATATTGACCTCGAATGTAAAACAACTTTAATTTATACCGATGCGTAAGTAAAAATAAATAGACGTATAAACGTTGAAACGTGATTTCTATCCAATAGTGTATTTCCTTGCATGCATTTAAAATAACTGTACTATAATTTTAATTTACTAACAAATAATCTAAACCTATTGACTTGTTAAACATGGAACGGATGATAATTTAAATAAACATTTCACTAATCGATATTTAAGATAAGTAGCATTCATACCAAAATTTAAACCACAAACCACTAACTTCACATAATTAAAACCATAAAGCAACCGGATTCCAAAAAGAAATGCGAACCTCACATGATATTATTATAGTGGATATATTATTACGGAGACAAAAAAATTGAGAAAAAAAGATGATGGTGGTGGACACACATAAGAAAACAAATCAACAAACACATTTGAATTTAATGATTGGATTGTCACTTAGTAACATGTGAATTTAAAATTAGCTAACAAGTTGTTTTTTTATATATATAGTAATAACATAACTAAACATTTATAATTTTACGTTGTCAATTAGAGCTCAATTAGCCAATAATCATGTGTCACACAGTTAATTTTAGAAACGTGTGTCTTGATTATTTAGATTCATCATATATAAAGACATTACAAACTCCACACTTCAAGAAAAAAAATATGTTTTTTTTTGGGTATACAAAACGAGAAATTGATTATTATCTTCCAGTTTTCGTTTTCAGTTCAACCATATATCAAATACAGTTTCACTTGTACATTGTACATGTACACACAGAGTAGTGAGCATAAACAATGCACGCATAGACGACGATCGAATGTTGTTTAATGGTTATCCAAGTGAAGTTTAGAGCATCTTTAGAGCTTCGAAACGGGCAGTCCTGTATTTTTAAAATAATTATCAGAAGTTGCAATTTACCAACCATAGAAATCGATTAAACAATAACTCAAATGATGCTGCTCATTGACAAATTCTATATTTGTCTCCACGCATTTTGCGTCTGAAACATTCATTTAAGACGATAAAAGAGCCATGTTTCAAGAAGGAAGCTACTTACCTAGTGCTTTAGCATTGACAATGCTCGGGCATGCTGGCGGGGGCGACGAATTCTCATCCAAAAATGGGTCAACTGCATTCGGGTTTGACCAAGTTGGGAACCCTTTTATTTTTCCCTATTTTTCAAAATAAAGAAAAAGATCGATACAACTACAAGTTAAATAAACCAAATAAATATCATTGCTAGCAGGATGGCCAAGACAACTTATATGTATAACATAATAAGAAGTCGCATACCACTACGTTTAATGCAGCAAGTGTGGCCATTCCTTCACGAGTCCACTGCATAAACCGAAACTAGGAATTAGAAAAGTTAACTCTAGATATAATGATCTTTGGCATTCATTAGCAGCTAATAAACAATATATATCATTTTTAGAAAAAAGTGTACCTTTGATGCAGAAGCAATATGAGGGACAACAATGGCATTTTTCATGTCAGCTAGGCCAGGTTTCATGTATGGCTCATCCTCAAAAACATCAAGACCAACTCGGAACATAGGATTGTGTTTTAAATGCTCCACGAGAGCTTCTTCATCAACCACAGGCCCTCTGCTGCAGTTTATAAGGATTGCTTCCTATATGTTTAAATATGTCAGTTATATGAATTTACAGATTCTATAATGTAGGTTTAACTTTAAACATTTGAAAACATAAACTTGCCTTCTTCATCTTCGAAAGCCTTTCTTTGTTGATGAGATGATAAGTTGTTTTGTCCAATATCGGATGTAGACTTATCTACGTCATCATTAAAAACATCAAATAGATAAAATGTTATAATAAAACCAAAAAGATTATGAAACACATAAAAATTACTTACCACATCAGCTACTTGAAGAACCTCATCCATTGATGATGCTCGTTTCCAGGTAACAGGCTGTTCTCCGCTGGCTTTCAAGAATTGACCGTAAGCTGCAAATTGCTAATTACATATTAGTTCATATATAATTACAATTAACTAACTAATAGATCCCATCATTTTTCCTTGTATTTTCTTCACTTCTATTAGATCAGCATTATGAAAATGAGCGATTTACATTTTAAACCATCATACTAATAGCTTTTTGTTGAATACAGTCCATCGCGCTTTAGAAATTCCCAAAAGAAACACTTGAATGAGTTAGTGATTTTGGACCAACTTTTGAAATTAAAATACAAGAAAACCATCTTATTGGACATTTTTGGGCTAATTTTTTTTGTAAAGTATAATCCTTTTCCCTTGTAGTTTCAGAAGAATTATTTGTTTGTAACCGAAGTTATACTGGTGATACAATGTGCGGGTTGTATAATGGGTCAAAATGGGTGTGACCCCAAATGCTTTTTTTTTAAATTTCATAAACAATTAATATATTAAGTATCGTTATATACACTACTACTAGAAACTTATAGTTCAACTTTTTTAATAAAGCAGTATAGAATATTAAAAAGACTTTTCTCAGTTTAAGCTGTAATTTTTAAAATAATGTACAATAGGAGTAGCCGAGTAAGACATGCCTGTAACGAACTTCTCTAAACGTGTGGCTTGGTAGAGATCGAAATAGATTAGATTCATCTTGAACCCTTCAATCTGATAACCATATATTTGTCAATTTTAACCTCAATTGAATTCCAACTGAATTTCAAAACCTTTGGATTAAGAGTGTAGAACAAGATTTTACCATCATCCTAGCATAAGCAGATCCGATACGACCAGCTCCAATCACACCAACAGTTTGTCCTTTGAGCAAATTTCCCACAAACCTAAAACAATGTACAAAATATGATATTTATCGGTTTCTAGTAATTTGTGATTATCTTAAATGTAATTTGGATCCATTAAACTGTGCTAGGTGAATAGTCCAAATAAGATTCTATAATTAACATAGTTATCGTCTAGGTAGTTGACACATAACATGTTTTGGTGAATAAGAAACATGATCTTACAGATGAGGAAGCCATCCATCATATAAGCCAGCCCTCATGAACCCATCGGCTTCAACGATCCTTCTAGAGGCAGCAAGAGAAAGCGATGCTGCTAACTCTGCTGTGGTCTCTGTAAGCACACCCTATGCATATTTTTATTCCCAAGTATTAGTTTGAGAAAAGAGCAAAATGATAAACTATGCCTACAAATCCATTACGGTGACAAAATGATTGTAAATAGACGGTGTGGAAAGCCTCTATTTTAGCATATTAAAGAAAGTGCAACTATTGATGATAAAACATAGATAAGAGTTATAAAATAATAGTTGATAACAATTCATCATACCACCAGTATATGGATCATCTTATCCCCTTTTTTCATTTGTTACATCTGTTCCATCCATGGATTTTATATATTGACTTTCAAAAGTCATACATAATAGAAGTTAAAAGCATACTTGATTCATGAAATTTTCTTTAATTCTAGCAACAAAATCAGTTTATTTATAACATTTCTAATAAATTTTGATGTGATTATACATCCACCAACCAAACAAATGGAGACCGATTTCAAAGCTGAAACGTATCCATCTGACTCTAGAAAGTCAAGTTTCTCGCACATAAGCAAATAAATTTCATTTTGCCATTAAAGTTCACTAAACGGATACTGAAATCTTGACACCAAAGAACGAAACTCACAGGTGTGTTTCCAACAGCAACACCATACTTGGTTGCTGCATCGACATCAACATTGTTGTAGCCGACAGCCATGTTGCTGAAAGCCTTCCCTCCTGCTTTAGCCAATGCCGAAAACAACGTATCTCCCCAGTCTTCTGTCAACTAAATCACACACATCGCATAAAACCAACATTATACGTCACAGCTATAGTCATCTTTAAAACTATCAACCTTTTTACTCCTTTACAGTTAAACTTATTCTAAAAAAATAAAAATAAAAAAAATCATAATAATCTATACACCACCCCTGTTGCAACAATTCACCACGAATAATCACTCGAACATTACCTGACCGATAACTCCATCGCACTTATTTCCAATCAAAGCAATGATATCTTCAACAGACAATATGGTTTTCTTCTCTGTGCATATCTAACCACAAAAACATCAAGGTTTCAGAACATATCAACAAAACAAAACATAGATGAAAACTTATCAGGATTCTAAAGATTAATCCAACTACTTACTTCAACACGACAATCCTGCTGAACCAACAGATTAATCCAGCGAGTACCGGGCATCGGTTTCGTGCTAACAACTCTGTATTTCCCATTTGGGTTCCATACTTCAATGGAAACTGGTTTCGCCATTCTGAAAAAGGTTGAATGAATTAGCGGGTGAAATGAGTCTGAGTCTGATCAGGATATTTGAAATTGATGGTTGGGTTGATTGGGTGCGGGGAGGAGTATCGTAAGTGAGTGGAGGGAGTCGTTGGATTTGATTTGTAAAGTGTTAGTGGCTGATGAGGCGATAGTGCATGGTGTTATGATGGGGTGACGAGCTAGTTGATTGGTGTTGGGTTTTCGAAGGTTTGGGCCTCTCATTTTGTATCCGGAGAAATGGGATATGGCTTATGCCATTGGATGCCACGTAAGGCTGCCTTTATCCATGGTTTACTTTTACCAATATACCCTTCATACCCTCATGTAACAAGAGATGATTTAAACATCCAAAATATTCAGGATGTCTACTTGGATAAGAGAGCTAATATTATTTATTTATTAGGGTACTTTTATAAATTTCGAACCAGAGGGGCCAAACCCTGCAACCATATAATTTAAGACTTTTATAGAAAAAAACTATGGATTGAACCCTCTGTTTATAGCGAGTAGATAAAAGAGTATTATGATGAGTGATGATCCCCGATAGACACCGTTGGTAATTTCGAATTAGAGAATTCTTTTACGTGTAAGGTAAGGAACAATATTAAAAGAGTGGATAATTATAGATAATTTAAATGTGTTTAGATTTAGATTATTAGTTATAATTATCATGTCCTAGTTATTAGCAAAGTCAAACGTGATAGGTTAGTCTATAAATACTAAATGATTGTAATTCAAGTTTTGTGTAAGTTTCTTGAATAATAATAAGCGTTTGGGTGCTTAGCCAAATACTTCGGTTTACAATTCCGTTCAATACCGGTTCATCTTGAATTGGTATCAGAGCGACCTGGGAGATATAACGTCCCTTTGATTGAGTCTTGGATCAAGGGTAACTCGCCGGAAGTTTGAGTTCAAGGATAGGCAGGTTGGAAACGGTTCTAGCAACTGTTGATTGTCCTGTCGTCCGATCGAAAGCAGGTTGGAAGTAGTTCTCTGAACTGCTGATTGTCCTGCGGTAACCGATCACGAACTAAGCTAGACGCCGGCAGGAATCGGAAGTTTTATCGAGCTGTTTTACTGCGCGGGATCCGTATTGAAGACCGAAAAGGAGGCAGGCCACGTGTAGGGTTATGCTGTTTCTGTTGTCAAACGAATTGAAGGCAGGAATTGAGGTGTTCGAAGAAACAGAGCTGCGTGATATTTGACGGTGTTGTTTTCTTCTGTTCGACGTGAACTAAGAGATAAGGTTGAACGGTGCTTTACCGGATTTGTTTTGTTTCTCTGGTGTGATTCTCATAAAATAATAATAAATAATAATAATAATAATAATAATAATATAATGATATTGTTTCCGTCGTGCGAGTGTATACCAGAAGTACAAAACACCAAAAACTTTAAAGTGTGAATATAGGCTTTAAAGTGTAAATTGGAATTAAGTTGCATCTGACGTATTAGAAATTTTATTTTCGAACACTAAACAAACAAAAGTTTTTTTTGTTTTGATTTTTTTTTTCAAATTCAAGACAAATAGAGTTTTATTTATTTTTCGGGTTGTGTTTGAAGTGGAATTCGGGAATTAAACGTGTAGACTGGAAGAAACTGAACCAGTTACACCGGGTTCGTTTAATCTTACGTATAGTCGATGAAAAAAAATATGGTTGAAGCGATGGCAGTAGCGGCTCGAATACCGAGAAATCGGTTCCAAATTCAACAACGCTTCAATGCCCGATGTTGAACAAGGTTAATTATACAATTTGGGCGTTGCGTATTCGCGCAATTTTTAACGTTCATGGCGTGTGGGAGGCCATTGAACCCGGAAACCGATGTGAAGAAAAACGATATGGCAATTGCTTTGTTGTTTCAATCTATACCGGAAGAACAAATCTTGCAAGTTGGTAATCTGAAGACGGCAAAAGAGATGTGGGATGCACTGAAAGCGCGCCATCTGGGAGCCGATCGGGTACGTGAAGCAAGACTTCAGACACTCATGTCAGAGTTTGAGGCTTTAAAGATGAAGGATTCAAGTACTATTGATGAATTTTCAAGCAAGTTAACAGGAATGTCTTCAAAAGCGGCGTCTCTTGGTTCTATAATCGAGGAACAAAATATCGTGAAAAAGTTTCTTAGTGGTTTACCAAGACGGTTCATCCATATGGTAGCCGCGGTTGAGCAAATTGTGGATCTAAAAACAGTTTCATTGGATGACGTTGTTGGACGAATGAAGGCGTATGAGGAACGCATAAAAGATGAAGAATTGCAGTCGGATAATCAAGGTACACAAACAAAACTTATGTTCAATAATTCTAATTCTTCTTCAAGTTCTAGACAGAATTCACGCGATTCGAGTAAGGGGCGCGGGAAAGGCTCGAACCGTGGACGTGGTGGTGGTGCACGCGGTCGAAACTAATCTGGTCAAAACCGCGGGTCACAAGACGGGTCCAATGAAGGGGATAAACATAATAGAAAAAAGGATTATTCGAAGGTTTAATGTTTTCGATGCAACAAGTTCGGTCACTTTGTTTCGAGATGTCTAGAGCGAAAGAAAGAGAAACAAGCAAACTTGATCAATGCGGAAGAAATTGACCCGTCTCTATTTATGGTGCAAGACGTTCAAGAAGTTGTTTACTTCAATGAAGAAAATGTCATTCCAAAAAATTACGAGAACGGCTCGGAAGAAAAAGACTTGTGGTATTTGGATAATGGCGCGAGCAACCATATGACGGGTAATGTATCTCTTTTCTCTAAATTAAATAAGTGTGTTGGTGGCAAAGTTAAATTCGGGATGGGTCTCAAGTCGAAATATGCGGGAAAGGTTCTATATTACTGTTGGGTAAAACGGGGGAGCAAAGATTAATGACCGATATTTATTATATCCCTAGTTTACGTGGGTAATATAATATGTCTCGGTCAAGCAACGGAGTGTGGATGTGATATTCGTATGAAAGATGATTATTTATTAATGCGTGATGTTCAAGGCAAAGTATTAATGAATGTTACTCGGTCTAAAAATCGCCTCTATATGATTAAATTAAAAGTTGGAAGACCCATGTGTTTGAAAGCTCGGATTGATAATGAAAATTGGTTATGGCATGTGAGACTCGGTCACCTAAATTTCAAGTTCATGAAACAAATGGTGAATAAAGATATGGTCGTGGGGATGCCCAAATCAATCATGAAAATCAAATATGTGATTCGTGCTTAGTCAGGAAGCAAACGAGACAACCTTTTCCGAAGACGACGTTATTCCGGGCAACGCGTGCCTTGAAACTTGTTCATGGAGACTTATGCGGTCCAATTTCTCCGAGCACTATAGCGGGAAATAGGTATATATTTGTCTTAGTTGATGATTTTTCACGTTTCATGTGGACTTTTCTTTTGAAGGAAAAAAGTGAAGCGTTTGAAACCTTCAAAAAGTTTAAAGTCATGGTGGAAGTGGAAGTTAGTAGAAAAATCAAGACGTTACGAACCGATCGAGGGGGAGAATTTACAACTCATGAGTTCAATCGGTTATGTGAAAACAAAGGGATTATTCGACACTTAACCGCTCCATATTCACCCCAACAAAACGGGGTGGTGGAGAGGCGAAACCGTACCTTAATGGAAATAACTCGAAGTATATTAAAAGCGCGACAAGTTCCTAATTTTATGTGGGGGGAGGCGGTGAGGCACGCAACCAATTTAATAAATAAAACTCCAACACGAGCGTTACACGAAAGCAAAAACACCGTATGAGATATTAAAACGAAAGAAACCGGATCTTCAATATCTTAAGGTTTTTGGATGTGCGGCGTATTTGAAAAAAATTGGTGGGCATCTTCCAAAATTAGACAATCGTTCGACTCGTCTAGTTTATCTTGGAAGCGAAAAAGGTTCGGGGGCGTATCATTTATACAATCCGACGACTCGTAGCATTGTTGTGGTTCGGGACGGAGATACGGAGTTTGATGGAACGCGTGGTTGGAATTGGGGAAAAATATTGTTTTTAATAACGAAGAGTCTCGTGAACCGGGTATGTTTTGGGTAGACTTTGGTGGCGTAATTGACACCGGAGATGGAACCGTAAATACCGAACTTAGTGGGTCCACTTCTGGAACAGATGTAAGCTCGGAAAATTTTAATGATGAGATTGGGACTGAGTCAACTGGTCCGTTGACCAACACCTCAGAAGAACCCAGCAGCAAAAGTTCAGCGCATACACATAGTCACAGTCCATTAACCATGACATCTAGCCCATTAAGTCCAAGTAACAATGGAGTGAATGTTGGGTACGTGATTTGTTGCAGCAAACTCCAACAGGTACAAATATTATTTCTCAAAAATCAAATTTTGTGAACAGTAATGCGGAACAAAATAATGTTATGACGCCAGAGCCAGTTGTTCGAAGATCTAACCGAGCAACGGTCACACCGGTACGTTTTGACGATTATGTTTAAATTCGAGTTCTATTGATGAAGAATAGTTATTGCTTGCTAATGACGAACCGGCTTGTTTTAATGATGCGAAAAATAAACCGGAGTGGATGAAAGCAATGCGCGCAGAAATTGAATCAATTAATAAAAATAATACTTGGTCGTTAACCGAGTTACCACGTGGTGCAAAAACGATTGGATTGAAGTGGGTATTCAAGGTTAAAAGAAGCGCAGATGGCTCACTAAATAAACACAAGGCTAGACTCGTGGCGAAGGGTTATGTTCAGCAACCCGGAGTCGATTTTGACGAAGTGTTCGCGCTAGTTGCTCGACTTGAAACAGTTCGGTTACTTTTATCTCTCGCAGCGAATGAAGGTTGGTAATTACATCATCTAGATGTTAAATCCGCGTTCCTAATGGCGAATTAAAAGAAGAAGTTTATGTCGTTCAACCGGAAGGGTTCATTAAAGAAGGCGAAGAGCATAAAGTTTATAAATTGTCTAAGGCGTTATACGGGTTAAGGCAAGCTCCACGTGCGTGGAATACGAAATTAAATAATATTTTATTAAATATGAAATTTCGTAGGTGCTCGCAAGAACAAGCCGTATACCGAAGAACCGTTTGAACGGACGTCTTATTAATCGGCGTGTACGTGGACGATTTAATTATGATGGGTTCAAATTTGAAACTTATTATGGAGTTTAAGCGTGGGATGGCTAAAAACTTTGAAATGTCGGATTTGGGAAAGCTTATTTATTATCTTGGAATTGAAGTGTCGCAGAGCAAGGATGAGATAAAAATTAAGCAAGAGGCGTATGCAAAGAAAATACTCACTAAAGCCGGTATGATTAATTGCAATCCTACAAATGTTCCCATAGACCCGAATGTGAAATTTTCTAAATATGAAGACGAAGAAGATTTTGATGCAACGAGATATCGAAAGATTGTCGGGTGTCTCCGGTACCTTTTACAAACTCGACCAGATTTGGCATTTTCGGTCGGAGTAGCCAGTCGGTACATGCAATGCCCGAAGCAATCTCATGCAGCTCTCATCAAGCAAATTCTTCGCTATTTACGAGGTACTTTTAGCTATGACATTACCTATACTCGAGGAGAAAATATGTTGGTCGGTTACAGCGGTAGTAGTCACAACATAGATCTGGACGATGGAAGAAGTACTACGGGACACGTGTTTTATTTTGGGTCTTCCCCAATTACTTGGTGTTCTCAAAAGCAAAGTACAGTAGCATTATCATCGTGTGAGGCGGAGTATATGGCGGCTAGTGCAGCCGCGTGTCAAGCGGTTTGGCTAAAAGAATTAATTGGTGAATTACTCGACAAGAAAATTCAAGCGGCAGTGTTACGTGTTGACAATACGTCGGTGATAGCTCTCGTGAGGAACCCGGTTTTCCATGGAAGAAGCAAACACATAAAATCCCGGTTTCACTACATTCGAGAATGTGTAGATCATGAAGACGCGGTCGAGCGTGTTAGTGGCATTGATCAAAAGGCGGATATTTTAACGAATGCTCTTGGGAAGATCAAGTTCAAGGAGATGACTGAAAAGCTTGGAGTCGAAGAATTGTCAGATACGAGTTCGAAATTCCGGGGGTGATTGTTGGTAATTTCGAATTAGAGAATTCCTTTGCGTGTAAGGCAAGGAACAATATTAAAGGAGTGGATAATTATAGATAATTTAAATGTGTTTAGATTTAGATTATTAGTTGTAATTATCATGTCCTAGTTATTAGCAATCATAATTGTAGTCAAACGTGATAGGTTAGTCTATAAATACTAAATAATTGTAATTCAAGTTTTGTGTAAGTTTCTTGAATAATAATAAGCGTTTGGGTGCTTAGCCAAATACTTTGCAATTTCCGATTTACAATTCCATTCAATACTAGTTCATCTTGAGACACGTCCTGGTTCCTGTCACTGCTTGTCTAATTAACCGAATATATTAACATACTACAAAATCATATAAATATAAAATAATAATAGTTAAATTTGTTAGAAACTTGAAATAAATTAAGAATTCACGAAAGCTTAGTTGAATATTTGATATTTCAATTCACTTTTTTGATGAGTTTAAGATCAGGTTTCAAGTAATAAACATCGAATAGGTAGTTTCTAACACATCATACAATATTGGGTATTCGTGGAACAAATAAGAATCATATCAGGAATACCCAACAAATACAAAAAACATGTTTTTATAATAAAAGATGATATGGAATTATCAAAACCCATCTCATACCCGACCAAAGGATCCACAGATACGTGGGTCTTTATGTGGATCACTAGCTCATGCTCATACTCATAGTCCCAACTCCCATTTCCTTAACCTGAATTTGGGCCAGGCCCTCTCAAACCCATTAAGACACAAGGCCCATTTACAGTTGCCCCCCCCCCCCCCCCCAACACTTCCCGCTCTTTCCTCCTACTATATATCCAACCCTAACTCTACGCGGGAAAACCATCAAACCAACCAAAAGCGCGAAATGGCTACGGAGGAAGACAACGGCGGCGAAGACTACCAGGTGGAGGAGGAATTCAGCGTCTGGAGGAAGAACACCCCCTTCTTGTACGATCTAGTCATCTCTCACTCTCTCGAGTGGCCGTCACTCACCGTCCAATGGCTTCCGTCACCGCCCTCGTTGTATTCCGACGGCTCTTTCGCCGTTCACAAGATGATTCTTGGGACCCACACCTCCGATGACTGCCCTAATTTTCTCCTGGTTGCAGAAACCCACTTGCCGGTTAACCCTGCATCGGCACTTGAAACCAATTTGGATAATCCCAAAATCCCTAAGGTCAGTTGAATAGCCATTTTATTTTTGTTCCTGTACTAATTATTATCATGGGTTTGAAATGTGGGAATGTAAATTTATGCACAAAAATAAATTTATGTTTGTTTGGGAGTTGAAAATGCTATGGTTGTTTTTGCACACCAATTGTTCGACGAAATTACTGACTGGATTATCGTGGGTTTGATATGTAACAATGTTGGTTAATGCACGGCATAGTTTTGTTAATGTGAAATTGAACGTATGTTAATGTTGTACATGAAAATGGTATGGTTTTTTAATTGCACGCCAACTGTTTGATGAAATTACTGACTGGTTTGTGTGTTTGGTAGGACGATATGAGAGTGTTTTGCGAGTCACAATTAGCAGAAACTAGTGATCTGTTAGTTTTTGGTGAGTTACTTGTGAGATTTGAAAAGTTTGTGATACTGATTTTGTAATTCTAATAGCATAATTGAGAGAAATTGGGTGAAAGTAGTCATACTAATACTAATTAGAGGGACGTGAGAGAGATATTTATTGCAAATATTTGGTAATTGTAAGCTAAGCTAGCTTTAATCTGATTATATTTGATATGTTTATTGATCTACTTGTAGGTAGAGGTTATTCAGAAGATACATGTTGATGGAGAGGTCAACCGTGCGCGGTGTATGCCACAGATTCCCTCAATCATTGCAGCAAAAACCAGCTCTTCTGAAATTTATGTGTTTGACACTACAAAGCAGCCTTTAGATCATGAAGGTGGTTCTTGTGAACCTGATGTTAGATTGAGGGGTCACGATAAAGAAGGTTATGGACTGTCATGGAACCCGTTTAGAGAGGGATATCTTTTGAGTGGTTCTAATGATTGCAAAATTTGCTTGTGGGATGTGTCCAAAATGCCCGACAATAAAGTTCTTGATGCAACACATATATATGAGGTAAAGTTATATCTACTTGTATCTGATTTCAGGGTATTATGCTAATTGCGAACGAGTAATACAATTAGTTTGTGTAGGATCATGGGAGTGTGGTTGAAGATGTGTCATGGCATTTGATGAATGATAGTCTATTTGGATCCGTTGGTGATGACTGCAAGCTAATGATTTGGGATTTGCGAACAAATAAACATGAACAAGCTGTTGTAGTTCATGAGAAAGAGGTGAAGCAATTTCTATTAACTGTTTTGTAACACTGTTTGTATCTTACATAAATACTATGATCTGTTATCAACTGTTTTTTTCTTTCAGGTTAATTACTTATCTTTCAATCCATTTAACGAGTGGGTTCTAGCTACTGCATCTTCAGACACTACTGTTGGTCTGTTTGACATGCGGAAGCTGACATCACCGTTGCATGTTTTAAGTAGTCACGAGTATGTCTCTTGACCTTGGTTTTTATTTAGCTGTTTTGTTTCACTAATGTTATTGTTAGGTCAAATAATATAAGAAGTTGGCACCTAAACAGATACTAAATACAACGATAATCTAATCAGTCATGTTTATATACGTAAACATTAATTCTGAAATGTATGAGACACTTATGCAGGGAGGAGGTATTCCAGGTGGAATGGGACCCGAACCATGAAACTGTGCTTGCGTCGTCTGCCGGTGACAGAAGGTTGATGGTTTGGGATCTAAACAGGTAAGCCTACATCCAAACTGAACTTTAGATTCTTAAAATTTACGATATGAAAATTAATAACCATGGTCAAAATGTGGTATATTCGGTTATGTTTTCCAGGATTGGAGATGAACAACTGGAAGGAGAAGCAGAGGATGGCCCACCAGAGCTTCTGTTTTCTCATGGTGGTCATAAGGCAAAAATATCAGATTTTTCTTGGAACAAGAATGAACCGTGGGTCATATCTAGTGTGGCTGAAGACAATGCTTTACAGGTTTGGCAAATGGCGGAAAGCATTTATCGTGAAGATGATGACATTTGAATATCCGCTTTTATGACGCATTTATGTGCTTAAAAGGCACCCTTTTCAAATTTAGGTAAAACTGAGTAGTAGTCGTTGTATCGAACATGGCCTGTTTGGTCTTACATATGTTTGTGGGCATTTGGCTTGGTTATTGATTCGTCAAAGTGGTTGAATTTTGTTTTGTTTGTTTGTTTTCTGATCTTATGATTCTTCGTTTTAAAGAGACGAGGCGATCCAAGGCGCTAGACTATTGTAGATAACATCTTCTACTTGTGAAAAAGAAACTTAACACAATTTATTTATAAGAATGAAAAATCTTAATTCATAAATAGATACGCTTAATGTATCTAAAATTGTTTGCTTCCTTGTTGTCTTTTGGAGCTGGGGTCTCTTTAGAAGTAGATTTTCTCTCTTGTTTTTTTGAAAAAGAAGGTATTTCTATATTTTTTAACATTTTCTCACCATTTTAAAACTCTATTGACCACTTGATCTACAACTATGGACTCCGCATAGAGTATCACATGCAACACACAACCAACCACACTTAGATGTCTCACTCTTTCTCTGCTCTTTTAAACCCTTTCCATCTACGACTATCCAATAAAACATCACAACCTCACACGTCGAACTTATAGTAATATATATGCAAGAAGCGCCACGTATGGCACCTCACGCTTCAGCAGCCAAAATGCCACTCCAGATCGCTTCCTGAATTGTCTGGCGGCCTCGTTTTAGATCCCAAGACTGGCATAGTTAAGACCTAAGAGTAGTTGGTTATTTTTTATATTTGACCATAAGCGTATTTAAGTTGATTGGATAATAATCTGATTTGGCCTATATCATTATCAGCTAATGAATCTTCATCTATTTCACGGCCCTTTAAATAAAATAGATGTGCCATTACCTAAATGGGCCATTTTTCCTTTCCGATAACCACTCCTCGATGACTTTAAAACCACCTAGGGCCCTAGGCCCAGTCACCTCAAATGTCATATCCATCATTATAGAACTTATTTGAGAAAATTGCAAATATAATTATTTTAGGTTGTTACATCTATTGTCATGTTAGACCAAATTCACAATATAGGCACAAGAACGTCACTTCGGAGTTGTGTACTTACTTTTATCTAAGTTATCATTTTGAGCCTGATAATAGTTACTTAAACCATGAGTAAGCGGGTAGAAAAACTAGAAACTCGAATTTGATTTGCATATCATTATCTCTAGTGCATACGTAAAGACGATTTTAAGAATACAACAGCTTAAGAAGACACTTAAAGTAATATGCTAGCAAGTACATATCTCACCATAAATGAATAGCATATTTGACTCTGTTCTTTGTCATAACTCAAATATTTATTTTAGCATTTAACTTTGAAGGAAGAAGATAATTTGTGATTGATGTACACTGATCCGATTATCGTCGGATCAATGAATCAAGTTTATTGATTACATGTGCTCAACCTAATGATATGCCATATGTCAAACACGAGCCCATTGAACTATTAGTTACTAGGGATGGATGACAACACGTGCTTCATAGATACAGAAAAAAAAAACGCCAACTAAAATAGCAACAAAGAACATACAAAAAAGAAACACAAGATCATGCTGACCCAGCAGACTGTTTCATCAAGTTATTGTGCATCGAGCACCAAAGATCGAAGATACCCGATTCATTTGGATGTTGCTGCTCGCCCACCTACAACAAGAAAAACGAACAGAGGATCAGAAACATAAATAAAGATGACGAGTAACAATTAAACTGAAGATCTATTTCAAACACGTGCTATAAAGGAAACGAGTTGAAAGTCACCCATGCATACAACCTCTTACTATAATTTGTTCAAGGATTTAAATTTTTATTACGAAAATATTATTCTTGTGATTGAAATCAACACATTATTTGTTTATAACAAATTCTAAAAGGTCATGCCGTCATGCTATACGAATACACCCTCCCTTCCCCTCTCACAAGATGTTGGACGCACACCCCTAGCCATCACATCAATCCATCATTCATACAATATACTGGCGTATATCATTTTAAATTGGGCGTATACCATCACGTTGGTAGCCCGTATATACAGTTTCACGCAAAGCCCCATGTGAGCGTATACCAACATATAGTACACCCACACACACCCGTATAACATCAAATCAATAGGGGGAGGGGGGTGTTGATAAGTAAGTAACATATGGGGGTGTTCATATAGCTTCTCCCTTCTAAAAATCGCAAATAGCGTAAGAATGTCAATTTGGTCCATACGAAAACTTTCCATTTCAACCCAAACATGTTCAAAACAAAAATCATGTATAAACCAAATAACCAATGCAATAGAGCATGGATATTTATTTACCTTTTCTTTTAGTTCTAGTAGAAGGATTGGCACCAACTAGATCATCGTTACCTCCACACCTTGCAAACTCACCGAGCATTGAACCTTGGTTCCACAAACACTGCAGATCCTCAGAATCACAGTCATCTACATTGAAACCAGGGTCCATCGATGCACCTCGCTGCATATTACACGGATTCAACAAGAACCCACCTGCTAAATTCGGATTAACAACACTCTGATCAGCCTGATGTTGTTTCTGATAAGGAAATGACCCGATTTCTCCATCGATTCTCCCTCTAATGTCCACAAGCAAACACTTAAGTCTCCCTACTTCTGCTTCTAACCCAATCTGACTTTGAATCCTCTTCATTAACTGTTGATTCAATGCTCTTAATCTAACCACTTCATCCTCCAGCGAAGCTGCTCGTGCTTTCTTTTTTTCACGGTACTTTCTCACGGCTTCCCGGTTGCCCGAAGGACGGTTCTTGGTTTTTTTCAGCAAGGATTCAGCAGTGTCGTCAGTGGGGGTGTTTTCGTCATTGCTCAAAGCAGGTAGAGTCTTGGTATGCACATGGTAACATGTGTGGGTATGTGAGGAATCCGGCCCGGGTGGGTTGCATTTGTGCGTATGAGTACACGCGTGCGTGTCGTTAAAGATTTCATCGAAGAAGCTGCTCATAGAACCACCGGCACTCGAACCTAAAAACATCTCGTTGTTAGAGAAATCGATTTCTCTGTTGTCCATCCCCATTAAACTTCAACAAAACTAGCTTCTAATATCTTTCAAACTCAACACTCACAGTTAGAAGCTTCCAACAATTTCAATCAATCACCTTCACTCCTTCCTGAAACAGAAACCCTAGAAAAGCAAACCAATTTAGAGCAATTAAGCTTTAAAGTTCAAGATTTTAATAACTGAGCTCTGATCCCTAAAAAAAGTAATCAAATTGGCTCATACCCATAACAAAGTACTAAACTTTAAGCCCTAAAAAGACAAAATATGCAGAAAAGATCAACAGAAAAGCTAATTAAGTGCAATTTATACCCTAAAACAAGATACCCATGTAACAAATGAACTAATTATCAAGCCATAATCCAAATGAGCTAAAAGTTCAACAGAAGAACCCTAACCTATATTAGTTTAAAACAGAGTTTAATTGAAATCAAGCAATAGACATATTATGAGCAGAAATTGAAGAAATTTACCGGCAAAGAACCCTGGAAGTGAGAGAATTGAAGTAGAAAGTGAAGGGGGAAGAGTGGAAATGAAAAGGGTTAATGTAAATAAGAAAGGATAGAAGAGGAAGATGGACCACTGGTGTTGAGATTCTATAAAGAAGAGGGATGAGTGTTTTTGGTTAAAAGAAAGAAAAGTGAAAGAGAAGCTATGGAGATGATTTATAGGTACATGAGGGGGTGTTAATGTAAATTCAGGAGAATGTTTGGTGGGCACCATGATCTGCTAGATGATTATCAAAAGTGAAAAGCATATATTAATTATGTGCAGGTTTTCACATATAAAAGATTCTCTATAGGTTATTTATTTATTTATTTATTTTTTTACTATGTCAATGCTGCTACAAGCTTGTAAGGCTCTCGGTGTGGGGCTTGATTTGGCTTGTTCCGGCTCGTTGTCGGGCCTTAACACCATTTTCGGGGCTGCGTCGGCATCGTGAACATCTTCTTCAAGAAATTGTTGCCGGTCTTCTCTCTATTCTTCTCTATACACACACCTATACACACACACACACACACACACACACACACACACAATATATATATATATATATATATATATTTAGCCCCATCATCCATTTCCTAGGTCCATCCCCTTTGGACTCATCCTTACACCCATCCTACGTGGCGCTAACGTGGAGGGTGATCCTCCAAAGACTACCCTCCTTTCATACCGAATAGCCTAAGGATAACTCAGACTATTTGTGGTGGAGAGTTATACAATGTTGTATTGGGCTATAACTTCTCATGGTGTCCTGGAATACTGTCTCCTGACATCATATGGGGTTATGGAGCATGGTCGTGACATTTATAAGGGCGCCAACTTTGGTTTCTCTCTCTCTCACACATATATACATAGATACACGTATAATTGAAAGGGTATAATCTCACTACACACTCAAGTGATATAAACCCTCATAACCCTTATTTTTTATACATTTGCCACGTGTTGTATAAATCACATCTATAGGGGTTATGAGCACCGATGAATTCATGAATTTTTTCCAAAAGGTTACTTTTGGTAGGTTCTTACTAATTTTCGCTATTTTTTGTAAATCATACAAGTTTTCCACCAATATTTTTTTCCCAAACCAGGGGGGTCCTAGGAACCCAGGAACCCCCTGGATCCACCACTGGTTATGGCTGTCAGATCCTGACCCGCAACGGAATTGGTAGTCGAGGCATGATTAGGTTTTCATCAAAACTCATGACATTTACTATGAAGTTTCATATTTATTATTTCCAATTTAAAATGATAAATTACAACAACCACGTATACATACAAGTACAATATGTTTTAAACACAACATTCATGACTTCATTATTTTTCTTCTAATGCAATTTCCTATGTGTTCCTTGCTTCAACCTGTATCATGTGTAAAAATAGGGTTTTGGGTTAACAAAAATTGACGAGTGAATCTTATTTAAATATTTGAAAGAATTAGTTATATTGGTTATTTAAATAAAAATATGCATAAACCAAATATGAGTATACGCATATGTAAATCTAACCACAAACCACATAATATCAATCAGTGAACACACAAGCACAACAAATGATGAACAATGAGATCAAGGCTCAATCAAACGGAGCCGATCTAATGAGGCACCTGATGCTCAACTCGTATCCCACAAGGAACTGATGGGCCTTAAATGAATGATTGCACGCAACTGACAAAAATGTAAACATACAATGCAACAAATAACATTTACATCACACGTTAGATCATATAATGGTAATAGTACAACTGTTTAAAAAACGAAATATGTAAACGACACATGGTACACCCGAAAACATGAATAAAAAGGGGAATTTGTAAGAATTCTCTCACAGTGGGTGCGTTTCCTTGAATTGATGACGAACGCGCACGAATTTGGATTTAACCACGAGGGAAAACTAACCTAACTAATAACACAATAATTCGATAAATAAATAAAATTTAATATTTTTAGTTAATGCTTTTTATTAGATTTTTAGGTTATTTTATGGTATTTAATGGAGTTTTTAAACCTAAGAAATGTTGTTTTTAAGTATTTTAATTGATTTTTAATTAAAATATTAAAGAAAAATAATAAAAAAAAATTGGATCTTGTCAAACATGACAAGGTCTAACCGGTTTAATGCGAGAAATTGACAGCGTGTGTGAGGTTCGAACTCGTGACCTCCCGTATACGTGCACACAACTCTACTAACTGAGCTACGTGTCTAACACGAAATAAACTCCAATTTAATTATTCTTATATATTAGTTAGGTAAATTCTGAAATTTATTTAATTAAAAAGATTTTAAAAACCTTTGAACCGGCGCTTAGAGTCCGCCTCGAACCCACGACCTTCATGTTGCAATGCACCCAACCCTACCAACTGGGCTGGGTGTCTAACCCGGTGGATTTAAGATCTTAAAATGTACATACTGGGTTGACTCATAACCGGATTAAAAAAGTTTGTTTAATTTGACTCGAACCCTAGACATATGTGTTGCGTTTGCACACAGTCAACCACTGGATTGTGTGTCTAACATGTTTAAAACAACAATTTTGATTATACAAGAACACGAAGTCAGTTCATCTTCTTCATGTATAAAACCCAGAAAACATAACCCTCGACTGTTAATCCAAATTATTCTAGTTAGATTAACTGGTTTACGATAACTAAACATAAAACAATTTAGAATAAAAGAATCAAAGAGTTTATACCGAAATTTGCAAACTCTCCGGTTGGATTCCAGCAAAGCACGGTTTTCCGGTGAAGGGCACAGTTGCACAGGAATGTTACTCCGAGAGTGTAGAGTGAGATTAAGAGAATGAGCGAGTTTGGGTGTGGTGTTACGATCAATATTTATAGTGTGGAAGGCAGTTAAATTTTTCGGTTTCAAAGCTTAAATTTCGGGTCAAAGATTTATTCGGTTTTTATGTTAATTTGATTCCGAATTTCAGTTGCAATTGATGATAGGAATCAGTTATACGTTTTCAATCAAAATATCCATGAATTGATTGCTCAATTCTTGATTTTAGCAGTTACCAGTTGATCGATGGAGTTGCATGTTATAGGTTAGTGTGCGTATAAAATTTACTTAATTTGAGTTTTAGCACATCAAGTATGTGTAGCTCGGTAGTGAATGCGGTGTGTGTATTAGGTAGGGACCTGGGTTCGAAACCCGGCCGCCCCTTTTCATTCCTTTTTATTATAAACTCTTATTTATTATTATTACTATTATTATTATATTTTTTTTCTTTTATATTTATTTATTACCACAAAAATTAATAACACGAACTTTGAACGATTAATAAATGCGTAACGAAAATAAAATACTTTAATTATTAACCGGAACGGGTTTTTAGAACCCGTTTAACGACAAATGTTACAATGAGGCTTGACCACTTCACATGCTTTGAGAAAGAGCGGTTGAAGTTCACATGCTTTGAGAAAGAGCGGTTGAAGAGATGGACTGGTCACACTTCGTTTCTTTCGTTATGGATGTTGTTTGGAAAGACCCCTTCAAGTTAGAAATTAAATATTTAAACCCTTTTATATAAGTTATAGGTGGGCTAAATTATTGTAGATTATAGATGTTCGGTTGGGTCACGCTTGCCCGGTTAAACTTAGTTAGAGGTATCTTTCTACTCGAAATCTCGAATTGGTTTCGGAAAAGAAATAATGCAAATTTCAATGATTGATAAGATTAGGAGATATTCGCAGATTGTATGGATGGAAATAAGAGGCATTACATTCGGATAGTGTTCTATTAAAAGCATTTTGTCGATTGCAAATGAGTTTGGTAGGCAATAAACGTCTCATTAGGAAAATTTTGAAGAATATGGTCTTGTTGCTAGTATTATTAAACTATTAAAGTTATAATATCTAAGAATATTTTTATTTTTATTTTAATTTAAATAACAACCAAAAAATGGCATTTATATATTAAAAATTAAAATTAAAAATGGATGTAGACTTGTGAGGTGTTTACTGTTCGATAAACAGTGGCACAATTTTCTTTAATTATTAAATAATAATTTTATCATTATAAGATTTTATTACCATATTTACTTTTAAGCATATTTTGTCATTACGGCGTGTAACTTGTAATTAGTGTAACATATTAATTACAAGCGTAACATCATCATATTTTGTTTTACGCTTGTAATATGTAAGATATGATGATGTTTGTTACATTAATTTTTTTCTATAAAAACATGTAACATGTTTGTATATGCACTACACTTTGAATATTTATAATTTTTAAGTTCGAAAATGTTACACTTCGTTAACCTGCAAAATTTGTTGTTGAAAACAAAAACAAATTATAACATGTGATGTTACATCTATGTAAATGGCGAAAGAGTTGTAACATATTAACTTTCTCTCTCCTGACAAAAGTTGTTTGATGTGCTTAAAGTGGTCGATTAAAAACTAATTAATATTAACCTAAACTAGACACGCTAGGTTTTAAAATGTGTAAAAACAGACTCTCTAAAACCTAGACCACACAACCGACAAGTGTACCGGTCAATGCAATATAGCCTAAGCAAGTCTGAGTATCGAACCCACAAGACTCTGTTGATTACGTTTACTAGACTCGACTACTAATTACTAGATTGACTCAACTATTTTGTTTTGTTGTTTGGTGGATTTTCTAATATCTTAAAAATTACCATTAATTAAAGACTAACTAATTTAACCGAACTAGAATACAACTTGTAACTTGGATTTAACTCAGATAATGATAAAAGGACTACCTAGGTCGGAATTTGTGACACATGTGCGGAACTCTCAAATATTCTAGATTTGTTGAACGAGAGGGACAATTTTGATAATATTATGGAAGATGTTGAATGAAGGGATCAAATATGAATAAATGCCAAAACTTTGGCTTCTGAGGGTCCCTTACGAATCGCAAGCTAAGCCTTATGGTCCGTAAGACAGTTTAAATATGTATAAGATTAATAAATTAGCTATATTAATATGATATAATAATAATATTACTAAAGGAGAGAATATCACATTGCATTGAGATAAATTTAAGGATAGAATGCCATGTGACATTAACTTGATTCTTTTATTAGTATTAGATGTGGTGTGCGATACAAAAAATACTTTATCGCGAATATAACTCTGTATTCAACAAATTTTGTACCACCACGTCGATAAACCTATAAAAACGAATATGGTATGTAGTTTAAAATCTAAATTATATTTTATATAATTTAGATTATATTTCAATTTATTTTTAATTTTATATCAATAATCATTAAGTTAAATCTCATTATTGTAGAAGATATTTACATAGCTTTTTAAGTTTACATTTGACCGGCAATATAAATTAATTGGGTGAGTTTTATTTGGAATAAAAAAATAAATTAAATAAGAAAAAAGACAAAAATGCCCCTTATTTAACTGACTTTTTTGATGACGTTAATGGGCTGAATGAAAAGAGCAAAAGAAATGCAAACCTCTGTGGACAAATGAGAAAAAATATTATTGCTATTGTTATTATTATTTATTTGTAATTATTATATTATTAGAATTATAATTATTATCTAAGTCACTAGGTTGTAGTCTTATGTGTTACATAATTTACGTAAAATATTGTCTTTATTCAACCCGTATAATACGCGGGTCTATAATCTAGTAACAAATATATACATTTTATATATAAAATGAAAGTAGCTCAAACCCTAGATTCTTCATTGATGTATTTCAGTTTAGTTAACAATTTAAGTATAATATAATGAAGTGACAACGCTTTTATATATAAAGATGGGGAACTTATTATTCAAGATTTTATCTATTAGTGAAATATTATATTATTAAGAAATGTATATGATAAATTAATTAAGCCACAAACCATTTGTAAATTAAATAAAAACTAGTATGTAGGACCCTGCGTTATGACGAGACTGTTAAACCAAGCAACTAAAGGATGTAAAAATGTTAAAGCGTAAAATTTATACCAAACTTAAAAAGAAAAATAATTTCCATGTGTTATAGCAAATATATTGTCAATATCCGAAATCCTATATAAAAAAATGACGTGCGTTGCGCCGGTACCATAAAACTAAACAAAAATTAGAGGTAAAAACGTTGAACCATGCACGTGCATTGCGTAGTGTTAACTCCCAACTCAATTGGATTTGAATTTATATAATATCATATATGATAACAATAGTTAAATACATTTCTAAAGTATATGGTTTATTAGAATTAAAAGTAAACAATAAGGGTTATTAGTACTTATACTCATATTATAAGAGAAGATTTTTTGTTTTAGTAATAGTTTAAGAGAGAAAAACATAAATGTATTTATGCAATAGAGGCTTATACAAATATGTTTAAGACTTGTATATATATAAATTAAATAGTGAATTACATATGGCATGCACCAATGAACAACAAAAATTCATCCACCAATCTTAAATATATAATTGACCGGGTAGATTGCTAATTTAATGTATAATTGATTGGGTAGATTGCAAATTTTTGTCCTTAGAAACTCATAAAATCATTAACAACTTTTAAAAGAAAATCATTAAAAGTTTAAGATATAATTAAATAAAGTGTTATCGGTATCACTAGATATACATTTTGTAAACGATAAACAAATAAAAAAATGAATAATGGCCCCACCACTACTCCTTCTCTATCACTTCAGTATAGGGATAAGCATGGTACTAGACCGATACCAAAAGTACTAGTATCGAAAAACGAGAAGAAATAAGCAATTTTAAAAGGAATTTGTCAATTAATATACAGTTAAATATTATATTTTTAAAGGTATAAAGAAATAACTTAAAAGTATAAATTTAAAGTAAGACAATCGCCCCCTTGATAGATTTATTAGAAGGAATTTTAAAAGTAAGACAATGGGCCCTTCTTTGACGATTAACGGACAGGTGGAGCTTTTTTATTCTTTTACCAGAAACGTATGCTTCTTTGGACCATATTCGAAATATTTCACCACCTCTTTCTTCAGGGGGAAAGCACAAGAGCTGCGTGAGTTGGGGTTTTGCTCTCTAATTCTTGAGATTTGCAGCTTCTTGAACTACTCAAAAAACAACTTTTCTATTTTGCTTTCATTTGTTTCCATTCTTTTTATAAATAAAAGAAGCAAATTTTGAAGAACTGAGATGGGTTTCATCAGTACGTTGTTGGGATTTTCTGGATTTGGTATTGGGATTTCTGCTGGGCTCATCATTGGTTATTATCTGTTCATTTACTTTCAACCCACAGATGTCAAGGTCTAGTTTTTTTTTTCTTTTTTTTTTGCTGTCTCTCTGTTTCTATGTGTGTGTGTGTTTTGGTGTTTTGCATCTTGTTTGCTTTGATCTTCTTTTTGCATCATAGATTTGATGTTGTTCTTGGCTTTTAGATGACTGATTAGAATATGTTTTATGATTTGCAATGTGGTTTATGTGCCTTAGTGGTTAAGTAAAGATTGGATCACTGACAACAGATGATGTGCATTACACTTGATATGGGATTTTGACTACATAATTAATATTCTAAAGATTTTCTTTATTTTTGGTTTGATTTGTTTGTGTTTAAATCTGAAAAATCATAGACCTTTATGCACCAACTGATTCTGTTTATTTATAGGCTTGGAATCTTTGATCAAGTATTTGTTTAATTGAGTTTAAAGGGTGCTTTATGAATTCTTTAATTTGGTTATTTGGAATGATGAACTATTTGGACAGAAACCTGATATTCGTCCTTTGGTTGAACAAGACTCTGATACGCTGCAAAGTATGCTTTCGGAGATACCATCGTGGGTTAAAAACCCGGATTTTGATCGGGTATTTTTTCGCCATTGAAAACTATCCTGCATTTTAGTTGATGGCTGCATTTATTTTTGTTCTTGTGGCATGATGTTTTCATGGTTCAATCTAGGTTGATTGGCTTAATAAGTTCATTGAATACATGTGGCCTTATCTTGACAAGGTATTATTTTTTTGTAACTTACTGGTTCTTAGTTTTTACTAGTAATTTTTATCGGTTTCTTTAAATTTGTTCGTAACCTTTTATATTCATAGGCAATATGCAAGACTGCAAAGGAGATTGCAAAGCCCATTATTGCTGAACAAATACCAAAGTTCAAAATTGATTCGGTTGAGTTCGAGACTCTTACGTTAGGGACTTTGCCTCCTACTTTTCAAGGTGATGTTCTTCCCTTGCTATTACATCTTATCTGCCCCTATCTTCTTTTTGCTTTGGAAAATAGTTTCAATCCAGGTAAACATCCTATTAATTTTATAACACATATAAATGACCATCAAAGAAAAACTATTTCGGTCACGTAATTACAAAATAAAGAACTCAATAACTAAATTGTAAAAGTGAAAGTTTAACTGTTTAAATGTACATTTGGCTGTCTCACATTCGGAGGATTATTCGGCAATTTCTTGCCCTAAATTGTATGGCATGACATACAGTTACAAGTCTCGGCGTATCACACTATCACCTACTTCGTCACTAAAAAATCTATTTTAAAATCCACATTGAATTTTAAGATGATCTTTGGGATGATGTTGCTCTTGGTTTATAACATCAAGTCTCTTATAGATATTTCTAGTGTTAAGGGTAATATTAAGGTTTTTTTTGTTACAAAGGTAAACTATGAAGTTTTTTATTATTATTATTTGGAAACTGGGTTAGAGGTTGATAGATGTAAGAGCCCATTTCCCTTGAAGAATTAAATGAAGACTTCAAAAGCTCCAAATTTCAAAAGAAAACTAAAAGGTTTCATTTGTTCATGCCATTTTTTTTGTTTTCCATTCCTAATTTTGGGTCCCCAATTTTTTTTTCCTAATAACAAGTAAATGGGACCACTACCATAATCCACTTATCTATATATTGAAAAATGTAAATGATAAAAATAATCAAAATGAAGTGCACTTTATGTTCTTAATGTTAAGTCATCCAGAGAAGTCTTTGAGGGCCAAAACTTCATGGTTAAAATCTTTATATGAACTTAAAAATGGACGAAAGGATGCTATGTGTCATCAAGTATGGTAGCATGTGCTCGAAAGTATTTATTTTTATCTTTTGTTCCAAATTAACTGTATTGTTTGACTTAAAAACATTGTTAAATATTTTTTATACTAATAATAAAAACACTTGAGATGCCCCTTAATATTTTTTTTCTTTGTTTTTTCAGGGATGAAGGTCTATATTACTGATGAGAAGGAGCTGATCATGGAACCATCCCTAAAGTGGGCTGGAAATCCTGACGTTACTGTTGTTGCTAGAGCATTTGGTTTAAAAGCAACTGTTCAGGTTATTACTTTTTTCGCTTTTTTACACAAAATGTTTCGCAAACATGTTGAGTTGTCTGAAAGATGTTATAATTTCAGGTGGTGGATTTACAAGTCTTTGCTGCACCTCGTATCACACTTAAACCTCTTGTTCCCAGCTTTCCTTGCTTTGCTAAAATCTGTGTGTCTCTCATGGAGAAGGTACATTCGGTTCTTTTCGTTAGATTCCAAAACACCGAAAAATACATATTGATTATGAGTCAAGTTGACTATTCTTGAACCTTCAACTATATTCCTTAATTTGGAAATCATTGAGGATGAGCCTTGATTTTTATAACAATTTTATACTTTTTGAAGTGGAACATTACTTGAATAAAAAATATTGCTTGTTAATATTTAGCGTACATTTTTTCATTACATGTTCCTTCATTTTTCAGCCACATGTTGATTTTGGGCTCAGGCTGTTCGGGGCTGACCTTATGGCGATTCCTGGATTGTATAGGTTTGTCCAGGTAAGTATCGTTATCATCTTATTTTCTATGCTTATATATTTTTCATATATGTGATTATGTGGGGCTTAATTTACTGCTTTATGACACGTGACTAAAATTTTTACACTATCATTGTTTAAAAAATGGGATTTTATCAACTGTCATTGAGAGAGTTGGTACATATGCTCTTCCTAAGTTCCAGTTTATGTTATGGATCTAGGTTTTACCGTTTTTCATCATACACACAATTATTAGTGAACGTAATAATGGTTAATTATGCCGGCCTCGTGTCACATTTTTTACCTTTTTTTAGGATGAATGACGTTGACAGTTATATGCAGGAACAAATAAAAAATCAAGTTGCCAACATGTATCTTTGGCCTAGAACTCTAGAAGTACAAATATTGGATCCATCCAAGTATGTTTATATCATTATATACGTTTATTTTGTGCAACTAGTCAACATGACTCTTCACATTTTGTAGAGCCCTAAAGAAACCAGTAGGAATCCTTCATGTGAAGGTTTTGAAGGCAATGAAGTTGAAAAAGAAAGATTTAATAGGTGCTTCTGATCCTTATGTGAAAATAAAGCTCACAGAAAGTAAGCTTCCATCAAAGAAGACAACCGTCAAGCATAACACTTTGAATCCGGTATGGGACGAGGAATTCAATATGGTTGTTAAAGATCCGGAATCACAGGCTGTCGAATTCCAAGTTCATGATTGGGAACAGGTTGGCAAACATGACAAAATGGGTATGAATGTTGTTCCCTTGAAGGAACTCGTACCTGATGAGCCCAAAACCGTGACTCTCGATCTCTTGAAAACTATGGATCCCAATGATGTTCAAAACAAGAAATCACGAGGCCAGATTGTGGTAGAATTGCTATATAAACCTTTCAAGGAGGAAGATATGCCCACCTTCGAAGATGCTGGTGCTGTTCCGAAGGCGTCTGAAAAAACACCACCAGGTGGCGGTGAACTAGTGGTTAGAGTTCATGAAGCTCAAGATGTTGAGGGAAAACACCATACCAATCCATATGTCAGGATCCTTTTCAAAGGAGAGGGGAAAAAAACAAAGGTATTATTTTGCAAAATATGAATTTCTGGTTTATTTGTTATATAGATTTTTGACGTTTATTATTGTCGGTGCAGCATGTAAAGAAGAACAGAGATCCAAGATGGGATGCGGAGTTCAAGTTCACGTTAGAAGAGCCTCCCGTGAATGATAAATTGCATGTGGAAGTTTGTAGTGCTTCATCCAAGATTGGGCTATTGCATCCTAAGGTAATTTTGGTGGTCAAGTTGATCATTTTAAGATTGTTAGTTAGAAATTGCACCTAATGTAACGCATACAAACCTATTAAGATGAGGTTGTTTTGTTGTTTAAAAACAGGAATCATTGGGTTATGTTGACATCAACTTGGGGGATGTTGTGCACAACAGAAGGATTAATGAGAAGTACCATCTTATTGATTCAAGGAATGGGAAGATCCAAATTGAGCTGCAATGGAGGACTGTATCTTGATGCTTCTGTCAGTATACAGGTTCACCTTGGCATCAGATTAATAATGTTTCTTGTACAAAACTTTCTGTACATTATTTTGATATAAATATGGTTTAATTCTTGGTCTGTTGACTATTTTTAGTAGGGTGAGTTGTGGATTTTGAATTATGCTTATTGGTTATAACAACTGTAAAATTTTTTTATTAAATTTCGTCAATGCTTTAGAAATTTATCATCTCCATCTACTACCACTACTACTACTCACCCCCTTCTGGATGGACCCACCTCATCATCCACATTCCCGAACGAAGCCACATCAACCCACCTCCCGTCACAATTCGTCTGAAATCTCGTCCCAACTTTCGGACTTCCATCACTCTCTCACTAACTGCTCTCTTTCACCTGGAGGCAGCTCGATCCAGACATGTCTTGGACACACGTACTGAAAATGTCAGTTCCAATTATATTCAAATATGAGTTGGAGAAGGCGAAGAAATTGGAGGAGGTTAAGAAGGAAAATGTAGCGGTGGCTATGAAGTATTCGTGGAAGGCTGAGGTGGAAAAGGCGATGGGGGTGCAGGTTCATAATGATCCGAAGCCGTTAAAGAGGAGTTTGCAGAAGGAGAAGAAGAGTGCGGGGAAGTGGAAGGATAGGTGGAGACGCAGGAGAAGATGAGGGAAGAGAAGCAGGCGAAGAAGAGAGGGCTAACCAGAAGAAGATGAGCAAGATTGCGAAAAAGAGAAGAAGCTTATGAGGCCGGGGTTTGAAGACCTGAAAAAAGGGTATATTGGTGAGAAAAGCGGTTAAAAGGTGCGTAAATTAGTATCCGTTTTTGTGTGTTAAATATTAAGTTGGTATTGATGATGGTAGCTTTGTTTTCGATATAATGTGGTTTGAAGAATTGATAGTATGTTATACAATAGAAGTTTGTCCAGTTTTTGATGTATTGTTTATGTATATTTCAGGTTGCATCTTATGATCGAATTATCTTTTGTACTTAAACTTTGTAGTTTGCGATAGCTTTAGTTTTGCTGATGTATTTAGATGATGTTTTAATGTAACTTGGTTTCAAAAATTCACAATATTTGTTGTTATGGTATTCGTAAGAAGTGGTAGATTGGTAAAAGAGCATTGGAAGTTGCATCAGTTATAATCCTTTGAAGTTGCCTTTTCATAGCTAGTTCATGCTTTTACATGTGTTCTGCAGTAGGTTTTCGAATTTTAGTATGAGTTTCAATGATGAGAATTTTGTTTTAGCAAGTGTGGTCTAAGATGTATGTTCTTGAAGTCGCTTGTTTCTTGTCTTAAAGTAACTTGTTTCATATAATTTCTTCATGGATTTCAGTTTATGTGAATTTCTGGTATCTTGCATTATGGTTCTCATGTTCAGTTCAAAACATCTATCCATGTAACCCGCCTAAACAATAATCTGACTTCTTTTAATTAAAAATGGCCACAATTCATAACCCTTGCATATCATTTTGTTATCCCACTTTAAATACTATATTGAAAACATTTTAATTTTTTTAAAAAAAATGATAAATACTCATTCATGATGTGTGGATATGGGTTTATTTAAATAACTGCGAGGGTAAAAAGTGTGAATCTTGGGTCCTAAGGTTGGACATCAAGGAAACATTTTAGCAAAATCAAAGTAAGTGTGCATCTCTACCTCAAGGTTGGTTTCTTATTCTGGAAAGACGCACAATACTATTATGTGTATTTGGCGTGTGTTATGCATGAAAATCAAGAAGGAAGCCTGAATTATGGGTCCAAATGATAACAAGTAAATTTTCCCAATACGGTGGGTCCAAATGTAAACTAGCTTGTATCTGGACAGTAAAGATCTGAATCATTTTATAAACAAAAGTTACTTCAAAATATAGATAAACTGAAGAAGTACACAAAAATAAACACGGAAATGTATTATATATGGTCTGATTCATTTGCGAAAAAATTTACGTGGAACACCAACCTTAACTTATACCGACGCGGACGTAAAAATAAGTAAATAGTTATGTTTTTTAAGTTAAAAATGGTACCACGTGTTGCTGTGGTGCCGAAACGTAAATTGAGTTGAATTTATAAAATCTAATGAAAACATATTATCTTTTACCCGACTTGTTGTAAAATAAAATTTATGCCAAAACGTACATCAACTGAAAACCTACAAAAAAGAAAAACATATTATATATGAGTCTACCCATTTTCAAAGAAGCATAATCAACTTAAATTTATGTCGACGCGTACATAAATACAAGCACATAAAATGATTATAAAGTTTTTAGAAAGTTAAAGGGTTGTAAATAGTAATACTAAATGTTGAAGGGTAAAGGCTAAAATAAACAAAAAACTTACTAAAAGAACAAAAAAAAACCCTCAAGAAGTTAACAAATGGCCAGCTGTCATGCAGTAGCAGCATGGCACTGGTCACCCAACTTGTTTTTGTAGTGATACATAATTATATCCAGTTTATAAAGGCTTATTAGTTTTTTTAGTAGGCAACGAATCCTTCAAATAAGCTATTGATGAAATTCACCACATCGGGATACACCCACCTTCGAACAGAGGAAAACTCTCACCTATGGCCGAAGCCCATGAACACTCGCCCGAAGGCACAACAATGCGATGAGATAAAACTCGTTTAGTTCAAGGGTTGAATTAGTGATTGCCACCTACCATCAAAACTAACATAATGACCATTTTGCCCTTCATTAAACTGAGAAAAAAAGACAAAAATCAGATTTTAATTTAGAAATCTAAGCTGACTTTACTTTTGGATCGAAATGACAATAAAACTGAAAACACTGAAACCTAGATTTAAAAGATTTAAATTTTAAACAAAATGCAAAAAATACCAAACTTTGTAGATGAAAATAAGAGTTTACTCCTAAATAAATAATAAAAGATGATTACAATATGAAACAATAAATAAATAATAAAAGATGATTATTACAATATGAAACAACTTGTACCGTAGATGAAGGTCAAAACACACAAACCGATGAACTCGACCACACAAGATCAGTGCGTCTGTTTGGCTCCTAATTTTAGCCTATCCATCCATAATATCTTCAGTGGTGTACCCTTCCCAAGACTCCACAAATACTCACACTTTCACCTTCAACTGTGTGCATAATCAATGGCGATGCCGATTGTGGACACCGAGTACCTTAAACAGATTGATAAAGCTCGTCGGGAGCTTCGTGCTTTTATCGCCAACAAGAATTGCGCACCAATCATGCTTCGATTAGCGTAAGGCTTAAACATGCATGTATGTAGGTTATTGATGATTGTATCGAAATTGATTATGACTATGATGTTGTAGGTGGCATGATGCTGGAACGTACGATGTGAATACGAAAACTGGAGGTCCGAATGGTTCGATTAGAACTGAAGAGGAGTATAGTCATGGCTCTAACAATGGATTGAAGATTGCTATTGATTTTTGCGGTAAATTTTGCTATCTAATAGTTTGAATTAGGTGTTTGTGTATGTTTTAATTAGGCAGTAAATTAGTTCCTTAGCTTCAGGAATTAGTAAAGTTGATACTGTTAGTAGTTTCTGACTTTTTGGCTGTTGTTAATTATATTTTCTGTTGTTGCTAGATATTATTTTTAGAAGTTACCATCCTTAGAGCTAGAAGATATGCTTAGTATTGCAAGTAGGCTTTAGTAGGTTTAGGATTTGGAGGATATCCAGGCTTGAGTGTGTGTGTTGTAAGTTTTTCTCGAGACTGTTGTTCATGCAGCAAACTTAGAATGAGTTCAAATGCGCCAATTTAAGTAAATAAAGTGACAGTGTCCCACGGTGTCACTGGGTGAACCTATGTTATCAAAGGCGTGAAGCGCAGCCCAGCGCGCCATATGCGCTACGTCTTCAAAGGCGCGGTTTCAGGTTCTCAGACGCAAGTTCAAAGCATTTTCCAGCCAAATTTTGGCAAAAAAATGTTAAAAAAAAACCTCTACAAAGGCTGGAACCAAACTAAATAAGCATGAAATCGACCTAAAACAGCCTAAAGTACCCCTAAACAAGCCTAAAGCATGTCTAAAACCCCTAAAAATGGTATTTACACTATGCACCTAGCTTGAAAAAGCCCTAGCTTTTCCATGGTCTGGCGCTTAGGCTCCAGGCTAGGCTTATTCGCGTTGAGTGTGCCTATGCATCTTGACAATATAGGGGTGGATGAGGGGGTTCATAGCTTATTGGTCTAAACTTAAAGTTACTAGAACATTAGTATGATCATTTTAGGCTGACTGATAATGGAACTGGATGTTGCTGAGTTATCTTGAAAACGGACACCCCAATCCGAAACTGTCTTTTGTAGGTGATAAAAGTTTTAGTTTAAGGAGTTGAGCTCAAATCTTGAAGGCATTCTGTTTACTGTCAAGATTGAAATTAAACTCTTTAAGCTGAAGCTTGTTGTGTTTCGAATCTCAATCTTTACAGCATTCTTGATAATTGATGTGCCCTTATAAAGAGAAAAGATATTGAGTTGCATAAACACTTCTCCTGTTTGCTGCTTTAATGTGTATTCTCTTACTTACTGCAGAAGAAATAAAGTCCAAACATCCAAGGATTACTTATGCAGATCTGTATCAGGTGAATTCATTGATACTAAAGAAGTTTGTTTGGGTAAAATTTAGACAGAGGGATTTCTTGGGGATTGAGATTGCTAATTAAAATATGTATTTCAGTTGATTGTTTTGTGGTAACTCATATTGTAATATATACACAAGCACCACGGTGTATAAAATGTGATATGTAACTTACGCTGACGGTCTGACCACAAAAGGGTCTTTGTTTGTAGCTTGCAGGAGTTGTTGCTGTGGAGGTTACTGGTGGCCCTACTGTTGACTTTGTTCCTGGTAGACAGGTATCTTGATTTATCACGTTCGTTTTTCAAGATTTATTGCAAGAGTAATTCCCGTTGCTTTCTTTCATATATATGGAGGTTACTCTTCATTAATGAATTCTATCTTTTTTCTAGGATTCAACGGTCTCTCCTAAGGAAGGCAGACTCCCAAATGCTACCAAAGGTTTTTAATCCTTCTTTTAAACATTTATTAAAATTTTATATAAGAAATGAGGTCTATTATAAATAGCGTCTCAGTAGTTACAAGATGATTGTTTAATCAGCATTGAAGTTGTCATATTCGTTACTGAAAGTAGTAAAAGTCACATGCTCGCTGTGGATATACACACATATACGGTGGAGATAAGATGTTTGTAGGGGGAGATCATTTTTTTTTATTTATGAACTCATGTAACAAACTAACCATCTGATGTTTTTAAAGCATGAACAATCTCAGATTTCATATTTTAGGACTTTCCGACTAGGGAAATTCCTAAGTTAAATTTTCATAATTTTCCGGAAAATGAAAATCCCTACTAATGTTAACAATCTTTCATAATTCTTTGGTAGGGAAACTCCTGAGTTACTCTAATTATGAGCTAAAGAATTTAAGTTTCTAGAGTAAAAAAAAGCCATGACCCTGCATGACATGGTTACAACAGTTTATCTACTAGGATCAAAAAATTTGGCCCTAGCTCATCTGAAACAGTTATATCATTGACATGACGAATGAGTTTATATTCATAACTGTAATGACACCACTACAGTTGAAGGGTGTTTTTGGTTCATCACCCACCAATGCAAGACTTGCCAATCAGTCACTGGCTAATTGCATGGTACCCTATCTCATTCGGATGACGGATGATATGAATAAATGGATGATGCTCAAACGATCCTGCACAAACTAACATAATGATCCATTTTATAAACTCAAAACAAACTATCATAATGATCCTGACTGGCTGAAAAACGCCTTACATCATGGTGAAGCTATGTTTTATGGTAATTGGCTTGCTTTGGATTGTCGATGCGAATTTTGTTAAATCAGACACCGAAAATGTTTCGAGATGGTTTTTGTGATTGCATTATAAAGATCTCTTGAATTTGGAATCCTACATCTGTTTGTGCTGAATTCTTTGGGCTGCTGATCCTACTGATTACAGTTCTTCATCTGTTGTTTTCCAACTCCCGTATTAATTGATTTTAACCGTCCTTGTATATAAGCAATCGTTGTCTAGGAATAAACAAGCTATTCACTAGACATATTAGTATCATAATAATACACATATATACTTTGTTAACTTTGATGCATGGTTTCATAAGCCACTTAAATACCTAAAGCAGATTTGTCATCAGTCTGGTGTACATCATGAGGTAATTTTGGTTAATACCCCCGTGTGTTGAGCGTTTTATCCGTTTCCCTTTGTTCAACAAGGGTGTTTTGGACATTTTGCTATGGTACTAATTTGTGATATTGTTGCAACTAGTCTATTTTCTCAACAAACAAGATTTTATCTATATCTTCATGAATGCGTACATCTAAAGGATTATATGAACACATACCAAAAATCTTTGGAACAAGTACTTTATCATCTAGAAGCAATTGTATTTGAAAAACTCATGCCAACATAATCAACGGGGTCTCACTGGAAGCAGCATCTTTGTTCCAACAGGGTAGAGGTAAGGCTGTCTACATCTTACCCTCCTCAGACCCTACCTTAGCTTTGCTATTGGTGGGATTTACAGAGTATGATGATGCCAACATAATCAAGTGAAACAATTGAAATACCAATGATAAACATTGACATGAACTGATTAACACTTGTTATATGCAAAAGTTAACAAATATTGTTACTTATTTAGCAATGGTCATTTTCATTTCGTATTACTTTCTACAAAGCTCAACTTGTCTGTGAAGGTTTTTAGGAGGTCAAGTGTCCACTGGGAACTTTGTGTTAACGTTTGCATATTAATGTATCATACTCGTTACTTTCATCAATATGATAGGTTTTTAATTTTACTGAACATATACTGATTTAGGTGCACCACACTTGCGAGATATATTTTACCGCATGGGTTTATCTGACAAGGATATTGTAGCCCTATCTGGAGGACACACTCTTGTACGTTTGCTAGTTTCTTGTTAGCTTAATATTTTAATAGTACTCTTTTGCCGTACATGTTAATGATTTTGCTTGTTTCTTGCTGAACTTTTGACATTGCAGGGAAGAGCACATCCTGAAAGATCGGGCTTCGAAGGCCCTTGGACTAGGGAGCCACTGAAATTCGATAACTCATACTTCGTGTAAAACTGGCTGAAGCTTCACTATCATTCTCATTTATACTAAAATAATCATTTTCGATATCTAATACGACGCTAATATTTTGAAACCAGTGAACTTCTGAAAGGCGAATCAGAGGGACTGTTAAAACTTCCTACAGACATTGCATTGCTGGATGATCCTGTGTTCCGTCCTTACGTCCACCTCTATGCCAAGGTACACTGTTTTCCCGTATGTACTAGTTTGACTCGGTTTACAACACAATTTTCGACTTAATAAGTTGTTGGAAATATTAATGGTGGGAACATACAAGTTGGTATGTTTCCTCCATCCCACATTGGTGGGGGAGGTTAAAGTTGAGTGCCTTATAAGGGATTACCCCTTATGGGCCTCCAAAGTGTTAAATGGGTTGAGAAGTGGGTCAAGCCCTCACGCGCGCCGAGCCGAGCCGAGCCGCGAGGGCGCGAATGGGCGCGTTTGAGGCGCACTTTGCACGTATGCATCGTCGCTAGGAGCTGAGGAGCTTTTATTTTTAGCTAGGGTCCGGTTCAGGTATGTTAGATCTGTGGATCGAGATAGAGCTGAGTTAAGATTGAGATAGAGATGAATTCGAAACAGTGGGGATTATCTCCACCAGTTCGAATTCGTATGGGATTAGTCTAGGAATTCGAATTTGAAATGGATATCTCTAGGAGTTTATATTCGAATTAGTTGATAATGTTTATCCCATTCCCCGTTTTTCTCATTATCTGTTGAAATCCCAACCTATAAATAAAGGCCTCCTGCTACCCATTCATACACACAATTTTCGCTAGCCTTCCTCTCTGGTGTTCCTGTTTCTTCTCCAGCTTCTGTGTTTTCTGGTTTCCATTGCTGTTGGAATACCAGATCAGTTCTGCATTAAATCCTGGGAGTTTACGCTGCAGCTCACAGCAATACGAGCGCGTAAAATCCTTTAAGGACATGAATCATCCGTGCAGTTCAAGAATCTCGATTTCTTAAATCGCCAGGTTAGTTTTAGTTTTTGCGTGTTATTTAAATTCGCCCGATAACGGGACAGTCTCCTTCTACCTTTCTTCAATCAGTTTGTTCAAGTTGGAATAAACTGGTTTGGTCAATAACTCGGTAATTAATAATAAAATAATTAATTTTCTGTTTGATTAAATTGTTTTCAACAATCTTAAAGGATTTTATTTTTGTGTTTAATCGTCAGAACTAATGGACGGTGAACTACCAACAGCTAATCTGAGATTCATGAATCAAGAGTTTGTCAAGTTGGACAAATTCGATGGCCAGAACTATACCCGTTGGGCGGACAAGGTTAAGTTCATGCTCGTTGTGCTGAAACTCTACTATATCCTTGATCCAAGCTTGCCCACAATCCCTGATGACCCTCCTCTTGAGGCTAGAGAGGTCCCGAATCAAGATTTGGCTAAGCAAAGACTTGTCCGTAAGGAAGCTGAAGATCTTTGCCTTGGCCGCATCAAGAATTCTCTTTCGGATCGTCTCTATGACTTATACGCGCCGGTAACAAGTGCTAGAGAATTGTGGAAAACTTTGGAAGATAAGTACAAGGCTCATGAAGAAGGTACTAACAAATACCTTATTTCCAAGTACTTAGACTTTAAAATGGTTGATGACAAGTCAATCTCGGAGCAAGTGCATGAACTCCAAGTTCTTGTTAACAAACTAACCGCGCTTTCTATTCCGCTGCCAGAAATTTTTCAAGTAGGGGTCATTATAGCAAAACTTCCTCCTATTTGGAAAGATTTCCCAAAGAGAATGATGCACAAGTCTGAGGACTACTCTTTGGATGAACTGTTGAAGCACCTTCGAATTGAGGAGGAAACACGCAACATGGACAAAAGAGGTAAAGTCGGATCGAGTGTGAATCATATTGTTGGAGGGTCTGGTCAAAAGGAAAAAGGGGCATCAAAGAATAGAAAGTTTACAACACCAAAGAAAAAGGAATTCAAAACTCACATCAAACGACCAACCATCAACCAAAGAGATCGGGTAAATGTCATGTTTGTGGAGAAACCGAGCATTATGCACGAGAGTGCTCTCAAAGGAAATCTGGATCTACGGTTGGTTCTACAAGTGCTGTTGATATTGAGAAAGTCACCAATCTAGTGGCTAATGTGGGTCTTGGAGATGTTAACATGCTTTCTCAATATACACGCGTTGTGGCATGTTGAGGATGGTTTTTGGATTCTGGAGCAAGTGTTCATGTTTGTGGGAATCGTGGCTCATTTCTTACTTATGGTCCTGTTCCTCAAGGAACATTGGTGGTATGTGCTGATGGACATCGAGTGGAAGTTCGTGGTAAAGGCACAGTGCGACTAAACTTTAAAGATGGTCAAACGGTTACCCTTCAGGACGTGTTGCATGTTCCTGGTATCACCAAGGGTCTTGTTTCTGCTGATAAGTTTGATCGAAATGGGTACAAGCTGGTTCTCAAGAATCTCCGTGTGAAGTTTTCTCTAAATGACATCTATGTGGGTCAAGCAAAGAACACAGGTGGAATGTATCGCCTTGACCTAGCTGAAGATGGAATTGATGAAGAAGAAGACTCGGATGAAGGTGGCGTTTCAGAGATTGATGGGTTTGGGAATGAAAGTGATAGTGATAGTGGTAGTGATAGTTTTTATCAATGTAATGCAATTGGTTTTGATTTGAATGAAATTATGTCTTCTGATTATATCGCTTGTTCAATTTCTTTATGGCATAAACGTTTAGCTCATACAAATATTAAAAACATTGAGAACATGCAAACTAAAGGTTTATTGAAATTAAAAGATGAAGACTTTGAAAAATGCAAAACTTGTGTGAAATCAAAATTCACAAAGAAACCTTTTCCAAGTGTCCATAAACGTAATACATCACTACTAGAACTAATTCATTCAGATATTTGTGAACTGAATGGAGTCCTTACTCGTGGGGGTAAGAGATACTTTATCACTTTCTGCAATGACTTCAGCCGATTCTTATATGTTTATTTATTGCATTTAAAAGACGAAGCTTTTGAGGCATTTAAAATATATAAGGCTGAGGTTGAAAAACAAAAGGAGAAACGCATTAAAATTCTTCGCTCGGACAGAGGCGGAGAATACTTTAATCGAAGATTTGATGCATTCTGCGAAGAAGAAGGCATCATACATGAGAGAACTGCACCATATACTCCCCAACAAAATGGTTTGGCTGAGAGAAAGAACCGAACCTTGGTAGAGATGGCTAACTGTATGTTAAATCAATCGGGTCTACCTCGTAATATGTGGGGGGAAGCTGTGTTAACCGCATGTTATGTTCACAATAGGATCACTAGTCGTGTGATACCTACGAGTCCATATGAGTTGTGGAAAGGAAGAAAACCAAACCTAGTTTATTTGAGGGTTTGGGGGGTCTTGCCTATTATCGCGTACCTGATCCAAAGACACTCAAACTGGGAGAACGAGCTTACAAGAGTGTATTCATTGGATATGCTCCGCAAAGTAAGTCTTACCGGTTGTTGGATGACGAATCAGGTACAGTTGTAGAATCCAGAGATGTGGAATTCTTTGAGAACAAGTTTTCTAGAGATGATGAAAACTCAAATTACACTACATCTTCTAGTACTTCTGTGAAAAGAGTCGAACCTTCACCAATGGTTGAAGAACCGAGGAAAAGTACTAGAGTTAGAAAAGAGAAAAGTTATGGAGATGATTTCTTTTCTTACCTGGTTGAGGGAACTCAAAAGAAAGTGACGAGAGAGGTCATTTTCGCTGTTAATTTGGATGATGATCCTAAAACTTTCAGCGAAGCAATGTCATCAAGAGATGCTCCTTTGTGGAAGGAAGCAGTCAATGATGAAATGGATTCCATTATGGGAAATGGAACTTGGGAGTTAGGTGATCTACCCAAGGGAAAGAAACCTATTGGATCCAAATGGATTTTCAAAAGGAAGTATCATCCAGATGGATCCATCTCTGCCTATAAAGCGAGATTAGTTGCTAAAGGGTATAGGCAGAGAGAAGGGATCGACTATTTTGATACCTATGCATCTGTGGCTAGAATTAGCTCTATTAGAACTCTAATAACGGTGTCTGCTTTGAAAGGGCTGTACATCCATCAAATGGATGTAAAGACTGCGTTTCTAAATGGGTATCTAAATGAGGAGATTTATTTGGAGCAACCAGAAGGGTTTGTAATGCCTGGACAAGAGAACAAAGTGTGTAGACTTATTAAATCTCTTTATGGTTTGAAGCAAGCTCCTAAACAGTGGCATGAGAGGTTTGACACCACTGTGACTGCTTTCGGGTTTCGACACAATATGCTGATAGGTGTATCTATACTAAATGCGAACCCGGTTATACAGTCGTGATTTGTCTCTATGTTGATGATATGTTGATCATTAGCACTCACCTTGAAGGTATTTCTGAAACTAAGAAATATCTGTCCTCGAACTTTAAGATGAAAGATCTAGGAGTAGTTGAAACCATTCTTGGGATTAAGGTGAAAAGAACTGAAAGTCAGATTTCTCTAAGTCAATCTCATTACATAGAGAAAATTCTGACTAAGTTTCAACACTTGAACATTAAAGAGTTTAATACCCATTTGATCCAAGTGTGAAACTTAATGTGAACTCAGGGAGAGTAATGGCTCAACTGGAGTATGCGAGTGCTATTGGAAGTATGATGTATGCAACACATTGCACTCGTCCTGATATTGCTTTTGCTGTAAGCAAACTGAGTCAGTATACTATCAATCCAGGGACAGAACACTGGAAAGCAGTGGGTAGAGTACTTGGATACCTAAAAAGGACCAGTAACTTAGAACTGACATACACGTCTAATTCCAGAATACTCGAAGGTTATTCTGATGCGAGCTGGATTGATCACACCAGTGATTCAAAATCTAAAAGTGGGTGGATTTACACTCTAGCAGGAGTAGCAATTTCTTGGGCGAGCAAGAAACAGACGTGTATTGCCCACTCAACTATGGAAGCTGAGTTCATAGCACTAGCTGCGGCTGGTAAGGAAGCAGAGTGGATTAGAGATCTACTTATGGACATCCGTTTGTGGGATGTTCCAATGCCGTATATTCCCATTTATTGTGATAGTGAGGCCACACTATCTAAAGTATACAACGCAGTGTATAATGGGAGGTCAAGACACATAGGTCTACAACACAATTATGTGAGACAACTTCTTGAAAGTGGTACCATCAAGGTTGTCTATGTCAAGACGAGTAAGAACTTGGCTGATCCGTCTACTAAACCTCTGAAGAGAGATTTGGTAGTGAATACCGCGAGAGACATGGGTCTAAAACCACAATAGAATCGTTAGTGATGGAAACCCAACTTGAACTTAGTGCTCCTATTTCTCAAGTTTAATGGGCAAAAACGAAGTCACTTAACAATAGAAGGTACTATCAATTTTTTGATAGATCCATGTGAGGTATGATAGTACGTCGTTGCCGAGAACAAGGGTGAGCTAATGCTCTTAACAAAGTTTTGGAGGCATCCAAGCAACGTGGATGATGTAAAACTTTGCCTATATGATCTAGGGGTGGTGCCGCCTTGAGTGAAGATAAGTGGTTTGTCTTCTAAAGGGTCATGAAAAGGATTTATATCGCACGGCCATATTCGCGCTCAGTGAGAACGCAAAGTCGGTCGGTGATGTGTGGGGGTAAACCGAAGGGGGCTATCAGGTTAATGGTTTAATTCCATTGGACACCATCGGATCTGTCTCTTCTTGTTTATCAACATAAACTGGTTTAATCTTCGTGACACCTAGTGACATCATCTGTCTAAGTGAAAGGAAACATTCCAACTTGGTGGGGGATTGTTGGAAATATTAATGGTGGGAACATACAAGTTGGTATGTTTCCTCCATCCCACATTGGTGGGGGAGGTGAAAGTTGAGTGTCTTATAAGGGATTACCCCTTATGGGCCTCCAAAGTGTTAAATGGGTTGAGAAGTGGGTCAAGCCCACACGCGCGCCGAGCCGAGCCGCGAGCTCGCGAATGGGCGCGTTTGAGGCGCACTTTGCACAACGCATCGTCGCTAGGAGCTGAGGAGCTTTTATTTTTAGCTAGGGTCCGGTTCAGGTGTGTTAGATCTGTGGATCGAGATAGAGCTGAGCTAAGATTGGGATAGAGATGAATTCGAAACAGTGGGGGTTATCTCCACCAGTTCGAATTCGTATGGGATTAGTCTAGGAATTCGAATTTGAGATAGATATCTCTAGAAGTTTATATTCGAATTAGTTGATAATGTTTATCCCATTCCCCGTTTTTCTCATTCTCTTTTAAAATCCCAACCTATAAATAAAGGCCTCCTGCTACCCATTCATACACACAATTTTCGCAGCCTTCCTCTCTGGTGTTCCTGTTTCTTCTCCAGCTTCTGCGTTTTCTGGTTTCCATTGCTGTTGGAATACCATATCAGTTCTGCATTAAATCCTGGGAGTTTACGCTGCAGCTCACAGCAATACGACGCGTAAAATCCTTTAAGGACAGGAATCATCCGTGCAGTTCAAGAATCTCGGTTTCTTAAATCGCCAGGTTAGTTTTAGTTTTTGCGTGTTATTTAAATTCGTCCGATAATGGGACAGTCTCCTACCTTTCTTCAATCAGTTTATACAAGTTGGAATAAACTGGTTTGGTCAATAACTCGGTAATTAATAATAAAATAATTAATTTTCTGTTTATTAAATTGTTTTCAACATAAGTTATGACAACAATGGTAGATATGTAAATCTAACAAGAAACTTTTACTGTTTAACGATATCTTTAAAGTTTAAACAACCAGCCCCCCTACTTTTGAAAGTACAGAAACAAAAAACGAGATTCCTCCTATTGAAAGAGAAATAACATATAGGAACATCAGAAGAGTGATGATTAAGAGAACTAGTTCACGCAAATCCGAAGAAGTTATCACGGACGAGCCACATGTAGGGAAACTTGCACGTGTGGTTCTGGCCGGGCTTTCCTGAGGTATCTAATAACCTTGCTTCTGCTCGCCGCTGGCGCACCTCTCCTAACTATTGCCCATTTATTCTGGAATAATCTTTTTAGGAGGGACTCGAGATTGTAAGTTTCAGGTACTAGTTTACAAATCGTATAAGCCGACTGTCTTTTGGTAAACTTATGTGCCCTCATCTCTCCTTTCTACTTGACGGCTGGCCCCCCTCCTAGTCTCCTACAAGCGCCTAATAAGAGTTTTCCAGAGAATTCTGGAGATATTTTTCTTTGCCAACAATCTAAGCAGGATTATCCATCCCACTCCAGAAGCTTGCATTCACGAGTATCTCTAAGCTTTTGTGTGACATGGATCTTCCTTGTATCTCAGAGGTTGCTTATATAGAAGATGGATTGGTTTGGTGCGCATGATGGAGTAATCTCTTCGTCTAATCACGAGACCACATGTACTTTATGTACTTTATCTGGGATTGATTCACGCACCACCCAAACAGACATCCTTTAATCGGGTAGGAACCTACCTTAACGACTAAAATGGGAACCTATAACCAAACAAACATTAAAGCCAAATACAGTTGTGTGTTTGGTTTTGCCTAGATTGACAGTTGGGAACCTCTCTGGACTCTGACTAATGGTCTGCTCCCATTATCTGTCCCCACCCTATCCTCCATTTCAACTTACAAATAATAAAACACACTCACCTGTTGCCAACAACCTTTGCACAGATTGTGCTCTTATTCAGGTACATCGTATGTCATATGAAACTAAATCCTCCTGGCTGCAACATGACTTAGATTCCTTCCTTCTTACACTAATTTTAAACTATTACTTGTACAGTACATTCTCTTAATGCCACGTTTAATCTCTTTTGACTTTTTTATTTGATTGGTTGTTAACACATCTTTTTCTAAATTTATACCTTATTATTATATGGGATGACTAAAGTGGTATTTTATGAGTTGGTAGGCATCCTTTTCATTTATATTAAATATATATTGATTTAACTGTACGTTTCATGTTATGCTTAATTATTTAACATTTATTATTTATTTATTTAAATTTTTTTATATTTTATTTTCAGGATCAAGATGCATTCTTTAATGACTATGCATTATCACACAAGAAACTCTCTGAACTAGGATTTACACCAAGCTCTAAAACAGTAATTAAGGATGGTGTCGTATTGGCGCAGAGCGCTGTTGGTGTTTTGGTTACTGCTGCTGTGGTGATTCTGAGCTACCTCTATGAAGCCCGCAAAAAGACCAAGTGATTAAGATGTTAAATATGAAACAAGGTACAAGTTTCCATGCAGGGAATACAAGTTACTGTGCCATTATTGTTATGTTCTAAACTACAGACAAATTGACTTTGGGTTTGATTAGTTAATGGACTCATACATAATATACTAATGTGTACGTACTTAAATTCCTTTTGTGTTGGGTTTATTAATTAATCTAGTTTTAAATCTGGCATGTTGGTTTAATAAATTTATGAGTTATAATCTAGACATCTATTCATGAGCTAAGGGGGAAGTTTGTTGGAGAATTTCAGAAACCGGATGATCAGAGAGGCGTGCATTCACTCTTAGATCAAATTATTTCGGTGGTTCTATCGAATAATTCAATCGGATACAGCTCTGATTTCGAGAATTAGAACAACAGTATGTGTCTATGAGGAATTTGTCTGAACCAACGTATGACCAAAAAAACACAGAAAGAAAAAACGAATTTTTTGGGGATGATTTCCAGATAATGTTCTAGCGTTATGTTTCAAATTTTGAATATTTATTAAATTGCCTGTAACTGCCTTAATTATTATCTACAAAAATTATGACCTCAGCCAAGGGCTCTGCCCCTTGGACCCCGTCAGGGGCTGCCGCCCCTTGGACCCTGCTCCTAGGGGCGCTGCTCCGGGACCCCTCCAAAGGGGCGTTGCCCCCTTGGAACCCCCTTTTCAGGCTCAACCCGAACACTTGGAATTATAATAACTCGAACAAGTGTGCACTCCCGCGCCTCCTAACTTGTTCGATGTGTATCATAATTCTCCTTGGTCACCAAGTTAATCCCGATTGCACTAAAATATCTAACAAAGTTGTCCTAGTTACCTTATATTTTATTTCCCCATGTGTCACATCAGTTATTTTCTCACCTTCCTTAGTTTTCTTCAGAATGCATGATGGCGTCTCAGTGTTTCCCACAATGCACAATGTCGTCTTAATTTTCCCAGTTTTCATATATCACGTTTCATTTTAATGGAAAATTAATTAATTCATATATATATAAACACATATGTGTGAGTATATGTGTATGTGTGTGTATATATAGATGTATGTATATGTGTTGTTTTCCCCCATTGCCCGGATGATCGGTGAAAGGTTCACGATTCTCGGTGAAAAGAATTACACCGGATGTAGGGGTTGTGTGCCTGGACAGGGCCGGCTCGCACTGAACCCTTCCAGCTCCTACTCTGACCCCCTAATGTTGCTTTCATGTTTTTATAAATTACATTTATAGTATTCACTTTTTACTCACAGGTAACAAATTTGTTACAGTAATAAAAAGCTGGAGAGTAAGATTCAGATAATATTAAAAACCAATTATTTTATTATTGAATATTCAAAATTGAAACTATTTTATAGTGTATACCCCTCTATTTACGGATCCAATGTACAAACGATTATACATATCATACAAGATATAAGCAAAATGTACAAATTTTGATACTCAAGGTTCAAGTTGTTAAGAACAGATTACAAGTGTAGGTGCATAAGGTACATACAAAGTATTTAGGACAATATACTCATGTTGATTTGTAAGTTTGAAGTTACTAGAGGAACAATATTATTGTGGCATGTGCAAATTATTGAATCTGCCAATTTCCCTCCATTATCTACCTAACCCTCCTAAACTCGTGCTTTTTGTCTTTCTTAGTTTGGCAGTGTTTGTTTGGTACCTTCAACCTCCATGTTTAACCTTTTGTCATATTTAATCCCCCCAAAAAATAAGAAGTTTGGACAAAAAACAATATAGGCCTCCAACTTTTGCACCATGGCAAAATTTATAGAAAAAGATTTTCTTCTTTCTTTGCCAACTACACACGATTCAATGCATTTCTAAGACATGCAAGTGGTCCCTTTCTTGTTACATGTGACATCAAACCTTGTTATAAAAAGGCAATCGCGTTTAAATGTCTCGTTCACTACCACCATAATTCCTACGTGGCATGATTCTTATCTTTCAGTTATATTTGGTCTTATGGCCAAAAGTATCGATTACTTGTTTAGATGGATTTTTCATCGAAATAGAAAGATCAAGAAGTTCCTTCACATGTGATATATAGACGTGTGGTGGTGGTGGGGTGTAACAACTTAAAACTCTAATGTGAGCACACAGTGGCGGACTCATGAATTATTTACTGGGGTGCAGATGAGGGGTTCAACTATATTTTTAAGGGGTACGGTCTGGTTTTTTGCTTAAAAAGTACGCTATTTTTTTTTTCAACGGGTGTACCTACCCACCACACAAGACACATACGTCCACCCTATGAGCATTTAAATCTTTTTAGAATATCAAGATTTAAAATAATTAAGAATATAAATTAGTTAAATCAAAACTAATAAATATAGAAGTGAAAGTCAAATGGTAGAAGGTCATAATTATGAATTTATTTAAACGGTAAAATGATCTTTTAACTTAGGGTGGCGGGGAACATGCCGATAACCCAAGCAAAAACACATGCCGTATCTGCACTCTATCACCTACCCGAAACACAAGCCTTCAACAAGAGGTGGAAGCTGATGAACCTGTTCTCTCTCCTCAACTTTGCAACACACAAACGCAGCTCTCATTCCAATCGGTAACAATCCCCAATTCCACTACCCAATTTTGATACCCGGATTACTGCCGTTGGTGTTACAGATTGGGTAACACTACCAGATCATGGGTACCCATGAACACCTTGTCTACCCTTACGTTTAGCTTTCTAACGGGTAAAGGCTCAAGAAAGGTCTCATTTGTTCTCTCAAATGTATGCTTTGGCATGAAAGTTCTTGAGAGAAGGTAGAAAAGAAAATAAGAAATGTGATCGAATAAATGTTTAAAATTTCACATCCATAGCCGAAAACAAGATAAAATGAGCAACCTATAGAGGAAAAACAAGTGTAAACCACGAAATTTGAGGTAAATTGTCACACCCCGACCCGCAGCGGAATAAGAGTCAGGGCATAATTGGGTTATCACCAAAGCTCATGATGTTTACTAATATGTTTCATATTTATTAAATCCAAATTACATTTCAATATTCCAAGTCAAATTCATACAATACAAGGAAAGGAAAAATTAACTAAAAAAATCCATAATCTAAACTGGTTTATTCTTCTAAGCCGCCCTATATGTTTCTTGCTTCAACTTGATCACCTGTATCATGTGTAAAAATGAGAAATTTTGGGTCAACAAAAGTTGGCGAGTGAACCTTGTTAAAAACATTTGTTATTGATTTATTATTGATATTTAATTTAGGAAAATTGTGCAATAATCATATATGAGCAAATGTATGTAGACATAACAATCACAAACCACCTTGCTTAAGCATGAAATAAGAATGACAATGTATAGGTTGGCAACGTCCCATTCACGCTCATAGGTAATGGGGAACGGACGGCCTATGCAAATGTATGTGAGATCAAGGCTAAATCAAACGGAGCCGATCTTATGTTGGCAACGCCTGGTTCACGCTCATAGGTAATGGGGAACAGCTCACGCTCATAGGTAATGGGGAGCGGCGGCCTATGAAATGTATGTACTGAAATGATAAATTTAATCTAAACTTCAACCACACAAACAACGGATACATATTGAATACAAATGATCATGAATATGAAGGATGCACAAGTGTTTAATTAAATTAAATAAATAGCGACACATGATACACCCCAAAATGTGATTAAAACGGGGAATTGGTAGAGATTCACTCACATTGGGTGCGTTTGTTTGAAGATGTTGAATGCGCACGAGCTTAGGGGATTGATCGACGAGAGATAACTAACCAAATAAATAACAAAAAGGTACGGTAAGTATGTGGATTTTATTAACTATTTTAATAGGATTTTTTGGGTATAATTTTGTGAGTTTAAGGCTACTTTCTAACTTTGAAAACGTTATTTTTAAGTATTTTTAATTGATTTTTAAGTTAAATAAATAAATAAAAATAAATAAAAAAAATGTTGACTTTGACCGTTGACCGAGACTGTTGACCGTTGACCGTTGACCGGTTCGGTCAGTTCTGTTGTTGCACTGAGTGAGGTTCGAACCAGTGACCTCCCGTACGCGTGCACGCAGCTCTACCAACTGAGCTACGTGTCTAACCCGAAATAATTCTGTTGTTAATTATACTTATATACTATTTAGTTTAATCCGAAAATCATTTATTTTTAAAAAGATTTTAAACGTATCGGACCGGTGCTGACCACAGGTCTCGAACCCGGGAACTGTGAGTTAGCGTACACACAGTCCACCGCTGGACTGTGTGTCTAACCTGGTTATTAACTCGGTTTTTATTATACTTAACATGGTTTGTGAGTTAACCCGGTTCAGTTAAAAAGGCAATTTTTTATTTCGAGAGAGTAAAGCTGGGACAGGATTCGAACTCGTGTCGCATGTGTGTTTGTTGCACACAGTCCACCGCTGGACTGTGTGTCTAACCCGTTTATAAAACTGATTTTAATTACTCTTATGTTATACACAACTTCATCTTCTTCGTTCAAAACACAGACATCGACCAATTGACTGTTATTTGTTAAATTAGCTAAACGAAAGTTATGAGCCATCGTAAAGTAATGAACGGAAAAAGGTTTGAGGGTTGATTGTACCAAACTATTCGTTTTTCTTCAGATGTCCGGCAAGGTCGTCGGTTCCGTCTTGGTGAGCTTCGGCTAATAGGATTTGCCAAAAAATTTGGAGGGATTAGATGTGAAATGGAACTACTGGGTAACGACTATCAGTAAGTTAAAAGAATCATACCGGTTAACAGCAGGTTCTTGAAAGTTCAGAATTTCTCCGGCGAAAACAGATAATCCGGCAACGTCGTCCGGAAAGGATTCTGGGTGAGGGATTGATATTAGAATTTTGTCTAATAAAGGAATGAACCAGAAAAATCGAAGTAATTACCGTGTAGGTGGAAGTCTCGGTTTTCCGGCGACTTGCAGATGTTTTCCGGCGAGTGAATTTTCGTCGAGAAGAGGTGCGATTTGTGAGCGAAAAGGCTTCCAGTGGATTGTGGGTGAATTTATAGGGAAGAATCGAGATGTATGGGGTCTGAATTCGGTCTCAATTCAAGGTCAGCCGTTCTTCGGCGGTTACGACTGATGTCGCAGGTTCAGACGTCGGTTATAAACCGTCGTTAAAGTTAATTCTTCGGTTAAATTGGACGAAAACGTTAAATATCGGCGAAGTCGTCGGGATTTCCGACGACTGCTAATTGGGCGCGATTTTGACTGAATTTGACTTCCATGCTTTATTATTTGAATTAATTGATTTAATATGATATCAGAAAATCAAAGTGGCGGAGTGGTTGATTGTGTGAACGTTAGGTCTTTGAGGATTTCCGGTTGACCCGGGTTCGACTCCCGGCAGCCGGTTTTCCTTTTTAATTAATTTATTTTTATTTTTTTACAATTATAATTTATATCTTCTAATTTGTTTATTAATTATGTATCATTTAAAATTAAAATAAGTCATAAATGAACAACAAAAATTTAAAACTGATTGTTCGGTTATTAAACGGAGCGGGTTTCAAAAACCCGTTTTTCGACAAATGTTACAGTATCCCTGACAATTGGGATGCGGCTTCTTCTTAAACGTTTTTCCCCGAAGTCCATAATTTCTACTGGTCTTTCAATAAAATGCATAGATTCATCGACTTGAATGTCTTCTAGAGGAATATGGAGATTTTCATCGGCGAGACACTTCTTCAAGTTCGATACGTGGAATGTGGGATGAATTCTGTTGAGTTCCTCTGGTAGGTCAAGCTTGTAGGCTACAGGTCCTACCCTTTCGAGTATCTTGAAAGGACCTACGTAACGTGGTGCTAGCTTGCCTTTTTGGCCAAAACGAACTACTCCCTTCCACGGCGATACTTTTAAAAGTACTTGATCGCCAACGTTAAACTCCAAGGGCTTTCGTCGCTTGTCAGCATAGCTCTTTTGACGACTTTGTGCCGCTATAAGGTTGTTTCGGATTTGATGAATCTTGTCAGTTGTTTCTTGTATTAATTCTAGCCCGGTGATTTGAGCTTCCCCAATTTCGTGCCAACATATTGGTGATCGGCACTTACGACCATATAATGCTTCGAAAGGTGCCATGCCGATACTTGAATGAAAGCTGTTGTTGTACGAAAATTCAACTAATGGTAGGTGAGCGTCCCAATTCCCTTTGAAGTCTATGACACATGCCCGAAGCATGTCTTCAAGAGTTTGAATGGTGCGTTCAGATTGACCATCAGTTTGGGGATGATAAGCGGTGCTGAGATCTAATCGTGTACCCAAAGCGGCTTGTACAGCTTGCCATGTTCGTGAAGTGAAACGACCATCACGATCTGATATAATGCTTAACGGTACACCATGACGGCTTACGATTTCACTGATGTAGATACGGGCTAGTTTCTCATTTTTGAAGTCTTCGCGAATCGGAATGAAGTGAGCTGATTTTGTAAGACGATCAATGATTACCCATATTGTGTCGTATCCACCAGGAGTGCGAGGTAACCCGGTAATGAAGTCCATGGTTATATTTTCCCACTTCCATACGGGTATTTCAGGTTGGACCAGAAGTCCTGAGGGTCTTTGGTGTTCAGCTTTCACTTTTGAACAGGTAAGGCACTTGGAAACAAAAACAGCAATATCCTTCTTCATGCTAGGCCACCAGTAGGTGTATCGAAGGTCTTGATACATCTTGTCGGCTCCTGGATGTACGGAGTATCGTGTTTTGTGAGCCTCTTTCATAAGAGTATCGCGAAGGTTAATGTGATCAGGAATCCATATGCGATCTAGATAATACAGAATGCCGTCAGATTTTGTTTCGAGTTTAAGTTCTGCTCCACAAGATAACTCATTGCGTATGTCGTATTATGTTATGGAAACATGTTGAGCTTCTCGGATTTGGTCTTTGATGTTGGTCATGATTTGCGAACATAGAAGACGAATGGAGTTCGCATAACCCTTTCGACTGAGTGCATCGGCCACCACATTTGCTTTGCCAGGATGATACCGAATTTCACAGTCGTAGTCATTAAGAAGTTCGACCCATCTTCGTTGCCTCATATTCAACTCCTTTTGGTTAAAGATATGTTGGAGGCTCTTGTGGTCAGTGTAAATCTCACACTTGGTACCATAGAGGTAATGTCTCCATATCTTAAGAGCGAACACAACGGCTCCAAGTTCTAGGTCGTGAGTAGTGTAGTTCTTCTCATGAGTTTTGAGCTGCCTAGAAGCATAGGCTATCACTTTTCCCCTTTGCATTAAAACACAGCCTAATCCCTGTCCTGATGCGTAGCAATACACTACAAAGTCATCGCAACCTTCGGGGAGTGTGAGGATAGGAGCGTCACAAAGCTTTTGCTTAAGGGTTTGGAAGGCTTCTTCTTGTTTAGGTCCCCATGCGAAGGGTTTTCCTTTATGTGTCAAAGCCGTGAGTGGTACAGCGATACGAGAGAAATTTGATATGAAACGACGATAGTAACCAGCCAAACCAAGGAAAGATCGTACTTCGGTTGGGGTACGTGGCGCTTGCCATTCTTGTACTGCTTTGATCTTTGCAGGGTCGACATGAATTCCCTTGTCATTGACGACATGACCAAGGAACTGTACTTCTTTTAACCAAAATTCGCATTTGGAGAATTTAGCGTAAAGCTTTTCGGTCTTCAAGAGTGTGAGGATGAGTCGAAGGTGTCGTTCATGATCAGTCTTAGACTTTGAGTAAATGAGAATATCGTCGATGAAGACTATAACAAAGCGATCAAGATAGGGTTTGCAAACTCTGTTCATTAAGTCCATGAAGACGGCTGGAGCGTTGGTTAGACCAAATGGCATAACCATGAATTCATAGTGACCATATCGAGTTCGGAAGGTGGTCTTTGGGACGTCTTCTTCATGTACTCTGAGTTGGTGATAGCCGGAACGAAGGTCGATCTTTGAAAAACAAGTGGCACCCTGGAGTTGGTCTAGAAGATCATCGATGCGAGGTAAAGGATAGCGATTTTTGACCGTTAATTTGTTGAGTTCCCTGTAATCGATACACATGCGAAAGGTCCCATCTTTCTTCTTTACAAACAGAACAGGTGCACCCCAAGGCGATGAGCTAGGACGTATGAATCCCTTGTCGGTCAGTTCTTGCAATTGACTGGCCAGCTCTTGCATCTCCGATGGGGCTAACCTATAAGGAGATTTCGCGACGGGTGTAGCGCTAGGTATAAGGTCGATGCGGAATTCGACTTCTCTCTTGGGAGGAAGTCCTGCGATGTCGTCGGGAAAAACTTGCGGGAATTCTTTCACTACGGGTATATCTTCGAGTTTCTTCTCTTTGTCTCCCTTCTTGACAACGTGGGTTAGAAATGCTACATAATTCTTGCGGAGATATTTTCGGGCTTGAAGACAGGACATCAGCTTGAGTCCTTTCGAAGGGGTTTCTCCAAAGATTCGTAGAGTTTGACCGTCTGCAAGAGGAATGCGAATGAACTTCTCACGGCATAGTACTTCAGCCTGATGTTGGCTGAGCCAGTCCATGCCGATTATAATGTCAAAACTTCCCAACTTCATAGGAATGAGGTCAACAGGAAAATCGTGATCGTTTAGAGTAAAGGTACAGTTTCGGATAATGGAGTTTAATGAGACTGGTTTTCCGTCAGCAACTTCTACCGTTATGGATTCCATAAGTTTGTCACGAGTTTGATTGAGGATGGGTTCAAATTCTAAGGACACAAAACTCTTATCCGCGCCAGTATCAAATAACACGGATGCATAACTACCATTGACGAGAAACGTACCGTTAACCACGTTGTTGTCGGCCCTAGCTTGGTTGGCGTTGATGTTAAATGCTCTTCCTCTAGCAGGTGGAGGAGCTTGGTTAGCTTGGTTCACCGGATTCGCTTGAGCTTGAGCATGTATGATGTTCACCAAGCGTGGACACGTGTTTCTAAAGTGGTTTGGGTCTCCACAATTGTAGCAAGCCCGCATGGGTTGCATCATGGGGTAGTTGGGTTGATAGTAGGTTTGGGTTGTATGTTGTGAAGGTGGTGGTAGTAGGGGTTGTTGGGTTTGACCCATTATTTGATGGTGGGTTTGAGTTGTGGGTATGTTGCGGTTCATTCGTTGCAGTGAGCGGCAGGCTTGGATGGTGCGACCTGCACGGCCACAGCCGGTGCAATATTGACAGGGGTATTCGGGGGAGTGATGGTATTGACAACGGGTGCACTTTGGGTAAGGACCAGAGTATTGCCTTTTGTATGGTGCGGGTGAAGGAGTAACTTGTGTGATGGGTGCAGTAGGGATAGGAAAATTTGTTTGAGTGACGGCAAAATTTCTGGTATTTCGCTTCCTCTTGTTTGAAAATTTTGAGGATGAGGTGGGGTGGTTGGAAGTTTGGCCCTCAACGGGGGCTTTCTTTTTCTCCTCTTTGAACTTACCGTTTCTGATGCAGTTCTCGGTAAGTTCGGTGGCTAATTCCATGGCGGCTTCGAGGGTTGCAGGCGAAGTGCTGAGGACTGAGTCTTGAATCTTCGAGGGAAGGCCTCGAATATAGTGTTCCACCAAACGGTACACGGGGGTGAACAAGTTAGGAACCATCTGGTTCAGCTCAAGAAATCTTTTGTTGTAGGAAGTGTGATCCCCTTTCGTTTGCTTCAGCGAGTGGAATTCGTCTTCCAACTTCTTGAGTTCGCTTCTTGGGCAGAAGCGTTTTGTCATCATTTCCCTTAACTCTTCCCAGGTTAAGGCCATAGCGTCTTCAACTCCTCTTTTACCCTTCTCGGTGTTCCACCAGGTCAAGGCTACCCCAAATAATCTCCCGGTTGCGTAACGTACCTTGTGATCCTCGGGACAATCGCAATTTAGGAAAGTGCTTTCCATTTCCTCAAACCAGTGGAGGAGAGCGGTGACACCTTCGGTCCCTTCGAACTTTGGGGGATCGCAAGACTTGAAGTGCTTGTAGGAGCACTTCTTGGAGGAAGGGTTGTCGATGTTTTGATCCTCTTGATTTGGTGGGTTGACAGGATTTGCAGTGAGAGCTTGCTGGACTTGAATTACAATATCAGCAAGTACTGCGGCCATTTGTTTTGCAATTTGAGTGGCCAAGCGTTCGTTTGACCTTCCTGACTTTCGTCCTCCACGTAGCTGCCTACCCGACATCTACAGGAATATACATAGGAAGATGGTGAGTTTATGAAGTGTTTAGGGGTCATGTGTCTAAAAAAAATGAAATTAACATAAATATCAATAATGCAACTACATCCATAGGATGTCTTGGGTTTGCTCATGTTGGGCCTCAAATGTCCCCCATACCTTCACCTGTATAGTCATGTGGGCCCCCATGACTATTGGCTTGGTATGATTCACATTAGTATTGGCGATTTAACACTCGCATGACCCGAATGAAAACCACAAAATATGTTTACAAGATGTATGGTCGGAATGTGTCCAGGTGTAGACACAATGACAACTCAAAGTGGGGTTAGCTCACACGACGTTTGGTATAGCATGCTTTGGCCTAATAGGTACTTCGTACTCTCATCGTTAGTCCCCAGGTAGGCAAACTGGTCCTTTATTTTGGATTTATACGAATGCCAAGCCTAGACAGGGCGTTCCGACTACCGGTACTTGTACCCTTCCAGTTACTACATGCCCGTCATGAGAACTCACTTTGATGAGATTTGAAAATACAAAAATCACTGTAAAGCAATCATGAAAATGATGTGGTGTGTGCTTTCATGGATATGATATGTTATAAGAATATGGTTCATGATAAGCATTATATGATAATATATACTTATGAACATGCTTGCATAACATTGAATGTAACAATAAACATAAAGCATATAAACATCATGAATTTTGCATGTAACACACAAAATTTTAAAATTTCTAAGCAACTATAGTATAGGCTCTAAGGGTCTAATAACCTATCCTATATCCCTATAGTCATGGCTCTGATTACCAATCTGTCACACCCCGACCCGCAGCGGAATAAGAGTCGGGGCATAATTGGGTTATCACCAAAGCTCATGATGTTTACTAATATGTTTCATATTTATTAAATCCAAATTACATTTCAATATTCCAAGTCAAATTCATACAATATAAGGAAAGGAAAAATTAACTAAAAAAATCCATAATCTAAACTGGTTTATTCTTCTAAGCCGCCCTATATGTTTCTTGCTTCAACTTGATCACCTGTATCATGTGTAAAAATGGGAAATTTTGGGTCAACAAAAGTTGGCGAGTGAACCTTGTTAAAAACATTTGTTATTGATTTATTATTGATATTTAATTTAGGAAAATTGTGCAATAATCATATATGAGCAAATGTATGTAGACATAACAATCACAAACCACCTTGCTTAAGCATGAAATAAGAATGACAATGTATAGGTTGGCAACGTCCCGTTCACGCTCATAGGTAATGGGGAACGGACAGCCTATGCAAATGTATGTGAGATCAAGGCTAAATCAAACGGAGCCGATCTTATGTTGGCAACGCCTGGTTCACGCTCATAGGTAATGGGGAACAGCTCACGCTCATAGGTAATGGGGAGCGGCGGCCTATGAAATGTATGTACTGAAATGATAAATTTAATTTAAACTTCAACCACACAAACAACGGATACATATTGAATACACATGATCATGAATATGAAGGATGCACAAGTGTTTAATTAAATTAAATAAATAGCGACACATGATACACCAAAAAATGTGATTAAAACGGGGAATTGGTAGAGATTCACTCACATTGGGTGCGTTTGTTTGAAGATGTTGAATGCGCACGAGCTTAGGGGATTGATCGACGAGAGATAACTAACCAAATAAATAACAAAAAGGTACGGTAAGTATGTGGATTTTATTAACTATTTTAATAGGATTTTTTGGGTATAATTTTGTGAGTTTAAGGCTACTTTCTAACTTTGAAAACGTTATTTTTAAGTATTTTTAATTGATTTTTAAGTTAAATAAATAAATAAAAATAAATAAAAAAAATGTTGAGTTTGACCGTTGACCGAGACTGTTGACCGTTGACCGTTACGTTCGGTCAGTTCTGTTGTTGCACTGAGTGAGGTTCGAACCGGTGACCTCCCGTACGCGTGCACGCAGCTCTACCAACTGAGCTACGTGTCTAACCCGAAATAATTCTGTTTTTAATTATATTTATATACTATTTAGTTTAATCCGAAAATCATTTATTTTTAAAAAGATTTTAAACGTATCGGACCGGTGCTGACCACAGGTCTCGAACCCGGGACCTGTGAGTTAGCGTGTGTCTAACCTGGTTATTAACTCGGTTTTTATTATACTTAACATGGTTTGTGAGTTAACCCGGTTCAGTTAAAAAGCAATTTTTTTTATTTCGAGAGAGTAAAGCTTGGACAGGATTCGAACTCGCGTCGCATGTGTGTTTGTTGCACACAGTCCACCGCTGGACTGTGTGTCTAACCCGTTTATAAAACTGATTTTAATTACTCTTATGTTATACACAACTTCATCTTCTTCGTTCAAAACACAGACATCGACCAATTGACTGTTATTTGTTAAATTAGCTTAACGAAAGTTGTGAGCCATCGTAAAGTAATGAACGGAAAAAGGTTTGAGGGTTGATTGTACCAAACTATTCGTTTTTCTTCAGATGTCCGGCAAGGTCGTCGGTTCCGTCTTGGTGAGCTTCGGCTAATAGGATTTGTCAAAAAATTTGGAGGGATTAGATGTGAAATGGAACTACTGGGTAACGACTATCAGTAAGTTAAAAGAATCATACCGGTTAATAGCAGGTTCTTGAAAGTTCAGAATTTCTCCGGCGAAAACAGATAACCCGGCAACATCGTCCGGAAAGGATTCTGGGTGAGGGATTGATATTAGAATTTTGTCTAATAAAGGAATGAACCAGAAAAATCGAAGTAATTACCGTGTAGGTGGAAGTCTCGGTTTTCCGGCGACTTGCAGATGTTTTCCGGCGAGTGAATTTTCGTCTAGAAGAGGTGCGATTTGTAAGCGAAAAGGCTTCCAGTGGATTGTGGGTGAATTTATAGGGAAGAATCGAGATGTATGGGGTCTGAATTCGGTCTCAATTCAAGGTCAGACCGTTCTCCGGCGGTTACGACTGATGTCGCGGGTTCATTCGTCGGTTATAACCGTCGTTAAAGTTAATTCTTCGGGTAAATTGGACGAAAACGTTAAATATCGGCGAAGTCGTCGGGATTTCCGACGACTGCTAATTGGGCGCTGATTTTGACTGAATTTGACTTCCATGCTTTATTATTTGAATTAATTGATTTAATATGATATCAGAAAATCAAAGTGGCGGAGTGGTTGATTGTGTGAACGTTAGGTCTTTGAGGATTTCCGGCTGACCCGGGTTCGACTCCCGGCAGCCGGTTTTCCTTTTTAATTAATTTATTTTTATTTTTTTACAATTATAATTTATATCTTCTAATTTGTTTATTAATTATGTATCGTTTAAAATTAGAATAAGTCATAAATGAACAACAAAAATTTAAAACTGATTGTTTCGGTTATTAAACGAAGCGGGTTTCGAAAACCCGTTTTTTCGACAAATGTTACATAAATGCTCAAACTTGTGAGCGTTCTTTGACGGGGCATGCTATGAAAGTCTAAACCAATGCCTCATTGAACTTTCTTGTTTGCTTATTAGTTGTTTGAAATTCATCCTAGTTGTTCTAAGATGAGTTGTGCATAATGCATTAGGATTTAGGAGCATTTTTCTCTTTGTATTCATGTAAGGGTCAATTTTTGCATGTCTTTTCCGTTAGTGATAACATATATTTATGTTGTCACATGTGTAGTTGATTGGTGTTATAGTTAAGGACGACACTCCCTAAAGTATTATAAGGAGTTTCATGTTGACTATTAGTTTTTTCTTAGTCATAAAGATGGCACATACAAAATGTAGTTTAGTCAACAATTTACTTACAGTTATTGATCTAAAGTATTTTTAGAATTTGTTATTATGCAGCGTGTTTTGAGTTGTAGATTGTTTGTCACCTCTAGTTTTTATTTTGTTTGATGGTATAGCTCTAAGTTTTGAGGTGCTAATCGGGTATATTTCTCAATATTATAAAGAAACATGAGAGTGCAACTTTACCGTTCAACTTTTTTTATTGACAACTACCGACCTCCAGCTTTCAACTTGGTTGGAACATCCCGTAAACACATTTTTATATAAAAACATTCTCCCACACACACACCAAATAAATGAGGAAGCAAAGAAAATTATGTAGTTGAAATCCGGTTGAACAATATGCAAACAAACTGAAGTTCCTCTTATAACATATATCAATTGAAACTACTATAAAATTTCATACCTTAAATACAACCATGAAAACTATTTTTTTTTTACATTCCTAAGACTATGCGTAATGGTTAATGCCCCCTAAAGGGCATTTATAACACCCCTTCAAAAAAAAACTCAAAATAACTGGTTATGTTCGGATTTTGATTTGACCGTTCTGCCTTGTACAATTTCGAGACAAGTGGGTTTATACATGCAAGTCTACTTGTATTTTTAGAGAGAAAAAAAATAAAGAAAGTGCTTGTTGTGATGTGGTGTTGCGTGGTGTGGGGTTGACAAGTGATGTGCAAATTGAGGTGAAAATAAGTTAGCCAAGCTCCCAATGGCAATTGGGATTGGGAATCCTACTTGTGCCTAAACTTGGACCACAAGGTAAACCAAAGCCCACATTCAACTACAACCCAACCACACTCATTTTTCTTTCACTTTTCTCTTTCCATTTATAACCAACTTCCTACTCATATACCTTCTAGAAACTCTCACTCACTCCTACCAATCACCAATTATATAATATAATTTCATTATTATTATTATTATATTATTATAATTATATAATATAACATTAGATATATATTATCTTAAAATATGAACGTATTTCCATGATAAAAGAAAAAAGTGCACGACGAAAGAAAGGTTCACCAGAAACACAATGTGGGATGTTAGTTCCAGCAACATGATTAAATAAATACAAACATGGGTAGTAATTTAATGCAAAAGTAGTTGAAGAATTTGGGAAGGTTAGCTAATTACTCTATATAATTATTGACCTAAAAGTTGTTCAAAAGGATCACACTTTTGTGCCATCTATTCACTCTATTTACCTACACTTCACTTTGCACCTACATCAACTTCATCCTACTTTCTTTTTACATCAATTTTCCTACATTAGACACTTATACTATTTTGCACCTACATGAACCTCATCCTACACCTACATTGACACACACATTTTATGCTTTATTTACAAATTGTTGGATGGTAGGTTTTACTACATTCTCGTTGGTGTACAAATTTAACCATTTAAAAAAATTAAAAATATTAATATAAGAAAATTAGAAAAGTTAAAATTACACAACGTAGACCACTTATTAAGTGGGACTTATGCTCTATACTTGACTCAAACAAACGAGTTTGTTTTATTCCCTCCATCACATTTGTAACAGATACCGATTGGTTGTTGAAAAACTAGTTTGTTTCAAACCCTCACCCTCTAGACAATAGTATTGCCAGATAGATACTATAAAACACCATTTTTGTTTCCCTTTGTAATAAAATAAGTTTATATAAATCATGGAAGTCAACAAATTTGGCTTTCATATTATTAAGCATTATTTGTATGGAAAGTTTTACATTCAAATTTTACCAATGTATATATTTAACCGGCTCCTTTTAGTCTAAAGACGAGACTTTGACTGGCATTGCCTTCATGTTCTTTAAGACATATATTTTGATTACACAAAGAATTATTTGACATAAGTATACTATGATAGTAAATAGTCCCATCTTCTAGAGACATGTACTGTATTCCTTAAATTCTAAAAAAAAACAAAAGTCTAATGTAACCATCTTCCAATAAAATGTGTCCAATTTTATATAACCTTACTTTCTATAAAGATTAAAAAGACCGGCTCTAAAATCCCATCATGCACTTTAAAGATCAAATCATCTGATTAAAATATTTTAAAAGAGGATGAATATGTTATCATTGATAACAACATTCACTAAATATCTTTTGTTTTTATTTAGATGATATGGTAATATTCATCATCATCATCATCACACAACACAAGCCCACCAGCCACTCCCTTAAACCTGTCTCGCCAACTCGCATCTAGAAGCACTTATATTTTATACATCTTCTCTCTCTCACACACACACACAAAACACAACCCTTGTGGCCCTATATAGTCAAAACTCAAAAAGCTTATAAAATCCCAAATCAAGTGCTCAAAACGGCCGGCTTGTTGCTTCACAATATTGATAATAAACTATAAACAAGAAATAAAGATGGGAAGGTCTCCTTGTTGTGAAAAAGCACACACAAACAAAGGTGCATGGACCAAAGAAGAAGATGATCGTCTTATTGCTTATATAAGAGCTCACGGTGAAGGTTGCTGGCGGTCCCTACCCAAAGCCGCCGGCCTCCTCCGCTGCGGCAAAAGCTGCCGCCTCCGCTGGATCAACTACCTCCGCCCTGATCTCAAACGTGGCAACTTCTCTGAAGAAGAAGATGAACTCATCATCAAACTCCATAGCCTCCTTGGCAACAAGTAGGTTACTTTTTTTCAAGATTTCTCCAAGTTTTTAATCTTTTTTTTTGTAAACAAACAATACCCATATCCCAAAATTAAATCTTTTAAATTTTCCAAAAAAAAAATTAAGTCTTTTTTTCAAGATTTTGTCAAATTTCCAATCTTTATTTGTATAAACACAATACCCATATCTCAAAGTTTAATTTTTTAATTTTCCCAAAAAGAAGGGTTACTTTTTTAATCTTTTTTTCAAGATTTCTTCAAATTTTCAGTGGTTATCTATAAACAAACAATACCCGTATTTCAGAATTTAATTTTTTTAATTCCGAAAAAAAATATTATTATTTATTAACAACCCTTTTTCTGAAAAAAATTAGGTGGTCTTTGATAGCCGGAAGATTACCGGGAAGAACCGATAATGAGATAAAGAATTACTGGAATACCCACATCAGAAGAAAGCTTTTAAACAGAGGAATTGATCCGGCAACTCACCGGCCACTAACTGGTTCCGACAACCATCAAAATAATATTACCACCACCACCACCATCCGCCGGCGCCGCGGCGGTAACTCCTCACCGGACGTTACCACCACAACCACCATCTCATTTGCACCCACCACACCCATTACCACCCATCTTGTTAAACATGAAGTTGAAGAAACTAAAATCATCAATAATAATGATTCTCTTGATCGCCGGAAAATCAAGAACCACTCGCCGGAAAATCAAGAAAGATGCCCAGATTTGAATTTGGAGTTAAGAATTGGGATAGGGCCAGCACATGAACAAAACAAGGCCATGTCATCATCGTACATGCCACATCATCAACAGTCAGTTGAGTATCATCGTCAGAAATTGGTGACCGGCGGGAGAACTTCCGGCGGTGCTATTATATGTTTTGCGTGCAGCATGGGTAAGGAATGCAGTTGTACAAGTAGGTTGAGTGGTACAAGTAGTAACAGCACTGGTGTTATGGTTATGGTTTTCTAGGTATGAAAAATGTTGGCTTGGACTACAGAAGTTTGGAGATGAAATGATTTTTTTTTAATTGGGTATTTTTTTTAACTAAAATATTTTGTATATGTCTAGACTTTTTTCTTTATTGTATAATTATATTTATAATATAATAAGTTAAATCATTTAATAGAAAAGAAATAGTGATTATAATATATCCCATGTGCGATGTCAAAACTTTTACGTTGTAAGATGCATTTAGCAAAACATAATTGAGAAAACTTATGATATATGTATATTGTATTGTATCTAGAAACTGTATAAATAAATACAAATATTAGTTTTATCATATGATTCCTAAGATGTTTATATAATAGTAGTATAGATGATAATGTTTCTCTCTACTGGTACACTTTGATCAATCTAAAATTACCTCTGTTTAACACTATGTATAAATGGTTATTACGACTCTTATAGTTTTTCACTTGAATTTATTTTGGATTTAACATGCCTATGTTATAATTAATATAATATGAGTTCATAAATTTGCATGAACATAACAAAATTTTTCAAATACATAAGTTACAAACTTAGAATAACTTTATTGTAATAGAGTTAGTTAATTACTATCAAAACTGCATCAAAACAACACTAAAACAACAAAATAGCCTTTAATCGATGTCATTAAGGTTCATGGTGGCATGAATGGTTCTCTAGTTCGTTGTGTTTTGGAGAAATCAAACCAGATTTTGTATGGTTTCTGAATAGCGTGAAACTGATTCTCGTTTAAGTTGCTTCAATCGTATGGGAAGTGAGAAGGAACATTGTTCTTTTGTTGTTCGGAATGACATATGTAAGTGTGGGTTATTATGTGTAGGGTTTCTTGAGTTTAGTAGGGAACATTCCGAACATACTCATCACATGATAAGCATACGAGTTAAATTTTACAAGAAAATGGATGGCGTTAGAGATTCCGATAAAATTAAAACAACTAACGAAACTTTTAGAGGTAAAACAATATTTTAATTCTTTTGAAGGAAAATGGATGTTTCTGATAAACCTTGAAAGCAAAATCAAATTTAACTCTTAAAAATAATTTGGCACCTACAATTTTGGCTTACTCTTTTTTTCATTATAAACAAGGCAAATTAAAAAAATAAATACGTAAAAACTGAATATAACTTATAATAAAAGATTCTAATTATTGTCACATAACAACTCTCCTTTATCTTATTGATAATATTACAAAATAATATTAGATTAATATCTAATATCTAATTCAAATATTATTAAAATTGAAACTCCTTAAAATTGAAATCAAATAATGAGAAAGATAAAAAATCTAAAATAAATCAAGACTTATCATCTATTCAAATAACGATTAAATTGTGAAAACATATATAATTTTCATAACTCATAAAATATCATATTAACTTAATATATGAGAATATATTGTACACATATTTATCCTAGGTTATTTATTCTATATTTCATTTAAGTCGTATTAACGTACAATAATTTATTAGGTGTAATATACAAATAATTGTAATTTCTATAACACATTTTATATCATATTAACTTAATTATTATGTTATAGTTTTAATTTGCCTGTGAATAAAACATATATAATTTTTAAATTATTCGTTTAGTCTCCCCCTATATCTCATTGATTCACTGCACGACTTTTATAGTTCCACCAACAATGAACAAGCACCACCAAGCCTATCATTGTTGGAGTTGTTTGATTCTCTCTTTCGTCGAGTACAACAAATATTTATTGTTCTACCTCGACACAAGGTACCACCATAACTTCTATAGTACACACCGTTCAAATTATATGATAGTTGTAATATGGGACCTACATGGTAAAACTAAAGAAGAAGATGAGCAATAAGAATTCTTGGTTTTTGTCCTATGGAACATGTGTAATGTAATATCCCGCTATTCGTATCAACAATATTGTCCGTTTTGCTCCCGATGGGTTACGCATCCAGGAACTCACGGATTTGTTTTTTGTTGTCTCGGTGGAGACTTCCCAGGAGGTCACCCATCCTATTAATACTCCCAACTGAGCACGCTTAACTTTGAGTTCTCCTCTCATCCACTAGCATTAAGCCCAAAACGCAATGGTGATTTAAGAAGCACTGGATTACTTATGAACTAGTGATCTCTCATGGCCACAACCGATGTGGAATTTGCCTAGGGTTTTGAATCTTAAATCACCAACACGTTTTGAGCTTGACCTCCCGGGAAGTCTCCACCGGGGCAATCAAAAATAAATTCGTGAGTTCCTAATTAGGCAACCCATAGAAGGTAAAATGGACAATATTGATGGTGCGAGGGACAGGGTGTTACAAGTAACAAACTAATTAAATTAATGTAATACCCTATCTTTTATTTTACTGAATTTCTATTAAAGGTTTTGTATTTAAACATGTAATTGCGAATACACGTCACTCAAATTTTCAAGTTTATTAAAACTTTTTCAACATCTTTAAACAATTTAGCATGTTATCATTGATTAGTTTTGTTATAATCGAAACCGAGTGCGGAAGCTTCGTCTTTGATCGTGTTCGGTTCTTCATATAGCTTGGTCCTACTCCGGTGCTCCCAAACATCACCTATATTTCATAATTTATGAAATATGTTAATTATAAGTAGAATATAACATAACCGAACAAACCCGAAGGCTTAAAACAATAAAGACAAAACTTTAGTTTCAGTGTCCACCGTAAGTTACGGTGGTCACCGTAGCTTACGGTCAAGCTTTACGATCCTAGCTCACTGTCTTACGGTTAAGACTGTCACACACCCCGACCCGCAGCGGAAAAGGTGATCGGGGCATGATTGGGTTTTCATCAAAGCTCATGACATTTATTATAAAGTTTCATATTTATTATTTCTTTTTAAAGGAGAATCATTACAATCAATAATACAAGTACAACATGTTCTATACATCTTTCAAGACTTCATTATTTTTCTTCTAAGGCAATTTCCTATGTGTCCCTTGCTTCAACCTGTCCACCTGTATCATGTGTAAAAATGGTTTTTGGGTCAACAAAAAGTTGGCGAGTGAATCCTATGAAAAACATTTAAATAAGTTTATTGAATTGATTATAAAATAAAGTGCATAACCACATATGAGTAAATGTAGATGTAAATTTATTCACAATACACACAATATTAAACATTGCACACACACACATACAACAATTGATTGTTTTGAGGCACGCGTTGTTCAACTCGTCTCCCACGAGGAACTGATGGGCCTAATGAATGAGTTTTGAGGCGCGCGTTGTTCTACGAACTGATGGGCCTAATGAATGAGTTTTAAGGCACGCGTTGTTCAACTCGTCTCCCACGAGGAACTGATGGGCCTAACAAATAATTTGCATACAACTTGCCAATATGTTATACATCACAGCAAACATTATTTACATCCTAAGTTTAGATCATAATATGGTATAGCACGAATTTGAATAAGCGTATTAGTTTAAGCGACACATGATACACCCCAAAACATGAGTAAAAAAGGGGAATTTGTAAGAATTCACTCACAGTGGGTGCGTTTCTTGGATTGATGATGAATGCGCACGAATTCGGATTTGACCACGATAGAAACTAACCTAAATAATAACGAAATGGTTCGGTAAATAACTGGATTTTGTTTGAGATTAATAATTTTAACTCATAACTTTAATAGGATTTTTAGATTTATTTTTGTGAGTTTAAGGACATTTTCTAACTTTAAAAATATTATTTTTAAGTGTTTTTAATTGATTTTTAAATTAAATAAATAAATAAAAAGAAATAAAAATTTTGACTTTTGTTGACCGTTGACCGGTCGGACTGTGGTTGAGTGTGCACCGAGTGAGGTTCGAACCCTGGACCTCTTGTACGCGTGCACGCAGCTCTACCAACTGAGCTACGTGTCTAACCCGAAATATTCTACGTTTTAATTATATATATATATTACTTAAATGTTAATTTATTTGGTTTATATTAAAAAAGGGTTTATATGTCGAACCGGTTGCAGGGACCCGGAGTCGAACTCGGGTCCTTCGGTTTGTAAGCGCACAGCCCAACCAGTTAGGCTGTGTGTCTAATCTGTTTAACTTATGGTTTATATTATTCTTATAAACTTACTGTGACTTGATCTGATTCAGTTTTAAAAATTTTGGTTTTAATTCGGAAAGTCGGTGCGTTGTAAGGTTCGAACTCGTGACGTGCGCTGTGTGATTGCACACAGTCCACCGCTGGACTGTGTGTCTAACCCGGTTTAATATCCTGTTTTAATTAAACTTATACACAATGTTCGACTTCGTCTTCTTCATTCATGAAGACACAGACAAAGATGTTCGACTGTTCTTGTTTAAATCGTTCGTCGAACATATAATTGATTGAAATGTAATGGATAAAGAGAGTTACGGATTCGAATGTACCGAACAGGATTTTTTCTCAGAACTCCGGCAAGGGTCGTCGGCTCTGATTTGTGAATTCCGTCTGAGCGGATCAATTAACAGTTTTGATCAATGAGTTGTGAAATTAAGTGACTAAACAAGAGATATCAGGGGGTTTAGATGATTGTACCGATTTATAGTGTGATTTCAGAATTTCCAGAGATTTTTCGGCGAGTGCAGAATTTCTGGCAACGTCGTCTGGAACCGATTCTGGTTGAAGGATTGAAGTTAGTATATGTCTAACAATGGATTGAAAACGAAAGAGTCGAGAAATTTACCGATTTGGTGTAAGTCTCGGTTTTCCGGTGAAAGTCCGGCGAGTGCAGAATTTCTCCGGCGAGTGCTAAGACTTCGATAAATTGTGCGATTTTGAGCGAAAAGGTTACCAGAGACTTGGGTATGTATTTATAGGGAAGAAACAGAATGAATCGAGTCCGAATTTGATCTTGATTCGTGGTCAAAACTTTTTCGGCGGTTATGACTGGGATTGCGGGATTAGACATCGGTTATAACCGATGTCGAAGTTAATACACGCGTTCAGTCAAAGGAAACGGTCGAAGTCTCGCGAAATCGTCGGTAATTCCGGCGACTGCGGATTGGGCGCGCTGATTACTGAATTTGATTTCGAGTTTTATTATAAATATTTTTTGTTTTAATAGTTATCACAAACGAGTCAAGTGGCGGAGTGGTGAGATGTTTGTTTGTTTGATCCGGCTGACCCGGGTTCGAAACCCGGCAGCTTGATTTTATTTTTTTAGCACTTGTTTTTACCATTTAATGATTATAGTTTTTAAATTCTAAAATGTTTATTAATTATGTATTGTTTAAAATTAATTTGAGCATTAAATACGCAACGAAAATTTATAACTGGATATTTGATTAATAAACGAAGCGGGTTTTGAAAACCCGTTTTTCGACGGATGTTACAGTATCCCCTACTTTTATAAATTTCGTCCCGAAATTTAAGTAGTGGTATGTTTGACTCGAAAGGAGGGTGGTTTTGACAATGACATACTCCGAAGGGGGTAAGAGTTTAAATTTTATTTGAGGCGGTAACGTTCCTAGTAAGGGTTGAATACCCTGCTACAGGAATCGCTTTTTGATGCCTAAGATAAGGAATATTGATAAACAGAGTTGATTGACTAGGTATGATCTCATGCACAAGAGTTTTGAGAGAATCGATACGTTTGGAAAGATAAGATTATATCCTAAAACAAAACTTCTACCACTAAAACCTACATGGAACTTCTCATAACCCCCTGACAATGCCTCTGATCCTTTGGCAAGAATACTTATATATAGGAAGTACCAGCGGCGTATCCACCATATTCTTGTCAAATTTTCATTGGCTTTATCAGTAAATTATGATTAGTTCTATGTGACTCTAAAACATAAACAAACACAACAACCAAAACTTGAGTCTAAATCTGAAAGTATACATGATTGAATGATGACAGTACCTCTCTCGTTTGTTATGATGAAGGGGTTAGTCTAGGTAAAAGTGAGACTCAACCCAACTTCTTTGAATGATGAGATTGAGATACGTCGAGATGTATGATGATATGAATGCTAAATCAGTGAGTATAAAACAAAACTTCAACCATGACATTACTAAAACCTACATGGAACTTCTCATAACCGCCTGACAATGCCTCTGATCCTTTGGCAAGAATACTTATATATAGGAAGTACCAGCGGCGTATCCACCATATTCTTGTCAAATTTTCATTGGCTTTATCAGTAAATTATGATTAGTTCTATGTGACTCTAAAACATAAACAAACACAACAACTTAAGCTTGAGTCTTAAATCTGATAGGATACATGATTGAGTGATGACAGTACCTCTCTCGTTTGTTATGATGAAGGGGTTAGTCTATGTATAAGTGAGATACAACCCAACTTCTTTGAATGATGAGATTGAGATACGTCGAGATATATGATGATATGAATGTTAAATCAATGAGTATAAACAAAACTTGAAACAGTAATTCGCATTAAGATTCTTGGATACATAAATTTCAAATTTATAATTGAGATACGTAAAGATTGAGATAACATAGAGAAAACATAAAAACTAGACGGTCGGAGTTGAGTCCTGATTTTTGGTGAGGGAAAACTAGTTGGGTGGTTCGTTTGGGCCGTTATTATCTTCAACATGGTTAGCGTTGATGTTGTAAGCTCTTCCTCTTACTGGTGGTGGAGCTGGGTTTGCTTGATTTACTTGGTTAACTGGGTTTGCTTGAGCTTGGGCGTTTATGATGTTAACCAATCGAGGGCACGTGTTTCTAAAATGGGCAGAGTCGCCACAATTAAAACAAGCTCGAACATATGGAAACATGGGGTATTGGGGTTGTTGATATGTTTGGATCATGTTTTGAGTAGGGGGTGAGGTTTGGTTTTGAGAGGCGCGACAAGCCTTGCTCAAATGACCATAGCGTCCACAATTCGCACATAGTCGACAAGGTAAGGTAGATGGATGGTGATAAAAACAGGTGTTGCATTGAGGGTGAGGTCCAAAGTAAGGTTTCTTATTTGGGTAAGTTGAGTTGGGTGCTATTTGAGTGATTGGGATAGCTTGGAGGGGTACGGCTTGTGAAGCTGGTTGATTGTGTTGAGTGACAGCGAAAATTTGCCCATCTCGTTTTCTCTTAGAAGTGGGTTGAGAAGGGGATTTGGTTTGGGTGGAGTTTGAGGTTTCAGTTGATGCTTTATCCTTCTTCTTCTCCTCCTTGAAGTCCTTATTTCGTATGCAGTTTTCGGTGAGCTCTGTAGCTAACTCCATTGCTGCTTCCAAAGTTGCAGGTGTGGTACTTATTACAGGGTCTTGAATTTTTGAAGGAAGACCTCGAATGTAGTGCTCGATCAAACGGTAGAGGGGAGTGAACAAATTGGGGACCATTTGATTTAACTCAAGGAATCTCTTGTTGTATGTGGTGTGGTCGCTGTCACACCCCGACCCGCAGCGGAAAAGGTGATCGGGGCATGATTGGGTTATCATCAAAGCTCATGAAATTTATTATAACGTTTCATATTTATTATTACAATTTAAAGGGAAATATACAATCATAATTACATCATATCCTACGCATCATTCTAGACTTCATTATTTTCTTCTAAGGCATTTCCTATGTTTTCCTTGCTTCATCCTGTTCAGCTGTATCATGTGTAAAAATGGTTTTTTGGGTCAACAAAAAATTGGCGAGTGAATCCTATGAAAAACATTTAAACAAGTTTATTGAATTGATTATTAAATAAAGTGCATAACCACATATGAGTAAATGTAAATGTAAATATATTCACAAAACACTTAATATTAGATATTGCACACACATATAACAATTGATCGTTTTGAGGCACGCGTTGTTCAACTCATCTCCCACGAGGAACTGATGGGCCTAATGAATGAGTTTTAAGGCGCGCGTTGTTCAACTCGTCTCCCACGAGAAACTGATGGGCCTAACAAATAATTTGCATACAATTTGACAATAAGTAATACATAACTACAAACAATATTTACATTCTAAGTTTAAATCATAATATGGTATGGCACGAGTTTGAATAAATGAATTAGTTTAAGTGACACATAATACACCCCAAAACGTGTAATTAAAAAGGGGAGTTGTAAGATTCACTCACATTGGGTGCGTTCGGTTGATGATGTTGAATGCGCACGAAGTTGGATTTAACCACGAGTGAAACTAACCTAGATAATAACATAATGGTTCGGTAAATAAGCGGATTTTATTAATCAATTTTAGTAGGATTATTGGATATATTTTTGTGAGTTTAAGGCTATTTTCTAACTTTAAAAATGTTATTTTTAAGTCTTTTTAATTTAAATAAATAAACAAAAGTAATAAAAAAATGTTGATTTTTGACTGTTGACCATTGACTTGTTGACCGTTGACTTGTTGACCGGTTCGGTCGTGTATATGTATGCGCTGGGTGAGGCTCGAACCCGAGACCTCCCGTACGCGTGCACGCAGCTCTACCAACTGAGCTACGTGTCTAACCCGAAATATTTCTGTTTTTAATTATATTTATATACTAATTAAATTAATCCGAAAATCACTTATTTTAAAATAAAGATTAATGTATCGATTCGGTGCTCTCCACAGGTCTCGAACCCGGGACCTGTGGTTTAGTTTGGCACGCAGTCCACCGCTGGACTGTGTGTCTAACTTGGTAAATAATCTGGTTTTTATTATACTTATATACAAACTAGATAAATTCATTTCTGTCCTTATATAAAAAGTTTGATAATTGCCAGAACCGGTGCGGTAGCCTGGACTCGAACCCGCGACGTATGATTTAAACTCGCACACAGTCCATCACTGGACTGTGTGTCAATCTTGGTTATTATTTCGGTTTTCATTAAACTTAACATCTATTTGCAAGTGGATCCGGTTCAGTTTAAAAAAAGAAAAATTTTTATTAAAGCGAGTGTGCGTGTGTCAAGGATCGAACTCGGGACGTATGCGTGTTTATTTGCACACAGTCCACCGCTGGACTGTGTGTCTAACCCGAGTATAACTTGATTTAAATTAAACATATATATAACCGAAAACTTCATCTTCTTCGTTAAACTTAACCCAGAACCAATGTCCGACTGTTTCGACAAATTAATCAATTTCTTTTAGTAAGTTGTAATTAGCTACATATGAGATTAATAAAAACGAAAGAGATTAGGTGTAAGATATACCGAACAGAGATCCCCTGTTCCGTCGGCGAGTTTCCGATGACAGCAGGTTATTCCGGCGACGTGTATCTTGCGGCAGAGGTTCTTCAAGAAGTTTGAGGTGAGTGTGGGTGACTTCGGTATGAGCTCTAGATGTTCTGTTCTTAGAGTAAGGCACAGAGGTGAAGGGGTTCGGTTTTCCGGCGAGTTGCAGAAAGTTTCCGGCGAGTGAAATTACGTCGAGAATTTGTGTGATTGTGAGCGAAAAAGTTATCAGAAGCTTGTGGGTGTATTTATAGGGAAAAACATCGATGAATTTAGTCCGATTACCGTCTTGATTCGTCGGTCAATAATTTTTCCAGCGGTTATGACTGATGTCGCGGTCTGGACATCGGTTATAACCGATGTTGGGGTTAATGCTTCGGTTAAATCAGAAGAAACCGTCAGTGAAAGGCGAAATCGTCGGGATTTCCGACGACTGCGATTTGGGCGCGTCGATTTGAAATCAAGATTGTGATATTTGAATTAATTGTTTCTAATAATGAACAAGAAACACAAGTGGCGGAGTGGTTGAGCGCGTGTGAGTTAGTTCTTTGCTTATAACTGGTTGACCCGGGTTCGAAACCCGGCTTCAGCCTTTTATTTTTATTTCATTATTAAAATTCTTTTCAAATGTAACTTTTATATTCTAATATACTTATTAATTATGTATCGTTTAAAATTTATTTGAGCATTAAATACGCAACGAAATTTTTAACTGGTTGTTCGGTTAATAAACGAAGCGGGTTTGGTAAATCCGGTTTTTTTTACGGATGTTACAGTATCCCCTACTTTTAGAAATTTCGTCCCGAAATTTAAGTAGTGACATATTTGTCTAAATAAGGATGATGTTTAGTTTGACAGTTACATACTTAGAAAGGAGTAAGAGTTTAAATTTTTTGTTTGAGGCGGTAACGTTCCTCGTAAGGGTTGAGTACCCTGCTACAGGAATCGCTTTTTGATGCCTAAGATAATGAATATTTATAAACAGAGTTGATTGACTAAATATGATTTCATGCGCAAGAGTTTTGATATGTTTGGAAAGATAAGGCTATATCCTAAAACAAAACTTCTACTACTAAAACCTACATGGAACTTCTCATAACCGCCTGACAATGCCTCTGATCATTTGACAAGAATACTTATATATAGGAAGTACCAGCGGCGTATCCACCATATTCTTGTCAAATTTCATTGGTTTTATCAGTAAGTTATGATTGGTTCTATGATGTGACTCTAGAACATAAATAAACACAACAACCAATGTCTGAGTCCTAATTCTGATAGTATACATGTTTGAATGGTGACACAATCCAATTTCTTTAAATGATGAGATGACATGAATGCTAAATCAGTGAGTAATAAACAAACTTCAACCAAGACATTACTAAATCCTACATGGAACTTCTCATAACCGCCTGACAATGCCTCTGATCCCTTGACAAGAATACTTATACATAGGAAGTACCAGCGGCGTATCCACCATATTCTTGTCAAGTTTTCATTGGTTTTATCAGTAAGTTATGATTGGTTCTATGATATGACTCTAGAACATAAATAAACACAACAACCAATGTCTGAGTCCCAATTCTGATAGCATACATGTTTGAATGGTGATAGTTCCTATCTCGTTTGTTATGATGGAGAGGTTAGTTTATGTAGAAATAGAACACAATCCAATTTCTTTAAATAATGAGATGATATGAATGCTGAATCAGTGAGTATAACACAAACTTCCACCAAGACAATACTAAATCCTACATGGAACTTCTCGTAACCGCCTGATAATGCCTCTGATCCTTTGACAAGAATACTTATATATAGGAAGTACCAGCGGCGTATCCACCATATTCTTGTCAAATTTTCATTGGTTTTATCAGTAAGTTATGATTAGTTCTATGTGACTCTAAAACATAAACAAACACAACAATCAAAGCTTGAGTCTTAATTCTGATAGTATACATGTTTGAATGATGACATTCCTCTCTCGTTTGTTATGATGGAGAGGTTAGTCTATATAGAAATGGAACACAATCCAATTCCTTTAAATGATATGCATGTTAAATCAGTGAGTGTAAAACAAATTTCAACCAAGACATTACTAAATCCTACATGGAACTTCTCACATCCGCCTGATAATGCCTCTGATCCTTTGACAAGAATACTTATATATAGGAAGTACCAGCGGCGTATCCACCATATTCTTGTCAAATTTTCATTGGCTTTATCCGCAAGTTATGATTAGTTCTATGTGTCTCTAATACATAATTAAACACAATCAACCAAAACTTGAGTCTTAATTCTGATAGTATAAATGTTTGATTGACGACAGTACCTCTCTCGTTTATTATGATGGAGAGGTTAGTCTATGTAGAAGGGAGACACAACTCAACTTCTTTAAATGATGAGATTGAAATATGTCGTGAGGTATGATGATATGAATGTTAAATCAATGAGTATAAAAACAAAACTGAAATAGTAATTCGCATTAAGATCCTTGGATAAATTTCCAATTTAAAATTGAGACACGTGAAAATTGAGATAACATAAAGAAAAAACATAAAACTAAGCGGTTGGAGTTGAATCTTGATTTTTGGTGAAGGGGATTAGTTGGGTGGTTTCGCTTGGGCCGTCATTATCTTCAACAGGATTGGCGTTGATGTTGAAAACTCTTCCTCTTGCTGGTGGCCTAATGGTTGGGTTTTCTTGATTTGATTGATTAACTGGGTTTGCTTGAGCTTGGGCGTTTATGATGTTAACCAATCGAGGGCACGTGTTTCTATAATGGGTAGGGTCGCCACAATTAAAACAAGCTCGAACATAAGGTAACATGGGGTATTGAGGTTGTTGATATGTTTGGATCATGTTTTGAGTAGGGGGTGAGATTTGGTTTTGAGGGGTGCGGCAAACCTTGCTCAAATGACCATAGCGCCCACAATTCGCACATAGTCGACAAGGTAAGGTAGACGGATGATGATAAAAACAGGTGTTACATTGAGGGTGAGGTCCAAGGTAAGGTTTCTTATTTTGGGTAAGTTGAGTTGGGTGCTACTTGAGTGATTGGGATAGCTTGGAGAGGTACGGCTTGTGAGGCTGGCTGGTTGCGTTGGGAGACAGCGAAAAGTTGCCCATCCCGTTTTCTCTTAAAAATGGGTTGAGAAGGGGATTCGGTTTGGATGGAGTTTGAGGTTTCCGTCGATGCTTTATCCTTCTTCTTCTCCTCCTTGAAGTCTTTGTTCCGGATGCGGTTCTCGGTGAGCTCTGTAGCTAACTCCATTGCTGCTTCCAAGGTTGCAGGTGTGGTACTTATTACAGAGTCTTGAATCTTTGAAGGAAGACCTCGAATGTAGTGCTCGATCAATCGGTAGAGGGGAGTGAACAAGTTGGGAACCATTTGATTTAACTCGAGGAATCTCTTGTTGTATGTGGTGTGGTCGCCTTCCTTTTGTTTCAACGAATAAAACTCATCCTCTAATTTCTTGATTTCGCTCCTTGGGCAAAACCGTCTTGTCATGATTTCCTTCAACTCTTCCCAAGTCAAAGTCATAGCATCTTCAACACCTCGTTTAGCCTTCTCTGTATTCCACCAAGTAAGTGCTATTCCAAGCAAACGACCGGTAGCATATCGCACTTTGCTATCATCGGGGCAATCGCAATTTAGAAAAGTGTTCTCCATTTCTTCAAACCAATGGAGGAGAGCGGTGACACCTTCAGTCCCTTCGTATTTTGGAGGGTCGCAGGACTTGAAATGCTTGTAGGTGCATTTAGTGGTATTTGGGGGAGGGTTGATAACATTTTGATCTTCTTGGTTGACAGGATTAGCGGTAAGGGCTTGTTGAACTTGAATTATAATGTTGGGTATAACGGCAGCCATTTGTTGAGCGATTTGGGCAGCCATGCGCTCGCGGGCTTTTCCTGATCTCATCTTTCTACGAGCGAGGCTAGAAGACATCTACAAGGAATACATATCAAGAGTATGAGTTGGATGTTTTAGGGATCAGGTGTCGTATTTAGGAATGAACATTTATAAAATAAAATAAAAAAATAAATCTACTACATCCATAGGATGTCTTGGGCTTTGCTCGTAATTGGGTCTTGCATGCCGCCATACTTCACCTTCGTAATCATGTTGGCCCCCATGACTACCGGGTTTTTCATATGGTTCGCATGTGTTAGCCTGGTTACGTGCACTAAAACCCGGAGAAAATCGAGAAATATGTATGTAACGTATGATATTTGGAATGTATCCTGGTGTGGACACGGTGACACCTCAAAGTGGGGTTAGTTCGAACGACGTTTGGTGTGGCATGCTTTGGCCTAATAGGTCCTTCGTACTCTCATGTAGTCCCCAGGTAGGCAAACTGGTCCGTTATATTGGATTTATACGAATGCCAATCTAGACAGGACGTTCCGACTACCGGTACTTGTACCCTTACAGTTACTACATGCCCGTCGCAGAACTCACTTTGATGAGATTTGAAAAATGAAAAAAATGCGACAAAATCTTGAATAACGGAAGTATGAAGATGAATTGAATATGTGAACATTGAAATATGTATGATGAATGTGTATGTAAGTATGTATGTCTGACTGTAAGTATAATTCACTATGTATCACAAAATGTAGTATCGGAAGTATTTGCATGCATTTGTGTATGTAATATATATGAAAGAAATAAACATCATGAGTTTGCATATAACCACATAAACAATTAAAATCTAATCAACTATAGTATAGGCTCTAAGGGTCTAATAACCTATCCAATATTCCTATAGTCATGGCTCTGATACCAATCTGTCACACCCCGACCCGCACCGGAAAAGGTGATCGGGGCATGATTGGGTTATCATCAAAGCTCATGACATTTATTATAACGTTTCATATTTATTATTACAATTTAAAGGGAAATATAAAATCATAATTACATCATATCCTACGCATCATTCTAGACTTCATTATTTTCTTCTAAGGCATTTCCTATGTTTTCCTTGCTTCATCCTGTTCACCTGTATCATGTGTAAAAATGGTTTTTGGGTCAACAAAAAATTGGCGAGTGAATCCTATGAAAAACATTTAAACAAGTTTATTGAATTGATTATTAAATAAAGTGCATAACCACATATGAGTAAATGTAAATGTAAATATATTCACAAAACACTTAATATTAGATATTGCACACACATATAACAATTGATCGTTTTGAGGCACGCGTTGTTCAACTCGTCTCCCACGAGGAACTGATGGGCCTAATGAATGAGTATTAAAGCGCGCGTTGTTCAACTCGTCTCCCATGAGGAACTGATGGGCCTAACAAATAATTTGCATACAATTTGACAATAAGTAATACATAACTACAAACAATATTTACATTCTAAGTTTAAATCATAATATGGTATGGCACGAGTTTGAATAAATGAATTAGTTTAAGTGACACATAATACACCCCAAAACGTGTAATTAAAAAGGGGAGTTGTAAGATTCACTCACATTGGGTGCGTTCGGTTGATGATGTTGAGTGCGCACGAAGTTGGATTTAACCACGAGTGAAACTAACCTAGATAATCACATAATGGTTCGGTAAATAAGCGGATTTTATTAATCAATTTTAGTAGGATTATTGGATATATTTTTGTGAGTTTAAGGCTATTTTCTAACTTTAAAAATGTTATTTTTAAGTATTTTTAATTTAAATAAATAAACAAAAGTAATAAAAAAATGTTGATTTTTGACTTGTTGACCATTGACTTGTTGACCGGTTCGGTCGTGTATATGTATGCGCTGGGTGAGGCTCGAACCCGAGACCTCCCGTACGCGTGCACGCAGCTCTACCAACTGAGCTACGTGTCTAACCCGAAATATTTCTGTTTTTAATTATATTTATATACTAATTAAATTAATCCGAAAATCACTTATTTTAAAATAAAGATTAATGTATCGATTCGGTGCTCTCCACAGGTCTCGAACCCGGGACCTGTGGTTTAGTTTGGCACGCAGTCCACCGCTGGACTGTGTGTCTAACTTGGTAAATAATCTGGTTTTTATTATACTTATATACAAACTAGATAAATTCATTTCTGTCCTTATATAAAAAGTTTGATAATTGCCAGAACCGGTGCGGTAGCCTGGACTCGAACCCGCGACGTATGATTTAAACTCGCACACAGTCCACCACTGGACTGTGTGTCTATCTTGGTTATTATTCCGGTTTTCATTAAACTTAACATCTATTTGCAAGTGGATCCGGTTCAGTTTAAAAAAAGGAACATTTTTATTAAAGCGAGTGTGCGTGTGTCAAGGATCGAACTCGGGACGTATGCGTGTTTATTTGCACACAGTCCACCGCTGGACTGTGTGTCTAACCCGAGATATAACTTGATTTAAATTAAATATATATATAACCTAAAACTTCATCTTCTTCGTTAAACTTAACCCAGAACCAATGTCCGACTGTTTCGACAAATTAATCAATTTCTTTTAGTAAGTTGTAATTAGCTACATATGAGATTAATAAAAACGAAAGAGATTAGGTGTAAGATATACCGAACAGAGATCCCCTGTTCCGCCGGCGATTAGCAGTAAGGGCCTGTTGAACTTGAACTACGATGTTGGGTATTACGGCAGCCATTTGTTGAGCGATTTGGGCAGCCATGCGCTCGCGGGATTTTCCTGCTTTCATTTTCTACGAGCGAGACTAGAAGACATCTACAAGAAATACGCATCGAGAGTATGAGTTTGACGTTTTAGGTGTCATTTGTCGTATGTAGGAATGAACATTCATAAAATAAATATAGAATAATAAATCTACTACATCCATAGGATGTCTTGGGGGCTTTGCTCGTAATTGGGCCTTGCATGCCGCCATACTTCACCTTCGTAATCATGTGGGCCCCCATGATTACCGGGACTTTCATATGGTTCACATGTGTTAGCCTGGTAACGTACACTAAAACCCGGAGAAAATCGAGAAATATGTATGTAACGTATGATATTCGGAGTGCATCCAGGTGTGGACACGGTGACACCTCAAAGTGGGGTTAGTTCGAACGACATTTAGTGTGGCATGCTTTGGCCTAATAGGTCCTTCGTACTCTCATCGTTAGTCCCCAGGTAGGCAAACTGGTCCGTTATATTGGATTTATACTTGTACCCTTACAGTTACTACATGCCCGTCGTAGAACTCACTTTGATGAGATTGAAAAATGGAAAATGTGACAAAATCTTGAATAACGAAAGTATGAAGATGATTTGAATATGTGAACATTGAAATATGCGTGATGAATGTATATGTATGCATGTTATGTTTGACTATAAGTATAACTCATTAAGTATCACACAAAATGATAGTGGAAGTGTTTGCATGCATTTATGTGTGTAATAAATACGAAACAAATAAACATCATGAGTTTGCATGTAACCACATAAACAATTAAAATCTAATCAACTATAGTATAGGCTCTAAGGGTCTAATAACCTATCCTATATCCTATAGTCAAAAGCTCTGATACCAATCTGTCACACCCCGACCCGCAGCGGAAAAGGTGATCGGGGCATGATTGGGTTTTCATCAAAGCTCATGACATTTATTATAAAGTTTCATATTTATTATTTCTTTTTAAAGGAGAATCATTACAATCAATAATACAAGTACAACATGTTCTATACATCTTTCAAGACTTCATTATTTTTCTTCTAAGGCAATTTCCTATGTGTCCCTTGCTTCAACCTGTCCACCTGTATCATGTGTAAAAATGGTTTTTGGGTCAACAAAAAGTTGGCTAGTGAATCCTATGAAAAACATTTAAACAAGTTTATTGAATTGATTATAAAATAAAGTGCATAACCACATATGAGTAAATGTAGATGTAAATTTATTCACAATACACACAATATTAAACATTGCACACACATACAACAATTTGATTGTTTTGAGGCACGCGTTGTTCAACTCGTCTCTCACGAGGAACTGATGGGCCTAATGAATAAGTTTTGAGGCGTGCGTTGTTCTACGAACTGATGGGCCTAATGAATGAGTTTTAAGGCACGCGTTGTTCAACTCGTCTCCCACGAGGAACTGATGGGCCTAACAAATAATTTGCATACAACTTGCCAATATGTAATACATCACAGCAAACATTATTTACATCCTAAGTTTAGATCATAATATGGTATAGCACGAATTTGAATAAGCGTATTAGTTTAAGCGACATATGATACACCCCAAAACATGAGTAAAAAAGGGGAATTTGTAAGAATTCACTCACAATGGGTGCGTTTCTTGGATTGATGATGAATGCGCACGAATTTGGATTTGACCACGATAGAAACTAACCTAAATAATAACGAAATGGTTCGGTAAATAAATGGATTTTGTTTGAGATTAATAATTTTAATTCATAACTTTAATAGGATTTTTAGATTTATTTTTGTGAGTTTAAGGACATTTTCTAACTTTAAAAATATTATTTTTAAGTGTTTTTAATTGATTTTTAAATTAAATAAATAAATAAAAAAGAAATAAAAATTTTGACTTTTGTTGACCGTTGACCGGACCGTTGACCGGTCGGACTGTGGTTGAGTGTGCACTGAGTGAGGTTCGAACCTGGGACCTCTCGTACGCGTGCACGCAGCTCTACCAACTGAGCTACGTGTCTAACCCGAAATATTCTATGTTTTAATTATATATATATATTACTTAAATGTTAATTTATTTGGTTTATATTAAAAAAGGGTTTATATGTCGAACCGGTTGCAGGGACCCGGAGTCGAACTCGGGTCTTTCGGTTTGTAAGCGCACAGCCCAACCAGTTGGGCTGTGTGTCTAATCTGTTTAACTTATGGTTTATATTATTCTTATAAACTTACTGTGACTTGATCTGATTCAGTTTTAAAAATTTTGGTTTTAATTCGGAAAGTCGGTGCGTTGTAAGGTTCGAACTCGTGACGTGCGCTGTGTGATTGCACACAGTCGACCGCTGGACTGTGTGCCTAACCCGGTTTAATATCCTGTTTTAATTAAACTTATACACAATGTTCGACTTCGTCTTCTTCATTCATGAAGACACAGACAAAGATGTTCGACTGTTCTTGTTTAAATCGTTCGTCGAACATATAATTGATTGAAATGTAATGGATAAAGAGAGTTACGGATTCGAATGTACCGAACAGGATGTTTTTCTCAGAACTCCGGCAAGGGTCGTCGGCTCTGATTTGTGAATTCCGTCTGAGCGGATCAATTAACAGTTTTGATCAATGAGTTGTGAAATTAAGTGACTAAACAAGAGATATCAGGGGGTTTAGATGATTGTACCGATTTATAGTGTGATTTCAGAATTTCCAGAGATTTTCCGGCGAGTGCAGAATTTCTGGCAACGTCGTCTGGAACCGATTCTGGTTGAAGGATTGAAGTTAGTATATGTCTATCAATGGATTGAAAACGAAAGAGTCGAGAAATTTACCGATTTGGTGTAAGTCTCGGTTTTCCGGTGAAAGTCCGGCGAGTGCAGAATTTCTCCGGCGAGTGCTAAGACTTCGATAAATTGTGCGATTTTGAGCGAAAAGGTTACCAGAGACTTGGGTGTGTATTTATAGGGAAGAAACAGAATGAATCGAGTCCGAATTTGATCTTGATTCGTGGTCAAAACTTTTCCGGCGGTTATGACTGGGATTGCGGGATTAGACATCGGTTATAACCGATGTCGAAGTTAATACACGCGTTCAGTCAAAGGAAACGGTCGAAGTCTCGCGAAATCGTCGGTAATTCCGGCGACTGCGGATTGGGCGCGCTGATTACTGAATTTGATTTCGAGTTTTATTATAAATATTATTTGTTTTAATAGTTATCACAAACGAGTCAAGTGGCGGAGTGGTGAGATGTTTGTTTGTTTGATCCGGCTGACCCGGGTTCGAAACCCGGCAGCTTGATTTTATTTTTTAGCACTTGTTTTTACATTTAATGATTATAGTTTTTAAATTCTAAAATGTTTATTAATTATGTATTGTTTAAAATTAATTTGAGCATTAAATACGCAACGGAAATTTATAACTGGATATTTGATTAATAAACGAAGCGGGTTTTGAAAACCCGTTTTTCGACGGATGTTACAAAGACTCTCAGTTTCAACACAACAACTGCCTACCGTAAGCTACGCTAGGCCACCGTAGCTTACGGTGGGCTGCTGTAGCCTTTTCTTTTCTTTACCGTTTTAGTTACGACAACTTCCGTAACTTATTAAATTTTCATCCGTTTTACTCGAAATTTGTTTTTAAATGTCCGTGAAATGTTTACCTACATATTTATCCTGAAATCCTTAACCCGGATTCACCACTTTTAAGAATTACATAACCAGTACCCGGTTTATGCGTATGTTCATTTTGACCCGTTAAGGGATTTAAGCATATAAACTTAAATCTCACTTCCTCTTATCTTGTTTCTTATTTTCATGCTAAAATATCTTTTTATCTTCCACCACAACTATACTTGTAGTGGATTGGTTATAGAAAATGTTATATTTTCAAATTCTACCCTTCTATTTAACAATTTACGAAAAAGACCCAATATGAGGCATTAAGCCAAAACGGCTTATGCTATTTTCTATTACACTACCGCAAGGGTGAACTTTCTTATAAAACTCATTTTTAAACTACCCTCAAGTTCGTTTACTTGTTTTATCACTCGAGGGCATTTTGGTTAACTTAGACCCCTCTTTCACGACGAAGGACTTTCAATCGCATGATTCGACCAAAAGAGCACATTTAAATCATAATCTTTTTAAACTCATTAGGTTCCTATGTACCTGATGTCTACCATTTAGATTATGAGAAGTTACCTTGCTTTAGGTAATCCGATATTCATTCATGACTCATTTAACTCTCATCGGACCTTAAATTTCTCAATGAGAGTTTGACCCATTACACATACCTGGCTCGAGTCATAGTATTGACCCGTTTAATTACCTTGCGCTACTAATTACAAATTAATAGTGATGCGAACCAAACACCATTTCCCTGTGAACACAAAACTCGATAAGCGTTCATTAAATAATATTGTCAAATGGTGATGACCACACCATTTGACCCATTTGGTCTAAATGACCATTTTATCATTATGATATAGTATTTACTTACCATCTCACCATTTATCCGTTTCAGTTTACACCACATGATCATATTACCATTTTACCCATTTTACCATCAAATATGATTTAATACCCTTTTCACTTGTTCCAACCCGTATCTATTCGTGTTGGAACTTATATTTCGAAATCTCGTTTCGATTACCCAAAATGCTTATTGAACTACCTAAGTAAATATACTATTCTAAAGATGTAAGCTTTACTTACCTTGAGTTCCAATTATGCCATTTTTCCGCGTACTTGTTCCGTTTGACCTGCTTCTCCCCAAGCCTCCACCTAGCTTGTCAAGCGTCAAACTATCATTTATCATTCGTATGATGGTTAACTTAGTCATTATCTAATACGACTATTCCACCTTACGGATTTTATATTAAATCTATCATTCGATCTTAATTTAGGTCAGTTTGACTTTTAAAAGTCAACTGCCTATTTACTCATACTAACCCACGAACAAGTTTAACAACTTATTTAGGCATTTGGTTAATTACCCGGTAAGCACTATTCTTAGGCCACCACTATAGCTACATTTTCCAAACCAAGTTCACGCAATTGCTAGTATCAAATTAACATAGTTTCTACAATCATGTGCTAATCTATCAGTAATTACACAAGAACTTGGAATTGTTTCATTATCACAAAACAACTCATCTCATCATATTATTAGACATTCATCCGAATACCTAATATAATCGAGTTCTACATACAAACTAGTAGACAACATGATCTCAAACACTCATTAACATTGACATAACATCAATTTCATTATCTTACAAAACTCATTTCAAGTTATGTACGAACACTTATTCGAACCTCTAATTTGTTCAAATATCTTACACATACATACAAGTATGATGATCACGAACACTTATGTATCATCCATGTCATCATATAATCAAAACCCACTTCAACATCTATTTATAAATAACCTACAAGTAATCTTACATCAAATAGTGCACAATTTCTTTAAGTTTAACGAAATCAAGCACACACATACACTTAATTTCATCTTTGGATCATAATCCAACAACCTTATTACAAGTATTCTACTTGTCTCGAATTATAACTTTCATTAATCAAAGTTTTGAGACATACCTCATGATCCCCTCGTTTAGGTGATCGTTTATATGCGTTCATGCATTGATTTGAAGTTAGAATTGACCTTCAATTTGTTGATTCTTGATTGAACTAGGGTTTCCCCTTGTTCTTCTCCTGATCATCGACATATACACACACACTAAGTGTGTGTATTATGTGTTAATTTTGTGTTTTAATAAAACAAGTTTTATTTCTTGGCAGCTTTGGCCCTCAAGTTAGTTTTGATTATAAATAGACTACAACTCATTGTCTTGTTATTTATATACATGTTATTAACTAGGTTCATTTATTCCTAGTTATTTTGTTTACATATTAACTTTTACCACTAACGGTCTTTTACTCGCTCTTTAATATTAACATGTTTTGATCACCAAACCCGTTTTTAGGGTGTTACAATTAATAAAGATATCTCCATTTTAGTAGTGTTAAACTTATTTTAATCAACTACAATTTGTATTTTTTTATGAGCTTCAAATTCTTTTGAGTCTTGATTACCCTTTGTGTGATTTATTCAAGTAGAATTTACAAAGTTGATTAGAGGTGTTGATTATGTATTTTGTAAAATCAAATTGAGTTGTAATTGTAAATACTTGCAGTAATAATTAATTGGGGAGTGAAAAAAGACGTATCTAAACCTCAGTAAATCTGATTTGTAATATAAGAAATGTAGGTTAGTGTGATCGATTCGTGGGCTTATATTGAGAATTAATGCGTGTTTATTTTGCTATTACTCTGTAACATCTTTTGTTATACTTTTAAAGATTATCTGCTACTCTGTTTTATCTAATCTTTCTCTTATGATCAACTATTTGGTACCATCTGTGACGGTATAATTAGACTACGACATCTCTATTTTATTTGTGTATCTTTATGCCTGAGGAAACCTTTACTTCTGCTGAGATGTAGTCTTTTGTTATTGTTATTATTTGATCAAACACATTCAAATTACAAAAAATAAAACCAAGTTTTACACATTCGACCCGTGTTAGACACGGGGTTTTAACCTAGTGTGTAATAAAGTGAAATAAATAATTAAACCCAAGATCTTATTAAGAGCATTCACATCCCATTTATGTAATCTAACTAAAAAACCTATTTTTCTCAAAAAAAAATGTATATTTTTTGTAACCTCACACATCGCATTCTCCATCTCTATCTTTATTTTTCTCACAAACGCTTATTTTAGTCTTTTTTTATCTTTCTTATGCACTAACAATAAATTATAAAGGCTTGGATTCAAGCCTTTATACACAGAGCTTTGCTTTTGTTTTCTCTAAATTGTTCTTTATTACAAAGAATTGGATGAAGTATTGTTTTAGAGCATTCACATTTGAGCCACATCTTCATCTATATATTTAACAAAAAAACACATTTTTCTTTAAATTTTGTTTATTTCTTAATTGAAAACTTCCCACATTCAACTCTCTATCTCTATCTATATCATACTAACAAACACTTATTTCATTATTTTTTTTCTCTTTCTTATACACACACAAAAAATATAGAGGTTTACTATATAGGACTCTAAATATAGAGGTGTGCTTTAATTTTCTCTAAAGTATTCTCTATTATAAAGAATCCATTGTAGTTGTGTTTTAGTTTTGTTCTTTATTTTTTCCTCTATACTATAAAGAAATAATGGATATAAGGATTCCAACGTAAATCCTCTTAAATGGTTTCTTCAAATTGTTCTTTGAAATCTAGAGATAAAAAAATAATAGATGGGATGTACATGCTATAAGTTTTAATGAATTTGTTAGCATGATTGAAACAAGGTTGGCTTTCTGAATAAAAAGTATACGTTGTAGGTAATTTCAAGTATTTAAAAGAAAAACAATCATGAAATGTTGAAATATAAATGCGAATTTAGATGAAAGGAAGAAAAAAGAATGGTTCAAATTATGTCCCATTACGTGGAAAAAAGATGCATATGTAATATGTCAAGAAAGAGACCTTTGGAAAGAGTATTGGGTTGTAAATGCTGCTTTGGCCGATAGATGGATGGATAATACTCGATACATTACGATATTAGGTGTTGTTTTTGTTAAAAAAACGATGTTGTTTTAAAGTAGTAATAAATGAAAACTCGCTAGTTGGTAGGTCTTTTTTAATCTACAAATAGGTGATTATATATATATATATATATATATATATATATATATATATATATATATATATATATATATATATATATATATACACACACACACGAGTTTGATCGATAATGTCAAGATTTCTTAGAATCTTTCATGGCAATATCTGCTCAAATTCATTTTTATACTTATCAAGGGTCTCTTTGATAACATTCGACTCCGATTGCCTGATACGGGGATCCGTCCACGCTAACTAATTCATGTTATATTATACTCTTGTTGTTGGAACTGAGAGAAAATCATATTTTCAATCTAACGCGGAAAAATAAAGACATCGACTTAAAAATGACATAAAAGAAGAGGACAACCTTGAAAGTGAAAGGACATAATGAAAGAATGATTGAAGAACACTTGATGGCAACTAATAACAACATAAAAGCGATGAATTTGCTACCATAGTTATGGCGCAAGATATGGCGTGATATTGTTGGCGGCATGCGAATACAAGAGAAGAGCTTTGATTGTGACGGTAGAAACTCTAAACGCGGTGTCATGAAAAGAGTTGCAATTTCTTAGTAAATGCACAGCTTGTTCATGAAGATATCATGATTGTGTTGGAAGAGTATGGTGTTGTTGTAATTGTATGATAAAGTCCATGAATCTTAAGCATGTCACACAGTGGCGGATCCAGAAACTTCTTTCGGTGGGTTCATTTTGATAGATTCTCACTATTTTTTTTTTCCAAATTATACAAAGTTCTCACTAATTTTTTCCATTTTTTTCAAACCGAGTAGGTTCATATGAACTCACAAAACACGGATGGATCTGCACTGATGTCACATAAACTAGGATCATACGCTTCTTTAAGGAAAATCTAAAGGCTTCAACATATTTCTTCTTATTTTGCTTTGTAAATCGAAAAGTTACAATTCTTGTTACATGAGAGAGATTGCCGCACTATCATCTTTTAATTCCTCACATGATGATCGTTAATTCTAATAGAAGAAAACACATTTCTAGTTCCGCTTGTACACATGTCATTCTCAACTCATCTTATGCAATTTTTGAAATAAATTCAATGAAGTAACTAATAAGCATTGCTATAAAAAATTCAAATTGATAATAAAAGCAATGAGGTCAAATGAAGGGGTTCATTAGCTCCTTATTAAGAGTTGGACCTTAGAGCCATAAACAATTATTGTTGCACCTTTTCTTAGTTTTTAATCAAATATCCCTAGCATAAAAATCACATAGACATATACACGTAAAATGTAATTAACACTTATGGTAATGAAAATGTGTAATGAAAAATGTAATGAACACTTATAGCGTTATTGTTGTTACTTTTGGCCATCATACAATGGAGTAAAGGTGTTGGAAGGTTTGTTTCCTCACCGGATTGGAAGACATTTGTTTGGTGTGAAACTCCTCCAAGGCGGCATTATCATGATGCAGTTTTCATTAGTAGTTTGGCTGTGAAAAAGACATCTTGTCCAGCGGATTTGATGAGTTATTTTTTTTAAGTGCCAATTTATTCGTAATGCATGGCCATATTATGGGTAAATGTTTAGGCTTTATCTCAATGAAGATGGTTTAATGCTCATATGAGAGTAATGCTTTGATAGTGCTTCAGATTTGGTATTGCAATGTTTATTGAAGCCATCCAGAGTATTAGACTATGGGCTTACGGGCTTAGTTAGGTTTCTAGGGTTACTTGTAATCCCTATATATTGTAACCTACTCATTCAATAATAAACAATTAAGCCTTTTACCATTCTTACATGGTATGAGAGCCAGCCTAGACTCTATACCCTCTCCGCTGCATCAAACACAAATAACAAAACCCTAGCCGTTACCACTTGAGAAAAACCCTAGACAGGGCGGCATGCCGCTGCTGCCGCCGTGTCCGATCTCTGTTCGTTTTCCGTTTCTCTTTTTTTTTCAGTTTCCTATTCAAATGTCTTTGGTTCTAGTTTCACCGGCTTTCTTACGGTCTCTTACTACAAAGATGATGCTACGGCTCATCTTGTTGATTTCACATCTTCGTCAAGCCGCCCCTTGCCGCCGTGCCACCGCCGCTCATTAGACTACGGTCTTCCGCCGCGCCGCCTGCAGGATTACGATCCGCCGCTGCGCCGCTAACAACCGCTGCTTGTAACATTTGTGTAAATCGGGTTTCGAAAACCCGCACCATTCTCAACAAATCAAGTGTATTTTATGTCGTTGGTTTAACTTTTGTTTATTGTTAAAATACATTAGAATTTTATATATAAAATGATAGCAAATGTTCTAAAATAATAAAACCAAGTATTAAATATTTATAAATGATCAAATAAACATAAGTTAAAAGGGTAAAATAAATAAAAACCCAAAACCGGGATCGAACCCGGGTCTCCCGGGTAAACACGCGGGCACAGCACCAATGCACCACACATGGCATGTGTGTTAGAATTCAAAACTCAACATATATATTTTCACGTTAAGTTGAAGCCGGCGACCGCAGCCAATCCCCTCACCGGAGATCTCGCAACCAACGCGGTTTTGCTTAAAAGTCGACAACTGGCTCAACGTTTATTTCTGGAAACCTCAATCATGACGGCTGTCCATTCCTTTTTTTTAAATAATCACCGTAACTAGTTTCCAAAAGCTGAAATCGAACCCCCCTGTTCATCTATAAATACCGACATCAATCCCACTCTCAAACTCGCTCAACCTTTCTCCTCTAATCTCAAACACCCCCAGTGCAAAAACCCTTCCCCTTTGTTCCACCGGAGAACCGCCGCAATCGTCGGAATCAACTCGCCGGAATCGTGCCACCACCAAATCTGTAATACGGTAGAACTCTTGTTCTTTTCTTTTGAGTTTTATTCAATTAACTTAATGAACAGTTAGTTCATAGAAAAGCAGAAGTAAAACGGATTAAATCAGGCGGGTATAAAGTTTGGTTCAAATTCAAAATGAAGAAGATGAAGTTATGAAAGATATATGTATAATTAAACTGGGTCTTTTAAACGGGTTAGACACACAGTCCAGTGGTGGACTGTGTGCATTTCATACTATCGATACCGGGTTCGAATCACACACGTTACCGACTTTCTGAAATAAAACCTAAACTTTTTATACCTAATCAGATCCCCTATCTGCAAGTTTATATAATTAATGTAACTCCGGGATACTACGGGTTAGACACACAGCCCAACTGGTTGGGCTGTGTGCACACGAAACCGCAGGTACCGAGTTCGATTCGGGTTACTGAAACCGGATTGACCATTATAAACCTTTTTGAATAAAAACAAAATATAATTAAACTTAGTTTGTATATATAAGTAATAAAAATGGAGTTTATTTCGGGTTAGACACGTAGCTCAGTTGGTAGAGCTGCGTGCACGTATACGGGAGGTCACGAGTTTGAATCCAACACACGCTGCCTAATATCACAGTCGACCCGGTCAGGTCCCCTATCAGACCTGACATGATTTTTTTAATATTATTTTTATTTATTTATTTATTTTTATATTACCTTTGTATATTTATATATATAAACACTAATTAAAATACTTAAAAATAAGATTTAGGAGGTTTAAAATTCCAAAAATACCACAAAAATAATATAAAAATCTAACAAGAAGTACTAAATCAAAATATTAATCGGTTTATATTTATCAATTTATCGCATTATTATTTTAGGTTAGTACTCGTTTGTCGATCAAATCCTCAATTCGTGCGCATTCATCATCGTCAAGGAACGCACCCACTGTGAGTGAATTCTTACAAATTCCCCTTTTTATTCATGTTTTGGGGTGTATCATGTGTCGCTTTATTTATTTCGTTTATTCAAACTTGTGCTGTTACCATTATATGATCTAAACGTGTGATGTAAATGCTGTTTGTTGTGATGTGTGTTTACAATTTTGTCAAGTTGCGTGTAAATCATTCATTAGGCCCATCAGTTCCTCGTTGGAGACGAGTTGAGCATCGCGTGCCTCATTAGATCGGCTCCGTTTGATTGAGCCTTGATCTCATTGTTCATCATTTGGTGTGTGCGTGTGCATTAATTGATATTATGTGTTTTGTGATTAAATTTACATATACGTATACTCATATGTGGTTATGCACCTTTTTATAACCAATATAACAAATTCGTTCAAATGTTTTCATAAGATTCACTCGCCAACTTTTGTTGACCCAAAACCCTATTTTTTACACATGATACAGGTGGACAGGTTGAAGCAAGGAACACATAGGAAATTGCCTTAGAAGAAAAATAAAGAAGTCATGAAAAATGTATTTGAACACGTTGTGCTTGTATGTTTATTGTAATTTCTTCTTTAAAAAGAAATAATAAATATGAAACTTTATAGTAAATGTCATGAGCTTTGATGAAAACCCAATCATGCCCCGACTACCATTTCCCCTGCGGGTCAGGGTGTGACACTGCTACACTGCGGTATTGGTTGCCTCTTATAGGATTATGAGATCATTCAAAACTGTGGATCGAAGATTATTGATTGAAGATTGCAAGATTATCGAATTTTGACCAAAATCGAAGACAGTTTTTTAGGGTTTATTATTGTTTTTGTTTTCAGTCTAAGCTTCTAGTTCCATCCGCTACGACTGCGGCGGAGTATTAGACTATGGGCCCACGGCTCAGTTAGGTTTCTAGGGTTACTCGTAATCCCTATATATTGTAACCTACTCATTTAATAATAATCAATTAAGCCTTTTACCATTCGTACACAGAGCTTCTAAGCTTAGTTTTTGCCTGCCGTATGGTTGGGAGGGCAGCTTCATTTATATATTATCAGTTTGCATCCTTTCGTTGCTTTAGACTGTAATGCATGTACTTCAGCGTATATTATCAGTTAGCAACATTAATAGGCATAAATGGGTTGTGCCACATGCTTGTGTCGGATTATATTAGTTGTACATGGTGTTTATTGGGTTGTATCTTTTTTGGATATTTAAGGTTATTTTATTGTTGTTTGGCTTTCATTTTGCAAGCTATATTGTTGGGATGTTATTTTATTTGTTGTTTGACTGCAAGTTATATTGTTGGGAAATTGAGTATCCATGAAGATGCCTTTATGGTCATATGAGAGTGATTGTAATTTATGGGTATGATAGCTATCATGGTGCTCGTCATTTGGCTTGATAATGTTTATTGTAGTCTGCCGTGCCTCTAAGCGTTAACGGTTGTTAAGGTGCTTTGTCTTGGTAGATGATGCCTAACTAATTTGTTACTAACTAATAATATATAAATATGTATATTTAAACTTGGTAATTAGACGATTGTTGCATAACATGTAAACAGGCTATGATGTTTAACTTCTGGGTTTATTAAACTGTGATAGCCTAGCAAAAACAATCGGTTAAAAACCCAGATTTCTAAGCCTATAAAAACGATATTACAACTACGTTATAAGCATTAATGTTTGACCCGCTTTCTATATATTTTTTCTTTTGCTGTTTTTTGTTTCCGTTTTTTAAAATTAGGTTGGCAACTTTATTGGCAATGACGATTAACATCGAAAAAATGTAAGGCTAAAATGATGTGCACAAGCTTCTTTCTTTCACATAGAAAATCAGTTTGTGTTATTTTTTATATTTGTTTTTAAATTGGAAATAGATTCTAAATTTATACATAAATTTATAGGTTTAGAATGTCAACTTCGAATTAAGAAATGACTGTTTTCGATCAACTAAGGCGTATACTTGAAGACTTCGTAGAGTCGGGCCGTCGAATTACTGCTAAACTAAACGAATAACCGATAAGTTACCCAAATACGTGAAAAACACATTGAGCTCCAAGTTGAAATATACGTGCTTTATACTTGGCCTAACAGTGTAGATAAAAATTAATAGGATTAGATATATTAGTAATTTTAATCTTTGATTGTATAATTTGTAACAATCAATGATATATTTTCTTTAGTTATAGTGAATTTACTTCTTTAATTTTCTTTAGTTATAGTGAATTTACTTCTTTAATTGTGTATTTACTTTTGTCGATAAATTAACGAATATGTTAACGAACCTCGCTGCAATATAGCGGGGCTCACATCTATTTAATATTAATTTTGTATAAAAACTTATTTTCGAACATTAAGTTTATTGTATGCTGATTCATGTGACAAGATTTCACTTGATCGGATAAATTTTTGCCCTTTATTAGCTAGCTATCCTATTACCAATTTTGGATCTTTATTTTCTTTAAAAGGAAACAAGATATTGGTGGCATGGATAAGTAGTGTGAGGATGAGCAAGAACGAAGAAAAAGCAAAAGGTTATTACTTTTATTTATTTATTTTAAACATCGAAGATTTTTCTCTCTAAATATACATATCCTAATAATTGAATATTGTTCTTCTTACAAGAAGTATTTCCTCTTGAATTTCAACAAGTATGTTCACCAGGGGTGTAAGTATTTAAATAAAATTATTTTAGTTGAAATCTATATAATATATATTCCAACAATTAAAGAAAAGTGAGAGTGAAGACACAGAAACCTCCCATGGCGCCAATATCTTTTTAGATCTCTACCATCCCAACAATTATTATCTGGCCATGAGCCAACCAACCGTCACCCTTTTCAATTATTGGCCATTTAATTATTCTAACAACATTTTCCCTATTCTTTTTTCACTTTTCCTAAAATTAACCTTCTAGTATTTATTTATTAATTACACAAACATTATAGTTCATCTTATTCATACTTTTTGAGGGTGTATGTTAAAAAACTTTTGATTTGAGTATGTGATTTTCATTTTATAACAAGTTTGCATTCTAACATTATTTTTTTAAATCTTAGTTAGAATTATGTAACATACTTTTCACCCTTTTACAAATTAAAGGACTTTTTAGTTTATTTACTTAAAATCAATAAAAAGATATAGATAAAAAGAAACCCAACTCTCTTTTGCTCTCTTCACTCTAAAGTTAGATCGTCGACGATCTCACCAATTGCCCCCATTTCGTTGCACCAAACATAAAACTGACTTCGTCCCTCACCATCTCCATAGCGTGCCATCTCTATCAATCACCACATGCACAAAACCGAAACCCTTGAACATGCATGTTTTCTCCATTTTGGTGACAATATACAATGGTTTGGTTGCTATGAGGTGGGGACACGCAACAATAGACTTATTTGTGTGCATCCGGGTTATTATGCGGTGGTTAGTTGTGTTTTATGGTGTAGGAACAGTTGTACGTGCAATAATAAACTATAGGTTGGTTTTGCAAGATCACAAGGGTTAAAGACGATGGTTCAATATGGCTTTTTGTGGGGTTCTAGTCAACAACATCAATCGATGAAACAGAGTAGGCAATGGGAATCCATGTCTGAACAAAAGGGGAGCAAAAATTGATATTGGTTGTGACAACAAACTAAGAACGAGAAATGTATAAATTGATACGAGTAAGTTGTAAAATGAGATGAGGGAGGAAGGCACCAAACTCAATTTAAAATTCGAGGTTCACAATAATGGACATTCCAACAACAATTTTGTTTGCGTGTAAGAAAGAAATACCATATATGTTTAGTAACATCACAACAAGAAACGAGGGATCCAATATCCCTGTAAAAATGGATGTCTAACGTTATGGTGACAAGAGTTACACTTACAACTGTAGTGGAACAAAGACATGAGTAAAATAAATAAAACCTAATATATGTGTGTACAAGTGTTCCCATGCAGAAGGAGAAGGAGAAGAGAGAAGAAAGTCCTCATCCAAGAGAATGACAATGGCAGAAGGTCAACGACACAAACCATTTATCTGGCAACTAAGAGATATAGGAAGGAAGAAAAAGAAGACAATATCTCTAAGGCTGTGATATCATATTAAATAATGAAAACATATAAAGTATTGTGCATTATAGATAAACTATTTATAAGAGTACAATGAAGATAACTATAAGAAAAAACCTAGTTAATTCATATCTTTTAGCTATGATAATGATGTACAATAAAGCCTAACTAATATATTGTCTCTAATAACCGTTACTCATTACCCATCAGGTTTGCGGATATACCATGGGTATCGTGCATATGTTTATGAACTTTTGCAGTTAAAATTTACTCGGTTGAATGCCATTACTCAAAACTCAATCCTAAGTTACATAAAAATCGATTTGAAATATCGGATACTCAAATACACCTCTAACAATTCTATATATTAATAAATTTTGTTTCGATTCAAATAAATGAGTTCAGATAGTCGAGTTGTATCACCTAATACCATACCTAGTCAAGCAAATGATTTGAAGAAAGAAAAATCTTATCCAATATTTGAAAAGCTCTCTAAAATGTATCGAATTTCTAGTTAGATTCTAGTTCTTTTGTGATTTCAACCTCTCTAGAAGATATCAAAATAACAAACCTTCTAGAAGATAACGAAGTAGTGTTATTAATATATAACCCAACCCTTGAGCATTCATATTGGAATTGTTACACCATCACAAACTTTATAATTTAAAGAAAAGTTTTAGGTTTTCATCAATTTTTGCACCTTGTTAAATCTCTAAAATAGGGAATAGATATATAGATTGAATAGTGATTCCCTAAATACATGGAATTAAATATGGTGTTATTATTCACTCCATATGCTTGTTTCATATATTTTTTTGTTAGTGGAAAAAAGAGAAAATACTATTAAAAAGAATAAAAAACTATTATTTTCATTGAATAGAGATGGATATGATGAATCGGATGTAGGGGTTTTTTTAAAGGTGAACGGGTTTTAGGGATTAAATGTGTTTTTAGCTAAAGTATATGGATGAATCTAAGGATTTCAACGTGAATACTTTTAAAAGCTCAATTTTCATAATATGGAAAAATGTAGTTTGTTTATCTCTGTTTAATACAAAGCCGAACTTTATAGATACTATATTGGTATTTAAGTTTTAAGAATACAAGTAAAAAATATAAAATTATATAGTAATCGTTTGGTTATATCAATACGTTTACGCCATTGGTTCTAAACTAGTTCAGTGAAAATAGTGTATTGTGATCCAAACTCAAACTTTAAGCTAGTGATCTAAACATCTAGAGGTACATACCACACACGACACAAAATGCAATGAAAACCGAAATTTATTATACATACTATAGAGTATTGTACCATTTATGCCAAACGTTGTTACGAGATGGTATGGTTCCAAATTTTTTGTCATATGATAATATTATATGAGTTTTGTACACTTTTAATAGATCCTTTTGTGCTTCACACTAATCACTAATATTTATTCCTTAAGATAAATTACTATTGTATCATGGAGGGTGATAAACTACTATTGTACTACGCTCTTAAACCTGAGATTATACCGGGTATAATGATGTTTAGAGAATATGAAAAGAAGTTGTGTAAAAGAAAACAATTTAGAGAGTGTTTCTCTTTAAATTTTCCATGGAACAAAAGAATCTATAAGTGTGGGTATATTTCTTATTGTATTTAGAATAAACCACCTAGTTTATTCTTATAGTCACATACAATAAGATCTCACTAAAACCAACTAAAGTTTGTAATAAACAAGATAAGTATTCTTGAAATAAAATCGGGTTTAATCTAAGTGGTAATCAAAACTGTCATTTAATTCTTTAACATGAGTTGAAACAACTAGTTTGACTAGGTCCATACAAATGATCAAACTAAACAATTGGTCTAAATTGATGACTAAGACAAACAACTGATCAGAGCTTCTGATGGTGGTAGCTAAACAATTGATGCTGACCAAACTGCTGATCAGGGTCTTGAAACAACTGTTCTGTCCAAACCATAACAACTGCTGACCAGTTTTTCGAAACCCATACTGACCCGTACTAGACCAGTGTAACATCTGTCGAAAAACGGGTTCTAAAACCCGCACCATATTTTTAACCAAGTTTATAATTTAATCTCTTTTCGTTGCATATTTATGTTAATCTTTTAATAGATTCATTATATTAATAAAATGATAAATAACAATAAATAATATATATAAACATATTAGTACTAATAAAAGGATATTATAAATGAAAATTAAAAATAAATAAACATGTGCTGACCGCGGGACTCGAACCCGGGTCGCACAAGAAAACAACCACACAACACACCGCTTCACCACTGCATCAACATCTGATATAACCGAACCAAATAAACTCTTATATGCTAGTTTATCTTGAACTGATTCCAAATACCGCCCAATGTAACGGCACACAGTCGATAAGAAACCGTTTCTTCTCAATTGATCGCGAAACTGACTCCAATCATGATTCTAGACTCAGTTACGAGTCAAACCGTATTTAAATCATCAATCCCGCTCAACTCGTCATACCCATTTCTGACGAAACCGAAGCACAATCCAAGCTACTGTCTTCACCTATAAATTGGGATCTCTGGAACCCATTTAGAATGCACACACTCATCTTAAACTCTCTACAATCACTACTCTTCAGAACACCCTCACCGGAAAATCATACAAACGCCGGAATCCTCGCAGGAGAAGTTGAGCGATCTCTGCTGGTATATCTTTACTCTATTCTTTCATTTTTATTAAATCTCAATTGAAGTCACCTAGTATGTGATAACAAATTTGTTAAACATAGTTGGGTTAACAGTCTGAGTTTATAAAATAAGAAGATGAACTAGGGTTATGTTTAAATCGCTTTAAAATTTGTATTTACACCGGTTAGACACACAATCCAGTGGTTGGACTGTGTGCATATGAAGTCAAGGTCCCGGGTTCAAGTAGTTCATGTTCCGATTCGCCTCAATACCAAAACCCTTTTTAGAAAACTAAATTATGAAGCTCAATAATAAGTGTATAAAAGGAATAAAAATCAGTATTCATCGGGTTAGACACACAACCCAATTGGTCGGGCTGTGTGCACAAACGAAGCAGAGGTCGCGGGTTCGATACCGGTTTCATACACGGTCCTTATATTAACAAACCTTTTTAATTAAATCAAAATATGAAAAGTGTGAGCAAGTGTATAAGTATAATTAAAATCCAATATATTCCGGGTTAGACACGCAACCCAGTTGGTCGGGCTGCGTGCACATAAACGTGAGGTCACGAGTTCGATCCCACACGCGGCCGGTTCGTGAGCGATTTTATGCGATTATTCTGAAAAATAAAACATTTTTTTAATCAATTAAACCCTTAATTTTTCCCTCCAAAAATATATTATTTTATAATCAAGTAATTGTATTTACAAATTAAAAGTCTAGGTAAATAAAAATATAGTAATAAAAATAATAATAAATTATCTAACAAATAATAAGCTAATTAAAAAAAAACTAAATTCAACCAAAAGAAATATATTTTTATTAAATTATTATGTGAATATTTAGGTTAGCCATTTCGTCGTTTTTATTCAATCATCACAATCGTGCACAATCTTTATCGAATCGTAATCGCACCCACAGTGAACGAATCTTAAAACTCCCCTTTTATGTTATGTTTTTGGGGTCATGTGTCGCTATTATTATCTCGTTATTTTAAATCTTGTGCTATTACCATTATGTGATCTAACGTGCTATGTGATATTGTTTGTTTATTGTCATTTTGAGTTTATATTCTCATTGTAGTCAATCTCTCACATTAGACCCATTTGTTCCCCGTTACCTACGGGTGGAGCGTCGCGTAGCCTAATATACTAGATCGGCTCCGTTTGATTGAGCCTTGATCTCGCAGCACATCGCTTATCATGCTCACATGTACATTATTAGTGGATGATGTGGTTTGTGATTTAGATTACATACACGATGTTCCCATATTTGGTTAATGCACATTTTTATAAAATACTAAACATATCATTTTTCTTAATGATAAAATGGGGTTCACTCGTCAACTTATGTTGACCCAAAACTTTATTTTACACATGATACAGCTGAACAGGTTTGTAGCGTGGATCACATAGGACATGGCCTTAGAAGAAAATAAAATGTTATTTGCAAGTTTGTTTGGAACATTATAGTGTTTGTTTGAATTATGTGTTGATTGGGATGTTTTAATCAAATTTGGAATAATAAACATTAAAATTTTATAATAGTAAATGTCATGAGCTTTGATGAAAACCCAATCATGCCATGACTACCTTATCCGCTGCGGGTCAGGGTGTGACAAATTGCTATCAGAGCAAGTGACTATAGGGATATAGAATAAGTTATTAGACCCTTAAAGCCTATACTATAGTCAATTAGAATTTAATTGCTTACGTGTTAAGTTGGTTACATGCAAACTTATAACATTTACTTGTTTTACACTTCTCTCACACACAATCACATGCAACCACTTTAATTGCTATTTGATTTTGTGTGACATTCAACGTGTTATAAAATTGTCAATATAACATGCATAAATATATATGCATATATTATCGTCATAACGCACGTCTTGATTCTCACATATTTAAACATATTCTTACTTTTCTCTTCAAAATTGTGATGTTTTTATTTTCAAATCTCATCAAAGTGAGTTTTTTTTACGACGGGCATGTAGTAACTGGAATGGTACAAGTACCGGTAGTCGAAACGTCCTGTCTAGGATTGACATTAGTATAATCCAAAGTAACGGACCAGTTTGCCTACCTGGGGACTAACGATGAGAGTACGAAGGACCTATTAGGCCAAAACATGCCACACCAAATGTAGTGTGAACTAACCCCACTTTGAGTTGTCATTGTGTCTACACCAGGACACCTTTCGACCTTACACCTCGTGATCATGTTTTACGATTTTCACTCGGGTGGTGCAAGTGTTAACAGACCAAAACCAATGTGAACCCTACAAAGTCCAGTAGTCATGGGGGCCCACATGACTACCTAGGCCAAGTATGGGAGACATATGAGGGCTCAAACATGAGTAAAGCCCAAGACATCCTATGGATGTAATGGATTTATTTTTCTCATTTATTTTGTGGATGTTTAGTTTTATCTCTAAACCCTATGCGACACACATGACATCTATACGTCAAACTCATAATCTCGTTACGTATTTCCTGTAGATGTCTTCTAGGCACTCTCGTGGAGGTAGGAGATCAGGAAAATCCGGTGAACGCATGGCTGCTCAAATAACCAAACAAATGGCCGCCGTGATTACCGATATCGTAATTCAAGTTCAACAAGCTCTCGCTCACCCTGTTAATCCCAACAATCAAGATAATCAAAATGCCGACAACCCTCCTACAAACACCACCAAGTGCACTTACAAGCACTTCAACTCATGTGACCCTCCAAAATACGAGGGAACTGAAGGTGTCAAGCTCTCCTTCGGTGGTTTGAAGAAATGGAGAGTACTTTTCTCAATTGTGACTGCCCCAACGACCGTAAGGTTCGTTATGCTACTGGCCTTATATGGGGTAGCACTCACTTAGTGGAATGCTGAAAAGGGCAGAAGAGGCATCAAAAACCGCTGTAGCCCTAACTTGGGAACAACTTAGGGAACTCATGACAAGACGTTTCTGCCCAAGAAGCGAAATTAAAAAGCTGGAAGATGAGTTCTATTTCCTGAAGCAAAAGGAGGGAGATCATATAACCTACAACAAGAGGTTTCTCGAGCTAAACCAAATGGTTCCAAATTTGTTCTCTCTTCTCTACCGCCTGATATAAGCATAAAACCTGACAACCAAAAAATTTAGTACCGGGTTCAAATGGCGAGCACCATTTGACCCGCACGACTCGTTTGTCCCTTTTAACCATTCTTGTATACAAACATATTTGCATATTTACATATATGCAGATTTAAAACTTAACTTGGATTTTATCTGCTTTAAGGAATGTTTACTTTTTGTTTCGAACTTACAGTTCCAAACATTTCCATTCTTATCATACGTCCTTACCGGTTTGATCCTAACTTACTTACGGATTTGAACATTTTCATTCTCATTATACATTCTTACTTGTTTGATCCGTACTTCCTTACGGATTCAAGCATTTTCATTCTCATTATACATTCTTACTTGTTTGATCCGTACTTCCTTACGGATTCAAACATTTTCATTCTCATTATACATTCTTACTTGTTTTACGGATTCAAACATTTTCATTCTCATTATACATTCTTACTTGTTTGATCCGTACTTCCTTACGGATTCAAACATTTTCATTCTCATTGTACATTCTTACTTGTTTGATCCGTACTTCCTTACGGATTCAAACATTTTCATTCTTATAGATTGATTTCTACTTCTTGAGAATCTAACAACTCTTTTCACTCACCCGTCAAACTTATTCCCAACTCCATCAGACATTCGTGCGTTGATTATCATGCTTTCACGATGGTCATATGCTTCTTGCGTACTGGCCAGGTGCGCAATCCACAAGCTAGTTTCATGCCTTCATGATAGTCATCACCTTATGTCCGAAGAAATGGGTTTCAGTTCGTGCAACACCTTTAAAACCTTTCCAAGACAATATCATTGTCTTTTGTTTGATATTTACCCTCCCCAAGAGATTCTTCCTTTTTCCCTTAAAACCGGTACCCAATATATATACATTAATATTGTGTACCTAGGGTCCATCTGTCTAATTACATGCTTTGGTATTCATCCTAGACCATATTCTCGGGTCATTCTTCTCAATCCTTTAAGCTTACCTTGCATTTACAATTCAGTTTGTTTCTTTATATGAATACATATACACATACTTACATCCATTTACACATTTGGATCTTGATCGAGTCTTGGATTGTACGGGTCCTTTATCACAAGAGCACACGGGTTTGAGTTCAAGTACTTACCTTCTTGTACTTGATTTCACTCAAACCATGGCTCTGATGCCAACTTGAAACACCCTAAAATCGTTTTGACCATAATAAATGCACCGGAAATTTCGACTTAAAAATTCTTTCTTTATTGCCTATATGACCTACTTGAAAGTTCATTTATAAATTGTCGGACACTTTCTTGAAAGTGTTTACAGCATTCATTCTTGATTAACACGCTAAATGTAACACATGTGTTCAAGCTATGAGACCGCTCTTCCCATATAATCCTTGCTCTTTGATTCGATCTTCAACCCTATAGCCTCCTTAGTGATGATAATTCCGTACAACCTGCAATCACCACATACATCCACATCATTAATATTTGGTAAAGTCTTTCATAAATTATAAACCTACATAATTAAGCGATCACCCCATATTCATTCTATTCATTCTTATCCTTTCTATTATCTTTCCGTATACGATTTTGCATCTCATTCATCAAAATCTTCATAAGTCAACAATAGTATACCTGCATTATCATCTCATTCTCAGAACAATAATTAGTAACGTTAATACTCATAGGTATTGGAGCCATGTATACGTATATACAATCTCTTACATACCACTTACATTCCCATGTGATTATACTAACATATCCAAGTCACAACATCCTTATAAATAAGTCTTATCCATACAAACCTACGTGCATAAACATTTCTAATCATGTTTACCCATAAATTCCATGGTTAACATGTAGGTAAATCTATACACGTACTCATACAGGCTTCTAAACTTATTTCATTCTCACACACACATTTACGTTCATACTCAAGACACCTCATAAACACTCTACAATGAATTTGGAATACATTTCGGAGCATAGCAACAATTTCATACTTCCCCGTAACTCACCAAGCTATTTGGTGAGAGTTATGTACATTATAAAAGTTTAACGGGGTTTGGAAAAGGGTTTACGGGGTCCGGAATCGAAGAAAGACTAAGAAAACAACATTACTGGTTGAAGACCCAACCGTAACCTACGGCTCCCAGCCATAAGTTACGGTTGGCATTGGCTGTTTCATTTTGTTTACTTGGCCGTAAGCTACGGCCAGACGCCGTAGCTTACGGCGTGTCTTCCCAACACATCATATTACTCATTTTAAGTTTTACAAACGACTGTTAGGCCCTCGAACTTCTTTATTCCACTATTCTCATGCTTCCATGATGTAATTTATCCAAAATTAAGTTCCCTACCCTTCTAATTCTTAAATCCATGATAAAACCAACTACTACATCACGTCATACTTATTTCTACACTTTGACCCGTTCATTTCTACCATGTAATTTTTGGACATAAGCAAAATCTACGAATTGTCAAAGCACTTCTTACCTTAGTACTTACCCTTACCCATAATCTTCTTACATGGTTCTCTATATTCAACTCACCAAACTTCATTTATTTAAGAAGAAGTGATTTTGGAAATCACTTACCTTGGCGTCCGTATTTGCATCCGTTACCTAGCCTCCTTTTGACCGTTAGCCTTCCCTGCTTCCATCCACCTTGACATGATTCCTACACTTTCATGCCATGGTATCCACATTCTTGTTAGATACATGATTGTATATATTAACGGTCATATCATATGTATATCTCACATTTGACTTTCATTAGTAAATTCTAACAAGCGTAAGGCATATTCCCACAATCATATCTTTTCAACTCATATAATTCATCACGTCATCACATATAACACATATTGATTTAATGCGTAACATATTACTTTCTATAACATTACAATTGTGACAAAAAGTCTAACCTTGCTACTTATGCATAGTTGACTTTCAGAAAGTCAACGAATTATCATATGAACTTTCGGCTTAACTTCATATATTTGTGTCATCATAGTAGACCATACAAATGACACTATATACATTTCATACTTATGATACCATACACATTCAACCACATGGTCACCTAGTTATATGCACACATCAAACTTATTCATTTCCGTTCCTACTAGTAATTCTTATAATTCTACGACTAGCATCGTAACCCATGCTTAGCAACCCAACATCGTTCCAACTTCATCCCTTCTAATGATCTCCTATGCTTCACATTTAGAGTACTTTTACGTATCAATTTTGATTAAGCAATTATGCGAACATGTAGTAAACATCATATCGCTCCAATATTATGTACAAGTTCTTAAAGCATATTTCTACCCAATTCATACATTTACTACACATTCTCATGAAATCCTTATACAATGCATCTTTCTCAAGTTTAATTATCTTCAAACATGGCATTATCACATTCTACAAATCTTTATTTCTAGATTAGCATATATTTTATCAAAACACATTCTAATGTTGTTTTTACTATCAAATACATCATTATCACTTTCTATACATGTTCAACTATACAATTCTCATCTAATAATCTCACTTATGTATTTCGTCAAACATTGGTGTGCGTACTACCATATAAGCACAATGTACAACCCATTTATGCTTGATTACCCATTTCTTACCTTCATTCATCAAATACAACTAAACATTCATTTATTTCAAATCAAATTCATCATGTCTAAAAACAATTCATTACACATATAACATGCTACATCCAATTTTTACAAGAATTGAACATGGGTGATTTACCCATGTCATCATCACCGAGTGGGTTTTATGTCAAAACATCAAATTACTTGATATTGTTCATAACACAAGTTCTATTTGGTGATTCTAATACACAATCATGCTTGATTTCATACAATTTCACGGATTAATCGCACACCAATTTCCTACAAAATCACCAAATCAAAAATTTAAACTTACCACATGTTTGTTAAGTTGAGATGATGAGGAATTCTCATTCATGCAAGGCATCATTACTTGATTTTGATCTTGATTTGGATAGGTTTTATAGGGGATTGAACTTGAGAGAGTTCTTCCTCTCTCTGCTCCATATCCCTTGACACACACATACATACACTTATATAAAATGTAGAATTTTTATAAGTTTTGTTCACTTGCTACTTTTGGTCCCTTTACTTGGGTTTTTGGTCATTTGTAACCAAATTCATCCCTTACTTGTTTTACTAAGCACTTAACTAGATTAAATAGCCTAGTTATTTTATCTCATTCCATAAAACATGGACACATACTAACGAATTGAACATTTCTAGTTTTTGGGGCGTTACACTTCGACGTCATCATTGGTATGGAGTGGCTCAGTCAGCATCATGCCGAAGTCGTATGTTATGAAAAATTCATTCGAATTCCACTCGCCAACGGCCAAACCCTTTGTATTTTTGGTGAAACCCCATCCAAAAGACTTAAGTTGATGTCGTGTCTGCAATCTCGAAAGTATCTTCCCAAGGATTACATAGCGTTCCAAGCCCACATTGTCAAGAAAGAAGGCAAGGAGAAGAAGCTCGAAGATATTCCGATTGTTAGAGATTTTCCACAAGTCTTTCGAGACGACGTCTCAGGACTTCCTCCTATGCGAGAAGTCGAATTTCGAATCAATCTTGTACCTGGTGCCACACCAGTTGCAAAATCTTCATATCGGTTAGCCCCATCTGAAATACAAGAGTTAGCTAATCAGTTGCAAGAGCCGACTGACAAAGGGTTCATACGCCCTAGCTCATCACCTTGGGGTGCGCCGGTTCTTTTCGTCAAGAAGAAGGATGGAACATTCCGAATGTGCATAGATTATCGAGAACTCAACAAGCTGACCATCAAGAACCGTTATCCTTTACCTTGCATCGATGACCTCCTAGACTAACTTCAGGGTGCAACCTGTTTCTCAAAAATTGATCTTCGTTCTGGCTATCATCAGCTTAGAGTACGTGAAGAAGACATTCCAAAGACTGCCTTTCGAACTCGCTACGGTCACTACGAATACATGGTCATGCCCTTTGGGTTGATTAATACCCCCGGCGTTTTCATGGATTTAATGAATAGAGTGTGCAAACACTACCTCGATCGTTTCGTCATTGTATTTATTGATGATATTCTCATTTATTCCAAGGCCAAGTCAGACCATGAACGACATCTTCGACTAGTTCTAACACTTTTGAACACTGAAAAGCTTTACGCTAAGTTTTCGAAATGTGAATTCATGTTGACCCTGCAAAGATCAAAGCAGTGCAAGAATGGCGGGCTCCACGCACTCCTACCGGAGTCAGATCATTTCTCGGTTTAGCGGGTTATTATCGACGTTTTATCGCCAATTTCTCCCGTATTGCCTTACCACTCATAGCCTTGACTCATAAGGGCAAGCCCTTCAATTGGGGGCCCAAACAAGAGGAGGCTTTCCAAACTTTGAAGCAGAGACTTTGTGATGCACCTATCCTCACTCTCCCTGACAGTTGTGATGACTTTGTGGTCTATTCTGACGCATCAGGGCAAGGACTAGGGCGTGTCTTAATGTAAAGGGGTAAGGTGATAGCCTACGCCTCAAGGCAACTCAAAGTCCATAAGAAGAATTACACCACTCATGACCTTGAACTCGGAGCAGTCGGGTTCGCTCTAAAGATATGGAGACATTATCTCTATGGCACAAAGTGTGAGATTTACAATGACCATAAGAGCCTTCAACATATCCTCAATCAGAAAGAGTTAAACGTGAGGCAACGACGATGGGTCAAACTTCTGAATGATTATGATTGCGAAATCCATTATCATCTTGGTAAAGCCAATGTCGTAGCAGATGCTCTTAGTTGGAGAGAATATGCTAACTCCATTCACCTTTTGTGCTCTCAAATTGTAACTGACCTTCAAAGATGCATTCGCGAAGCTCAAATACCTCTATCACGGAAAATGATTTGCGAGACGAATTATCTTGTGGAGCCGAAACTAAGTTGGAATCGAAATCTGATGGCATTCTTTATTATTTAAATCGTATTTGGTTACCTGATCATGACAACCTTCTCACATTCCTCATGAACGAAGCCCACAAAACCCGATACTCCATACATCCAGGGGCTGATAAGATGTATCAAGATCTACGATACTCTTACTGGTGGCCTGGAATGAAAAAGGATATCACCGTCTTTGTCTCCAAGTGCCTCAACTGTTCGAAAGTTAAAGCGAGCATCAAAGACCCTCAGGCTTACTTGTTCAACCCGAAATACCCGTTTGGAAGTGGGTAAATATAACCATGGATTTTATTTCCGGGTTACCTCACACCTCCAGTGGGCATGATATGATTTGGGTTATTGTCGATCGTTTTACCAAATCCGCTCATTTTATCCCGATCCGCAAAGATTACAAAAATGAGAAGTTAGCTCGTATTTACATCGATGAAATTGTCAGTCGACACGGTGTGCCTTTGAGCATCATTTCGGATCGAGATGGGCGTTTTACTTCCCAAACATTGCAAGCCATGCAATCAGCATTAGGCACTCCCTTAGACCTCAACACCGTCTTTCATCCTCAAACTGATGGTCAATCTGAGCGCACCATACAGACTCTTGAAGACATGTTACGATCATGTGTTATCGACTTCAAGGGCAATTGGGATACTCATCTACCATTGGTCAAATTTCATACAATAACAACTATCACTCTAGTATCGGTATGGCCCCTTTTGAAGCACTATACGGTCGTAAGTGCCGTTCACCTGTATGTTGGCACGAATCGGTAAAGCACAGATCACCGACCGAAATTAATTCAAGAAACAACCGATAAGATTCTCCATATTCGCAGCAATTAGCAGCTCAGAGTCGTCAAAAGAGTTACGCAGACAAACGACGGAAGCCGCTCGAGTTTTGTGTTGCCGATCAAATACTTTTGAAAGAGTCACCATGGAAGGGAGTTGTTTGGTTTGGACAAAAAGGCAAGCTAGCACCTCGCTATGTTGGACCTTTTATAATACTCGAGAGAGTTGGTCCTATAGCTTACAAGTTTGACTTACCTGAAGAACTCAGCAAGATCCATCCAACGTTCCATGTTTCTAACTTGAAAAAGTGCCTTGCCTACGAAAACCTTCATATACCGCCAGAAGATATTCAAATTGACGAGTCGATGCATTTTGTTGAGCGACCCGTAGAAATCATGGACTTCGGTGAAAAACGCTTAAGGCGAAGTCGAATTCCTATAGTTAGGGTTCGTTGGAATCAAAATGAGGACCCGAGGTTACTTGGGAACGTGAAGACTCAATGTGCGAGAAATACCCTCATCTATTTCAAGATAAACCTACTACCACTTAAATTTCGGTACGAAATCTCTAAAAGTAAGGGATACTATAACATCTGTAGAAAAACGGGTTCTAAAACCCGCACCATATTTTTAACCAAGTTTATATTTTAATCTCTTTTTGTTGCATATTTATGTTAATCGTTTATTAGATTCATTATATTAATAAAATGATAAATAACAATAAATAATATACATAAACATATTCGTACTAATAAAAGGATATTATAAAGGAAAATTAAAAATAAATAAACATGTGCTGACCGCGGGACTCGAACCCGGGTCGCACAAGAAAACAACCACACAACACACCGCTTCACCACTGCATCAACATCTGATATAACCGAACCAAATAAACTCTTATATGCTGAACTGATTCCAAATACCGCCCAATGTATCTGTAACATTCATATAAAACGGGTTCCAAAAACCAGCACCGTTTATTAATCAAGTATTTGTTATTTGTTTCATCGCGTATTTACTAGCCTCAGTTAAATATATTTTTTTATTATTATTAACAAAGGTGGTAGAATTAAAAGTTTTTAAGTAATGATATTAATAAGTGAATTAAAATAAAAAATTAATAAAACAAAAATAGGGGAAAATCGGGAATCGAACCCGGGTCTCCCATTAAATCATACACACCAAACACCATTGGGATGCACACACTCTATGTTCTAAGATCCAAATCAAATAATTTTTATATTCAAACAAATCTCATCGGTTGCTAAGAAGAATCTTGTAACCGCCAAAGTCTAAATTAAAGGGGACAAAATTTTCCGTTTAAATCCTTGTCGAGCAAGGTTGTTACACAATTTGTAACTGAAACTTTATTCAATTATTGAAGAAAACTGCCGAAAATCATTGAAGCTTTTACAGTGCATAAATCGGGTTTTTGAAACCGAATTATGTTATTAAATCCCGTGAACTATAAATATCGGCCTATCATCACCTCTGTGCACTCGCAAAACCTCAGTCTTACCACTCCTAAATCTCTTTTAATCTCTCACTGTTCGTCGGAGCTTAGTCTGCAGTCGCCGGATTCGGTCACCGGAAAACCGAAGCTTGACGTTTATTCGGTAACAATCCTTTATTTATCATTTACGATTCGAATAATTATGTGCACTTGTTTATCATAAAGAAGAATAAACTAACAAATGCATTCCAATCGGGAAGAATTCAGATTGAGTTTACAATCTGAGATGGTACAATAAAGAAGAGGACTGTTATGCAATAGATAAATGTAATTTAAAACCCCTTTTTAATTTAAATAATTCTGAATTAGACTAACAAGTATTTTAAGGTAATTAAAAACAAGTTCCTTACGGGTTAGACACGTATCAGTTGGAAGAGCTGCGTGCACGCAATCAAGGCCTTACCACACGCATCTTATACCATAGTCCGACCGGTCAGATCTCTCTTGTCAGATCTGACAAGTTTTTTTTAATTTTTATTTCTTTCTATTTAATTTTTGGTATTTGTTTGTTTGATAAATCAATTAAAAATAATTAAGAACAAGATTTGTTTAGTTTTAAAAACCTCAATAAATACCACCAAAACAACCTAAAATTTAATAAGAAGAATGTATTAAATAAAAATATTAAGTTGTTTATATTTAACGAGTTATCATATTATTATCTTAGGTTAGTTTTCCTTCGTCGGTTAAATCCTAAATTCGTGCGCATTATCTTTCTAGCAAGGAACGCACCCACTGTGAGTGAATCCTTACAAACTCCCTTTTAATCATGTTTTGGGGTGTATCATGTGTCGTACATGTTTTATTTACTTTAACACTTGTTGTAACATCGTTTCGTGATCAAAGATGTATATTTGTTTGTGTGGTTATGTGTGGGTACATTATATCATTTCAGTGCAATCATTCATTAGGCCCATTAGTTCCTCGTGGGATACAAGTTGAGCATCAGGTGCCTTATTAGATCGGCTCCGTTTGATTGAGCCTTGATCTCATGTTCAGCATTCATCATGTTATGTGTTCTTTGTGGATATTATTTGGTTTGTGATGGTTTATATATATATACCTATGCTCACTTGCGATTCATGCACAAATTTTTATTTAAACAACCAATATAATAAATGTTTAAATGTTTTAGATTCACTCGCCAACTTTTGTTGACCCAAATTTGTTTTACGCATGATACAGGTGAACAAGTTGAAGAAAGAAACACGTATGATTGACTTTAGAAGATTAAACAAAATTACTATGTTCTGAACAATGTTTGGGTTTTATTTGTGTTTGTATGACTTGTTGTGTGTTGAATATTTGAAGTTTTAATTTCAATTTAATAAATATGAAACTTATTAGTAAATGTCATGAGCTTTGGTGATAACCCAATTGTACCCCGACTTTTAATTCCGCTGCGGGTCGAGGTGTGACAGTAACGGCACACAGTCGATCAGAAATCACCAAGATTTCCGTTTCTTCTCAATTGATCGCGAAACTGACTCCAATCATGAATCTAGACTCAATTACGAGTCAAACCGCATTCAAATCATCAATCCCGGTCAACTCGTCATACCCATTTCTTGACCGAAACCGAAGCATAATCCAAGCTACTGCCTTCACCTATAAATTGGGATCTCTGGAACCCATTTAGAATGCACACACTCATCTTAAACTCTCTACAATCACTACTCTTCAGAACACCCTCACCGGAAAATCATACAAACGCCGAAATCCACGCAGGAGAAGTTGAGCGATCTCTGCTGGTATATCTTTACTCTATTCTTTCATTTTATTAAATCTCAATTGAAGTCACCTAGTATGTGATAACAAATTTGTTAAACATAGTTGGGTTAACAGTCTGAGTTTATAAAATGAAGAAGATGAACTAGGGTTATGTTTAAATCGATTTAAAATTTGTATTTACACCGGGTTAGACACACAATCCAGTGGTTGGACTGTGTGCATATGAAGTCAAGGTCCCGGGTTCAAGTAGTTCATGTTCCGATTCGCCTCAATACCAAAACCCTTTTTAGAAAACCAAATTATGAAACTCAAGTGTATAAAAGGAATAAAAATCAAGTATTCATCGGGTTAGACACACAGCCCAATTGGTCGGGCTGTGTGCACAAACGAAGCAGAGGTCGCGGGTTCGATACCGGTTTCATACATGGTCCTTATATTAACAAACCTTTTTAATTAAATCAAAATATGAAAAGTGTGAGTAAGTGTATAAGTATAATTAAAATCCAATATATTCCGGGTTAGACACGCAACCCAGTTGGTCGGGCTGCGTGCACATAAACGTGAGGTCACGAGTTCGATCCCACACGCGGCCGGTTCTTGAGCGATTTTATGCGATTATTCTGAAAAATAAAACACGTTTTTAATCAATTAAACCCTTAATTTTTCCCTCCAAAAATATATTATTTTATAATCAACTAATTTTATTTACAAATTAAAAGTCTATGTAAATAAAAATATAGTAATAAAAATAATAATAAATTATCTAACAAATAATAAGCTAATTACAAATACTAAATTCAACCAAACGAAATATATTTTTATCTAAATTATTATGTGAATTTTTAGGCTAGCCATTTCGTCGTTTGGTATCTCAACCACTCAATCGTGCACGATCTTCATCGAATCGTAATCGCACCCACAGTGAGTGAATCTTAAAACTCCCCTTTTATGTTATGTTTTTGGGGTCATGTGTCGCTATTATTATCTCGTTATTTTAAATCTCGTGCTGTTACCATTATGTGATCTAACATGCTATGTGACATTGTTTGTTTATTGTCATTTTGTGTTTATATTCTCATTGCAGTCAATCTCTCACATTAAGCCCATTTGTTCCCCGTTACCTACGGGTGGAGCTTCGCGTAGCCTAACATACTAGATCGGCTCCGTTTGATTGAGCCTTGATCTCGCAGCACATCGCTTATCGTGCTCACATGTACATTATTAGTGGATGATGTGGTTTGTGATTTAGATTACATACACGATGTTCCCATATTTGGTTAATGCACATTTTTATAAAATACTAAACATATCATTTTTCTTAATGATAAAATGGGACTCACTCGTCAATTTATGTTGACCAAAAACTTTTTTTACACATGATACAGGTGAACAGGTTTGTAGCGTGGATCACATGGGACATGGGCCTTAGAAGAAAATAAAATGTTATTTGCAAGTTTGTTTGGAACATTATAGTGTTTGTATGAATTATGTGTTGATTGGAATGTTTTAATCAAATTTGGAATAATAAACATTAAAATTTTATAATAGTAAATGTCATGAGCTTTGATGAAAACTCAATCATGTCCGAGTACCTTATCCGCCGCGGGTCAGGTTGTGACAACCCGAATCACGGGTTAGCCGAACCTAAATCGAGCAGCTCGAGCCATTAAAGCATCACATTGCGCCCATCGCCCATGCCATACGCACGTGTTTGCGTGTGCGAGTTAGGGTGCTTCACACCTTATAGTGTCCCCACCAATGTTTGCTTTTATGGAAACATCTTACAAGGACAAAACTCACTTCAATTTATGTCACTCCACCTTTGTGGGATAAGTTGATAAAGCTTAATCCATTTTTTTTAATCTTTGGTTGTTTCAATCATATTGGGCATTGATATCTAATTCATCTTAACTTTATTTTGGATATTGTTTGATTCACTATGATGTTGTTACAACGTAGAACACAAACCATAATTATTTATACGTGTACATAAACATAATTATTGGTGTTCAAATATTTGGTGAAAACCCTAAAAAACTGAGTGTAATGTAATGTTCACCTCACTGAATCAAGAAACTTGAAGGAATTAATGAAGAGGTGGATCTTGTTTGAGATCAGTTTTGTTATTTTCATTCTCATGTCTTATTAGTCCGGTTCATGATATTTTGACGGGAATCAAGAACTTCGGTTTCATGATCTTAGATGGATAAAATTAATTAGTAGGTTCTTTATCAACCAAAATCCTATTTCATTTTTTAATGGCTAAATTTGTAATTTTAGGATTGAACCCTTACCTTCTCTTATCTTAAATTTTATCCAACTCACCAACATCATTAACCTATATCTAAGTGGATAAAATCCTATCTCATACATGTCTCAAAACCGACTTGGAATTCAAACATAAGGTAATTCACTTAAAGCGTTATTATTATTATTTTTTCTTTTTTTGAAATAATATTGTTATTATTAACTAAACTTACGCTTTTCAAAGTATACAAATTTCGGTTAAAACAAATTCAAAGAAAAAACAATTTTTTGTTCGTCCTATTTTATGTAAATATAAGTTTTATATGGATAATGAAGATGACTTCATACTAGAAGAAGATATAGTCCCTTCCTTCCACTCAAAATACCTGGCATTTGCTTTTGCATATAGTGAAACAAATGTCTAATTACTTGTAATAAACATACGTGAAACCAAATATTACACTTTAAAAAACCATTGTTCATTTAGTTATGATAAAACTAAACATTTAACTATCGGAAAACAATAATTATTATATAATATAGCAATAGTATTATTACTAGGCTGTAGACCTTGTGTTACACGGATTGAATAAATAAAACATCTCATGTAAATAAAGATAGTAAGTATCATAAAAAAATGCTTAAAATTACCCATAATCAGAAAAATCTCAATTTCTTTTAAATTTGAAAAAAATCAAAATAAATAAACACAATTTAAGATGCTAATATATCATAGATAATTATTGCTATTTATCAATATATACATATGTTAAAACTTACAATTTAGACAACTTGAATTATGAATACTTTGAAATAGAAAGTTACACATGATAAATCTCCTACTACGCCTAAATCTTAATATTAGTTAGAGCACAAATTTCACTAATTAGTTTCACTTTGATATAATAATTTATTTCTTGTGCAAAGAATAGTATAATTTATTTTTTTAAGTTACTACAAGATTTTTATACTAATGTTTAAGGATTTTATTCCATTTGTTTTTTCTTTAGGTTGCTATATCGAATGACGGTATCGTAACGAATCAAACCGATATTGATCAAAGCTGAATTCTTGTCGAATTGTGCGAGGGATTCCACTATTTATAACTTTAAATTATATATTTGTTATTATTAATAACTAAAAAAATAAACTCATCCTATAATTTATTACACCGATCAATTGTAAATATAAGACCCTATGTAGTAAATAATAATAACAAGGATAATGATAACATTTTTTTTAAATAAATTAAAAATAAAATTATGAGATTAAAGAAGAGATTACCATGTGGTATTAATTGAAGTCTTTTAATAATATTTAGATTATACATTATACATATGATAGAAATTGACCTGAAAAGTGATTGCTTTTTATTTAATAATTGTGTTTTTTTAGTAATATTTTATCCATTATTAATTTGATCTTTTAGTAATAAGTGGTAATTGATCATTCTTAGGTATTTGTTTTTTGTATTTTATTAGTAGTATTTTATTTAGCTTTTAATTTGATTTTTTATATAAATTTACATTCATTATCTTTAAAAAAAGATTCTAAATTTGCATCTATAATTTTTTAACATTTCAAGTTATTTGCCCGTCCATTGTGACGTTACATAATTGTAAGCATCGATCCAGTTCATTATAGTACCGGTAATATTCATGCACTCGGTTCAGAAATCAACACGTGTTTTAAATCGACCAAAAACGAACACTACTGACACTGATGTTGTTTGAACGGTATCGAGTGGTTCAAGTTGTCAATGTCGTCACACACAAAGTTGTATAAATGAAAACTTTTTGAAACTGGAAATCATAAAATAATTACAAGTATCAGTACCGATGTTGTTTGATATGGTAAGCTAGCGATAAGATGTTAGTTTATTGAAAGAAAAAAAAACAATAAAAATAAATACCGATATCAAACCCACGTTGTTCGTTCGGTTCACTATGATAGCGACATGATATTTGTTATCAAACAAAACCATAAAAATTAATACAAACCGATGCCGATGTTGTGTTCAGTTTGGTACGGTGTGGTAGCGATAGTATCTTAGTTTATCGAAAGCAAAAACAATAAAAATAAATACCGTTACCGATACAAATGTTGTTCAGTTAGTTTCCATTCGGATTGGTACGGTAGCGGCACAATAGCCGTTTTCAATAAAGTTTATACGACAATGTTGAAAAGAATAAACAGAGAATGCAAACCAACCAAACCGATATCAACAGAACAACGTCGATATCGGTATTGATATTCTTTATTATTGTTTTCGATTGATGTAAGGTTTTCTCTTTCGATTACTAAAGCAAGTGTCAATACCGTAATGAACCAAACATATACCAACTGAATTCCTGTCGTAAAGCATGTAGGAAAATCCCTAGTTATATATAAAAGAATACGCAAATTTGTTGAAGGGACACTTTAACCTGGAATTATTATGTGATTATTTTGTAGAGAATGATTAAAAGACTACAAAACTCGTTGAGTCCTGAGGGGAAAACAAACACACACCGACTTCTTACCAAGAAGAGTAAATAATTGAAAGAAAAAGATTGAAAATGCCATTAATTAATAATTAAAAAAGATACAATTGTGGGCGTGGGCCCACTTAATAATAACAAAAGAGGCATGGTTGGGACTCGGCCTCATGGAGTAGCCAATGCCCCTTCACTACTTTAAAGTGAAAGGGGTCTCTTTTCAAGATTCAGCAACTTGTATTGGGTCTTCTTCGATGGTGTTCGGTACTCACATGTTAGAACCTTCTATTAGTATACATATTATATATGTATACATATAGTAGAGGAGCTTAATAAAAAGTTTTGTATGGATGAAAAGTTTCAGGACTTAATTTTTTTTATATCGTTATGTTTCGAGTTATAAGTTTGGATCCGCTATTTGATTTGGGTCGGATCAAATAATAATAACTCCAAATTCAAGTTTTATTTATATAAAAACTAGTTTCATATTTTATTTAAACTCACTTTAAGTTTAAAAACAATTATTAAAAATTACTGAAAGCCCAATTATCTTCACGTTTTTTTAACTCAATACGAAAATATGTATAATTTATTTGGATCATAAACTTGGTAGGGGCGGGGAATTTTTAGACAAAATAATTGGCGGGGACGAACCTATATAATATTAAAAATTTCGGATGAAAAATCGAAAAAATTACACTAACCAAAACATTCGCAGGGGCAGGTGCACCCCCTTGCCTCTTAAAAGCTCCGCACCTGCATACATACGCGATAATGAACATAAGCTTTTACATTCGTACTCGTAACTTACCCGTATCAACTTCTATCTTATATCATCTAGTACATAAGTTAAATTTATTTATAGATATGTTGCACGGATAATGTTTGAGTATCTAGTTTATAATGATACATGACTCTGATTCGTGTATGCTCATTTCATGTATGTACCATCTACAAAATGATAATCTATGCGAGTTTGAGTCGTAGAACATATACACCGCTAGAATTTATTAATACGTGTAAAACCTGCATGTGAGTTTGACTTGCGTATGCATTACTTTCAAAGTTATACTCGTTCAATAAAAATGTGTGTGAGCATAAATCTATTATTACATGAGCGATATTCGTGTAACATATGTCGCTTTATTATTGTTGAATGTAAATGATGATAGACGAATAAAGTTGATTCGCGACTGGTTTATCACGTAAGTTATAAATAAATATATATATATATAATGTGTGTACATAGATGTATGGATAACAACACTACTTAAATGTTTTATTAGTTCTAATTCAGAACACTTAAAAAGTATTGGTTGTCGTATATGTGTTTAAATAATATTCTAATTTATAATCGACTCAAAGCATGTTAAACCCACCGTTCATGACAAGGGTGAGGAATGAAGAAGAAAAACGTCAAAATCTGAATAAAGCTTTAGGTACCGGTCCTCCTTTTAGGCTTTTAGGGCGGTGGTTTGCAGCCACCGACGTCATAGCATGTGCCCGTTGCGGCGGCGTACCCTACCGTTGTGGGTCCTATAACTACGTATCAAAAAACCTTATCTGAAGATAAAAGGTTCATATAGCTTCTTAGTTCTGAGTTCTCACCCACTCCTATTATTTATTTCTTATTGTTATTATATTGTCATTGTCACCATCTTTTTATGATTTTTATGTTCAAAACTATTAAAATTTAACTAATAAACACATATTAATAGTTACATTGCCATCTGTTGCTACATGGATCCGCAGGATGGAGCTAGGATCGTCTCAACAACTTAGTCCACCCATACTCGCAGCCTCGCAGGTGATATGGCGCCTCCCCTTCTTATAACGCCCTATAGTGCCAGCATACACCGCCCCGGGCGGCGCCATACGGCAGGTTCTAGCCTTCCCCGTGAAGATTATAACGGCCTGAATGTTATTCCTTTTCTCTCTCTCACACACACATATATATTGAAGGGGGTATAACCCCACTACACATCCATGTGAGATAAGTCACCTCTCTTACGCAAATGTCTTGTGTCAAATAACCCCACATGATGGGGGGTGGAAGGAGGGTGACCACTACACATGGTCTTAGGAGATGAAATAACCACGCCTCGTCTTCTCCGTCTTTGCACCAGATATGCAAGACCACAAATAACTCGTTAAAAGGGGGTCAGAGAATAGAGTCTCTAGGCCACACGCTGACACTATAGTTGGTATTGAATTCCACCATTAACATGTGTATGTATGAATAATAGAGTATAATTAGAGTAAAATGCAAACTTATACGAGTTATAAGAACTTAGAGAACTCAACCTTACGAAGAGTTTTTCAATTTTTTTTCCAAATATCCTAAAAAGAATCAACTTTTCAGAAAAAAAACACCAGTTTTTTTTTATCATTTTCAGCAGCCGTAAAAAATACTGTAAAAAGCATGTCATCCGCTTTTTACAGCAGCTGTAAGGGCCTGAAAACACCACTTCGAATGTTTTTTATGGCCGTCTTTGTAACATTTTAATCTAGGGGTGTGAAATAATGGAGAAAAACTCCCATGAGAAGACTGAGTTCTCTAAGTTCTCACAACTCGTAGAGAATATGAGTGATCTATTAGGGAAAAAGCAGTGTTGTAAAAATTGCGATAGTCGGCGATTAATCGCTAGTTGGCTCTAGTCGCGCCTAGTCGGCCGGCCAAAAAATGACAATTCCGGCCAGAATTCCGGCAAAAAACCTGTATATTCTGGTTAAAACTTCTAAAATCCAACCAAACCATGTGCATTCCAACAATTAATCTTGTATACTTTAAAAAATAAGTTGATTAAGAGTTAAAAACCTAGCTACTTAAAATATTCACCTATAAAAATGTGTATATGTATACATAAAACAAAAAATTACATTAAAAAACCCAATCCGATTAATTTCGAGTAGTCTCTAATCCCCACCTCACCTGTCGACTAACGACTAGCAAGTTATACAACCTTCAGAAAAAGAGGAAAGATGAAGATCCCTTACCTCGAATATGTAGGCCCATTTATACATAAAATAGGTGAGGGTTTGATGGGCCTCTTTCTGTATCAGGCCCTAACGCATATAGAAGTATAACACCGTTTAATCCACACAAAAATGTTCAAATTTTATTATGATTATTTTTACAGTTAAAGACTTTATGTTATATTTTAAGGGTACAGATCCTATACAAATAATCTTATCATACAAAATGTACGAAAGACATGAAAATGCAAAAAAAAAAAAATACGGTGGCATTTTCATAATTATTTTATTCGTAATTACTCTACAGGATCAAAATTACTCTACATGATCAAAATTACCTTACAAGATCATTTGTAGAGTAATTATGATACTCTACAAATTACCCTACAAGATTAAAGTTACACTACAAGGTCAAAATTACGCTACATAATCATTTATAGACTAGTTATTATGCTCTACAAAATTACCCTACAAGATCATGTGTAGGGTAATTTTGATAATTACTCTACGAGTAAATAATTACAAAAATGACACCGCGGTTTTTCACCTTTCTATGCCTTTCATACATTTGTACGATAAAACTATTTGTATTTAATCTTTTGCTGATATTTTAATTATAGCTAATAAGTCTTTGGTACTTATGATTGAACTATAGAACATGCATAACCAACGAGAAAAAGATAAATAGAAGCACCTTTGTGTGATTTATTTGATGTATCAGAATAAGTCGTTGTTAAACAATTCAAACGAAATAAGACAATTTTGTATTTTATTTTGTAGTAACACGAAATTCTTTTATATTAAAGATAATTATAGTGTGCAAAGCAATTGTTTACTTTATTTTCCACGCACCTAGTACTTGTTCATGGAAATTAATAACGGTGCTCATTTCAGGTTAGCCAAACATATGGGCTGCAGGTTTATTTCTCATGCTTTCTAGATGTATTTAACAATTAAATTAAAAGAGTAAATTGCATTTGTTTTCTCGAAGTGGTTTGGGCAAATTATGGTTCGGGAACCGGATCTGGTTTAGCAAGAACTTGTTTGGAACCAAAACCGAACCGCTAGTTTGATATCGGTTTGGGAACCCTCCGTTGAAACCACTTTGGAACCAGTTTGATATAGATTAAAAACATGTTTCACGTTTTGGGTTTAGACAATTTGGTTTGTGAGGCTTAAAGGCTTTCACAAGAGTAGTAGACTTAACAACACTCGTTGTGTTCAACGCTTTGCGATTTTTAAACACAACCCAAGCGGTCCCTACCTGCCTGCCTAGCTGCACTCATCCTTGCGTCACTTCTGCTTAGCTAATATTGTTCAATTTGAACACTTGAAACTCACGGCTTAAGCAAAGACATGGTAAACTAATCATAATTTAATTTTACTCATAACTACCAAAATATTATCATCGACCATACATGGTTAAAATATATTATGATAGAACATGCGTAACCAACGATATTCTTTTAAGAGAAAACGACCCTTTATGAGATTTTTTAACTACTCGTTTTTAAACATTTCAAACCAAATAACCACACTTTGCATGCCTTCTATAATTTATTCGCCCACTGCCTACAAGCAATTGTTTTCTCAAATTTTCCACGCCTCTATAATCCATTGAATATTAAATTTGAATGTTGGTATGCGATGAGTAGGTTAATCAAACATCTGTGGCGGCAGGTCCTCTATGGAGGCTAATTTAAATTTTAGGTATTTCACAATATTTACACAGATAAAACTAAACGGACCAGTTCGACCCATGAACATGACCAAACTAGCTGGGAGTGAACCTGTTTTATAACTTTTTTTTCTTTTCAAACCTCATTTACATACTCATTTACTATTTCAAACTTTATATTTTACTAATTTGCATGTATAGCTTATAAAATTACAAATCCACCAAAAAACATAAATATAATTGCAAATCTACAACAAATTGTGATGTTATGCGGTCAGTTGGACAAATGGCGTTAAGGTGATCATTTCGCTACCCGAGCTTCACATATTCAGCTCGAGTCAGCTCGCAAGTCTAATGAACTTTTATGTATATAAATTTTTAATACATTTATATGTGAGTATACATAATAATAATTAAATGAATAATAACTAATAAACGAGCTATGTTTGAGCCAAACGTGTGCTTTTGAACTGCTTGTTTGCACCCATATACACACATACAAATACACACACTAACATAGTAACACACATGCATACACTATCTTATACAAACAACACCATACACAAACATACCCCACAAACATATATACAGGCATACAAATACATATAGTAAAACATAAACTAACAAACGCATACACATATATACACAATCACATTTTTGAAAATGAATATATACATTAACTGGTTTCAGATCAAACCGTTCCCATAGGTTTCACACACCCCAAAACCGGTTCAGAACCGATCCAATCCAGCTACTCCACCAAACCGTTTTCTTCACAAACCGATTCCAATTTGTGCATCTCTACCAACAACCACGATACTCGATAAACGTGACTTAACCATTATTGGTTTGTTCCATAGAGCAAACCTAACTTATGCAAACCTATTCCACGTTTCTTTTTTCTCTCAGCTAAAAAGTACACAATAGTTTTTTAGATAATGCATGGTTTAGAGTGGGGTGTGCTGGTGGTTATTTAGAACATATAATCTCAAAAGGTATTACTAACTCTAAATTGAAGCAATTTAGCAGTGGCACATTCCCAAAAGCTTTAAACAATCACTGAGGTTTCTTAGAGATTAGCAAGGTAACAAAGCCAAAGACTTGTGTTTAAAGAATGGCACATTTTGCGGAATAAGAAGGCACAATCATCTTTCAATCTAGGAGTTAGTGTACTCTTTGTTAGATAATCATTCAAGAAACTACCTTTTGTCCAAACTCAAGACAACCAAGTATGTAACTCGCTAAGCAAGCATGTATGCATCCGAGCAAATCAAGCAACATCATAACAGAGTTCATGTGAATTTAGATCAGTGTTAGTTGGCACTCAATAAACAAATGAATGACATCACAACATCTCATAAAAGGTCGTGGTCTCCACACTCCCGCATCAAGGTTTACCATTTTACACGAAAAATGATCATCTTCGCTGAAAAATCAAGAAATACAATACATGGAACGCATTAACTTCCAGGTTTGACTTGACAAGTGATTTGGACCACACATTATACCATCCATAAAATCCAAAATATACTTATTTGTGACTTTTTATGTTCCAAATTCCTACATTTGTATAACAATATCACAAAACTAAACCATAAGTCTGAAGTATCTCCAACAAAAAAAAAAGAATGAAAAGAACGCGAGAGACAAAAAGTTGGTATAAATACAACCAAACCCAGTAAAATCCTAGGAGTATATAGACCATGTATACACACACATAGAAAGCTACCAATAACAAAAACGTGGTGAAATAAACAAGGATACAAAAGTTGGTATAGGTGTGCACAAAAATCACATTACCAAGAAAAAGATAGACTAAACAATGAAAAAGTTAGCAACAAAGAGACCCATACAACTACACAAGTGAAATAAACAACTACATACCAACCGTTTACGCGATATGAACAAGCCTCAATTTGGAAGACAAGTTGAAATGGTTTTAAGGTATAATAACAAGATTTCAAGATCACAAATGAGAGTTAAGTCTGATCGAGCACGCTACGAACACAATTGGTAATCAAGCTAAAGATCAATAAAGAGATGAACACCACAAAGAAGAAGGAATAACCCTATTCAATTCGTTGATACCTTTTCATTCATCAGATTGCATTTTAGTACATATTAGAACTAATACGAGCGTATATGTGTGACCCTCATACTTTGCTATTATCACAAATGACCCCCTTCTACTCTTATTTGATACCTAATAGAGCACCATAGAAAACCGTTAAACCACACAACTACTGGTCAGATATTTAAAAAAAAAGATAACCATTTAAGTAAATTAGAAGAAAAGTACAAAATTTTGTACTCTAATCTATCCCTACACAAAAATACAAAATCAAATAAGTTTAGAAGACAAATTAATAAAAAAAAATAAAAACAATGGAAATGGTTATAAACACAAGTAAATGGTCGAAATCAAAGAAGGTGAGAAAGATCTAAGGGCAAAACTTGGTAAACTGTACAAAGTCAAAGTGGATACAAATGAAGTAGCAACAAGAAAGCAAGCACTGTACAATAGCTTACATACACCCATTTAACCCAACCTACAAGACAAGTTGAAATATGTGTTCAAGTGTTCTAAGGGATGCCATGCCAACACTATAATAGACTGAACCAAAAACAACCATTTGAAAAAGTCGAATTCAAAAACAATAAGTCACATCATCAAGCAAAAGGTTAAAACCAAAGGAGCTAGGACAATTCAAGGCTAAAAAACTTGAATAAAAAAAGCATGAAAATCCCATACAAAGAAACATGAAAGACTAAAAACAAAGTCAGAATAACTTAATCAAAAAAGCAAAGTACAAAACAAGTCGAAATGTGATTTTAGGTGTTCTAGTAAGAGGATTGCACACTTTCGAATGCTAGTTCACTCTTGCAAAACACCATATAGAACTGTTAAGCTACACCACTATTAAGTAACCTCATTAAGTAAAAAGTAAAAATCAAAGGAAATATGTTGAGAACAAAGGTAACCTCATTAAGTAAAAAGTCAAAATCAAAGGAAAAACAAGAAGTTATATACAAAATCTTGGTAACCTATGCAAATAAAAATCTCATAAAAAAGGGAGATGAAACTTTAAAAACAAAGTCAATATCAGCTTTAGATTATAAATAGAAACAAAGCAATTCACGCAACAATAACAGCTACGTTGGAAGGAAGTTTTGGCTATTTTCACATCAGAAAGTTAAGAAGTAACACATAATCTCAAAAGAAGGTGTTGCTACAGATCGACACAAGATTGAAGTAATTCAGCAGTGGCATGTTCCCAAAAGCCTTAAGACAATCACGAGGAATCTTAAGATTAACAGGGTACTATAAAAAGAATTATTTCAATATTTTGAAGTTACTGTAAAGCCAATAACTTATCTTTTAAAGATTGATGCACTTTTGTGGAATGAGAAGGCACAATCAGTTTTTAGTCGATTAAAAATGACTCTGCATTGATGTTGTCCTAATGAAGGAGCATCACCCTATAGCCTTTCTCAGGGCTTTGTTGCTAAGGCAACAGGCTGTGGTTAATGAAACGAAACACCGACCTCCCAATGGGACACTTTATAACCAAGACATACTTTTGGACCAAAAAGTAACAACACCATACTAGTGCAGCATGTTTGATTAAATAAAATGGCCAGGTATGATTATGAAATAGTGTACAAAAAAGAGTGGAAAATTTGCGGCTAATGCACTATCAAGGGTACAAGGTTCCACCTTGTGCATCGTAACAATGCCTACCTTTAACCCTATACTCTCATAAGATTAAATCAACTTGTTATCAAATGAGAGAGATTAAGTCTAGTAGAACACCATAGGAAACCGTTTAACCATACAACTATTGATCAGAAAAAAAAAACAGAGAAAATCATTTAGGTAAAACTACTAGAGAAGTACAATAGCTAAGTACCATAATCTATTCCTGCACATATATATAAAATCAACTAAGTTTAAACGTCAAATTCATAAACAATAAAACCATGGAAATGGTTAAAAACAAAAGTAACCTTATAAGTAATTGGTCAAGATCAAAGAAAGCGAGAAAAATCTAAGAGCAAAGTCGCAAACACTTGGTAAACTGTACAATGTCAAAATCAATATAAATGGAGTAGCAACAAAAAAGCAAGCACCCTTCGATAGACTATCTTGAACACCATGACTTTGCCAAAACACTAAAAACAATGAGCTAAGTAGTTAATGCGGTAAAAAATCGGATATCGGTCAAAGACCGATATTTGAGATATCGGTTATGGTGGTGGGATATGGGTAATTTTAATATCATGCTAAATTTTTATATATAGCAATTTAACAGTAACAATTCAGTATACAAATTAACCTTTTGCAACTTGCAAAATACTAACAATTGTAGCAAGTAGGAACTAAGACTTAAAACACCAACTAACAATTAACACTTAAAACACTAATAACAACAATAAGAAGAAATACGAATGGTAGAAATAAGAAGAAAGGTACTGATATCGAAAAATCGGTGATACACCCAGTCAACCGCACGTACAAGCCTCAAGGTACAAAACGTGTTGAAATGGGATTTTAGGTGTTGTGGTGACAGAATTACATGTTCTCGAATGAGTTGAATCTTTCAAACTAAATTGTCAAAACTCAAAGAACTACATATGTACACCAAATCAACTACAATGTACAAGCCTCAAAGTACAAAGCATGTTGAAGTGGGTTTTTAGGTGTTCTAGTAGCTAAATTACGAACAAGTACCTAACATGAGTTCACTCTTGCAAAATGTCATTAAAGACATGGTAAAATATTCAAATGAAAATCTCATAAAAAATAAAATGAAAACATTGATAACAAAAAAAGTGAAATCATTAGAAAATGAATAATCTCAACCGAAACAATTTTACAAGAAAGCAATCCACATTGCAACAGAAACCTACATACACCCAATCAACCGCAAATATTAGTTGAGCCTAGCAAAACGCCATACAAAACTATCAAACCAAAAAAAATAAAAAGATCAATAGGTTGAAATTTATCAAGAAAGCAATCCATGGTACAAGTTCTCAAATATGAGTTCACTTTGGTAAAACGTCATTAAAAAACTGGGTAAAGTGTTTAAATGCATATTCCATAAATAAAAATGAAACATTAAAAACAAAAAAAAAGTCAAAATCATGAAGAAAAATAGAATATCAACAGAAAACAACTTTATCAATAAAGCAATCCGCGCAACAACAAAAACCTACATACACCCAATTGACATCAAAGTACAAGCCTCAAAGTATAAAACGTGTTAAAATGGGCTTTTAGGTGTTGTAGTAACGGGATTACATGTTCTTGAATATAAGTTGTCTTGCAAAACACCAAATAGAACTATCAAACCACACAATAACTGAAAAAAGCATCATTATTAGAAAGTAAAAAAAGAGACAAAACTGAATAAGTAAAACAAAAAGAAAACTGCAATACTTTGTACCTAGAAAAATGCCTTTACCAACATACAAAATCAACTAAAATTAGAAGTCAATATCATAAGCAATAAACACAAGAAACATTATAAAACAAGTGAAGCCAAAATCACTAGAAAAACAAGAACATCATCCGAAACAACTTTATGAAGAAAGCAATCTATGCTACAATAACAACCTACGTACACCCACTCAAACGCAAAGTACAAGCCTCAAAGTACAAAACATATTGAAATGGGTTTCTAGGTGTTATAGTGATGTGATTACATGTTCTCCAATACGAGTTGAATCTTACAAGACAATAAAACTGTCAAACAGTAAAAACAGAAGATCAGCAGGAAGAGCTACATCAAGAAAGTAATCCATGCTACAATAACAACATATGTACACCAAATCAATTGCAATGTACAAGCCTCAAAGTCCAAAGCATGTTGAATTGGGTTTTTAAATGTTCTTAGTAACCAGATTACAAGTTCGCAACGTGAGTTCACTCATGCAAAACCTCATTAAAAATCTTGGTAAAGTGTCCAAATGAATATAATAAAACATTAGTAACAAATATTTTTTCAAAATCATTAGAAAAAAATTACAATCTCAACAGATTCAACTTTATCGAGAAAGCAATCAACACTAAAACAAAAACCTACATACACCCAATCAACCGCAAAGTACAAGCCTCAAAGTACAAAACATGTTAAAATGGGTTTTAGGTGTTGTAAGTGACGGAATTACATGTTCTCGAATGAGTTGAGTCTTGAAAAACGCCAAACATATAATAGAAGATTAACAAGAAGAACTACGTCAAGAAAGCAATCCACGCTACAATAAAAACATATGTACACCAAATCAATTGCAATATACAAGTCTCAAAGTAGAAAGCATGTTGAATTGGGTTTTTAGGTGTTCTAGTAGCCAGATTACAAGTTCTCAACTCAAGTTCACTCTTGCAAAACTTTATTAAAAAACTTAATAAAACGTTCATATGAAAATCTCAAAATAAAGATAAATAAACATTAGTAACAAAAAAAATAAAAATCATTAGAAAAATGAAATAATAAAACATTATTTCATTATATCAAGAAAGCAACAAATATTTTTTCAAAATTATTAGAAAAAAAATACAATCTCAACAGATTCAACTTTATCGAGAAAGCAATCAACACTAAAACAAAAACCTACATACACCCAATCAACCGCAAAGTACAAGCCTCAATATGGGTTTTTAGGTGTTGTAAGTGACGGAATTACATGTTCTCGAATGAGTTGTCATGAAAAACGCCAAACATATAATAGAAGATTAACAAGAAGAACTACATCAAGAAAGCAATCCACGCTACAATAACAACATATGTACACCCAATCAATTGCAATGTACAAGCCTCAAAGTAAAAAAGCATGTTGAATTGGGTTTTTAGGTGTTCTAGTAGCCAGATTACAAGTTCTCAACGCAAGTTCACTCTTGCAAAACTTTATTAAAAAACTTAGTAAAACATTCAAATGAAAATTTCAAAAATAAAGATAAATAAACATTAGAAAAAAATAATCAAAATCATTAGAAAAATGAAATAATAAAACATATTTCATTTTATCGAGAAAGCAACAAATATTTTTCAAAATCATTAGAAAAAAAATTACAATCTCAACAGATTCAACTTTATCGAGAAGGCAATCAACACTAAAACAAAAACCTACATACACCCAAATCAACCGCAAAGTACAAGCCTCAAAGTACAAAACGTGTTAAAATGGGTTTTTAGGTGTTGTAAGTGACGGAATTACATGTTCTCGAATGAGTTGAGTCTTGAAAAACGCCAAAACATATAATAGAAAATTAACAAGAAGAACTACATCAAGAAAGCAATCCACGCTACAATAACAACATATGTACACCCAATCAATTGCAATGTATTGTCCTCAAAGTAAAAAGCATGTTGAATTGGGTTTTCAGGTGTTCTAGTAGCCAGATTACAAGTTCTCAACTCAAGTTCACTCTTGCAAAACTTCATTAAAAAACTTAATAAAACATTCAAATGAAAATCTCAAAATAAAGATAAATAAACATTAGTAACAAAAAAAATAAAAATCATTAGAAAAATGAAATAATAAAACATTATTTCATTTTATCAAGAAAGCAACAAATATTTTTTCAAAATCATTAGAAAAAAAATACAATCTCAACAGATTCAACTTTATCGAAAAGGCAATCAACACCAAAACAAAAACCTACATACACCCAAATCAACCGCAAAGTACAAGCCTCAAAGTACAAAACGTGTTAAAATGGGTTTTAGGTGTTGTAAGTGACGGAATTACATGTTCTCGAATGAGTTGAGTCTTGAAAAACGCCAAACATATAATAGAAGATTAACAAGAAGAACTACATCAAGAAAGCAATCCACGCTACAATAACAACATATGTACACCCAATCAATTGCAGTGTACAAGCCTCAAAGTAAAAAGCATGTTGAATTGAGTTTTTAGGTGTTCTAGTAGCCAGATTACAAGTTCTCAACGCAAGTTCACTCTTGCAAAACTTTATTAAAAAACTTAGTAAAACATTCAAATAAAAATCTCAAATATAAAGATAAATAAACATTAGAAACAAAAAAAATCAAAATCATTAGAAAAATGAAATAATAAAACATTATTTCATTTTATCGAGAAAGCAACAAATATTTTTCAAAATCATTAGAAAAAAAATAAAATCTCAACAGATTCATCTTTATCGAGAAGGCAATCACACTAAAACAAAAACCTACATACACCCAAATCAACCGCAAAGTACAAGCCTCAAAGTACAAAACGTGTTAAAATGGGTTTTTAGGTGCTGTAAGTGACGGAATTACATGTTCTCGAATGAGTTGAGTCTTGAAAAACGCCAAACATATAATAGAAAATTAACAAGAAGAACTACATAAAGAAAGCAATCCATGCTACAATAACAACATATGTAGACCAAATTAATTACAATGTACAAGCCTCAAAGTACAAAGCATGTTGAATTGGGTTTTTAGGTGTTCTAGTAGCCAGATTACAAGTTCTCAACGCAAGTTTACTGTTGCAAAACTTTATTTAAATACTTAGTAAAACGTTCAAATGAAAATCTCAAAAATAAAGATAAATACATTAGTAACAAAAAAATCAAAATCATTAGAAAAATGGAATAGCAACAGAAACAACTTTATCGAGAAAGCAATCCACACTACAACAAAAACCTACATACACCCAATTGACCGCAAAGTACATGCCTCAAAGTACAAAACGTGTTAAAATGGGTTTTTAGGTGTTGTAGTGATGGGATTGCATGTTCTCGAATATAAGTTGAGTCTTGCAAAACACCAAAAAAAACTGTCAAACCACACGAGAACCAGAAAAACATCATTATTAGAAAGGTAAAAAAAGACAAAACTGACAATAAAACAAAAAAGAAAACTGCAATACTTTGTACGTAGAAAAATTCCTTCACAAAAATAAAAACCAACTAAATTTAGAATCAATATAATAAACGATCAAAACAATGTAATGGAAGTCAAGATAATAAACAATAAAAATAATGTAAAAGGTTGAGAACATATGTGACATCAATAAGTAAAAGGTCAAGAAAAAAGATAGTAAGAAATTTGAAAACAAAAAAAACTTGGTAAACCCTATAAAAAGTATGAAAGTATGAAATTAGAAAGTAAAAAAAGAGACAAAACTGAACAAGTAAAACAAAAAGAAAACTGCAATACTTTGTAGCTAGAAAAATTCCTTCACAAAAATACAAAATCAACTAAATTTAGAAGTCAATATAATAAACGATCAAAACAATGTAAAAAGAAGTCAACAATACAACTATATCAAGAAAGCAACCCGCATTACAACAAAAACCTACATACACCCAATCAACCGCAAAACAAGCCTCAAAGTACAAAGCGTGTTAAAATGGGTTTTTAGGTGTTGTAAGTGACGGAATTACATGTTCTCGTATGAGTTGAGTCTTGAAAAACGCCAAACATATAATAGAAGATTAACAAGAAGAACTACATCAAGAAAGCAATCCATGCTACAATAACAACATATGTAGACCAAATCAATTGCAATGTACAAGCCTCAAAGTACAAAGCATGTTGAATTGGGTTTTTAGGAGTTCTAGTAGCCAGATTACAAGTTCTCAACGCAAGTTCACTCTTGCAAAACTTCATTAAAAACTTAGTAAAACGTTCAAATGAAAATCTCAAAAATAAATATAAATAAACATTATTAACAAAAAAATCAAAATCATTAGAAAAATGGAATATCAACAGAAACAACTTTATCGAGAAAGCAATCCACACTACAACAAAAACCTACATACACCCGATCAACCGCAAAGTATCAAGCCTCAAAGTATAAAATGTGTTGAAATGGGGTTTTAGGTATTGTAGTGATGGGATTACATGTTCTCGAATATAAGTTATTAGAAATTAAAAAAAAGAGACAAAACTGAACAAGTAAAACAAAAAGAAAACTGCAATACTTTGTACCTAGAAAAATTCCTTCACTAAAATACAAAAATTCAACTAAATTGAGGAAGCCAATATAATAAACGATCAAAACAATGTAAAAGGCTGAGAACATATGTAACCTCAATAAGTAAAAGGTCAAGAAAAAAGAAAGTATGAAAAAACTTGGTAAACCCTATAACCAACATACACAGAATCAAACGCAAAAAACAAGCCCGAATATACGCACAGGTTGACATCGGTTTTTAGGTGTTGTGGAAAAGGGATTCAATTTTCTTAAAGTGGGCCGAGGCCGGTAAAAAGCATAGATAAGTATCAAACAACACACTACATAAAAAAAACTTTATAACCAATCTGATCAACTAAGTTGAAAGTCAAAACACAAAAACAAGAAAAACATCTATTAAAAGGTTGGGAAAATATGTAACACCACTAATTAAGAAGTCTTTTTCAAAAGAAGGAAAATTCAAGAGAAAATACTTAGTAAACTGTACAAACAAGTTAACATGTGAAAGAAGTATCCAGAATGTTCAAGTAGAATAAAAAAACAATGTTTATACATCCTGATGTTTTGAGCACAAAGTATCAAGCAAGCGTCATTAAAACTATTTGTCTAAACTACTAACATTTAAATTCAAAGTTTATCAAACGATGGAAAAATCATTAAAACAATTAGTTTATTAAGACAATATATAATTAATTCTGGTATCATAAAACAAATACGAAAAAACTCAAAAGCAAACCCGTGAAATATGCACCATATAAAAGTCTAACAAATTCAAATCACATAACCATACAATTAAGAGAACTAAAGCACATTTGGACCAAAAGAACGTCAATCAGATGATACAACAATGCAAAACTATAATTGTTAAACAATACAATTAAAAGAAAAACAGAGAAACTTACCTGGTGATTTTTGCTGATTCTACTAGGAAACCTTAGGCCCACAATTCACCCAAAACCTAGAAGCTGATCGACTGATTCTTGTTGTTACTATGCAATTAAAGGAAAACAGAAGAACGTATGTGATTTTAACGATTATCGATTCTTGCTTTTGCAGAGTAACCGGATAATCAGATAAAGGAGTTTGGAGGTTTTGAATGAGAAAGGGAAGGGGAGCATATTGCATGATACAGGTGGATAGGTTGAAGAAAAGAACACATAGGAAATTGACTTAGAAGAAAAATAAAGAAGTCATGAATGATGTATTTAAAACATATTGTGCTTGTATGTGTACGTGATTGTTGCAAATTATCCTTTTAAATTGGAAATAATAAATACTAAACTTTATAGTAAAGGTCATGAGCTTTGATGAAAACCAAATCATGCCCCGACTACCATTTCCGCCGCGGGTCAGGGTGTGACAAATTGGTATCAGAGCTTTTGACTATAGGGATATAGGATAGGTTATTAGACCCTTAGAGCCTATACTATAGTCGATTAGATTTTTAATTGCTTATATGGTTACATACAAACTCATGATGTTTATTTGTTTCATATTTGTTACATACACAAATGCATGCAAGCACTTCCGCTATCATTTTGTGTGATACTTAATGAGTTATACATATTGTCAAACATAACATGTTTACATATACATTCATCACGCACGTTTCAATTCTCACATATTTAAAGCATTCTCATATTCCTTATTCAAGATTTTGTCATGTTTTCATTTTTCAATCTTATCAAAGTGAGTTCTACGACGGGCATGTAGTAACTGGAAGGGTACAAGTACCGGTAGTAGAAATGTCCTGTCTAGGTTGGCAATTGTATAAATCCAACATAACGGACTAGTTTGCCTACCTGGGGAGTAACGATGAGAGTGCGAAGGACCTATTAGGCCAAAACATGCCACACCAAACGTCGTGTGAACTAACTTCACTTTGAGTTGTCACTGTGTCTACACCTGGACACCCTCCGACCTTATACTTTGTGATCATGTTTTATGATTTTCATTCGGGTGGCGTGAATGTTAACAGGCCAACACCAATGTGAACCCTACCAGAGCCATTAGTCATGGGGGCCCACATGACTACCAAGGCCAAGTATGGGGACATATGGGGCCCAAACATGAACAAAGCCCAAGACATCCTATGGATGTAGCAATTTATTTTCTTCATTTGTTTTGTGAATGTTCATTTCTAAATACGACACATGTCACCTATACGTCAAACTCTCGTTACGTATTCCTTGTAGATGTCTTCTAGTCACTCTCGTAGAGGTAGGAGATCAGGAAAATCCCGTGAGCGCATGGCTGCCCAAATCGCTCAATAAATGGCCGCCGTACTCCCCGACATCGTAGTTCAAGTCCAACAAGCCTTGCCGCTAATCCCATCAACCCAATCAACCAAGAAGGTCAAAACGTTGCCAACCCTTCCCCAAATACCACCAGGTGCACTTACAAGCACTTAAACTCATGTGACTCTCTCAAGTACGAAGGAACTAAAGGGGTCACTACTCTCCTTCGTTGGTTTAAAGAGATGGAGAGTACTTTCCTCAACTATGATTTTCCCAATGACCGCAAGGTGCGCTATGTTACTGGACGTTTGTATGGAGTAGCCCTCACATGGTGGAATGCTGAGAAGGGCAGGCGAGGCGCCGAAGCCGCCGTAGCCCTAACTTGGGAAGAATTGAGAGAGCTTATGACTAGACGTTTCTGTCCAAGAAGTTAAATTAAGAAATTAGAGGATGAGTTCTATTCCTTGAAGCAAAAAGAGGGAAATCACATAACCTATAACAAGAGATTCCTCGAGTTGAATCAAATGGTTCCAAATTGTTTCACTCCCCTCTACCGTTTGATAGAGCACTGTGATGAGTACAACACCTGTAACTTTGGAAGCAGCTATGGAGCTAGCTACAGAGCTTACCGAAAACCACATCAGGAATGGAGATTTCAAGGATGAGAAGAAGAAAGATAAAACACAACCTCAAACTCAACCCAAACTGAATCCTCCTCCCAACTCACTACCAAGAAAAGCGAGACGGACAAAATTTCGCTGTTACTCAAAGCAGTCAACCAGCTCCACAAGCCGTACCCCTCCAAGCTATCCCAATCACTCAAGCAGCACCCAACTCTGCCTACCCAAATAAGAAACCTTACATTGGTCCTCACCCTCAATGCACCACCTGCTTTTATCACCATCAACCTACCATACCCTGTCGATTGCGTGTTAATTGTGGACGTTATGGTTATCTAAGTAAAACTTGTCGCACAACCTGATCCAACCATACCAACAACCTCAATACCCCATAGTTCCATATGTTCGAGCTTGCTTTACTTGTGGTGACCCTACCCACTTTAGAAATGCGTGCCCTAGGTTGGTTAACATTATTAACGCCCAAGCTCAAGCAAACCCAGTTAACCAAGCAAACCCGGCACCTCCACCAGCGAGAGGAAGAGCTTACAACATCAACGCCAATCCAGTTGAAGTCAATAACGGTGTAAACGAGCAACCTAACTAGCCTTCCATCACCAAGAGTCAAGACTCAGCTCCAACTATCTATTTTTTTTTTGTTTTCTATAAATCTCAATCTTTGTATATCCATGTTTCAATTTGGGATTATGTATCCAAGGATTTTTAATGCTAATTGATATCATTGTTTTATTTCATGTCTCTACTCATCGATTTAAAATTTCATGTCATCATACATCACGATGAACCTCGTCTCATCATTTAAAGAAGTTGGATCGTGTCTCACTCTTTCATAGACTGATCACTTCCTCATAACACACGAGAGAGGTATCGACGTCATTCAGTCTTGTACCCCTTAGATTTGAGACTCAAGCATTAGCTGTTGTGTTTGTTTATGTTTTGTAGAATGTAGGACAAGTCACATAGAACTAATCATAACTTACTGACAAAGCCAATGAAAATTTGACAAGAATATGGTGGATACGCCGCTGGTACTTCCTATATATAAGTATTCTTGTCAAAGGATCAAAAGCATTGTCAGGCGGTTAAGAGAAGTTCCGTGTAGGTTTTAATATCGATATTGTGGAAGTTTTCGTCTTGTGATTTAACTTAATCTTTTCAACACATCGATTTTCTCAAAACTCTTATGCATGAGATCATATCCAGTCAATCAACCCTGTTTATCAATGCTTCTCATCTCAGGCATCAAAAGAGATTCCTGTAGCAGGGTATTCAACCCTTACTAGGAACGTTACCGCCTCGAATCAAAATTCAAAACTTCACACTCACCTAGTTATGTAAACCTTTAGCGTCAAATCCAAACATCACTTCCCCCCTTTTTTGCTGTTAAAAGATATTCAGACTTATGACTCGATGCATTTTATAATATTCCCTCACCTCTTTCAAGTCAAACCTACTACGACTTAAATTTCGGGACAAAATTTCTAAAAGTAGAGGATACTGTAACATTTGTCGTAAAACGGATCTAAAACCCACTCCGTTTTGTAATTCAGACTTACGTATAATGTTCGTTACGCAGTTATGTTGAAAGATTAAAATTTGTTATATTGTTGTTAGCATTTAATAATAAATAATAAAGTTAAAATAATAAATAATAAAGTTAAAATAATAATATATAAACTGAAAATAATAAATTAATATAAAGGGAGACCATGGGTTTCGAACCCGGGTCTTCATTGAGCCAATACGCGCCACACACCACTACACTACACACTCACATTTGAATTTATCTGAAAACAAATACATCTTATACTGAAACAACTTCCTAAAATCAAATTCAAAATACCCGCCTAGCAGAAATGGCTGTAACTCTAAATCCTTCACTGATTTACCATTTCTTTTTGATAAAAACTAAAGTCACTGCTTTCTAATTATGTGTATTGATTAAATCATAACCCATTTTCGGTTATAACAATCAATTGGCCATAAATCTTTTGACCGAAAACTGTCAAAACTAAACCCCCCTTTACCTATAAATAGGGATCATAGAGGCCATACAGAACTCGCTCAACACTCTCAAAATCCCTTTTAACTCTCTGAAGAATCCTCTGTCTACGAATTACTCCTCGCCGGAACTGTGTCATTGCCGGAACTCAACAGGAGAAATCAAAACACCTCGCTATTTCAGTACAAGCACTTAAATCCTTTTATTTTTCATTTGTTTTCATGATCAGTTATAAGAAATCAGTTAATCCAATGAGCAAAATTGGATAAACAGTCGAGATGTTGTTCTAGTTTTCTTTAAAGGAAAAAGATGAAGTCGGTTTCGTGTATAAGAATAATTAAAACTTATGTTTATACCGGGTTAGACACACAGTCTGGACTGTGTGCAAAGTTAAACGCATGGTCCCGAGTTCAATCCTTATCACGCTGCCGGTTCCTATATTAACCCAAACATTTTTTATAACAAAAAATATGAACTGATCCAGTATGTGTATAAGATTAATATAAATCCATGATATTCTGGTTAGTCATATAGCCCAGTTGGTAGGGCTGTGTGCAACATAACACGTGGGCGCGGGTTCGAGGCATGCTCAGGGCAGCGGTTCAACTGGTTTTTAAAATCTTTTTAATTAAATAAATTTCAGAATTTACCTAACTAGTATATAAGAATAATTAAAATAGAGATTATTTCGGGTTAGACACGTAGCTCAGTTGGTAGAGCTGTGTGCACGCATACGGAAGGTCACGAGTTCGAACCTCACACGCTGCCAAGACTCACACGCATAGACCGGTCAGGTCTGACAAGACCAATAAATTTTTTATTACAATTTTTCTTAATTAATTTCATTTAAAAATCATTTAAAATACTTAAGATAAGGTTTTAAAGTTTAAATATTTCATTAAATACCACAAAAATAAATCTTAAAAACCTAATAAAGAGCATTAATAGAAATGTTAATCTCAAATAAAAATTCATTTATTTAACGAATTATTACGTTATTATTTAGGTTAGTTTCCCTCGTCGAGTAAATTCTAAATCGTGCGTCACCGCTATCAATTCCAAGGAACACACCCAGTGTGTGTGAATCCTTACAAATTCCCCTTTTTATTCATGTTTTGGGGTGTATCATGTGTCGTTTCATAAATTTCGTTTATTCAAACACTTGTGCTATTACCATCATATGATCTAACGTGTGATGTAAATGTTGTTTGTTGTATTATGTATTTATATTTTTGTCAGTTTCGTGCAATTCATTGATTAGGTCCATCAGTTCCTCGTTGAAGACGAGTTGAGCATCAGGTGCCTCATTAGATCGGCTCCGTTTGATTGAGCATTGATCTCATTGTTCATCATTTGTCATGCTTGTGTGTGTGCATTGATTGATAATATGTGGTTAGATTTACATATGCGTTTACTCATATCTGGTTTATGCACAATTTTATTAAATAACCATATAACTAATTCGTTTAAATGTTTAAATAAGATTCACTCGCCAACTTTCGTTGACCCAAAACCCTATTTTTACACATGATACAGGTGGACATGTTGAAGAAAGGAACACATAGGAAATTGCCTTAGAAGAAAAATAAGGAAGTCATGAATGATGTATTTAAAACATATTGTGCTTGTATGTGTACGTGATTGTTGCAAATTATCCTTTTAAGTTGAAAATAATAAATATGAAACTTTATAGTAAAGGTCATGAGCTTTGATGAAAACCTAATCATGCCCTGATTACCATTTCCGCTACGGGTCAGGGTGTGACATGTGCTTCCAGGTCTAACTTATTGTTGCGCTGGCTGTGCAAGGTTCGTTGTATGACCTGCTAGTTCCAAGAACGGCGCACCGTGCGTATTGCGCGCAAGATTATTTTTGTAGTATGTCGTTGTGGATATGGTTCCCTGCGCGAGCGTAGAGTTTTTGGACCATACCCCTCCATATACGTAGTTTTAGTTTAAAATTAAAACTATACATTTGAAAAGGAAAAAAAGTTCGGTTATTAGAATAAGTTGCAAATAAAAAAATAAAAGCATATGAATTATTAAGGTGATTTGGATTATGTTTTGATCTCATTATCAATATGATGTAAGCATTCTTGTTTAAAAGCATTGTATAAAATTTAAGTCAAAATCATAAAATTTTAAGCCAGCACCACAGAAAAACGATGCACTTAATTCGATTTTTATCCAAATATAATACAAAGTCACGTCTCTTTACCTCCAAAACATTTTCTTATTTAATATCTAGGACTGGACATAAAAGAGATGAATTTTGTTAAAGTTAATAAACATGTATTTAGATTATAGTTTACTTAAGAGTTTCACTTCTTCTCTTATATATTAGCTCAGACATATTTTTAATGTATACGGTCACATTACCAATACTAACTTGTGTAATGCATTTTCACGCACCTATCCGTTGAATCTTAAATTTGCTTTCTCAGAACTTCATGTCTTTTAATCTATGCATGTGTTGGTGATTATATGCATGAAACATGTGATACTTGTGTTTTAGCTATCATACACGAAATTGTGAGTGTGTGTATATATATATATATATATATATATATATATATATATATATATATATTATTATGTGTTTAGTACCTAGTATACATGTTGATGTCTAGGTGCTAGTATGTTGAATTGGAGTTCGGTACGAAGGGTACTTATGTGCATGTTAGTAATATTTTTTTGTGGTGTTTGTATAATAAACTCCACTACACATACATTATGTGGGTATTTCAGATAAGAAAAATGGTGTTTTTATAAAAATGTGAGGTTCAATACTATAAACATGTTTTAGTAAAAATCTAGAGATTTTGTATAAATATAAGTGATTTTACTAAAAAAAGACAAATACATAGTTTTGCCAAAATGTGATGTAAGACTTAAAATATATATTTTGGCAAAAAAATAGCCTTTTCATGACTAAATTCAATTTCTTAGAAAATAATTAACAAAAATGGCGAATAATAAACTTTGTGAAGTTTATAAGTACGGATATATGGGAATGTATATATATGGTTGGCGTGAACCATACGTTTTAAAACCCAAATATCTGAATTCAGGATTTAGTTATTAATTTGTGAAGTGATAAGTGTTGAAACACATGAGAATATATTTTACTAAATATAATTACAAAATTATGTATTTGCTAAAGATATATAAAATTATGTGTTTTTAGTCGATTCTTGTCAACTTATATGCTTAAATTAATTAAATATATATTTGGATGATTTATCGCTTCATGAGAATATATTATTTTCACTATGACGACAAATTTTATTAAGTATAAATTTATTTAAAAAAATAAATATAGATACTTAATATATTTTTGCATTTACGAGGATTGTGGGTTATTTTAATAAAAATAAATAAATATTATTTTATTTAAACATATATATTTATTATACGGTTTAGACATATGTCGACACGGGTTTTAAACAAGGAGAGATGGGATCCCAACATTGATGGAACTTATATGTTTATTTATATATGTTGTGTGTAAATATGTTTAATGATAACATCGCCAACATGTCGTTAAGTTAAACGTTTTTCTTAAACGAAAACATCTCATTCGGTCTAAGCAAGTTTGGTAAGCGACTTGCCGGGTAGACACATATTTAGACCTTAGTGTCTTATTGGTTTATGACACTTGTAGGTCAGGACTATATATATATATATTAGATACGGACATTGACATGCTAGCATTCGCATAGAACACAAATTTGTGTCTTTTAAATATCATTGTTTTAAAAAATAAGGTGGAGATACCTGTTGCTCAAATAGTATAGTATGATAGTTGGGGAATTAAATCAATCAGATCTTTTATGTGTGCATAAGTTGTAGATATTGCTCTCGGGGTAAACCACTCGGGGAATATTAATTATAGTAGCCATTAATCACAACACGAACTCAGGAACAAATGGGTAGATCTATTGAATATTGGCAAGCGTCACTCCTGGTCCGTGAGATCTTGTGGGAGTGCTTTTGTATCCTACTAGTCGCGCGTCACTAAGATTTAGTGATTCGGTATGGCAGAATGAACATTGTCAAGGTTTGGTTACTAGCTTATGTCGACATATATGTTAATATCCTTGCAAAACATTAATTGGCCAACGAATTTCATTGATACTCTTCATATCGGGATTATTCAAAAAAGCTTATCAAATTTTTTTAAAGATTCATTTGTGTTAAGCAAACCTATGAACTCACCGACATTATGTTGACGTTTAACTTAACATGTATTTAAGGGAAATGAGCAGTGTACATGGTTTTGGAAATCAAGAACTAGGATTGCATGGACGATGTCATTTTGGTGGTTTGTCTTATATCTCTTGCCTTCGTGCGGGGATATATAGGCCAAAGCCTAGTATATATTAAAAGGTGTAAATTGATGAATAGTGTTTCTTTTTGTCATTTAAGGATTTTTTGTTTTCACTCTCTTTAGTTTACCCAGTTTACTTTTTACATCCTAAACGTCAATAAAGTTATCAAACAACCCATAAACTTTCATAAACCTTTCTTTTGACTTTATATATATTAAAAGGTGTAGAGTGATAAATAGTGACATTTTTAGTCATTTAGTGATTTTACATTTTCACCCCATATAGTTCACTCATATCACTTTTTACACCATAAACTTTAATAAGTTATCAAACAGCTCCGAAACTTTAATAAAAATTTTTCTTTCGACTATGTTTTTGAGTTTTCTCTTTCGGTTGTTATACCGGGTCTTTGTTTTTGTCATTTAGTGATCTTTCGCTTTCATCCCCTTTAGGTTACTCATTTTACTTCTTAATAAAGTTATCAACAACTCGTAAACTTCAATAAACTTTTCTTTCGACTTTATTTTAATGTTTTTCTCTTTCAGTAGTTATACCGGGTGCTGGTATTGGATCGATATTGTAATGAATCGAACCGATGTTGATCAAACTCCTGCCGCAACACGCGGATAATTTTGCTAGTTATAACCAAATTTGAGTTTTTAAATTCTGTAATCGTTCAAAATTTTCAAATTCTGAAAATTCAAATAAACTTAAAAATCAATCTAAAGAACACCTACACCCCTATAAGGCTATGCGGTGTGGGGAACGGTGGAGGGCCGTCGAGCCCCATGGAGGCACGTGCACACCACCTCCCTTGGTTCTCCCGTCCCCATCGTCCCTCCATTGACACTCGTGATGGGCCCATTGCTTTCTAATCTAACATACACACATACATATGTATATATGAAGGGGCTAATCACAACACCCTTGCCTGATCCCTTGGGGCTCATCCACCACACCTGATAACATGGCCGCCTATGTGGCAGATCATCTCCAAAGGACCACCCTCCTTTACACCCACCAGCCTAATAAATATCTAACGAGTTGTCAATAGTCTAGAATAGCCTTTTTTTCATTTAATATATTTAAACTGATCATAAAATATAGTGAACCAAACATTGATGTAACACATTTCTTTTATTCTCTTAAAACCACATTAAATACTATGATGTGACTTTATCATTTTTGCATACGACCATGTGAAACTTTCTGACCACTTGCACCTGTATATATTTCAAAATATCACACCAATTGCATCCAAGAAGTTATGGATCAGGGCACGGTTTGTGTAACCGGTGCATCGGGTTTCCTGGCTTCTTGTCTCATCAAACGACTTCTGTTATCTGGTTATCAGGTCATTGGCACCGTTAGAGACCCTGGTATGTGTTATCGTGTTCACTTGTGCATTCATGACATGCTAAAGAGTCTGGGTCACAATTTGACACGTTTACTTATTAGATGATCGGTTTGGGGTTTTGTCTCTAACATGTCAAGAGCTAAACTCAAAAAAGTTTAGCTAGAAAAAGTAGTTCAAAACCACTAGATTGTTACTAAGATAATATGCTTTCTGGTAATTGTATTTAACACACTGTTTACTTATATAAAAACTTAATATTTTGTATAAGAAAGTGTTACAGGTCAACCCAAGACATTTTGAACTGTACAAAAGTTACTGGTTTTGACTCGTTTATCAACTGCCTGACTTGCCCAATTTGCCATACTTTAGATGCTATTTTGTGCTTAAATTTGTAGGAAATGAAGCAAAACTAGCTCACTTATGGAACCTGCAAGGGGCAAAAGAGAGACTCCGCCTTGTGAAAGCTGAACTAACAGAAGAAGGAAGCTTTGACAATGCCATCATGGGGTGCGCGGGTGTCTTTCACATGGCTTCTCCTGTTCTTGGACATATTACTGATCCAAGGGTATGTTAATACCTTCATTATGTCTAATCATGATACCATCTTTTCTTAAACGCGCACATTTTGCAGGAAGAGATCATAAATCCCGCTGTGAACGGAACACTAAACGTGTTACGCTCATGTAAAAAGAACCCGTCTCTAAGACGAGTGGTTTTCACCTCATCATCTTCCACAGTCAGGGTCAAAGACAACATTGACTCTCAAATACCTTTGGATGAGTCATCTTGGAGCTCTGTTGAAATCTGTGAAAGACTCAAGAAATGGTATGCATTGTCAAAAACGATGGCAGAAAAAGCCGCATGGGAGTTCTGTAATGAAAACGGGATCAATTTGGTGACTGTTATTCCATCATTTGTGGTGGGACCAAGCCTACCTCCTACTTTAAGCTCTACAGCTTCAGATATCTTGGGCTTGCTTCAAGGTGAGTTCAAGACGCGGTAATTTCAACTCATTTATTTATGAGCGAGTCGACTTGGGCTGTGTTTTCTTTAACTAGTTTTGTAATCTTTAAGAAAAAATACATGGGTTGTAATTTTTGGTGGAAACAGGGGAAACAGAGAAGTTTTATTTATATGGAAGGCTCGGATATGTTCATATAGACGATGTTGCTCTTGGCCATATTCTAGTTTATGAACACGAGAACGCTCAAGGACGATATCTGTGCAACTCAACTGTCATTGATAATGATGAACTCGTGTCGATTCTGTCAGCGCGTTATCACACACTACCAATTCCAAAGAGGTATTAAAAGTTAAAACTATATTCTTAGAATAAAAAGGGAACAGGTGATTGCCATGTCACTGCCACCAAGTACGCAGAGGGCTCTCACTCACTTTTCTTTCAAAAGTGTATAATGGTTTCATATGTAAATTAAATAAAAGAAAAAAATAAAATAACAATAAAAATGAAGTGTGTGTGCATGATTGGTTTGGAGTTAGTGGACCCCATGCTCCCATCCTTTTCACGCCCATTACTAAAGTCACGCCTTCCTCTTTGATGCTTTAACACCCTCACGGGGTGGTGTTTAACACCCCTTTTATATATATTGACTAGGGTAGGGCATTAGCCCACTACATACAATCTTACTGTTTTGCATAAACATTACGTTAATCTGTTATTATAATTATGGAAGACTGAATGAAGATTGTTTTTCAGGTTTGAGCAGCACGACCAATTGTATTACGAGTTTAACTCGACAAAGATAAAGGCCTTAGGGTTGAAATTCAAGTCAATTGAAGAGATGTTTGATGATTGTGTGACATCTCTTGTGGCACAAGGCCATCTTTCTATACCCTAGTTAAGTTAAAAGACCTCTCTAGTTTGTTTCACGAAAATGGTACCAAGTCTTTTAATAAAATACCAAGATAGGAAACCTTATGATTACAAAATGTAGCACCTCCTAGTATGTATGCATACGCGTTTGTTATATTTATCACTTTAAATTTGTCTTGATGACTAACGATCATCCGATTCGATTGGATATATCTTGTCTTATGGTTATCTAAACATCATTACTTTCTTTCTCGGTCTAGTGTTGATGGTCACTATATGTTTAAACTAGTTGGATTAAAGTGATAAGGTGTGTGATCCGAACCTTTGATCTCCCTTCTTCAATTCAAAGATTAATATTGAAATTGTGACAAACCCGTACATAATAGTCATACGAATAATTGAAAGGGTCATAAGAAAAAGAATAACCTACATTTTCAAAGAACATTTAAATAACTTTTTTTATAAAAAAAAATTTTAACCATAAAATTGAGAATATGGCTCCTTTTGTAATTATAAAAAAAACTACTTTTTTTAAAACAGACGTACTTCGATCTATTGTGTGTGATTTATATACATAAGTGTGCGTTATTATTATATACATATATTGCTAACTAGTTTAGTCCGCGGGAGCCAAGTGCGGAATCATAGCACTAGCATTTTTATTGACGATGCATTTCTCTCTACTTATAGATCAACCGAATCTGAGAAATATTCAATACTTTTGAACTCAGCTGGAGCTTAATAGTTTATTAGGCTACTTGGTGTGGGTGACGGGCCTCCCTGGAGGTCAACCTGCCACATCAGCATCCACGTCAGAGTCCTTGGAGGACGCCCCTCCAAAGATGGAACCAAGGAAATAGGTGACGACCCGACCCCACCTAGTTTTTTTATTAATATTATAGCTGTCCACCACACCACCACCATCAGCTCCACCTCCGGCCACCACTCTCACCATCGTCTTCATCTCCGGTAACCGTCATAATCACCAAACACCATCGTTGCCATAAACCCTAACGCCGGTGTCTCTATTGTGAACCACAACTACCTTCATCTCCGTTGCCGGAGAACCTAACGCCTTCATCTCCGTCTCCGTGCCGGAAACCCTAACGCCGGCGTCTCTATTGTGAACCACAACTACCTTCATCTCTGTTGCCAGAAACCCTAACGCCTCATCTCCGTCTCGATTCGTGCCGGAAACCCTAACGCCGGTGTCTCTATTGTGAACCGTTGGTGTGGTGGCTGTGGGGGTGATAGCGAGTGGTGATGTTCACGGTGGAGGTGGGTGGTGATTCTGACGGTGGTGGTTGCAGGTGAAGGCCGCAGTGGAGATGGAGGTTAGCCCCGTCTTCAATGTCTCCTAGGGGGCTTCCGCGACAACGCCGGACCACCCGGGTGGTGTTGCGGGGTCGTCATCGGGCCAGGCTGGGCCTGGACGACCCCCACACCGATTGGCCTTAGACATGTTGTTATGAATACAAGGTGTTATTATTATTTATTGCATTGTTTGTTAGGGTGGTGTCACCACACATTGTATAGATATTTTTTTTCCATTTCTAGCCTACATATATGGCTGGTTTTGAATCTTCCCCTACTGTACACATTTACATCATAGTTAATATCAGGGAGGGAGCCACTTTTGATTTTTGAAGCATAGGTGGAAAAAAGCGTGGAACATATTTGGTCTTACAGGTTGGTTGATTAACAACGGCGAGGGAAATATGTAATAAAAAAAATATCAACATCCATTGATGAAAATATTTAAAGGTAATATTTAATGCACAAGTTCATATGGGTCAGTCCATAACTCCATGTAATATTTATATACCATAAATTATAATAACTTTTGTACCTACAGGGTGTTGTATCATATATTTTGAGTGGTTTTAAAAAAATAGAAATTTTACTTTTAATTTAAATCTTTGAATTTCTTACAATTTTAACTTTATAAAATTGAATTTTTGTTACTTCAAAGTCAAAACTTTTCTTCTTTTACAATTTAAACTTAACTTTGGTCCCCTATACTTCTCATCTTTCACAGATTTGTTTTATGTTTCGTACTAATTTTTGCGAGTTATCACAGTAAAAGTGTGTGTGGTTCAACGTTTTTACGCTTCGTTCATAATTTTGTAAGGTAATGCGGCGCAAAGTCCATGTGTAGTTCAAGATTTTACGTCTATTCTTTTTCATTTAATAGGTTCGTCACAACGTGTGAGTCATTGGTTGACTTTATTATTTTTTTGTAGTTCTATCTTTCGGTTTCTTACAATTTAACCCCCAACACATTTTTATTTTCAACTTTGATCACCAAAATTTTCAACCTTTGCAAATTTTTTGTGTTACGTTTCATTCTAATTTTGCGGGTGAACACGCCGTAACGTACGTGTGGGTTTCAACGTTTTTCGACATTTTTCCCGTTTGACAGGACCGTCACAAAGTGTCTATTTTTCTCTTTTTGACAATTTCGTCGCAACGCAGATGGTCTTAGATCGACTTAGTTATTCTTTTCTATTTTTTACATTTCAGTCTAATTTCTTCGCATTAACATGCCGCAACGGGCATGTGTGGTTCAACGATTTTACGTATGTTTTTGGTTTGGTGTTATTTTTTCCTTTTTATTTATTTTGTTTTTACGAGCTTTTCCGGTGTTGTCGATCGCTGATAGTTGTGTAGCACTAGTGCTACTTGGCACGGTCTATGGCCCCACGAGAGCCTTAATACTAGTTGATTTAAAATTAAAACACCATTTAATGTTACTATGCATATAATGGCGAATCCAAGGGTTTAGAAAAAAAAAGGAAAATTTTAAGGTATACTTTGTACGATTTGAAAAAAAAAATAGTGAGAATTAACAAGAATATGGAAAAAGAAACCATCTGAAAAAAATTCTGAATTCGCCACAGGATACATAAAATGATGAAATAATATGTATTTTTCTTTCCCAAGCGAGAATGGGTTAAAGATAAAAAAAAAGTTAGCTAAAATATGTTTGATATTGATATGTTCCCATTATTGAATCCATGCGTTATTTTTAAACTTTGATAATGTTATGCAAATAGGGATTATTTTAAAGTTTGTATGCAATGAAGCTTTTTCATAATATTCATATGTGTGGCTCTAAAACAGTGGACTGTGAAAGAAGAAAGGAAAGTGCATCTTGATAAATCCGGAAGGATGGAGATCGAAGATGAACATTGTGCACCTAACTGTAATTTTTTTAATGGCAAATTTGTTTTATTATTGTCGTATGTGGGACTTTAATTTAAGACCTCTCCATCCCAAACTCATGTGTTTATAGGTTTTGTATTTGTCAATTAATCACCACCCCATTGTCTCTCTCATTTCAGAAAGACCAATTTTCATGCATCGACGAATGGCAATGATCAAGGATGTTGGAGTGAATTGGCTTTACCATTGTGTAGAAACTACATATATAAAACTAGCATTATAGTAGGCATAACCACATGGAAGATCAACCTTCCTTAGTACTACTTTCACCTAAACACGCTTAAATGTGAAGTTTTTATGTACTCCATAGCCAACTAAGCTCAAAATGTGTTTGTAAGGGTCATAACACATTGTGTCTTTTTGTGACTTGTTGTGTTCCTTTTCTTCGGTATTTTGCTCGATATTATGTAATATTTTACGATACATTATGTCTATATACATTTCTTATTTTTAGAAGTCTTTATAGAATAACTTTATTTGTTATGTTATTTTCTTAAATTTAGAAAACCTTTAAATATACATATTTTAAATGACGCCTCAAAGTTAAGAATATAATTACCTTTAATTTGAATCTATAGCTTTTATAAAAAAAACTTAAAAAAAAAAGATATACATCGATGCATACGTGATTTAAATACATAAGTGTGCGATATGTAGATGTTGCTAGCTAGTTTACTCTACGGCAAGACCGGCCCAGAGGAAGAGCAAGGTGGGCGACCGCCCATGGCTCCCTCTCCCTAAGAGGCTGAAATTCTTTTAAAATTTTATATACTTTGAGATTTTTTCAAAAGAAAATATATATTTTGTGGGGTCTATTTTTTGTACTCTCCCTGACCCTCTTATTTTTGAGGATTCTCAGGGACAACCCTACTCTACCGGAGTCAAATGCAGAATCATGGCAGTAGCATTGTTATTGACGACACATTTCTCTATGTAGCTAGATCGGCTGAATCGGAGAAATATCCGATACACTTGAACTTAGGTGGAGCTTAATGGTTTTGTCTTTTCATTGTCTTGTTTGTTAGGGTGGTGTGATGATCACCACACATTGTATAAATTTTCCTTTCCTTTCTTTTTTTTTTTTGAACGACAACTTTCAATAAAAACGCCCCCTAACAAGCCGCTAGGAACGGGCCAAAACAACAATTACAAATCAAATAACATCCAACTTTTCCAATCAACATTACAATTTTCGATCGATTTTTAATCCATACATAGCTGATGGCCTTGATATCGCCTAGGATCTTCTCCGGCTTCACTTATTCATTTTCAAAAATCGCTTTATTCCTTGCTAACCAAATGCACCAAAGGGACGCCATCAAGACCATGTTTATCACTTTCCTTCTTTGCTCCGAACCATTAGCTTGATTATGGATATTCATATAATCCTGAATTGATGAAAATGAGATATGAGGGATGCAATGTGACATCCCACATCGGTTGTGAAGGGGATCAAAGGCTTCCTTATAAGGGGCTGGATACCTTCACCATCATGACGCGTTTTAAAACCGTGAGGGGTAGGCGTTGAGTGCGTGTTGGCTACCAAAGCGGACAATATCATGGTGCGGTTACGTTGGGCTACTACAGATGGTATAAGAGCCAAGTTCGGACTGGTGGTGCCAGGTCCGGCGAGGACGCTGGACCACTATGGGGGGTGGATTGTGACATCCCACATCAGTTGTGAAGGGGAACAAAGGCTTCCTTATAAGGGGCTAGATACCTTCACCATCATGACGCGTTTGAAAACCGTGAGGGGCAGGCGCTGAGTGCGTGTTGGCTACCAAAGCGGACAATATCATGGTGCGGTTACGCTGGGCTGTTACAGATACTGTAACATTCGTCGTAAAACAGGTTCCAAAACCCGCTCCGTTCAAAAATTCAGAAAATTTAATAAATGTTTCGTTATGCATTTATTTATTTTATAATTCGTATTAGATAATTTTTGTTGTTAATAAAAAATTATATAGTTAAGGTATTAACTAAATGAAAAGCAAAATAATTCTATTAAATAATAAGTGTGCGTTATTATTATATACATATATTGCTAACTAGTTTAGTCCGCGGGAGCCAAGTGCAGAATCATAGCACTAGCATTTTTATTGACGATGCATTTCTCTCTACATATAGATCAACCGAATCTGAGAAATATTCAATACTTTTGAACTCAGCTGGAGCTTAATAGTTTATTAGGCTACTCGGTGTGGGTGACGGGCCTCCCTGGAGGTCAACCTGCAACATCAGCATCCACGTCAGAGTCCTTGGAGGACGCCCCTCCAAAGATGGAACCAAGGAAATAGGTGACGACCCGACCCCACCTAGTTTTTTTATTAATATTATAGCCGTCCACCACACCACCACCATCAGCTCCACCTCCGGCCACCACTCTCACCATCCTCTTCATCTCCGGTAACCGTCATAATCACCAAACACCATCGTTGCCATAAACCCTAACGCCGGTGTCTCTATTGTGAACCACAACTACCTTCATCTCCGTTGCCGGAGACCCTAACGCCTTCATCTCCGTCTCCGTGCCGGAAACCCTAACGCCGGCGTCTCTATTGTGAACCACAACTACCTTCATCTCTGTTGCCAGAAACCCTAACGCCTCATCTCCGTCTCGATTCGTGCCGGAAACCCTAACGCCGGCGTCTCTATTGTGAACCGTTGGTGTGGTGGCTGTGGGGGTGATAACGAGTGGTGATGTTCACGGTGGAGGTGGGTGGTGATTCTGACGGTGGTGGTTGCAGGTGAAGGCCGCAGTGGAGATGGAGGTTAGCCCCGTCTTCAATGTCTCCTAGGGGGCTTCCGCGACAACGCCGGACCACCCGGGTGGTGTTGCGGGGCGTCATCGGGCCAGGCTGGGCCTGGACGACCCCCACACCGATTGGCCTTAGACATGTTGTTATGAATACAAGGTGTTATTATTATTTATTGCATTGTTTGTTAGGGTGGTGTCACCACACATTGTATAGATATTTTTTTTCCATTTCTAGCCTACATATATGGCTGGTTTTGAATCTTCCCCTACTGTACACATTTACATCATAGTTAATATCAGGGAGGGAGCCACTTTTGATTTTTGAAGCATAGGTGGAAAAAGCGTGGAACATATTTGGTCTTACAGATTGGTTGATTAACAACGGCGAGGGAAATATGTAATAAAAAAAATATCAACATCCATTGATGAAAATATTTAAAGGTAATATTTAATGCACAAGTTCATATGGGTCAGTCCATAACTCCATGTAATATTTATATACCATAAATTATAATAACTTTTGTACCTACAGGGTGTTGTATCATATATTTTGAGTGGTTTTAAAAAAATAGAAATTTTACTTTTAATTTAAATCTTTGAATTTCTTACAATTTTAACTTTATAAAATTGAATTTTTGTTACTTCAAAGTCAAAACTTTTCTTCTTTTACAATTTAAACTTAACTTTGGTCCCCTATACTTCTCATCTTTCACAGATTTGTTTTATGTTTCGTACTAATTTTTGCAAGTTATCACAGTAAAAGTGTGTGTGATTCAACGTTTTTACGCTTCGTTCATAATTTTGTAAGGTAATGCGGCGCAAAGTCCATGTGTAGTTCAAGATTTTACGTCTATTCTTTTTCATTTAATAGGTTCGTCACAACGTGTGAGTCATTGGTTGACTTTATTATTTTTTTGTAGTTCTATCTTTCGGTTTCTTACAATTTAACCACTAACACATTTTTATTTTCAACTTTGATCACCATATTTTTCAACTTTTGCAAATTTTTTGTGTTACGTTTCATTCTAATTTTGCGGGTGAACACGCCGTAACGTACGTGTGGGTTTCAACGTTTTTCGACATTTTTCCCGTTTGACAGGACCGTCACAAAGTGTCTATTTTTCTCTTTTTGACAAGTTCGTCGCAACGCAGATGGTCTTAGATCGACTTAGTTATTCTTTTCTATTTTTTACATTTCAGTCTAATTTCTTCGCATTAACATGCCGCAACGGGCATGCGTGGTTCAACGGTTTTACGTATGTTTTTGGTTTGGTGTTATTTTTTCCTTTTTATTTATTTTGTTTTTACGAGATTTTCCGGTGTTGTTGGTCGCTGATAGTTGTGTAGCACTAGTGCTACTTGGCACGGTCTATGGCCCCACGAGAGCCTTAATACTAGTTGATTTAAAATTAAAACACCATTTAATGTTACTATGCATATAATGGCGAATCCAGGGGTTTAGAAAAAATGGAAAATTTTAGGGTATACTTTGTACGATTTGAAAAAAAAAATAGTGAGAATTAACAAGAATATGGAAAAAGAAACCATCTGAAAAAAATTCTCAGGATACATAAAATGATGAAATAATATGTATTTTTCTTTCCCAAGCGAGAATGGGTTAAAGATAAAAAAAAGTTAGCTAAAATATGTTTGATATTGATATGTTCCCATTATTGAATCCATGCGTTATTTTTAAACTTTGATAATGTTATGCAAATAGGGATTATTTTAAAGTTTGTATGCAATGAAGCTTTTTCATAATATTCATATGTGTGGCTCTAAAACAGTGGACTGTGAAAGAAGAAAGGAAAGTGCATCTTGATAAATCCGGAAGGATGGAGATCGAAGATGAACATGGTGCACCGAAGTGTAATTTTTTTAATGGCAAATTTGTTTTATTATTGTCGTATGTGGGACTTTACTTCAAGACCTCTCTATCCCAAACTCATGTGTTTATAGGTTTTGTATTTGTCAATTAATCACCACCCCATTGTCTCTCTCATTTCAGAAAGACCAATTTTCATGCATCGACGAATGGCAATGATCAAGGATGTTGGAGTGAATTGGCTTTACCATTGTGTAGAAACTACATATATAAAACTAGCATTATAGGAGGCATAACCACATGGAAGATCAACCTTCCTTAGTACTACTTTCACCTAAACACGCTTAAATGTGAAGTTTTTATGTACTCCATAGCCAACTAAGCTCAAAATGTGTTTGTAAGGGTCATAACACATTGTGTCTTTTTGTGACTTGTTGTGTTCCTTTTCTTCGGTATTTTGCTCGATATTATGTAATATTTTACGATACATTATGTCTATATACATTTCTTATTTTTAGAAGTCTTTATAGAATAACTTTATTTGTTCTGTTATTTTCTTAAATTTAGGAAACCTTTAAATATACATATTTTAAATGACGCCTCAAAGTTAAGAATATAATTACCTTTAATTTGAGTCTATAGCTTTTATAAAAAAAACTTAAAAAAAAAAGATATACATCGATGCATACGTGATTTAAATACATAAGTGTGCGATATATAGATGTTGCTAGCTAGTTTACTCTACGGCAAGACCGGCCCAGAGGAAGAGCAAGGTGGGCGACCGCCCATGGCTCCCTCTCCCTAAGAGGCTGAAATTCTTTTAAAATTTTATATACTTTGAGATTTTTTCAAAAGAAAATATATATTTTGTGGGGTCTATTTTTTGTACTCTCCCTGACCCTCTGATTTTTTAGGATTCTCAGGGACAACCCTACTCTACCGGAGTCAAATGCAGAATCATGGCAGTAGCATTGTTATTGACGACACATTTCTCTATGTAGCTAGATCGGCTGAATCGGAGAAATATCCGACACACTTGAACTCAGGTGGAGCTTAATGGTTTTGTCTTTTCATTGTCTTGTTTGTTAGGGTGGTGTGATGATCACCACACATTGTATAGATTTTCCTTTCCTTTCTTTTTTTTTGAACGACAAGTTTCAATAAAAACGCCCCCTAACAAGCCGCTAGGAACGGGCCAAAACAACAATTACAAATCAAATAACATCCAACTTTTCCAATCAACATTAAAATTTTCGATCGATTTTTAATCCACACATAGCTGATGGCCTTGATATCGCCTAGGATCTTCTCCGGCTTCACTTATTCATTTTCAAAAATCGCTTTATTCCTTGCTAACCAAATGCACCAAAGGGACGCCATCAAGACCATGTTTATCACTTTCCTTCTTTGCTCCGAACCATTAGCTTGATTATGGATATTCATATAATCCTGAATTGATGAAAATGAGATATGAGGGATGCAATGTGACATCCCACATCGGTTGTGAAGGGGAACAAAGGCTTCCTTATAAGGGGCTGGATACCTTCACCATCATGACGCGTTTTAAAACCCTGAGGGATAGGCGTTGAGTGCGTGTTGTCACACCCCGACCCGCAGCGGAATAATAGTCGGGGCATAATTGGATTATCACCAAAGCTCATGATATTTACTAATATGTTTCATATTTATTTAAGTCAAAATTACATCCTCAATATTCCAAACATGTTCATACAAATACAAAGAAAAATAATCAACTAAACAATCCAAGCTCTAAACCAGTTTATTCTTCTAAGCCAATCCTATGTGTTTCTTGCTGCAGCTGGATCACCTGTATCATGTGTAAAAATATGGGTTTTGGGGTCAACATAAGTTGGCGAGTGAACCTTGTTAGATAAACATTTATTATTGATTTCTTGTTATCTTTATCATGGAAAAATTGTGCAATAGTCATATGTGAGCAAATGTAAATAATCATACAATAACAATAACAACCACAAACAATAACATACAATAACATATCAACTTGCATGAATATATAACATGAATGAAACTGTATATGTTGGCAACGTCACGTTCACGCTCATAATGTAATGGGGAACGGACGACCTATGATAAATGTCTGTGCGATCATGGCTCAATCAAACGGAGCCGATCGTATGTTGGCAACGCCTGGTTCACGCTCATAATGTAATGGGGAACAGCTCAACGCTCATAATGTAATGGGGAGCGGCGGCCTATGATAATGTATGTACTGAAAATGATAATTTAATCTAAACAATAACCACACAAACAGTTGATACATGTTGAATACACATTTGTTCATGGATATGATGTATGCACAATGATTTAAATATAATAAATGGTAAGACACATGATACACCCAAAAAACGTGATTAAAACGGGGAATTTGTAGAGATTCACTCACATTGGGTGCGTTCGGTTGAAGATGATGAAATGCGCACGAGTTTGGAGGATTGATCGACGAGACTTAACTAACCTAAATAATAACGGGAAGTATGGTAAATGAATGGATTTTATTAATAATTTTAATAAGATTTTTATATATATTTTTGTGAGTTTAAGGCTATTTTCTATCTTTAAAAACATTATTTTTAAGTATTTTTAATTGATTTTTAAATTAAATAAATAAATAAAAATATAAAAAAATGTTGACTTTTGCGTTGACCATTGACCGTTGACCGGGACTGTTGACCGTTTGACCGGTTTGCTAAAGTGTAAGTGTGCGCCGGGTAAGGCTCGAACCCGAGACCTCCCGTACGCGTGCACGCAGCTCTACCAACTGAGCTACGTGTCTAACCCGAAATAATTCTGTTTTTAATTATATTTATATACTATTTTAGTTTATTCAAAATTCTTTTATTTTCAAAAAGGGTTTTAATCATCGAACCGGAGTGTGCAACAGGTCTCGAACCCGGGACCTGTGGGTTAGTGTTACACACAGTCCACCGCTGGACTGTGTGTCTAACCTGGTTAATATACCGATTTTTATTATACTTAACAACTTCAGTGAGTTAATCCGGTTCAGTTAGAAAAAGAAAACATCTTTATTTCAGAGCATACGTTTGTGTCAAGGATCGAACTCGTGGCGTGTGATATATGTGCGCACACAGTCCACCGCTGGACTGTGTGTCTAACCCGAGATAATATCCAATTTATATTAAACTTATAAACAAACTAACTTCATCTTCTTCGTTACAATATCACAGACTACGATTTCTCTACTGTTTCTTGTTTAATTCGATTGACAAACATTCAAATGACTAAAATGAAATGGCAGAGAAGATTTTGGAAGTAAACATACCGGAGAAACGATCTTTCTCAGAATTCCGGCGAAGTCGTCGGCTCTGTTTTTATGGATTTTGTCTGAGCGGACAAATTAACAATTTTGATTAGCTAGATGTGGAATTGAAGTACTGAACAAGAGTTATCTGAATGTTTAAAGGTTTATACCGTTTCACAGTGAGTTCTAGCAATTCTCAGAGATTTTTCGGCGAATGATGATTATTCGATATCGTCGCCTGGAACTGATTCTGATTGAAGGGTTTGAGTTAGCAAAAGCTTAACAACTGATAGACGATGAAAGAATTTAGAAACTTACCGATTTGATGGAAGACACGGTTTTCCGGCGAAAGTCCGGCGAGTTCAAAAAGCAATTCCGACGATCAGAAACTAGAGTAAACGTGAGAATAGAAGTTCTGGGAATGTAATTGAGTCGCGAGTTGAAGCTTTTGTTGAAGTAAATCCAGAAATGAATGTTTTCGGTTATAAAAACCGAACATCACTTGAATTCAAGTCCATTCAAGACTGAATTGATTAAAAATGTCGGTGTATTGGTTATTGTCAGAAAACCGCGATCACTCAAACGTTTTGGATGTTTGGAAACCGGTTACGGTTTCAGATGGCGTAACCAGGTTGATTGAAGTTATGATTTAATTGATTCCTAGAACTAACAGAAAACATCAAGTGGCGGAGTGGTTATAAGTGTGCGTGTTAAGTCTTTAGACTCACCCGGCTGACCCGGGTTCGAATCCCGGCAGCCGGTTTTCTTTTTTATTTATTTCCTTTTCACTTTTTATTAATTATAGTTTTTAAATTCTAATTTGTTAATTAATTATGCATCATTTAAAATTAAAATAAACATAAATACGCAACGAAAAATTTATAACTTGATATTCGATTACAAACGAAGCGGGTTTGGAAAACCCGTTTTTGACAAATGTTACACGTGTTGGCTACCAAAGCGGACAATATCATGGTGCGGTTACGTTGGGCTATTACAGATGGTATAAGAGCCAAGTTCGGACTGGTGGTGCCAGGTCCGGCGAGGACGCTGGACCCCTATGGGGGTGGATTGTGACATCCCACATCGGTTGTGAAGGGGAACAAAGGCTTCCTTATAAGGGGCTAGATACATTCATCATCATGACGCGTTTGAAAACCGTGAGGGGCAGGCGCTGAGTGCGTGTTGGCTACCAAAGCGGACAATATCATGGTGCGGTTACGCTGGGCTGTTACAGATACTATAACATTCGTCGTAAAACAGGTTCCAAAACCCGCTCCGTTCAAAAATTCAGAAAATCTAATAAATGTTTCGTTATGCATTTATTTATTTTATAATTCGTATTAGATAATTTTGTGGTTAATAAACAAATTATATAGTTAAGGTATTAACTAAATGAAAAGCAAAATAATTCTATTAAATAATAAGTTAAAAAAATAATAAAATAAGAAAAAGGGCAGCCGGGTTTCCAAACCGGGTCCCCAACAAATTCACACACACAAAACACCACTGAACCACACCCACCACTTGTTTCTAAAACCGAAACAATTAACTTTTATAATCAACCAAAAGTCAACCTGCGAATTTAAAGTTTCAAACCTGTAATCCAATTCAATCAAGCTTAATTAACGATGTCGGTTGTGAAATCACGCATAATCAATCTTGTACGTCAGTTTCAATTCAGAAATTTAAAAGCAATTAGTCTTCTAACGGTTCGAAATCAATGTTGTTTTGAAAACTGATTTAATGATTGAATCAAAACTTAAATGAATGATTGACTATAAATATTAAATCATTTCACCACATACAACTCGCTCCTACAAATTCATAAACACGCAAACACATTGCACACTCTCTGTTCAAGATCTTTGTCGCCGGAATTTTCAGTCATCCGCCGGAATTTTATCGGAAAAGTTAAGGCAGCATGTGTCTTTATAATCTGTAACACCCTGTAAAATCGTGTCCAATAGTATAGTGACACGTGTTGTATTTTAAATATAGTCTATTAAAGACCAATAAGGACTAAAGGCGTACTAAGCCTCTGAGTGACGGTCCGATGTCCACATGCATAAATAACAGCCTCTGAGTGATTGATATGTCAACATGCTTAAATCATTAGCCTCTGAGTGACTGATATGTCAACATGCTTGAAATTTGGCCTCTGAGTGACTGATATGAGAACTTTTCAAGGATAGCCACTCCTTTAACTACCTTGATCCGTAAGAATGTTAAGTATAATTGGGTCCAAAACAACAAGAATCTTTTGAGGTTCTTAAACACAAGTTGAGCAATGCTCATGTTATCCCTACCACAGGGTGTTGAAGACTTTGTAGTCTATTGTGATGCATCGCACACTGGCATGGGCTGTGTGCTATGCAAAAAGGCAAAGTGATTGCCTATGAATCACGACAGTTAAAGGTGCACGAAAGAAATTACACCACCCATGATTTGGAATTGGGTGCCGTTGTTATTGCACTAAAACTGTAGAGACATTACTTGTATGGCATAAAGTGTATTATATACGCTGACCATAAAAGTCTCCAGCATCTGTTCAATAAGAAAGAATTGAACATGCGACAACGCCAATGGATGGAAATGCTTAACAATTATGACTGCGATATTCGCTACCATCCAGGCAAGGCAAATGTAGTTGCTGATGCCTTAAGTCGTAAGGAACGGATTAAGCCTATAAGGATTAACGCCAAGAGCATTGAGCTCAGAAATAGCTTAAATGAGAAGCTATTAGATGTGCAAAAGCAAGCCCTATTAGAGGCTAATATTCCTAATGAGGGATTAGGCGGAACTGTGGATCAGTTAGCGCCTGGAAAGGATGGAATCCTTAGATTCAATGGATGAATCTGGGTTCCAATCCTTGGGGGACTTAGAGATCTAATCCTCCAAGAAGTGGATAGTTCGAGATACTCAGTTCACCCAGGAGGTGACAAGATGTATAAAGATCTAAAGAAGAATTATTGGTGGATGGGTTTGAAGAAATCCATAGCCATTTATGTAGCTAAGTGTCTGACGTGTTCGCAAGTTAAGGCCGAACATCAGAAGCCGTCAAGACTTCTACAGCAAGTGGAAATTCCCACGGGGAAATGGGAAATGGTAACTATGGACTTGATTACCAAGTTACCTAAGACCAAAAGTGGAAATGACACTATTTGGGTCATAGTGGATAGGCTGACCAAGTCAGCACATTTCTTGTCGATTAAAGAGACTTATAATTATGACAAATTGGCTAAGTTGTATGTGGACAAGATTGTGTCCCTACACGGTGTGCCGGTATCTATTGTATTTGATAGAGATACTAGATACACATCTCACTTTTGGAAAAGTTTCCAATAATCATTAGGCACAAGATTAAATTTTAGTACGGCTTACCATCTGCAGACTGATGGTCAAAGTGAGCGTACTATCCAGACACTGGAAGACATGCTCAGGGTATGTGTGATTGATTTAGGTGGAAGTTAGGATGACCACTTACCCCTAATAGAATTCTCCTACAATAACAGCTATCATACTAACATCAAGGCTGCTCCTTTTGAGGCCTTATATGGGAGAAAGTGTTGAACGCCCGTGTGTTGGGCAGAAGTTGGGGAAGCCCAACTATCAAGACCAGAGATTGTCCTGGAGACCACGGAAAAGATAGTGCAAATCCGTGATCGTCTTAAAGCTGCCAGGGATAGGCAGAAGAGCTATGCTGATAAGAAGCGCAAACCTCTTAAGTTCCAAGTAGGGGACAAAGTCATGTTAAAAGTATCACCCTGGAAAAGTGTGATGCATTCTGGAAGGAGGGGCAAGTTGAGCGCAAGATATATTGGACCATTCGAGATAGTCGAATGTGTTGGCACTATAACTTATAAGCTCAGATTGCCAGATGAGCTAAGTGGAATCCATGATGTATTCCACATATCTAATTAAGAAATGTCTAGCCGATGAATCGCTAGCAATGTCGCACAAAGATGTGCAGATAGATGAAAACCTGAGGTTTGTTGAGAAACCGATTTCGATATCGACAAGTTAAGAAGCTCCGAAGGAAAATGATACCTATAGTAAAGGTTAAGTGGGACGCTTTTAGAAGTCCCGAGTATAGATGGGAGGTTGAGTCCACTATGCAACAAAAGTACCCCCATCGTTTTGAATAAAACCTCGAGGTCGAGATTTCTTTTAAGGGGGTGAGGATGTAACACCCTGTAAAATCGTGTCCAATAGCGTAGTGGCACGTGTTGTATTTTAAATATAGTCTATTAAAGACCAATAAGGACTAAAGGCTGCTAGCTAGCCATTGGTCATTTTCTTTTTTCTTTTTGTTTACTTTAGCTTTTAACATTCAACTTTTAGTTTTTACAAAAAGAAAAAAGAAAATGACCAATGGCTAGCTGTCATGCAGCAGGTAGATATAAATATAAGCACGTAAAAAATGATTGTACACATTTAAAAAAATTGAAGGGTCGTAAATACAAATACTAAAAGTTGAAAGCTAAAAGCTAAAATAAAAGGAAAGTAAAAAAAGTGACAAATAACAAGCTGCCATGCAGCAGTCGCAGCCTGCCACTGTTCATCTGTCTTATAGAACTGAGCCTCTGAGTGACGGTCCGATGTTAACATGCATAAATAACAGCCTCTGAGTGACTAATATGTCAACATGCTTAAATCATTAGTCTCTGAGTGACTGATAAGTCAACATGCTTGAGATTTGGCCTTTGAGTGACTGATATGTCAACATGCCCAGCCTCTGAGTGACATCGGAGTCAACATGCTTATAATAAGCCTCTAAGTCATTCTTTACAAAGTCCTAACTCTCATACGTACCATTTGTTAGACGAGAGGGTTCAATTTTGTAAATATGTGAAAGTTGGATACTGGAGGGATTAAAAGTGTCAACCTGTTAATTCTTACCTCTGAGTGACCTTTTAACGAACCGAAAGCTCGACAATGTCCGGGCATAATCCCGGGTATGCCAAGTATTGGCTACGGAGGGCTAAAAGTGCCAAAAGGTGTTTAAAAAGGTTTTTAGAAGCTTTATAAAGTTAAGGGGTTAAAAGTGTCAAAACATGAAACTGGCCATATGGCGGTCGTGGGCCGCGAGAGATTTGGCCTGGGCCTCTCGCGGGGCACGAGAGAGGCTCTGTTGCAGAAAGTTGTCTTGGCCTCCAAACAAAGCTCCAAAAACCATTAAATCGAAACTATGGACTTGTGATAAACTATGCCACGTTTTGGGACACTTGTAAGCTTCCTCTTACACCCCTAAACACCTGGCTTCACCTCCTTTGAGTTCTCCAACTATAAATAGGTGATCAAGTTCACCATTTGAACTTGCACCTTTCTAAATCAAAACTCTTCTCCCTCCTCTGGAAGTTCCTAGCTAAAAGGAGCATCCATTATAGTTCTTTTGTACACTAGGAATCACTGGTAAGTGTTCCTTCATTGTGCATTTTCGTTTATAGGCTTTTATAGCCAAAAGTCAAGCGTTTTACGGCAAACGCTTTAATTTTCGGTTAAGACCATTATGGTCCAGCCATTGTTCGAAATGAACATGTCTAAGTGATCGTAATAACGTAGGTGTTAGTCCATATAAAGGGCACCTCCTGAAAATCACGTTTGCTAGACCAATTGCCTGGTCAAAGTTATAAACATAAAAAGTCAAACATGCCATTTTTCGGAAAAATCATAAATTGATCCTATATATGTTATGAAACCTGTTTTGACACATAAACAAGTTGGCAATAATTATTAGAACATGTAAGAACATGTTCGGCTCGTCAATTTCAGTTCTAGGGTCGGTTCGCAACCGAAAGTCGGGAAGTTTGACTTCTGCCTTGACTTTCAATTCTGACCCGATTTAGATTAGTTACCTACTGATCTAAAGTTGCATTATGATCGTAATATAATGTAGCATAACCCTCTGAGGTTATATTACATGATCATAATTAGAATCCAAGTTTATGCGCAAGTTCCATAATTATACTATCTTTGACCAAAATGCCCTTTTTACATAAAACAAGGTTTTAAATGGTAATGAACTTGAAAATGAGTTTTCCAACTGATGTAATATTATAACTAGGATTATTTGGGATGTTAAACCAAGTTATAAACTGAGTTTTCAAACAGGTCCTTAAACTATGTCGATAAATGACGATTTTAGCCCTTGTGGCTTATAAAATGGTTTTAGTCAAATATTTTCAAGGTAAACCATTTACCTACTGATATTTTATATTAAATAACATATTTAAAACATTTTAATCTGACCTTAACATCAGTTTTCGTAAACATCGCATAAAGACGTGATTTTACGACATAAGCACCGTTTCGGCGCATAGTATGGTTTTAAACCATATTAATTTGCCAAGACTTGATACCATTTTAAAATTTATTTTAAACATATTTACAGTAGGTACATGTTATAAACTCAGAATCCCAAATAATTTATAAACTATATGTAAAATGACCAAAATGCCCCTTCAGTGCATATTTTGGTCCTAAAAGATAAAATACACATATGAATAATATCCTATTGATATTGTATCATAAATAAATTATATTTCCAGAATACTCATGATTATAAACTTAAAATATGTTCAAGTTCCTTTTATACGATATATAATTACCGGAATGCCCTTATGAGGCATAGTTTCGTTTTAAAACCATAACGGGCATACAAGTTGATATCCTACTGATATCTTAACTTATTTAAAATATAATGGCATATAGAACTTGTCCATGACTTATCCGGTTACTCGATATCGCTAATATGCGCACGCTTAAGTATATGTAACTATTTTACGAAAATTAACCGAAACGGGTTTAACCTTGTCATTTAAGTTTCAAAATCCAGAATGTTTATAGTTTACCCATATTATGCAAGTAAAAGTACTTGTTGGGTTTAAACTACATTCTATCCAATCATCGTTTAGTCAAGCGTTATACGTTTTGATCATGTACACTACTCGGTCTAAGTCTATGACTTAAAACAAGACCGTTAGTATTAATTGGTTAGCTTATGCCATAATCCAGACTAGAGCCTTGCCGGTAAATGCTATCTTCAGTTGGTACTTTTGTATATGGCTGAGTTATTAAATTTTAAAAGACGACTAGTTCAGGTAAATACTCTCGACTTATTTTCCCTATACGGGCTTGGGATACGGTAAACTATTACCGCATGGTCAGAAATGGGATCAATCGAATGCCGGATTGTGGCTAGTAAATCCGCATATTTTGTTTTAATCAGTTTTGAATGATAACTTAAACATCGGGGGTTAAATTACCATGTCCTGGATATCCTCGGCTCATTAGATTAGCTAATGGCCACGACCTTAGCGCGGGGTGTAGGCATACACCTGACAGACGCTTAAATGCAAATTACCCAAGACGTTGGGGATAACTCCTTTGTGAGTTCTAAGTGGTGTGTATTTAATCATGTCTCGGTCTCTGTCCTGGGCCCTGTATGTATGGACAAACATGTGAATCTGTTAACAAGGTTACAAAGTAACTTTCCCAAGTTATAAAAGATTTTGTGCCTTGTGCACTTAAAATCATTTTAAAATGTTTTCAAAATGAGTCAGTTTGGTGTATTTACCAGCGAAAGCTGACGTATCGTCCAAAGACTAAACTGCATGTACAATACGAAATAGGCCGAAGTTGCTCGGTAGTGAATATGAGGATCTTGCAAATCCTTATATCTGCACTCAAAGTCTTTTTTATATTCTTTCATTGTACATTTTATGATTCGCCCGTGGATCTTCTATTACGAGCCTGTATATTGTTTTATTTCGAACATTTAGTTTGTAATAGTAATTTTACTCCAAGACTTCCTTGTGCCGTGTTTAATTGACTATGATGTTATTAACTGACGTCATGATACTCCCCACCGGGCCCACCGGTGTATGGATTTGGGTTGGAAATCCGGGGTGTGACATAATCCTTTTGAATCTTCATTTCAAAACCTTTTAATTATCTGTGCAGAACTTAAAACAAGTGTTTTCAATTAAACACAATCGGGTTCTTTGGTTTTATTCATGAAGAAGATGTAGTTTTGTTAAAATATAAATATATTCGAAACGGGTTTTTAATCGGGTTAGACACACAGTCCAGTGGTGGACTGTGTGCGATATTAACATATACGTCCCAGGTTCGAGTCTCAGATATGGTCCGACTTTACTTAATTAAACCCAACCTTTTTACTTATGTAAAACATGAATTAGTAAGAGTATAATTTAATATAATTCAATGTTATAACAGGTTAGACACACAGTCCAACTGGTTGGGCTGTGAGCACGCGAACAGTGAGACTCGAGTTCAATCCGGCTCACTGACACTGGTTCAACCATTTACAAAACCTTTTTAATATAAGCAAAATATAATTGAACCTAATTAGTATATATATAATTAAAATCCAGATTATTTCTGGGTTAGACACGTAGCTCAGTTGGTAGAGCTGCGTGCACGTATACGGGAGGTCACGAGTTCGAACCTCACACGCTGCCAATAGTTTACAAGGTCAAACCGGTCAACCCATGAAAAAGGGTATTTTTTATATTCAAATTCTTTATTATTTTCATTAAAAATTAATTAAAATACTTAAAATAAGGTTTTTAAAGTTTAAAATAGCATTAATACCACAAAAATAATCTAAAAGTCTAATAAAAAGCGCTAATTAAAAATATTAATTCCAAATAAAAAAATTTTATTTATCGATTTATTACGTTATTATTCAGGTTAGTTTCTTTCGTGGTTAAATCCTAAATCGTGCGCTATCGCTATCAGTTCCAAAAAACGCACCCACTGTGAGTGAATCCTTACAAATTCCCCTTTTTTATTCATGTTTTGGGGTGTATCATGCGTGTTTACATATTTCGTTTATTCAAACACTTGTGCTATTACCATTATATGAACTAACGTGTTATGTAATGTTATTTGTTGTATTGTGTGGTTACATTTTTCTCATTTGCGTGCAATCATTCACATTAGGCCCATCAGTTCCTCGTGGGATACGAGTTGAGCATCGCCTGCCTCATTAGATCGGCTCCGTTTGATTGAGCCTTGATCTCACAGTTCATCATTGGTCATGCTTGTGTGTGCATTGCAAGATGCTTATGTGGTTTGTGGTTAGATTTACGTATGCGTATGCTCATAATTGGTTATTGCCCATTTTTATTAAAATAAACAACATAATTATTTATTTCAAATGATCAAATAAGATTCACTCGCCAACTTTTGTTGACCCAAAAACTCTATTTTTCACATGATACAGGTGAATAGGTTGAAGCAAGGAACACATAGGAATTTGCTTTAGAAGAAAAATAAAGAGTTCATGAATGTTTAGAACATGTTGAGCTTGTATGTTTGTTGTAATTTTTCCTTTAAATTGAAAATAATAAATATGAAACTTTATTAGTAAATAGCATGAGCTTTGATGAAAACCCAATCATGCCCCGACTACCATTTCCGCTGCGGGTCAGGGTGTGACATGCAACACCACACTCTGAGCCTTTCCAAACTAAACAAGTAGTGTAACAAAAAGAAAACAAATGAGTTGTCGTTCCCGTTGTTCCGCCACACAACTTGCAATCGACTAACTATTGCGTTATACCCCTATCAAACAGGTTGTTAGCCGTGGGTAGTCTGTCCCCAAGGAGTATCCAAACAAAAATATTAACTTTGCTTGGAGCCCAATTATTCCACACATGACCTCTGCTTGAATTGTTAAAATCTTCCATCATCTTTCTTAATCTCCAGAATAGAGAATTTAGCCTCCCACTCAACATTCCAGCTCCCGTCATCCTCACTCCACCAAATTGATAATTGTTAATCAGCCTCATCAAGTTTGCCAACTCAGCTTGCGGTTTCCCTGACTCGATACTCGACTTCCACTTCCAGCTGAACCCATATTCCTGGCCCAAACGACGACACCTATAAGCAATTATACATCCTTTTTCCTTCTTGAGAGTATATAGATCTGGAAAGGCAAGCCTTAAGGGCTCATTTAAAAGCCACAGATCTATCTAAAATCTCACTTTTTCGCCGTTTCCCACTTTTGCTTTGATAGATTTTCTCAACTCTGTATTAAAAGTTACTGTATAATTTTCCAGCTTTGCTATAACTCCCCAAGATCCTGAAATTTTATTGTTGTATGGAATCGCGGGCCACGTTCTCAGGGTTGTGTGTATGGCATCGATGAACCTATTTCCTGGCGTGAGCTGGTTGGTGCCACGTGTATGCCCCACGGGTTGTTAATCACCAATCTATACGCCATAAACGTGATCCACACTGTTTTCACCTATTCTTCAAAAATCATAAGTGGGTCCCTCCCGGAGCACTAACATTAACTATTAAAACTTGTATGGTGTAAATGTGCATAGAAATTTCTATATTGGGTATGATACAAAACCAGCCATATATGTAGGCTAGAAAGAAAAGGATAAAAAGGATGGAGGGTTGGGTCTTTGTCCGCCAAAGTTCTCCAATATTGCTATATTAATGAAGTGGTGGTTGAAATATAAAGTGAAAGACAAAGATTTATGGCGAAGGTTCATCGTCGAGCAAATGAGAGATAACCTTTATATGCAGAGACCTTGTGCCAGAACTTAGATATCTCCTGATATAGCCTGGTCCAGTGTTTTTTCATTTGGAGGGGTATGGTCCCAAAAACCCCGCGCTTACGCAAGATACCATACCCTCATAATGATAACAGGTCACTTGAATAACCTTGCGCGCTACGCGCAACGATATGTCAACCTTGAAGGCAGCAGGTTGCTTAACAGACCTTGCGCAACGGCAAGTTAAGCCTGAAAGCGCAGGTCCCAGACCCTGGCTAATTAAACAAGCTTCTAGATGCGAATTACTAAAACCTTGCACCGATTCCCCAACCCTTTTGGGAGTTGCACAAGGCCAAGACTAAGATTAGAGCAACTCATACTTAGTCTTGAAAATAAAAGAACTTGATCCCTACAAAATCACGCTGGCCAAAAAGCATTGATAAGGCCACGCGGTAAAGAGAAGCGCAAAGAGGCATTGATCAAGTACAAAAGTCAAAGGCAAAGCTTGTGACCCAATAACCGCTCGCATGCCAAACCACGTTACATGATGAGCAGTCGTGCAGAGGACAAAAAGAACGCAAGGACGTACACGTTGCACCAACAGCTCACGCCAGCAACTGTCACACATTCTTGGGACCATACCCCTCCAAGTCCCGAGTCCAGTGGTGCTCCTATGCGCAGCTTAGCAAGTAGGTGGAGTGTTGGACTATAAGAACTCATGTACACGCGCTTATTTCAACGGCTACAAATCAATAAGGTATGTGCGAGGAAAGGATTAAAGAAAACCCTTGGGTGGGGAAACCTTTTTTCAGGATAAGATCTTTGAAATTTGAATTTTCTCACGCTGATAGGTTTATAGGCGTGTTGTTGAGAAAAAGGTGGGGCGGAAGCGATCTCTGATGGCTGTAGCAGGTTGTCAACAGTACAGCTGCCTTTTCATTAATAAATTGCAGAGAAAGTACCAGCCACGCGCGCGTGGTACCTGTCAGCTTCCCACTTTCCCTCCATGCATCATCTGTGGATTCGCTACCGGGTCTGCGAGGTCGTCACGCTTCCTCATCGCATTAAATGCGATGGGTATAAATAGGTGATCCGCCTAGGTTAAAATTCACTCAACTCTTCATCTCTTCTTGTTCTTCCTCTCTAATCCTTTTGTGATCTCTATTTCTTCCAGCCACTAAAATGTCGACCAGAGAACAACCTGAGAGTACCGCTGTTGTGGAAACTTCCAGTTCCTTGGCTACATTAAAATGGTTCAAGAGTAGTTTTCAATGACTCGTCACCGGCTTTCAGTTCCCTGAGGAATGGGGTGCCCGATACCCTTCCGAATGGGACACCGCCGCAGACGCCCCTGCCGGTTTCATCACCCTTTTCTTTGATGTCTTTGCCGACGACAAAGTTTTTCTTGGACATTTTGGACCACTACCGCTTCCATATCTCCCAGCTGAACCCGATGGGGATGGTCCGGATCAAGCACTTTGAGTTCTTTTGTCGCTCTATGGGCATTCACCCGACCGTCAACCGGTTTCTACTCCTTCCAACACCGAATACAAGCGAAGAAGCTCCTACATACTCCTCCCAAGTCATATCATGATTGGAAGCAGAAGTTTTCTTCATCAAGGCTGGTGTCATTCCTCAACAGATGGAGACGATGTCGATACCGGACCAAGAGTCCTGGTATCAAGATATGAAGGAGATTCAGGCGGTTCAGTTGCCAGAGAGGGCGTTGGTCAGACCGCATGAAAAACGATGCCGGCATGAGCTTGTTGTGGAAGTCAGACGCCGTGAAAAACCAGTGTACATGGAGAGGATAAGAGTAAGTTTCATTATTTCGTTATTTCTCCTTGTGCGTTGTGACTAAACCATGCGCGTTCTTGCAGGGGTTCGCTGTATATAGCGGCTTTTCAAAGGGAGAGTGGGTGGATGCAGAACATTCCGCTCAATCCAGAGGAGCCAACATGGCATTTCCAGATTCTTGGGAACTTCAATTTGTCTCAAAGTGCGAATTTAGCAGTCCATGCGCCTGGAAGTGGTAAGCACTTATTATTTGTTACTTGCATCCTTTCAGATTACTTAGTATGTTATGCCATAATGCAGGTGCACTGAAGAATTCGGGTGTTGGCCCGAATTCGAAAAAGAAGAGGCGCGCGGGGCCTATTGCTGTGACCAGCAAGAAGCCAGCGCAACCCAGGTAGACCCACCTAAAGGTACGTGCTCTACGCCTGATACTTGGAATGACTATGTGGTGGTCTTTGATTCCATGGAGGGTCTTGCGCCTGTAGGTTTGAAAAAACCCAAGCCTGAGCCTCAAGATGTGGCGGAGATTCCGGCTGCGAATTCGGATGATCGATAGATGTGGAGTCGATCCCGGAATCGCTCAAGAGGAAGACGGAGAAAAGGGCCCTTCCCAAGGGCGATACAGCTGTGCAACCTCTGAAGAAGGTTGCGCGGAGGAAAATTATTGGCAAGCGTGGGAATCTTGACGTGCTTGCAGCCAAGTTTTCTCCAGGTAAAACTTTATCTTTTGCTTAATTTTCTATTCAACCTGTTTGATCGTTTTGGCGCCTTCATTATGAAGGGAGAGATGAGACATCATCTATTGCTCTGTCTGCTCCGGCCGTGCCTGTCGAGACTTCTATGCCAACACCCATTTATGAGGCTGCACAAGCGCCCAGTGTTATAGGCGGTGAGTCGAGTGCCGGAGTAGCCAGGCAAGTGTGAATGTGGAGGCCGTTGTGCGCGAAGAGGAGGTTGTGGTTGAAGAGGGTGGCATGGATGAAGAGGGTAGAAAAGAGGTTGTTGAGGATGCACCTCAGGGGACTCAGTCACGGAGCAAGTACCCGGGGGTGATGCCGAGGGATTTGGGGAGCGCCCTTCTGATGAAGGGTCCCCAATTTATCCAGACGAAACCCCAGGTGACTACTACAACTGGTCTTATTCGGAAAGCCGAGCTACTGAGATCCACACCCCTGTCTGGAAGTTGAGGCGGGGTGAGAAGTTTAGTCATTGGCAAGTTTGCCGGGAATGGTTCAAGGGTGCCTTCCCCCCAGCAGAAGTGAGGGTGCACGGGGAGAAAAGTTACGAACAAACATACCACGCGTACCTATAGTTAGCCGCCAGCTCCGCCTCCAATACTTACAAGATTATCAGGGAATGGCATAGCATGCACCGGGACCAAGAAAAATTTGAGTCTGTGAAGCGGGAGATGATCCTTGAACGGGCCCAAACGGCCGTGCAAAAACAAGAGCTAGAGGCTGAGAGAGCCAAGTTTGCTGATGCTCAGAGGACCGAGGAGTGGTCAGTGTTGGGGTGGAGGAAGAAGGTCGAGGAGCGCCACCGCCACACTTGTTGAGGAGCACAAGCTGTGGAAGGAGGCTTGTGAAAGGGACAACAATGAAAAAATATCATTGAGGAATGAGATGGTGGGCCTTCGCGCTGAGGTTGAGCGCCTTAAGAAAGAGAAGGAAGAGGATGCGGTTGCCGCCGAAGAAGCGAGGTCTTATCGGGAATGCAACGAGCAAAAAGAGGTAGAAACTTCTGCCCTTCTTATTTTACGGGATAAGGAGATTGCCAGACTAACATCATTATTGCATAACCAGGCGGAGGCTAGGGCAGCTCTGGAAATTGCGAAGAAGGATCTCAAGCTGCCATGGTTGAAAAGGCAGAACTACATCGTAGGCATTGGAGGATCGAGAAAAGTTGCGCCTCTCTGAGGTGAATGTAACGCCTCGCTTTTTCATACTTTCCTTAATTAGAAAGTGTAATCGTAATTCTATTTATGGAAATTTGTATTTGTATCGTATTCGTATTTCTTTTCCAATTTGTACGAGACTTTGATCGTAATGAAGGTTCATACTTGATATATACTTGTCTTACATGTATTCAATCGTTAAATACATGCAAACCAATACTTGTTATACATGCAGTTATTCATTCATACATTCTCGTTGCCTAAAACATACTTACAAAAACGTTATATACTTAAAAACATACAAAAATATCAAGTTTTAGCATGAAATAAGGGAAAACCAAAGTAGAGGGGCATAATCCGTAGATGTTGGTTTCTTGCCCATTGATTGGTCCATCTTGTGTTTGTTGCATTAAATGCACCCAACTAACAACCCCCTAACTCCATCTATAAATACCCACCTCCTCCCACTCTCATTTCACACCTCAAACACTTTTCTCCTCTCTCTAAGACCCTAAAGCTCTCTCTACTAAAGGTTCAAGGCTTTCAAAAGATAACTTGGTGTTCCTCCAAGCCCTTCGTGAAGTAACAAGTGAAAGCTTGCAAAACCATGAGTACACTTGACCCATTTTCCTTTTTACACAATTTGGGTTGTAACATGTTAACGTACAAAAACACATAACTACACACACTACATGCTTTATACACTCAATCCTTCATACATGCTTATTATTATGCTTAGGTTCATGCTAAACTCATACATGCTTCTTGTCATTAACTTAGCTAGCCCTGACTTAACATTATATGCGCTATAGGAGTATCACACTGCCCGTCGGGGTATTGTTAAGTCTTTAAGCTGGTTCATTCTTTATTCATACTTTAGTCTCGTTACTTCGTGTGACGAGGGACACATTCATTCTTGTGGACACTTGGGTTTGACAATTAGTATTGCATGCTAGCTTACCTTGTATACAATTGCCATGTGGATTTGAGTAAACTCTTTTATACTTATGCTATGTACTTAAACTTGTTACTCGCCAATACTTTTTGTATTGAACTATATTTTTAACATGTTGCAGGTTAAAGATGTTGAATATGACGAATCTAGTAGGGACGACATAGAAACACACCTAGAATGTTAGGCTTTTTATGTTGTAATTTGTTGAAATTGTTGTATTTGAATTATGTTGTACTTGATTTATGAAATGAAATGAGTTTTGAATTTAATATTGTCACAAATAGTGTTATGATGTCCCGAGCAATCTATTTTCGTCTCACTCCGATGTTCCGCCATGGTTGGGGTGTGACAATGAAGGTGAGCGCGGTTGAGAAACGTGCCGAAACTGCTAAGCAAAAACTAGAAGACTCTGAGGCAGACCACGCCACTATGGAGAGTTTGATTGAGCCTTTGACGAACAACATGCTTGGATGCAGCAACACGGAGTCATGAATGTAAGTACATTGTTATTATTTTAATTACCAGTTTATCTTGATTCTCATTTTACTTTCCCTGTGCTGTGCAGAGTGCCAATTCAATACTTAACATGGTGGAGTTGGTCAGTGTTGTGGCCAAGCTGATGGTCATAGCGCGCCATGATGGATATGCGCAGGGCTATGTAGAGTGCGCTCACCACGTAACTCCTGCTTTGGATGTTAGTTGGGATACCAGCCGCACCGCTACCCATGGGGGTCAATACGAATGCTGCCTTTTCCAAGGTGAAGCAAGAGTATGACCGTCTGCAGCTGCCAGTTATGGATCTGTAAGTGAAGCGCTCCAGCATGACGACTTTGTTGACCGTTTGAAGGATGTTTTCATGATGCGGATGAAATTGAGGAGTCAGAAGGATAGGATGGGAGTGCCTTCCGCGTATGATGTTTAGGATGACTTGTTAGGAAGGTTGATTGTAATTTTATGTAACTACGCAACATGTGTTTGTTTATGATTGTACTTTTGACCCACTATTGCAAGGTGGGTTGATAACTTGTGTATTTGAAGTTACAGTATATGCGTGAAAATAACTACTATGTATAGGTAGAGCGAATAAAACTGGTAATGAGCTCATGTGTGAACGTCACATCCCATGCGCGTACAATAGTTTGCTGAAATTAAGGTGAATTATGCTCATGAGTCATATTATACCATGATGTTTTCGTGTATACCCATAGTGGTTTCGCCACATTTGTAACAAAATGTCTAAATAATGAATGCCATGCATCATTTTGTTCTTTGTATTAACGATAAGGTGCAAGAGCCATGTATAAAATTGATAAGATTGGATCATAGGTTCACTAGGCTGTTGCGCAAACACTGATAAAGCGTAAGGCATTGGCATTTGAAGATGCTCGGATTACATATAGCATCGCATTAATTATTGTGCATTCTAGGTCCTAGGAATGTTTGTGCCATCTAAACATTTGAGGGTGTAAGCCCCCTTTCCCAAGACTTTGTGGATTACGGGCCTTCCCACTTAGGCGTAAGTTTTCCTGGACTCTCAGTGTTGCACGCTTCGTTATCTCTCAAAACGAAATCACCCGGCAAGAAGGTACAAATGCGAACTAACGCATTGTAGTATTTTTCGAGCTTTGACTTGTATTTGACTTCATTAATTGCGGCGTTTTTACGCCTCTCCTCCTAGAGGTTTAGGTCAAGCATGCGCTCTTCATCATTATTCTGCTTTTTCATGGCGACCATGCGTGGTGATGGGAGACCCATGGCTGGAATTACTGCCTCAGTCCCATAAACCAGGCTAAATGGTGTCTCGCCGGTGTTGGTTTGCGACATGGTCCGATGAGCCCAAAGGATAATTGGCAACTCATCCACCCAACCTCTGCACGCCGTCCACAGTCTTGTCTTTATCCCTTTGACTATACTTTTTTTATACTTTCAACTTGGCCATTCCCTTGGGGGTGCGCAACCGACAACGACGCCAAAATTTGATCGGAGTGTCGCGCCTCGGTCAAAGATAATATTTATATGCCCAAATTACCCTTAACAATGCGTTAGTGGTAGTAAGGGGTCGAACCACGAAGAGTTTGTGGTTTGCGATTGGATGTGGTTGATTTTAAGTACAATTGTCACTTTTATGAAGTTTGCTAATATGAATGTTTCAATCTTTGGTTGTTTGAAATGGGTGCCGGAATGATCCGAAAAAGTTGAGTGGACTACTAAATTACTAACTCAAATGAATACATGAAAACTGAATTACTTGATTAAAACAATGGTTTGAAAACAAGGTTCACACCCGGTTCGGTATTGCAAATCCTAGGGTTCCTACACGTTTTAGTTTCAATTCAATTGCAACAATGATCAATGAGTTTCGTGTTGCGTGGTTTAGGTGCCAAAAGTTATCGACGTTCTAGATAACAGACTACAATGCACTTCATTACCAAGAACATGTAAATTCTAACCTAGACAAGGCATAATCGCACATAAACATTTCGCAAAGCCAAATTTCATAACTCATTCGACAATTCACAAATACAATACCAATGCGAGACAATTATCATAGGTTTTCAAATCAAAGTACAATTTATCACAAATCAAAACTCAAAACAATGTTAAACCCTAGAACTTACAAAAACCTACACCGGGGTGAAACCCTCGAGAATTAGCCACTCATGATGAACGGAACTTGATCATTGGAAGATTGAAGCTTAATCACGAACATCTTCAACCTTGAGATGGAGTATGATGAAGTTAGGGTTTATGGTGAATGATTAGGTCAATGGATTGGTGAAAGGATGATGAAGATGATGATTAGGATTGTGGAGATAAAGATGGATGATCAATTTGAATGATGGAATATATTGGGTATGATGTGGGATCAAGATTATGGTGTTCTTGGCTCCCAAAAGCTGTTTCAAGGCTCAAAATTCCGTAACTCCACATAAATGGGTCAAACCAACATTAAAAACCCGTTCAAAATTGAAATTCAGCGACAAAACTATTAGAGGGGCGTCGCCGACGGCCCCTAGAAATCATGAATCTTCCGACGCTCTAATCCACTGTATACGACATTTTTTTCCAACGGATTTTCTGGGAGGGGTCGCCGACGGTCCAGGAGGGCGTCGGCAACGGCCTCTCTAGCGCATGCTTTCCTGCTTTCCCATTTTGTGATACCGGTTGACCCGTTTTCCGTGCCGAAGCTCCAAAACGCTCCCGAATAGCTCCTTAAACTCCGTAAACCTGTAAAACAAAAATCCAATCAAAAGTAGGCTATTCGAAACTAAAAGTCACGTAAAACGTTAACTTAAAGTTTATAGAACATCGGTTTTCAACCACGTATCACGCGACCGAAGTGAATAGTGCTCGATATGCATCTCAATCATCCTCATTGCAGCTCTTCAGAGGCAAAATTGGGGTCATTATCACTGACAATGTGCAGAGGTAAACCGAAACGGCCAATGATGTTATCCCAAATGAATTTGCGAACTACAGTTACCGTGGTGGATGCGAGAGGCTTGGCTTCCACCCACTTGGTAAAGTAATCGACAACTACGATTATAAACTTTACGGCACCTGGGGCATCAGGAAAAGGTCCCACCATATCGATTGCCCACTACTGAAAAGGCCATGCTGTTGTCATTGGGATCAAGGGATTTTGGGGGCGCAATGTCTTAGGCGCGTGTCGCAGACATGATGCACATTTCCGCATCGTTTCGACTGCATCTAAGTGCATGCCAGGCCAATAGTATCCAACATTCATGATCTTTGCGACTACCATGCGTGGACCAGCATGAATTCCGCACAATCCTCATGTATTTCGCGGATCAAGTATTGTGTGTCTTGCGGATCTACGCAGCGAACGAGTGGTCCAAGGTATGATTTCCGGTACGCATGAATTCCGCACAATCCTCATGTATTTCGCGGATCAAGTATTGTGTGTCTTGCGGATCTACGCAGCGAACGAGTGGTCCAAGGTATGATTTCCGGTAAAGTATTCCGTCTGCCATTTCATAATTCAGCGCTTTGTTTGGACTTTCCTTGCCTCCGCCTTGTTTTCTGGGAGAATCCCAGACTGTAAGAACATGATGATGGGAGACATCCAAGAAGGATTTCCCATTTCTATGTCATTCACATGGCGTAGTGGAACGGAAGAGTTTTTTAGCATCTCGATGCCCACTTCTTGCGCGAGGTGTTTGAAGCTCGTTGCCACTAGTTTGCTGAGAGCATCTGCATGCTTGTTCTTACTTTGATTGATGTGGGTCACTTTGAAATTATGGAATTTGTTTATCAAAGACTGCGCCTGCTCGAGGTACAGGGCCATCGTCTCGCCTTTTGCATCGTACAGTCCATTGATTTGCCCTGCGATCAAAAGAGAGTCGACATACGCTTCCAACTTCCTAGCGCCCATTTTAATGGCTAACTGAAGGCCTTCCAGAAACGCTTCATACTCGGCTTCATTGTTGGTGCTTTTGAAGTCCAACCTGATGGCTTAGGTAAACTCCAGGTTATCAGGGCTTATTAGACGAAGACCAGCCCCTGCGACGTCACATGATGCATCGTCAGTGTGGAGGATCCATGCATGGTCATGCGTGACAAGTGTTGGATTTTGGACAGCTTCACATTCTTGCACTTTGTTGCTAGGCACTTCCATGACGAAATCGGCTAATATCTGGCCTTTAATAGCTGGGCTTGGTTTGTACACAATGTTGTGTCCTCCTAATTCGATCGCCCATTTCGCTAAGCGGCCTGATATGTCTGGTTTGGACAAAACTTGGCCCAGGTGATAGTTCGTGAGCACTGTGATCACGTGGCTAGAAAAATACCTACGCAACCGGCGGATGCGTGAACCAATGCTAAAGCAAGTTTTTCCATCATTGGATATCTTGTCCCTAGGTCGGTTAACATCTTGCTGACATAGTAAATCAAAGTTTGGACTCCTGCGTGCTCGACCAGCAAGACTGCGCCTACAACGATATCCGATGGGGAGAGGTATAGAATCAATGGTTCGCTCTTTGCGGGGCCATGAGTGTAGGCAATTGAATCAAACATTCCTTCATCTGTTGGAAGGCTTTTCTCGGCATCAGGAGTCCACTGAAACTTATTCTGCTTCACACAATTCCTCAAAGTGCTGATGAATGGGAAGGATTTCATCGCGTGGTTTGCTAAGAATTTGATCAGTGCAGCCAGTCCCCAGCCAACCGTTGCATTTCCTTGATGGTCGAGGGTGAAGGCATATGCTGAATTGCTTCCACCTTCTCAGGGTTGACCTTAAAACCATCGCACGTGAAATTAAATCCCAAGAATTTACTTCTTCATCCCGAATGAGCATTTCCCAGAATTCAACTTCAGCTTGACCTTGCGCAGGGATGCGAAAGTTTTCAGAATGTTTGTCAACATCATTTCCTCGTCCTGGCTAATGATGACCAAGTCATCGATGTAAACTTCCACAGTCACACCTATATCATCTCCAAAGACATGATCCATTAGACGCTGATAGGTGGCTCCGCATTGCGCAACCCAAAGGGCATCTTTGTGTAGCAAAAGATCCCCTTGTCTGTGCGGAAGGCTGTTTTGTCTTCATCTTCTTTCTTCATCTGGATTTGGTGGTAGCCTTTATAGCAATCAAAGAAGCATTTCCATCGGAAAGAAGCGAGGGAGTCCACCTTTTTTATTCGATTTTTAGCAAAGAGTAGCAGTCTTTCGGACATGCTTTGTTCAAGCCTTTGAAATCGACGCACATGTGCCAACCGCCATTGTGCTTCTAGACCATAACCAGATTGGCCACCCATGTTTGGTAGTGCACCTCTTTGAGAATGCCAGCCTTGAGGAGCTCTCAAACTTGCTCATTCATTGCGCGAGTTTTCTCTGCTCCAAAACTGCGTTTTTTTCGTACGACCGACTTGACTGATGGAAATGTCTGCAGCGCATGCTCTATGATCTCCCTGGGTACTCTCGTCATGTATGCAGGTGACCATGCAAAAATATCCATATTGCTGAACAAGAGTTGTTTAAGTCGTGCTTTGACTGTTGGGGTCATAGCGGGACCTAACAACACTGTTTGTTCTGGGTACCTGTTGTTGAGTACCCATTTTTCTGATTCACCGTCTGAGGATGACTTCGCTACCTTCACTGGCGATTTTCCTCTATGGACATGACCTCTTTCTTGAAATGCATGATTGCTACGCCGGTTTCTGTTGGAAACCCGCATGCGGCGTGGGGAGTTGATGTAATCATGTTGAAATTTTTTTGCGCACGACGGCCGGGTAGCATGTCATGGCGAGATGTTGCTGGCATTACCATAAAGTTAACAGGGACCATGCGCGAATGTCACCCGTCAGAAAGAGTTACAGGAAAGGAGATCTGCCCAAGGGGAAAAATGGCTTTGTTACAGAAACCAGTCAATGGGACTCAACCAGCTCTAAGCGCGCTTTGTACTCCGGGTCTAGCTGTTGGAAACATTGTTCATAGATGATATCCATAGAACTTCCAGGGTCAATGAACATGTAATCGGTGCGATAATGGCCAAATATGCCAGTTATCACGATCGGTCGCTCCTCCTGGGGGCCGCCTAGAACTATGGGAAAGATAATTCGTTGTTCGCACCAATGTGGCGTACAACTCTTTTGATGGCAACGCTTGTGCGCTGGGCCACTTTGTATCATATGAACGAAAGCTTGCTTCATTTTCTTGTTACTCCAGCCTTCTTCGCCGCGAGTAATTTAACGCACTTACTTGCGCACATTTTGAAGGAGGTGGGTGAGCTTCCCACTTTTCAATGCCTTCTCTATTTCCGTGCGGAGACTGATGCATTTTTCGGTTGTGTGCCCGGTGTCTTTGTGATAATCACAAAAAGGTTAGGATCTTGACCTTTTTTATTTCTCATCGGCGGTGGCTGCTTGAACTGATGACCTCCGTGCTGAGCACTTCCGTCGGGGTCTTCGTTAATGGCGTCCACTGTCTGTCGCGATTATCTTGTTTTATTGCTCTTTGGGTAATCTTGTTGATCGTTGTGCGTGCATCGACTAGCGAGTAAGAAGGGTTCTGATTGGACTCTTTCAAATCTTTCTTGTTTTTCTTCCCAAAACTCCTGCTCATATCTTGCGGGCGGTACTGAGGCAAAGGAGGTCGGTTGGAGTTCAGGTTGCGCTCTGTCTGCGCGTAAACTTTGGCTGTCACCATGAGTTTCTCCCAACTTTTTGGGAGGCCAGCGGTTCCTGACAAGACTTTTATCATCTCATCGCATCGGACAATATATTTGAACTGTGCACGAATCAAGTCTTCGTGTACATAACCGATCTCTAAAACTTCTTTGTTGTAGCACGGGATGAAATCTTCCAAGCTTTCATTGTCCCTCCGCCAAATATTCATAACGTCTGAAGAATCTCTGACATATCGTCTTTGCTGGCTAAAGTGGGTCAGGAACTTATCCTTTAGATCGTTCCATGAAGTGAGCTTACCGTTGGTATGTTGTTAAACCATTGGCGCGCGGCACTTGTAAGGGTTTGGACAAACATATGACACCACATAGGCAGTGTCCTACCTCCAATAAGCCATGCGCCAATGAATAAGCGCATGTCATCGTCTGGTTCTGTCAACCCATTGAACTTTCCCACATTGGAAGGTAATTTTGCGCGTTCAAGTGGGGCTAGCGCAATCTCCTTCACGAACTTAGAATGTTCTGCTGCTTCAGCTGGCCTGTAGATCAAGTTGTAATTTATCACACCCCGACTCGCAGCAGAATAGGTGATCGGGGCATGGTTGGGTTAACTCGAGAACTTATGACTTGCTATTACTTGTTTTAAATATTCATTAATTCATATCAAGTGTCTCACAATACAAATAATTCACATAAACAATTACAAACACAAGACGATGTTTACAACAAGTATATTGCACTAATTCGTTCCTTGTTTACTAAGGCCCATCCTATGTCCAATTTCTCTTCGTACCTGTTCACCTGTATCATGTGTAAAAATGGTTTTTGGGTCAACAAAGGTTGGCGAGTGAATCTAACTTAAACATTTACACAGTTTGTTAAATTGGTTATTTCAATAAAAATGTGCATGGACCATATATGAGCATATGTATATATAATTGAATCACAAACCACATAATATCAACAATGAACATATGAGCATGATGAATGATGAACTTGAGATTAAGGCTCAATCAAACGGAGCCGATCTAATGAGGCACCTGATGCTCAACTCGTATCCCACGAGGAACTGATGGGCCTTAAATGAATGATTGTACTGAAATGATAAAATGTAACCACACATAACCACAACAAACAAATATACACATTAGATCACATAATTATCACACCCCGACCCGCAACGGAATAAAAGTCGGGGCATGATTGGGTTATCATCAAAACTCATGATATTTACTAGTAAGTTTCATATTTATTAAATTGAAATTTAACTTTAAATATTCAACACAAAATTCATACAAACACAACAATAAACCAAAAGATTGTTCCAAACGAAATAACTTGTTTATTCTTCTAAGGCCATTCCTATGTGTTTCTTTCCTCCACTTGTTCACCTGAATCATGCGTAAACAGAAAATTTGGGTCAACAAAAGTTGGCGAGTGAACCTTGATAAAACATTTAAATAATTGAATTATATTGGTTGCTAAATAAAAATGATGCATGAATCATATGTGAACAGATGTATATATATAACCAATCACAAACCACATTGTATGAACACATGACATGATGAATGATGAATTTGAGATCAAGGCTCAATCAAACGGAGCCGATCTAATGAGGCACCTGATGCTCAACTCGTCTCCCACGAGGAACTGATGGGCCTAAAGAAATGATTGCACTGAAATGATAAAATGTATCCACATACAAACCACATAACAACTATACACGTTTGATCACGAAATGATATTAAACAAGTGTTAAATAAAATAAAAGAAATTGTACGACACATGATACACCCCAAAACATGATTAAAACAGGGAATTCGTAGAGATTCACTCACAGTGGGTGCGTATTCTTGATTGAAGATGAGAGCGCACGAGTTGGGAAATTAACCGATGAAGGAGTACTAACCTAAATTAATAACGCGATAACTCGGTAAATAAACTAATATTTTGGTTAAAAACCTTTGTGTAAATTTTTAAGTTAGTATTATGATTTTTATTGATATTTTAAACCCTTGAAATTATATATTTTTAAGTATTTTTAAATAAATTTTCTTTTATTATAAACCATAGAATAAATTTAATAAATAATAAAAAAATAATATATTTTTTTAAAAACTTGTCAGTCTGACAAGCTGTCTGTCAGACCGGTTCGATGGTGTTGTAGGCATGCGTGTGTTGAGACTCGAACCCGTGACCTCTCGGTTGCGTGCACGCAGCTCTTCCAACTGAGCTACGTGTCTAACCCGAAAGAATCTGGATTTTAATTATACTTATACACATTTTAGGTTCATTCGATTTTAATTAAATATAAAAAGGAAATTAAATGGTCGGACCGGTGTGAGCCAAGGGACTCGAACCCGAGACCTTTGATGTGTTGTGCACCCAGCCCTTCCAACTGGGCTGGTTGTCTAACCCGACAATACTTGCATTTAATTATATTTATACACTAATTATGTTTATACAGAAATGATGGATTTAAAAAGGTTTTAAAGTGGTCAGGCCGGTGTGTGCTTAGTTTCGAACCGGTGATCCCGGGTTTTGTTTGCACCCGGCCCAACCAGTTGGGCTGGGTGCTTAACCCGATTAAAACCCGTATTTTATTATACTTATACACATACTGCCATCATCTTCTTCGTTTTAAAATTTAACCCAAACCTGCACCCGCCTGATTTTAAATTCGATTCACATCGGGTTTTTCTATAACTTATCTGCACATTGGATCAATTAACTAAAGCTCAACTGAAAAGAATGAGAGCGCTACCGTATGACAAAGGTGGTGGTTTGATTCCGGCGAGTGGATCCCGACAGCTTCGGCGGCCGGTGAAGCAGAATTTTCCGACGACAGGGGTGGTTGATAGTGAACAGAGAGGTATGAGCGAGTTTAGACTGAGAGAATTCGGCCAATATTTATAGGGGTGTTTGAGGCTCAGTTTCTATGATTTCGAGTTGATTGCCAGCGATCAAATCAAGGAACTTACCGAAAATAGGTTCGGACAGCTGTTGATTTGGAGGAACGCGCGTGGATTACCGAGATCTCCGGGGGGAGATTTGCGGTTGTTGCAGGTTTCCTCTTATCTTACATATAAGAGCATTGATGTTCTAAAAATAGCACAACAGATGTGTGTGTCGCAGTGGTGGTTGTGGTGTGTGTGCATCCGAGGAACCCGGGTTCGATCCCGGTTTACCCTCTTTTTGAGTTTTTGATATTTTATCTATTTTAAGTTAAATCATTTATTATAAATATTTAATATTTAATTGATTATTTATTTTATTTTATTAAGGTTATTTTAAACATTTGTTATTATATATATATATATATATATATATAAATAAATTCTAATATATAAAACAATAAACAAAAATGTTAAAAAAATCAACCGACATAAAATGAATACACTTTGATTGATAATTTGGGCGGGTTTTCGAAACCCGATTTACACAAATGTTACAATAATGGTGGTAGCACATGTATTTGTATAAATAAAGTAAATTACGACACATAGTACACCCCAAAACGTGAATAAAAGGGGAATTTGTAAGGATTCACTCACAGTGTTTGCGTTTTTAATCCTTAGTGAAAAACCGCACGAGAATAAGGAGAAATCCAATCGGTAACCGTGATTTAAGCTAGACAAAAGAATGCAACAACAAAAAAAAAGTAAACGTTATGCTAGGCATAGCTAAATGAACGAACATGATATGTTAGACTCATTGAGTCTAACGAGCCTCTACAAGGCTATGAAAAGCCTAAAGGCGAGCCTAAACTAAGCTACCTTAATGAGCCTAATGCTCCTTAACTAAGAACCTAAACTAAACTAATTAAACTAAGAAAGCAATAAATAAATGAATATTAAAAAAAACAAAGAAAGGAGGATTACCTCAAAGAAGAACTTTACAAAATGAGAAGAGCTTGAAAGGCAGTACCTCCTCGTCGAAAGCGGAAATAAAAACTACTACACACACACCCAAAGGGGTATTGTGCTTGTTGAGCCACCAAATTTGGTTATTCCACTTGTTTATACTCAAACTAGGAGTTGCAAGCTATAAAGAACCAAGCAAAGGTATTTATAGGTGTGAAATGGAGCACAAAATGGTGATTGAGGTGATGTGGGATGACTTAAAAACTAGATTTTCGCGTCTTTCAAATCAGCAACAAACATCAAACTTGTTTTCGCGATTCCCGCTTCGTTATAACTCCGTTTCGCGTAGGTTTTCGCCTACGTTCATTATTTTCAGAGTACTATCATATGGAAGAGAGTAGTCCAACATCCATGGTGTCGAGAATTGGGCTTAAACCTTGGGTCTTGATGCGGGTCGAGGGTTATGTTTTAAAACTTGTGTTTGTGATTCCTGTTACGATGGAGCTCAGTTTTATGCACCACTTGAACCTACTTGATCCTTAGTATACCAAGTATCTCTTGGAGCTTTGAATGGACCAGAATGATAGCTCAAGGATGGAGAAAAGTTAGCAAGAAAGTCACCTGAAAGTCATCTTATGACAAAACTAAGAATACGACATGTAGAGTTTTTTACTTGCGATCATTTACATCTAAAATCTCCAAAACACAATGTCCTATCTTAAGGCATGTATATAATGAAGTTTGAATGAGACGGAGGTTAGGATGTGATGTGTTAGGTATGTTCACGAGGTCTCCAAAGTTTTTGATTAACTTAAGGAAAACCTTAGTTTTAGACCTTGAGATATGGAAGGTTGCTTCAAAATACATGGAAATGAATACAAGGTTGTCTAAAACATGTGTAAGACTATAAATCACCAGATATAATAACATGTATGATCAAAACATAGAATCCAAGACATTTTATTGCTTAAACATTAAACAAAATTACGTGGAATATGAAAACGGATCGAGTTACAAAAGCAGGTCGGGTTTTAGGATGCATTCATTTTTTTTTACGAATGTTACAGTCTCCCTTACTTTTGGAAATTTCGTCCCTAAATTAGGAGGTAACCGTTTAGATATTTAACATTTGGGGGGGGGGGGGTAAAGGTAATTCAAAAGGGATTGCAGTGTTTAAGGATTTTGGAAATGGAAATTTTAACAAAGGTTTGATGTGGTAGAGTGGCTCAAGTGTTTTGTTTGTTGGTGAGACCCGAGTTCGTATCCCTGGTCCACTATTTTATATTTCTTTTTTAAATTTAAAGTTTTGAAATGTTACAAATCAGACCCCTTAACTCTATTATCCGAACTAACTTGGCTACTAACTCATATTACCTTAAAACTCACTTTAAAACCTAACAAAACTAACTAGATTTTATTAAGGATTTTAATTGTGATATTAATTAAATTAATAAATAAATACATCGATAAATGAATTTAAATTAAAGAGTAAAATCTTTCAACGGTTATTTATTTCGCGAAAATTTCCGAAGTTTAAATGTTAGGATCCGGATTTCAAAGTGGGTCGGACTTCTGGATACCCGTTTTTGGCGTATGTTACAGTCTCCCCTACTTTTAGAAATTTCGTTGAGGGAACTTACACAGAACTTCCCATAACCGTCTAACAATGCTTTTGATCACCAGACAAGAACACTTATATATAGGAAGTACCTGCGACGTATCCACCATGTCCTTGTCAAATTTTCATTGGCCTTGTTATTAAGTCACGCTTAGTTCTATGTGACTCATCCTAAAATCTACCAAACATAAACAAACACAACAACCCATGCTTGAATCTCAAATCCGAAGAGAGCAAGACTAAATGACGGCGGTACCTCTCTCATGTGTTATGAGGGAGTGGCCAGTCTATGAAAAAGTGAGACACGACCCAACTTCCCTAAATGATGAGACGGGGTTTGTCGTGATGTATGATGACACGAATAACATGAAATTTAATCGATGTATAGAGACATGTAATGAAACAAATTGGCATAGCGTGATATAAATTGCATTAATGGCATTAATATGAAATAATGAAATCTTGAAACATTATTACCCAGATTGAAAACAATGATAATTTGAATAGTCAGGACAAGAAATGGAATTTATTAAAGCTTGGATTGGGAATAAAAATAAAATAAACAACTAGAGCAGAGTCTTGAGTCTTCATGATGGGAGAAAGACTAGTTAGCTTGTTTGTTCGCACCGTCGTTGACCTTAACTGGGTTTGCGTTGACGTTGTAGGCTCTCCCTCTTGCTGGTGGGGGTGTTGGGTTTGCCTGGTTCGCTTGGTTAACTGGGTTCGCTTGGTTATCTGGATTTGCTTGGGCTTGAGCGTTGATGATGTTAACCAACCTAGGGCACGTGTTTCTGAAATGAGTAGGATCACCACAATTAAAGCAATCTCGAACATATGGCACCATGGGGTAATGTGGTGGTTGGTAGGGTTGGATCATGTTTTGGGCAAGAGGTGAAACTTGGTTTTGAGGAGTGCGACACGTGTTACTCAAATGGCCATAACGCCCACAATTGGCACACAGACGACAGGGTACGGTGAGTTGGTGGTGATAGTGGCAGGTGTTGCATTGAGGGTGAGACCAGTGTAGGGTTCTTGTTTGGGTAAGCTGGGTTGGGTGCCAATTGGGTGATTGGGATGGCTTGGAGTGGTACGGCTTGTGAAATTGGGTTAGTCGAGGAAATAGCGTAGTTTTACCGTCACGCTTTCGTTTGGTATCGGAACGGGAGAATGTTTCGATCTTGGTTGTCTTTGGCTTTTCCACTGAAACCTTGTCAGTTGTGCCCTTCTTTTTAAAGTCTCCATTTCAGATATGGTTTTCGGTGAGTTCGGTGGCTAATTCTATTACAGCTTCCAATGTTGCGGGTACAGTGCTCATCACGGAATCCAGGATACCAGAAGGAAGACCTCTAATGTAATGTTCAATGAGACGGTAAGGAGGAGTGAACATACTTGGGACCATCTAGTTCAGCTCGAGGAAACGCTTGTTATAGGCCATATGGTCTCCATCATTTTGCTTTAAGCGGTAGAATTCGTCCTCCAACTTCTTGATCTCACTCCTAGGACAGAACCATTTAGTCATTAGTTCCTTGAGTTGTTCCCAAGTTAGGGCCACAGCAGTTTCAGCCCCTCTTCGATCCTTTTCAGCGTTCCACCAGGTTAAAGCTGCCCCAATGAGACGAACGGTAGCATAACGAACATTGCGATCGTTAGGGCAGTCAAAATTTAGGAAGGTGCTTTTCATTTCCTCGAACCATCACAGGAGTGTAGTGACCCCTTATGTTCCCTCATATTTTGGGGGGTCACAAGACTTGAAGTGCTTATAGGAGCACTTGGATGTAGTTGCGAGAGCATTTACAGCGTTTGGTTTGACTTGATTGTCTTGGTTATTAGTGAGGGCTTGTTAAACTTGGATCACAATGTTAGGAATCACGGCGGCCATTTGCTTGGCAATTTGGGCAGCCATGCGTCTACTGGAGTTTCGGTTCTTTTTCCTCCAAGAAGGTGCCTAAAGGACATCTACAGGAATTTACGCAAACGAGATTGTGAGATTCTATTGATGGATTTGCTAGCAGGGATGTGGAAAGAAAAAAATATAAACATATGATAAAATGAAAACTTTGGGGTGTATTTGAAAACAATAACTTATGATAACACAACACTTTTAAAGTGTTCTTGGGCTTTGCTCGTAATTGGGCCTTGCATGCCGCCATACTTCACCTTCGTAATCATGTGGGCCCCCATGATTACCGGGATTTCGTATGGTTCGCATGTGTTAGCCTGGTAACGTACACTAAAACACGGAGAAAATCGAGAAATGTGAATGTAACGTATGAAAGTAGGAGTGCATCCAGGTGTGGACACGGTGACACCTCAAAGTGGGGTTAGTTCACACGACGTTTGGTGTGACATGCTTTGGCCTAATAGATCCTTCGTACTCTCATCAGTAGTCCCCAGGTAGAAAACTGGTCCGTTAATTCGGATTTATACAAATGCCAATCCTAGACAGGACATCCTGACTACCGGTACTCGAACCCTTCCAATTACTACATGCTCGTCACATGAACTCACCTTGATGAGATTTGAAAACGAAAAACATCACAAAAGTTTGAATAACATAAAAATAAGTGTTTGGAAAATGAAGAGAAATGTTTCGAAAATTTAAAGGAAATCGAGAATTATAAATAAGGGTTTAATAAGTTTTGTATGGTACATTTCAGGTGGAGTGATATGTATATATGTAACATATATGTAGACTTTATGGCATAATTATAACACATTGCACGTGTAACATCCGTCAAAAACGGATTTACCAAACCCGCTCCGTTTATCAACCGAACAGTCAATCAAATTTTTCGTTGCGAATTAAATGCCCAAAATAATTTTAAACGATCCGTAATCAATTATTATGCGGGGATATATATTTAGTTTTTGAAAAACTGATAAAAATAACAAAAAGTTTTAATTATGCCGGGTTTCGAACTCGGGTCCATACCGGTTCAAACAAAGATTTATCACTCAGCCGACCAACCACTCCACCGCTTTGATTTTATGTTGATAACAAGAAACATTTAATTCATATATTAAAGTTCGGTAATCAAATTCAGTAATTTGCGCCCGCCGTTTAATTACGATTTCGCTCAAAATAACCGTAGAATTAACTCTCACAACGGTTATAACCGACGTCTGAACCCGCGACATCAGCTGTAACCGCCGGAGAACGGCTGACTTCGAATTGAGACCGAATTCAGACCCCATTCATCTCAATACTACCCTATAAATACACCCTCAACTCGCCAGAAACCTTTCACACTCAAATCGCACCTTTTCTCGGCGAAAACTCACTCGCCGGAAATTTTTATTACTTCGCCGAAAAACCGTATCAGTAATCTCTGAGCTTACTGAACCCCCTAAACTTTCACCGAAGTCACCCACAACCTTTGTAACCTTTCGGAAGACTCTCTGCTGCAAGAGACTCGTCGCCGGAAGAACTTGCTGCCACCGGAGTTCTGCCGGAAAACAGAGGAGAAATAGCCGGTACATCTCACGCCTAATTCCTTCCCTTTTTACTTTTATCTCGACTGTAATTGATCATAAAACACTAAAGAAACTTGAATCAACATTCGAATCCGTCAGTCGTCACTTCCGGTGAAAACCAGTGAAGAAGACGACGTTACGGTAATGGTTAAGTATAATTAAAATCAAGATAATTACCGGGTTAGACACACAGTCCAGCGGTGGACTGTGTGCACTTTTAACGCTAAGGTCACGAGTTCGAGTATTGTCCCTCACACGCCGCCTTGATAAAAATTCTTTTTTCAGCAAACTGAACCGGGTTGATTTAAGAATATGTTAAGTATATTGATAACCGAGTTTATAACCAAGTGCGACACACAGTCCAGCGGTGGAGTGTGTGTCCGCTAACCCACAGGTCCCGGGTTCGAGACCTGTGGAGCACACCGGTTTTGTGATTTAATTCATTTTTAAAATAAAGTGATTTCTGTTTAAATCTAATTAATGTATATATGTAATTAAAATCGGATATATGACGGGTTAGACACGTAGCTCAGTTGGTAGAGCTGCGTGCACGCGTACGGGAGGTCTCGGGTTCGAGCCTCACCCAGCGCACAATAATATGCCTTCGAACCGGTCAACGTTAGTCAAAGTCAACGGTCAAAAGTCTACTGTAGCAAAAATAAAATATTTTTTTATTATTTTTATTTAATTATTTTAATTAAAAATCAATTAAAAATACTTAAAAATAACATTTTTAAGGTTAGAAAATAGCCTCAAACTCACAAAAATACACCCAACAATCCTACTAAAATAGATTGATAAAACCCGTTTAATTACCAAACCATAATGCGATTTATCTAGGTTAATTTCACTCGTGGTTAACACCATTTCGCGTGCATTCAACCTCATCAACCGAACGCACCCAATGTGAGTGAATTCTTACAAACTCCCCTTTTTATTCATGTTTTGGGGTGTATCATGTGTCGCTTAAACTAATTCTCTTATGCAAATTCGTGCTATACCATTTTATGAACTAAATTAGAATGTAACTATTATTGGTTGTGATGTATTACATATTGTCAAAGTTGTATGCAAATTATTTAGGCCCATCAGTTCCTCGTGGGAGACGAGAACAACGCGTGCCTTAAAACTCATTCATTAGGCCCATCAGTTCCTCGTGGGAGACGAGAACAACGCGTGCCTCAAAACTCATACATTAGGCCCATCAGTTCGTAAGAACAACGCGTGCCTCAAAACTCATACATTAGGCCCATCAGTTCGTAAGAACAACGCGTGCCTCAAAACTCATTCATTAGGCCCATCAGTTCCTCGTGGGAGACGAGTCGAACAACGCGTGCCTCAAAACAATTATTTGGTGTTTGTGTGTTCAATATTCAATATTATGTGTTGTGTGAATAAATTTACATCTACATTTACTCATATGTGGTATGCACCTTATTTATAATCAATTGGATAAACTTGTTCAAATGTTTTCCATAGGATTCACTCACCAACATTATGTTGATCCAAAAAAACCTTTTTACACATGATACAGGTGAACAGGTTGAGGCAAGGAAAACATAGGATATGCCTTAGAAGAGAACCAAGAAGCTTAGATTGATAGTTTGAACATGTTGTATCATTTATTGTAAATTTCCATTAAATTGTATTAATAAATATGAAACGTTTAATAAATGTCATGAGCTTTGATGATAACCCAATCATGCCCCGGTCACCTTTTTCCGCTTCGGGTCGGGGTGTGACAGCACGTATCACATAATCAAGTAACAAAGACAGTGCTTGCATGAGTTTCTGTGTGAAATGAAAGGAATTTAAATGTCTAGGCAATAGCAAATGATAAGTCAAACAAAACATGAAATCACATAAGCACATAGGTCCTAGTTGACTAAAGTATAGGTTCTAAGGGTCTAAAAACTTATCTTATATCCCTAAATTCAATAGCTCTGATACCTATCTGTCACACCCCGACCCGCAGCGGAATAGGTGATCGGGGCATGATTGGGTTAACTCGAGAGCTTATGACTTGCTATTACTTGTTTTAAATATTCATTAATTCATATCAAGTGTCTCACATTACAAATAATCACATAAACAATTACAAACACAAGACGATGTTTATAACAAGTATATTGCACTAATTCGTTCCTTGTTAACTAAGGCCAATCCTATGTCCAATCTTCTCTTCATACCTGTTCACCTGTATCATGTGTAAAAATGGTTTTTGGGTCAACAAATGTTGGCGAGTGAATCTAACTTAAACATTTAAACAGTTTGTTAAATTGGTTATTTAAATAAAAATGTGCATGGACCATATATGAACATATGTATATATAATTAAATCACAAACCACATAATATCAACAATGAACATATGAACATGATGAATGATGAACTTGAGATCAAGGCTCAATCAAACGGAGCCGATCTAATGAGGCACCTGATGCTCAACTCGTATCCCACGAGGAACTGATGGGCCTTAAATGAATGATTGTACTAAAATGATAAAATGTAACCACACATAACCACAACAAACAAATATACACATTAGATCACATAATGGTGGTAGCACATGTATTTGTATAAATAAAGTAAATTTCGACACATGGTACACCCCAAAACATGAATAAAAAGGGGAATTTGTAAGGATTCACTCACAGTGTTTGCGTTTTTAATCCTTAGTGAAAAACTGCACAAGAATAAGGAGAAAATCTAATTGGTAAACGTGATTTAAGCTAGACAAATGAATGCAACAACAAAAAAAAGTAAACGTTATGCTAGGCATAGCTAAATGAACGAATCCGGGTTTCGAACCCGGGTCTGTACCGAATCAGCAAACATACTTATCTCACACACACAAACCACTGCGCCACTTGTTCTGTTTGGTAATTATTGAAATCATTTAATTGATAAAGTGACTTTACAAATTCAAAACCGGCGCCCAAACAGTTCAGTCGTCGAAATCCCGGAAATCTCGCGAGTCTTAACTACAATTTACGTTATAACGTAAACCATTAACCAGACATCGGTTATAACCGATGTTTGAAGTCCGCGACCAAACCATAACCGCCGGAGTTTTTATGATATACGAACACAGTCGGGAATCAGACCAGATTCTTCAACGATTTGCCTTATAAAATCACCCACAAACGACTGCAAACCTTTTCGCTCAAAAACACACCTCTTCTCGGCGTAATTCCACTCGCCGGAATTTCCCTGCTCATCGCCGGAAAACCGGTTTCTCCATCCCTGAGCCTCACTGAGCCTCTGAGCTTATACCGGAGATACCCACACCCTTTGTAAGCTTCCTGGAGACTCGCTGCTATAAGGAACACGTCGCCGGAGGTGAATTCTGTCGCCGGAGTTTCTGCCGGAAAACAGAGAGTCAGTCGGTATAACCTCTCCGCTCAATTTCTTTTTCTTTTCTCATTTATCTCACCTTAATGAACTGTAAATCGATAATGAAACTTGAATAAAACTCGAAACAGTCAGATTCTTACCTCTGGTTATATTTCAGTGAAGAAGACGATGTATTCGTTATCATATATGTTTAATATAAATCATGAAATTAATCAGGTTAGACACACAGTCCAGCGGTGGACTGTGTGCACATATAAAACGCAAAACGTCTCAAGTTCGAATCCCGTCTCACACACGCTGCCTTAATAAAAATCATTTTTGTTAAACTGAACCGGAGTCGCCTTAGATATATGTTAAGTATATTGATAACCGGAATAATAACCAAGTTAGACACATAGTCCAGCGGTGGACTGTGTGTTTGTTTATATCACTGGTCACGAGTTCGAGTCCGGTCTTCTGCACCGACTCGGACAGTTATCTCTTCTTTTTTAAATAAGGCAGAAAAGGAAATAACTAATTAGTATTTAAGTATAATAAAAATCGAATTATATAACATGTTGAACACACAGTCCAGCGGTGGACTGTGTGTTAGATTAAACCACAGGTCCCGGGTTCGAGACCTGTGGAGTGCAAGTCCGGTTCACTTAAAACTGTTTTTAAAATAAAATGATTTTCGGTTTAAATTAATTAATATATATATATAATCAAAATCAGATATATAACGGGTTAGACACGTAGCTCAGTTGGTAGAGCTGCGTGCACGCGTACGAGAGGTCTCGGGTTCGAGCCTCACTCAGCGCACAATAATATGCCATCGAACCGGTCAACACTCAGGTCAACGGTCAACGGGCCGGTCAACGGTCAGAAAAAAATAAATTTTTTTATTATTTTTATTTAATTATTTTAATTAAAAATCAATTATAAATATTTAAAAATAACATTTTTAAGGTTAGAAAATAGCCTCAAACTCACAAAAATACACCCAACAATCCTACCAAAATAGATTAATAAAATCCGTTTACTTACCAAACCATAATGCGATTTATCTAGGTTAAATCTCACTCGTGGTTAAAACCACTTCGCGTGCATTCAACGTCATCAACCGAACGCACCCACTGTGAGTGAATCTTACAATTCCCCCTTTTAAATTACACGTTTTGGGGTGTGTCATGTGTTATGAAAATAATTAATTTATTTATTTAAACTTGTGTCATACCACATCATGACTTAAACTTAGATTGTTTCTATTGTTGTGATTTACTTATATTCCTTTTGTCAAATTATATGAAACTCATACATTAAGCCCATCAGTTCCTCGTGGGAGACGAGTAGAACATCGCGTGCTTCAATTCAAATTAATTATTGTTCATGTGTGTATCATTGAGTTTATATTGTTTGTAGTTGTGTCATTCATATTATCATGTTTATGCAATTCATTCATCAGGTCCCTCAGTTCCTCGTGAGAGACGAGTTGAGCATCGCGTGCCTTTAATTGTTCCATTATTGTTCATGAGTGTTTCATTTAACATCTTATGATTGTTGATTAAGTTACATCTATTTTTACTCATGTTTGGTTGTGCACATATTTCATAATCAATTTAAATAAATTTGTTCAAATGTTTTCCATAGGATTCACTCGCCAACATTATGTTGATCCAAAAACCTTTTTACACATGATACAGGTGAACAGGTTGAAGCAAGGAAAACATAGGATATGCCTTAGAAGAGAACAAAGAAGTTAGATTGTTAGTTAGATCATGTTGTAACATTATTGTAAATTTCCATTTAATTTATATTAATGAATATGAAACGTTTAATAAATGTCATGAGCTTTGATGATAACCCAATCATGCCCCGATCACCTTTTTCCGCTGCGGGTCGGGTGTGTGACAGTTATGTTTTAAAACTTGTGTTTGTGATTCCCGTTATGCTGGAGCTCAGTTTTATGCACCACTTGAACCTACTTGATCCTTAGTATACTAAGTATCTCTTGGAGATTTGAATGGACCAGAATGATAGCTCAAGGATGGAGAAAAGTTAGCAAGAAAGTCACCTGAAAGTCATCTTATGACAAAACTAAGAATACGACATGTAGAGTTTTTTACTTGCGATCATTTACATCTAAACTCTCCAAAACATAATGTCCTATCTTAAGGCATGTATATAATGAAGTTTGAATGATACGGAGGTTAGGATGTGATGTGTTAGGTATGTTCAAGAGGTCTCCAAAGTTTTTGATTAACTTAAGGAAAACCTTAGTTTTAGACCTTGAGATATGGAGGGTTGCTTCAAAATACATGGAAATAAATTTACAAGGTTGTCTAAAACATGTATAAGACTATAAATCACCAGATATAATAACATGTATGATCAAAACATTGAATCCAAGACATTTTATTGCTTAAACGTTAAACAAAATTACGTGGAATATGAAAACGGATCGAGTTACAAAAGCAGGTCGGGTTTTAGGATGCATTCATTTTTTATGAATGTTACATAATTATAGTCAGCTTCCGGGTTGTACACAGCTCGTGGCGTAGGCTTATATGTAGCGTGATTTTTTGGCAATCGGTGGAAAACGCTAGCACTATCACCTTCGCCATAAGTTCTATCGACTTCTTCATGTTGGGTGTCCCGACCTTCTAATAGGCGCGAGCCCAAGCGGGAATGAATCGATGCTCGCCTTTGAGTGTTTGACTCATATCCCGGTATAGACTGAGAATGTTCTGTTTCCCTGGTATGGAAATGTGATGGTACATTCTCTCCAGCCGGCGAATTGTAACTTAATAATCGCGGTGCAGGCGAGGCATGCACGTGAGCTGTAGGCAGTTGTGCCGGCGCAGTAGATGCGTGGGTTTGCGCACAAAGTTGCGCATAAACGGCATTTAAATCCGTTTGAGACTTGATGTACCATGACCTTGGAGTTTCACCAGGAGGTAATATTGATGTAATTGGTATAAAAGGAGTTTCAGCCTGGATTCCGGGAGTCACCGGGATATTAACACGACCTGAATCGTGGTGAACACCAGCGTATTCGGAAAATCCTTCTTCCACTTGTTCGTCAGCCCGAGGAACATGAATTGGGTTCTTGCCTCAGCCCGAGGACCTCGTGGTACACTTGATGGACGGTCAGCCATTGAAAATGGAATTTAGAAAAAACAAACAAGAGAAAGGTGTAAGAAGAGAAAAAATCGGATGGCACCAATGAAGAAACACTGGACCAAACTATATCAAGAGATATCTAAGTTCTGGCACAAGGAATCTGCATTTAAAGGTTATCTCTCGTTTGCTCGTCGATATGATCTTGATTCAAGCTCACTATGAAACTGAAAACACTATTAGTCTCGTGATGGGAAAAGGGGGGTTCTCCATAACCACACTCCGACGTGAGAATATGTATCTAGGTTTGCAAAGGATAGTGCAAGTAATTAGAGAGTGAGCGGGAAACAGTGTGATTTACCTCGAGGTGCGATCCTTTCTTTATAGCCGGAGAGATATGTGTAAGAGATGGGCTGATGGGCCTTGGGCCTAGAACCGACAACCAGGAATATCCATTCTGTCTCCTCTGCTACGGCCGTTAGTGGTCTCTGGATAGAGGAGCGCTTGGCGCACGGTGGATGGAGCCACGTGTCCTGACAGTTATCCTTGTTGTCGGGCCTGTCATCAGCCGTTAGTGGAGATCGTGTGACAGTCGATGCGTGAGCTGGTTGGTGCTACGTGTACGTCCTTGCGTACTTTTTGTCCTCTGCACGACTGCTCATCATGCAACGTGGTCTGGCACAACCTGCCGAGCGATTATTGGGTCACATCTCTGCCCTTTATACTTTTGTACTTGATCAATGCCTCTTTGCGCTTCTCTTTATCGCGTGGCCTTATCAATGCTTTTTGGCCAGCGTGATTTTGTAGGGATCAAGTTCTTTTATTTTCAAGACTAAGTATGAGTTGCTCTAATCTTAGTCTTGGCCTTGTGTAACTACCAAAAAGGTTGGGGAATCGGCGCAAGGTTTTAGGAATTCACAGCTAGAAGCTTGTTTAATTAGCGCAGGGTCTGGGACCTACGCTTTCAGGCTTAACTTGCCGTTGTGCAAGGTTTGTTAAGCAACCTGCTGCCTTCAAGGTTGGCATACCGTTGCGCGTGTTATCATTATGAGGGTATGGTATCTTGCGCAAGCGCGAGGTTTCTGGGACCATACCCCTCCAAATGAAAAACACTGGACCAGACTATATCAGGAGATATCTAAGTTCTGGCACAAGGTCTTTGCATATAAAGGTAATCTCTCATTTTCTCGTCGATGAACCTTCGCCAAAAATCTTTGTCTTGCACTCTATATTTCCACCACCACTTCATTAACAGAGCAATATTGGGGACCTTTAGCGACCCAACTCTCCATCCTTTTTATCCTTTTCTTTCTAGCCTACATATATGGCTGCTTTTGTATCATACCCAATATAGAAATTTCTATGCACATTTACGCCATACAAGTTTTCATAGTTAATGTTAGTGCTCCGGGAGAGACCCACTTTTGATTTTTGAAGCATAGGTGAAAACAGTGTGGATCACGTTTATGGCGTATAGATTGGTGATTAGCAACCCGTGGGGCATATGCAAAAAATATATATCTAACCCATTGATGAAATATGTCTAAAGGCAGTCTAAAGGCAATATTTAATGCACAAGTTCATATGGGTCCATGTATAAGATGATTGGGTGTGGATAGGTTTGGGTTGAGGGCATTGCTCGATACGTGGCAGGTGTGGGCTCCACCAGTCCACACCCAAAAAAGTAGGGTGTGGAAGAGGCATGGCCAAGCCGACGTTGGGGTGCCACGTGACACCTAATCAAACAGTCATCAACACCCAACCAACCATTATCAGCCATATCACCCCAGGCCAGCGCCCCATGCCAAGTAGTGTTGCCACGCCAAGCAGGAAACGCCCATCAAAACATCAACCTGGGATGAAGCACCCGACGTTAAAGGGCCAAAACGCCCACATGGCAACACCCACACCCACGGGTCCAACTCCATATACTATTATTGATTTAAAATTAAAACACATTTAATGTTATGAATTTATGATGCATAAAAGGATGAAATTATATATATATATATATATATATATATATATAGTAGAGTTCAAATGAGAAGAAAAATTTTATATAAACCAATAGAAATTCTCCATTTACTTCATTTAATGTGTGTATTTAATGTTATGAAAAAGGGCATATAGGTAAATTCTATAATTATCATTAATTAGCTGATTAATTAAACATGTAACTCATTTTTTTCATATACTCTTTCAAGATAAAATAATTTATGATGTAGGACAATTTTCGACATGTGTAGAATAAATTTTAGTATGTGTAGGATAAATTTTGAAATGTGTAGGGTAAATTTACATGTGTGTAGGGTAAATTCTGGTAAATGTAAGACATATGTAGGATAAATTTTGAAATATGTACGATAAAATGTTTTTTATTTATTAATGAGAAATAACATAATTTATTAGAGGAGTTATAAACTATTTAATGTTTTATCATTATGCATTTTCTTCTTTTTCTTCTCACATTAAATTTTTCTTAAATAAACATTTTCATATATATATATATATATATATATATATATTATTCTTTCTCAAGCGGGAATGGGTTAAAAATCTAGATATGTTCCCATTATTGATTTCATACGTTATTTTTAAAACTTTGAGAACATGCTTATTTTTAAAGTTTGTATGCAATCAAGGGTTTTCGGAATATTCGTATGTGTAGCTCTAAAACAGCGGACAGTTTGAATCTTGGGCAAGAAAGAAGAAAGGAAAGTGTATCTTGATAAATCCGGAAGGAGGAGATCGAAGATGAACATGGTACATTGAAGTGTAACGTATTTGCTTCTCTCTCATTTCAGAAAGACCGATTTTCGTGCATGGACGAATGGCAATGACCAATCCTCAGATCAAGGTGTGGAGTGGTATGAAGGGAGGGTGTAGAGTGATATCTGACAACCACGTCAACATGGTGTTTGGAAAAAAATACAGGATGGAAGGACGTGGAAAAGATAAAAATTAAAAAAAATAAACTTAACCAATCAAAACAAACCTAAACTAAAAACCAATTAAGAGCCTTCACCTCACCTACACATTTGCCTCTACACTGATGGAAATCCTCAAGCCCCACCTACAAAGTTGCCCTCCACGCCATACGTGGGATGGTGTTTCCGGCATGGAGGGGCTTCTACCCCACATCGTATGATCTTAGGGGCAAATATTTTTTTAAGAAAAAAAAGCCTAAATACATTTTATTAAATTTAAAATTTTTTGTTTATATTTTAAGCTTTTCTAAAATAATACATTTCTGAGACCCATTGACCCATTTTTTTCTCCTTGACCCTTGGACTTTAGGGATTCTCAAAATCTCAGGGTCATGGCCCCTGATAGATAGTAGGAATGTAGGATATATAATGTCATAAACAACACAACCTTAAACTTTGCTGGTAACAAATATGTGCTTAAAATACTTCGGGTCTTATTTAATAACCTGAAGACCAACTCGAGATAATTTGGATGTAATTCTTTCTTATCTTTCTTTTTATTCACCACAATTGCGACAATTGTTTTTTTTTTTCCGACAACAAACCCTTTCCATGTTTTCTCGCCATTTTTTGACCTACAAAACATCTCATATATTATGTAAATTACTACCATTCGAAGAATCGGTATAAAAGTAAAAGAAAAAAAATACCAGGATTCTTGATATAAATTGTAATACCGTAAAATTTAGATTTAACATGTGATAAAAAGTTAATAATTATTGTTTGTTGGTTAAATTAATTAACCCTTCCTTTTTGTATGGTGTATATGTGCTACGTATACTATATAATATATATATATATAAAAAGAAATAACTTTCAAAGGAATAAACAAACAATAAAACTTGTAGATGATTGGAATTCAACTCCATCTCCGATCTCTGCTTTGCCATTGGAGACTTATCTCAAATTTCAAAATCAAAATTCAATATCCATTCAAACGATTGTGCCGCACATTGGGGTTTTTAACTCATTTAAAGTTAATTGACCAATCATTCGAACTCCCCAAATCAAGTTTTGAGATCTCCGCTGCCGTGTTTTACTATCACCACACCTCCGCTCACCGCCATCGGTTCGGTCGTTCCAGTTTCCGGATCCATCCCGGTGCGGTTACAGCTCTGTTTCAGAACCGAACAACCACCATACTTGCCGCCGCCCTGGTTCGAAGTTTTCGATTAGCATCTCCGACTCACGAACCGGTACCTCTAAGTTTCCTTTCGAACACTGCTTATGTTCTTGTTTTGTTAATTTATTTCTTATGATAAGGAAACAACGACAAGCTGATAGTCACGTTACTCCGCCACTCGCCACTGCTAGGATTGGTTAGTTGTTTCCGTTCAACCGTTATACCGCCACCGCAACTCCATCGTGATCACCGCTCGCCGCCACATCAGTTTGTCAATCGCGTTCCACGACCCCGATTCAGGTACCAAGCCGCCTATCTGTTTTTGTTTTGATATGGCCCTTATATTCTTAATAAAGTCGTGGTCGCTGTTTTGTTCTAATGACGACTTACACAGCAACGGTCGTGTAGTGGCGTTTCGTCGTTCTCGTCTCACTTTCTGATTTGTTCCGGTCTACTCCGTCCATATTATAAGGAACTATGCAAATTAGATATACGAAGTTGGGTGTTGCGTTTTTCTCCCGACGACTAAATAAAACTGAATGGACTATAAATTGGTTTAAAACTTTACATGCTTAGAGTTGATCTAGGTTCTGTGCTTCTTCACTATTGTTCCTGTCTGTTTATATTAGTGATGAAAGCCATAAAAGACTTTTCCATGACCATTTCATAAGTATGAATTTATGTTTTATTTTATTTTTATTTCAAACAGTAAATAAATGTGTGATAGGAAAAAGGGTTTAATTATTTGGTTTCAAGTTCTAGTCGTTCGGAAACTATAACCAACCAGTCAATTAATACTACTGATTTAACATAAAGCTGATTGGATTATAATGGGATTATAGGTCTTTAATTTTTACGGACGACTTGATTTAATTGCTTTGCTTTGTTGCTAATAAGGTACGGATTCCTATTCTTGTCATCGTAGTATTTTTATTCAAATCCGTTACTTTGTAGTACGGATGTTTTCTTGGATGTTTCTGTTTCGTATCGTTATATGATTAGTATATATTGTAGCATGCAATAGACCTTAAATCTTGTGCTCGTTATTGCATGTTTCCCTTTAGACCTATGCCAAGATACTTTTATTTCTGAGATGTTTTGTACTTCGTCACCCGAGCAATTACATGTTTAGACTTGTCGTTGGGGCGTCAACGACATGGCACTCATCGTGATGGTGCGTAACTAAAGTTCACGGCGTCTCTAGTTGTGCTTGTGTAGCACCTGGCCCCTAGAGGCGAATAGATCGGTCTTAGCTCTGACTCCTGACTCCTGACTCCCGTTGAGATGGAATAATGTGTGTACGCCTACATGCACTGTCTCGGTGCATAGACTATAGTTGTGTACCCCTCTGTTTAGGCTCGTGGGTGTTTCCATATTACGTGACGTTTTTTTAACTTATTTATTTGTTATATGTTGTCACGTATGTCTTGTCTCTGTTATGATATGTCTGATAGGTTATATGCATCTGATTATGTTAAGTGTCTGTTATCTTTTCAGTATAAGCTTTGGGGATTCAAGTGATATAAGTATCTGTTTCGGTTCCATCTTTTAGGTTTGTTAGTGTCAGTATCGATCCGTTTTGCTTCCGTATGCCTGCCTTATTTTTACTGTTGATTTCTCCGTTACTGAGCAACTGTTTGGCTCAGCCGTAGTTTCTTTTTGGTTTTTGTCTTATATGTTTACAGGTAATCAAGGGAAACGGGTGGAGTGAGAGGCAAATAAAGTAAAGTTTTTAAAGCTTTTCGTTATTTCTTTTATTTCAGTAACTAAATAATATAAGACTCATGCTTTCTGGTTGTTTCGAGACTTTTTGTTTCTTGGATTTCTGTCTCTTTTGAAACTTGTGGTTATTGATATCTGTAATAGTGACATGCCTGTAACATCCGTCAAAAAACGGATTTTACCAAACCCGCTCCGTTTATTAACCGAACAGTCAGTTAAAAAATTTCGTTGCGAATTAAATGCCTATTATATGGGAATATATAATTAGTTTTTGAAAAACTGTTAAAAATATGAAAATAAAATGTTTTGTTCCTGCCGGGTTTCGAACCCGGGTCAGTCACGGTTCAACAACAGACTTAACACTCAACACTTAAACCACTGCGCCACTGATGTTCTTTGTTAAATGTTAGGATCATTTAATTGATAACGTGTCTTTCCGAATTCAAAACCGGCGCCCAAAGTTGCAGTCGTCGGAAATCCCGGCAATCTCGCGAAACTTAACGATTCTTTCCGTTATAACGTAAACTTTAACTACACATCGGTTTTCACCGACGTCTGAGTCCGCGACACAAATTATAACAGCCGGAGTTTTTCTAACCGACGAATCAAGTCGAAAATCGGACCAGATTCATCGACGATTTGCCTTATAAATACCCCCTCGAACCTCTGCAAACATTTTCGCTCAAAACCGCACCCTTTCTCGGCGAAAACTCACTCTCCGGAATTCTTCTGCTCATCGCCGGAAAACCGAGTCCTTAACTTCTAAGCCTTACTAAACCCTCTGAACTTATACCGAAGTCACCCACGTACTTTGTAAGCTTTCTGAAGACTCTCTGCTGCAAGACACTCGTCGCCGGAAGTGATTGCTGTCGCCGGAGTTACGCCGGAGAAACAGAGGAATCCAGTCGGTATACCTCACGCCTAATTTCTTCATTCTTTTTATTTAATATCACTTGTATTTAATCATCGGACACTAAAGAAACCGATTAAAACTTTGAACCAGTCGGATTTCCGATGCTGGTTAAAACTGACGAAGAAGATGAAGTTCGGTAAACACATAAGTATAATTAAAATCAAGTTATTACTCGGGTTAGACACACAGTCCAGCGGTGGACTGTGTGCACATTAAACACACAAAGGTCTCGAGTTCGAATCTTGTTCCACACACGCTGCCTTAATAAAAATGCCTTTTTTTTGTTAACCGAACCGGAGGCACCACTGTTATATGTTAAGTTTATTAATAATCGGAATAATAACCAAGTTAGACACACAGTCCAGTGGTGGACTGTGTGTATGTTTAATCACAGCGCGCGAGTTCGAGTCCGGTCTTCTGCATCGACCCGGACAATTATCTACATTTTTAAATAAGTCAGAAATAAAAACACTTAGTTTGTATTTAAGTATAATAAAAATTGGATTATATAACATGTTAAACACACAGTCCAGCGGTGGACTGTGTGTTAACGCAACCCACAGGTCCCGGGTTCGAGACCTGTGGAGCGCACCGGTCCGAATCAATTAAATCGTTTTTAAAAATAAAATGATTTTCGGTTTAATCTAATTAATATATAAATATAATTAAAAACAGAAATATTTCGGGTTAGACACGTAGCTCAGTTGGTAGAGCTGCGTGCACGCGTACGGGAGGTCTCGGGTTCGAGCCTCACCCAGCGCACACAATTACACATACGAACCGGTCAACAGTCAAGGTCAAAGTCAACGGTAAAAAAAAGTCAACTTTTTTTATTATTTTTATTTATTTATTTTAATTAAAAATCAATTAAAAATACTTAAAAATAACATTTTTAAGGTTAGAAAATAGCCTTAAACTCACAAAAATACACCCAACAATCCTTCTTAAATGGATAAATAAAATCCGTTTACTTACCGAACCATAATGCTATTTATCCTAGGTTAAATTCACTCGTGGTTAAAACCACTTCGCGTGCATTCAACATCATCAACCGAACGCACCCCTTTGAGTGAATCTTACAACTCCCCCCTTTTAATTACACGTTTTGGGGTGTGTCATGTGTCACAAAATAATTAACTAGTTTGTTTAAACTTGTGCCATACCATATCGTGATCTAAACTTAGATTGTTTATATTGTTGTGATTACTTATTTCATTTTGTCAAATTATATGAAATTCATTCATTAAGCCCATCAGTTCCTCGTGGGAGACGAGTTGAACAACGCGTGCCTCAAAACCAATTCATCATCGTTCATGTGTATATCATTGAGTTTATATTGTTTGTAGTTTTGTCTTTCATATTATCATGTTTATGCAATTCATTCATTAGGCCCATCAGTTCCTCGTGAGAGACGAGTAGAGCAACGCGTGCCTCTAAATGTTCCATTATTGTTCATGTGTGCTTTATTTAATATCTAATGATTGTTGAATAAGTTTACATCTATTTTTACTCATGTGTGGTTGTGCACTCATTTCATAATCAATTAAATAAACTTGTTCAAATGTTTTCTATAGGATTCACTCGCCAACTTTATGTTGATCCAAAAACCCTTTTACACATGATACAGGTGAACAGGTTGAAGCAAGGAAAACATAGGAAATGCCTTAGAAGAGAACAAAGAAGCTTAGATTGATAGTTAGAACATGTTGTAGTATTTATTGTAAATTTCCTATTAAATTGTATTTAATGAATATGAAACGTATAATAAATGTCATGAGCTTCGATGATAACCCAATCATGCCCCGGTCACCTTTTCCGCTGCGGGTCGGGGTGTGACAGATTGGTATCAGAGCCATGACTATAGGGATATAGGATAGGTTATTAGACCCTTAGAGCCTATACTATAGTCTGCCTAAATTTTAATTGATTAGGTGGTTACATACAAACTTGTGATATTTATTTGTTTCATATTTGTTTATATTTACAGTCAAACATACATGCTTATATACATATTCATTATACATATATCAATGTTCATATATTCAATTCATTTTCATACTCTCATTATTCAAAGATTTTGTTGCAATTTTCAAATCTCATCAAAGTAAGTTCTGCGACGGGCATGTAATAACTGGAAGGGTACAAGTACCGGTAGTCGGAACGTCCTGTCTAGGTTGGCATTCGTCTAAATCCAATATAACGGACCAGTTTGCCTACCTGGGGACCAACGATGAGAGTACGAAGGACCTATTAGGCCAAAGCATGCCACACCAAACGTCGTTCGAACTAACCTACTTTGAGGTGTCACCGTGTCTACACCTGGACACATTCCAAATATCACACGTTGTATACATATTTCTCGATTTTCTCCGGGTTTTAGTGTACGCAACCTGGCAAACCCATGCGAACCATATGAAGAACCTGTATTCATGGGGGCCCACATGATTACAAAGGTGAAGTATGGCGGCATGTAGGGCCTAATGGCGAGCAAAGCCCAAGACATCCTATGGATGTAGTAGATTTATTTTTCTATAATTATTTTATGAATGTTCATTCCTAGCGCGACCATGAATCCAAAAACATCCAACTCATACTCTTGACATGTATTCCTTGTAGATGTCTTCTTACCACGCCCGTAGGAAGATGAGAGCAGGAAAAACCCGCGAGCGCATGGCTGCCTTAATCGCTCAACAAATGGCTGCCGTAATACCTAACATTGTAATCCAAGTTCAACAAGCACTTACTGCTAATCCTGTCAATCAAGAAAACCAAAACATTATCAACTCTCCCTCAAATACCACTAAATGCACCTACAAGCATTTCAAATCATGCGACCCTCCAAAATACAAAGGGACTGAAGGCGTCACCGCTCTCCTCCATTGGTTTGAAGAAATGGAGAACACCTTTCTAAATTGCGATTGCCCTGACGATCGCAAAGTGCGATATGCTATCGGTCGTTTATATGGATAGCACTTACTTGGTGGAATACAGAGAAGGCCAAACGAGGTGTGGAAGATGCTATGACCTTAACTTGGAACGAGTTGAAGGAAATCATGACCAGACGATTTTGCCCAAGGAGTGAAATCAAGAAAATTAGAAGATGAATTTTATTCGTTGAAGCAAAAGGAAGGAGACCACACCACATACAACAAAAGATTCCTCGAGTTACATCAAATGGTTCTCAACATGTTCACTCCCCTCTACCGTTTGATCGAGCACTACATTCGTGGTCTTCCGTCAAAGATTCAAGACTCTGTAATAAGTACCTCGCCTGCAACCTTGGAAGCAGCAATGGAGCTAGCAACAGAGCTCACCGAGAACCGAATCCGAAACAAAGACTTCAAGGAGCAGAAGAAGAAGGATAAAGAATCGACTGAAACCTCCGACTCCACCCAAACCGAATCTCCTTCTCAACCCACTTCTAAGAGAAAAAGAGACGGGCAACTTTTCGCTGCTACCCAACGTAATCAACCAGTTTTACAAGCCATACCAATCCAAGCTATCCCAATCACTCAAGTGGCACCCAACTCAACCTACCCAAATAAGAAACCATATCTTGGACCTCACCCTCGATGCAACAACTGTTTTTATCACCATCCCCTTACTTTACCTTGTCGACTATGTGCAACTTGTGGACGCTATGGTCATTTGAGCAAGGTTTGCCGCACCTTTCAAAACCAAACCTCTTCCCCTACTCAAAACATGGCCCAAACTTATCATCAACCCCAATACCCCATGTTCCCATATGTTCGAGCTTGTTTCAATTGTGGTGACCCTACCCACTTTAGAAACACATACCCTCAATTGGTTAACGTCATCAACACTCAAGCCCAATCAAACCCAGTTAACCAAGTAAACCAAGAAAACCCAACCGCTAGGCCACCAGCAAGAGGAAGAGTCTTCAATATCAACGCCAATCATGTCGAATATAATGACGGCCCAAACGAAGATACCCAACTAGTCCTCTTCACCGAAGATCCAGATTCAACTCCTATCGTTTAGTTTTATGTTTTTCTTTATCACATAGAACCAAACATAACTTAAGGATAAAGCCAATGAAACTTTGACGAGAATACGGTGGATACGCCGCTGGTACTTCCTATATATAAGTATTCTTGTCAAAGGATCAGAAGCATTATCTGGCGGTTATGAGAGGTTCCATGTGTAGACTGTTAGAGTAATTATTGTTTATTATTTTCAGTATATGCAATTGCCGAGGCCGCCGCTCCCCATTTATGAGCGTTGAGCCTGCTCCCCATTTTATGAGCGTTGAGCCTGCTCCCCATTTATGAGCGTTGAGCCTGTTCCCCATTTTATTATGCGGTTGAACCTGGCGTGCCCGCATACGATCGGCTCCGTTTGATTGAGCCTTGATCGCACAGTTCATTTTACATTTTCATTACATGCAATACGATCGGCTCCGTTTGATTGAGCCTTGATCGCACAGTTCATTTTACATTTTCATTACATGCAATACGATCGGTTCCGTTTGATTGAGCCTTGATCGCACAGACATTTTCATTATCAGTATTTTGTGGTTGTTGTGTTTGTAGTAGAGTCGCATAGAACTAATCATAACTTGCGGATAAAGTCAATGAGAATTTGACAAGAATATGGTGGATACGCCGCTGGTGCTTCCTATATATAAGTATTCTTGTCAAATGATCGGAGGTATTATCAGGCGGTTATGAGAGGTTCCATGCATAGGCTGTTTGTGTGATTGTTGTTTAGATTAAGTTATTCATTTTCAGTACATGCAATACGTTCGGCTCCGTTTGATTGAGCCTTGAGCGCACAGACATTTTCATTTTCAGTATATGCAATACGCTCGGCTCCGTTTGATTGAGCCTTGAGCGCACAGACATTTTCATTTTCAGTACATGCAATACGATCGGCTCCGTTTGATTGAGCCTTGATCGCACAGACATTTTTCATTTCAGTATTTTATGTTTGTTGTGTTTGTTGTAGAGTCGCGTAGAACTAATCATAACTTGCGGATGAAGTCAATGAGAATTTGACAAGAATATGGTGGATACGCCGTTGGTACTTCCTATATATAAGTATTCTTGTCAAATGATCGGAGGCATTATCAGGCGGTTATGAGAGGTTCCATGCATAGGCTGTTTGTGTAGATTAAGTTTATTATTTTCAGTACATGCAATACGATCGGCTCCGCTTGATTGAGCCTTGATCGCACAGACATTTTCATTTTCAGTATATGCAATACGATCGGCTCCGTTTGATTGAGCCTTGATCGCACAGACATTTTTCATTTCAGTATTTTATGTTTGTTGTATTGGTTGTAGAGTCATATAGGACTAATCATAATTCACTGATAAAACCAATGAAAATTTGACAAGAATATGGTGGATACGCCGCTGGTACTTCCTATATATAAGTATTCTTGTCAAAGGATCAGAGGCATTGTCAGACGGTTATAAGAAGTTCTATGTAGGATTTAGTAGTTTCTTGGTAACTAATCATAACTTGTGGATAAAATCAATGAAAATTTGGCAAGAATATGGTGGATACGCCGCTGGTACTTCCTATATATAAGTATTCTTGCCAAAGGATCAGAGGCATTATCAGGCGGTTATGAGAAGTTCCATGTAGGATTTAGTATTGTCTTGGTTGAAATTTGTGTTACATTTATATCATCTTCCTATTTAAAGAAATTGGATTGTGTTCCATTTCTACATAAACTAACCTCTCCATCATAACAAACGAGAGATAAACTGCCATCATTCAAACATATATGCTATCAGAATGTGGATTCAAATGTTAGCTGTTGTGTTTATTTATGTTCTATAGTCATAGAACCAATCATAACTTACTGATATTAGCTGTTGTGTTTATTTATGTTCAAATATTAGCTGTTATGTTTATTTATGTTCCATGTAGGTTGTAGTATTAGAAGTTTTGCCTTAGGATATAACCATACCCTTCCAAACATATCCAAATTCTTATGCATGATATCATAGTTAGCGAATCAATTCTGCTAATCAATACTTTTACAGTGGGCAACAAAAAGCGATTCCTGTAATAGGGTACTTAACCCTTACAAGGAACGTTACCGCCTCGAACAAAAACTTAACCCTTACTTCTTCTAAGCATGAAACTGTCAAACTAAACACCATCATTCTTTTAGTCAAATATATCACTATTTAAATTTCGGGACGAAATTTCTAAAAAGCAAGGGATACGGTAACATCCGTCAAAAAACGGATTTTACCAAACCCGCTCTGTTTATTAACCGAACAGTCAGTTAAAAAATTTCGTTGCGAATTAAATGCCTAAAATAATTTTAAATGATACATAATCAATTATTATATGGGAATATATAATTAGTTTTGGAAAACTGTTAAAAATATGAAAATAAAATGTTTTGTTCCTGCCGGGTTTCGAACCCGGGTCAGTCACGGTTCAACAACAGACTTAACACTCAACACTTAAACCACTGCGCCACTGATGTTCTTTGTTAAATGTTAGGATCATTTAATTGATAACGTGTCTTTCCGAATTCAAAACCGGCGCCCAAAGTTGCAGTCGTCGGAAATCCCGGCAATCTCGCGAAACTTAACGATTCTTTCCGTTATAACGTAAACTTTAACTACACATCGGTTTTCACCGACGTCTGAGTCCGCGACACAAATTATAACCGCCGGAGTTTTTCTAACCGACGAATCAAGTCGAAAATCGGACCAGATTCATCGACGATTTGCCTTATAAATACCCCCTCGAACCTCTGCAAACATTTTCGCTCAAAACCGCACCCTTTCTCGACGAAAACTCACTCGCCGGAATTCTTCTGCTCATCGCCGGAAAACCGAGTCCTTAACTTCTAAGCCTTACTAAACCCTCTGAACTTATACCGAAGTCACCCACGTACTTTGTAAGCTTTCTGAAGACTCTCTGCTGCAAGACACTCGTCGCCGGAAGTGATTGCTGTCGCCGGAGTTACGCCGGAGAAACAGAGGAATCCAGTCGGTATACCTCACGCCTAATTTCTTCATTCTTTTTATTTAATATCACTTGTATTTAATCATCAGACACTAAAGAAACCGATTAAAACTTTGAACCAGTCGGATTTCCGATGCTGGTTAAAACTGACGAAGAAGATAAAGTTCGGTAAACACATAAGTATAATTAAAATCAAGTTATTACTCGGGTTAGACACACAGTCCAGCGGTGGACTGTGTGCACATTAAACACACAAAGGTCTCGAGTTCGAATCTTGTTCCACACACACTGCCTTAATAAAAATGCCTTTTTTTTGTTAACCGAACCGGAGGCACCACTGTTATATGTTAAGTTTATTAATAATCGGAATAATAACCAAGTTAGACACACAGTCCAGTGGTGGACTGTGTGTATGTTTAATCACACGCGCGCGAGTTCGAGTCCGGTCTTCTGCATCGACCCGGACAATTATCTACCTTTTTAAATAAGTCAGAAATAAAAACACTTAGTTTGTATTTAAGTATAATAAAAATTGGATTATATAACATGTTAAACACACAGTCCAGCGGTGGACTGTGTGTTAACGCAACCCACAGGTCCCGGGTTCGAGACCTGTGGAGCGCACCGGTCCGAATCAATTAAATCGTTTTTAAAAATAAAATGATTTTCGGTTTAATCTAATTAATATATAAATATAATTAAAAACAGAAATATTTCGGGTTAGACACGTAGCTCAGTTGGTAGAGCTGCGTGCACGCGTACGGGAGGTCTCGGGTTCGAGCCTCACCCAGCGCACACAATTACACATACGAACCGGTCAACAGTCAAGGTCAAAGTCAACGGTAAAAAAAAAGTCAACTTTTTTTTTATTATTTTTATTTATTTATTTTAATTAAAAATCAATTAAAAATACTTAAAAATAACATTTTTAAGGTTAGAAAATAGCCTTAAACTCACAAAAATACACCCAACAATCCTACTAAAATGGATAAATAAAATCCGTTTACTTACCGAACCATAATGCTATTTATCTAGGTTAAATTCACTCGTGGTTAAAACCACTTCTCGTGCATTCAACATCATCAACCGAACGCACCCACTGTGAGTGAATCTTACAACTCCCCCCTTTTAATTACACGTTTTGGGGTGTGTCATGTGTCACAAAATAATTAACTAGTTTGTTTAAACTTGTGCCATACCATATCGTGATCTAAACTTAGATTGTTTATATTGTTGTGATTACTTATTTCATTTTGTCAAATTATATGAAATTCATTCATTAAGCCCATCAGTTCCTCGTGGGAGACGAGTTGAACAACGCGTGCCTCAAAACCAATTCATCATCGTTCATGTGTATATCATTGAGTTTATATTGTTTGTAGTTTTGTCTTTCATATTATCATGTTTATGCAATTCATTCATTAGGCCCATCAGTTCCTCGTGAGAGACGAGTAGAGCAACGCGTGCCTCTAAATGTTCCATTATTGTTCATGTGTGCTTTATTTAATATCTAATGATTGTTGAATAAGTTTACATCTATTTTTACTCATGTGTGGTTGTGCACTCATTTCATAATCAATTAAATAAACTTGTTCAAATGTTTTCCATAGGATTCACTCGCCAACTTTATGTTGATCCAAAAACCCTTTTACACATGATACAGGTGAACAGGTTGAAGCAAGGAAAACATAGGAAATGCCTTAGAAGAGAACAAAGAAGCTTAGATTGATAGTTAGAACATGTTGTAGTATTTATTGTCTATTAAATTGTATTTAATGAATATGAAACGTATAATAAATGTCATGAGCTTTGATGATAACCCAATCATGCCCCGGTCACCTTTTCCGCTGCGGGTCGGGGTGTGACAATGCCAGCCTGTTTCGGGTTAGGGTATTACATAAATCATGCATTTACTCTTCTTTCAACATATAAAATATCTAAGTTTTGGTTGAATACTAGTAGGGCTGTAAACGAGCCGAGCCGAACCGAATCAGGGTGGGCTCAGGCTCGGCTCGTTTAAAAATCGAATTGAGCCGAGTTAGCTCATTTAAAACGTGCCGAACGAGTGAACCAACAGGCTAACTAATGAGCGAGCCACGAACCTAACCTACCTTGGCTCGGACTCTGCTTGTTTACAACCCGAGCCGAGCCAACTCGTTTAAAACCGAGCTGACTTCGAGCCAAACTTTTTTCGAGCGAAGCTCGAGCCACAGGATTTTTAAACTAACCCTAAATACTAGTGAAGTTACATTGTTTAAAATAAGAATCTCCACATAATATATATCTTATTTATAGATGCACAGCTCAGGTCGCTTCTGATGATTGAGTTGTTTGGGTTTGTTTGTTTATTGAAGTTTGCAATCGAAAAAAAAATTTCTAATATTTACGTCACTCAAGAAAACCTTTAGTTAAAATTCACGTTGTTATTAACTAGTATTTTTTTAATAATCAAACTTGTTAATCATTAATAAAATTAACAAGAATATATGGTACGGAAACAATTTGTAAGTACAAATTCTTTTGTAAATGATCTATAGTTTTAAAACTTGTACACCTATACTCCCTTATTTATATCCCTTTTGCTTTTATCATCTGTCATATATAATGTTGTTACCATGCTATGTCATCAAACATTGCCACAATAGCTTCCAAATTTAGGTGTGACCATATAAAAACACGACATGAAGATAATCAGGTTTTCATTGTTGTTTCAAACCATTTAATAACAAAGACGTGTTTAGATTAACATGTTTAACCTGTTAATTTAAACACCTCGACTCATTAACCTGTTTAAAACTATAATTTAAGAATAAGTAATATTTATTCTACAAGATTAACCAGTTTGTAACCTGTAAACCCGATTATTGCACTTTTAACTTTTTTTAAAAAAAAATTAACTATAACTCATTTATAACTCTTCAATCAAACTGTTTATAATCTGTCAAATCATCAAACCATTTGATTTTTTTAAAGAGAGAAAATATAAAATATATTAAATAGCTTGAATGAACTTTTGGATAAGTAAAGCGGATAGTTTCCTTATTATAGAATAAATTGATATTTTATTATTTATAAACTAGGTTATAACCCATGTGTATTACACGGGTTGAACAAATGAATTTATATACTAATATAAATATATCTTTAAAAACCTCATTTATTTCACGAATATAATAAATGTAATTTTATATATTAAATAATAAAAACTTATATCTATAAGAATCATGGGTATTGTACGGGTTGAGAAATATTGATATACCAAATAAAAAACTATATCTTTATAACCATGGTTATTACACGGATTGAATAAATGTAATATTGTTTACAAATAATAAAAAAGTTATATCTTAAAAAACCCTCGTGGATTACACGGGTTGAATAAATATGATTCTACATACCAAATAATAAGTAAATTATATTTAAAAAAAACTAATGGATATACTCGGTACGCGATAGATATGGTGATTACGAAGATGATTATTGAAAAGAAGATATAGGGTCAAACATATTATTCAATAAGCAAATAAGCAACATTTGAGTGATTAAGTATAAATTATTTTTAAAAAACCCGTAATAAATCTAGTTTTATATATAAATTAATATTGAAAGTTATATACAATTTATAAAAATTATGTAATAAGATCAGTATATTATTTTTTGATAATGAAAATAAATAAATAATATATTAATACAAAGTTTGGTTTTGGTGATAAATAATTTGGTTATTCAAAAATATCTTAGATTAACAATTTAAATTTAAGGATAATATTTTATTGGAAAAATAGAAGTATTCTATTCGACATTTGCTACATTGCTAGCTAGTCTGGTGAAATATAAAATTTAGTATTCTGGTAATTTTCCCTTGAAACAATCTGACGTGCCTCTTTCATTTGTTAACCTCACGCTTGTGATGAGACCAGTAGTTTAGTATTTACAACAGGACTACACCAAAATATAATAAAAAGATGATCAAATAAAATTTACAACAAAGACTTAGAAAATTTAAGCATTGCATACCTCATACCATAACAATAATTTAAAGGAACCCTTTGATCTATTGGATGTCATGAGTCTTTAGTTTCTTGCTTCCGTCTTACCAACTTTTAAAGAATCTTTTGGTTTAAAAATACTTCTACTTATCTTTTCATTATCAATATGTAAACTGTCATTAGTGTATAAATCAACATTATGCTACAATTTTCTTTTTTCCCCATGCTTAAAACCAAAACTTGTTAGGTGTTTTAAAAAACCTCATAAGTATTATGTGACTTATTCTCCACCATGTGAAACGTTCTGGCCACCTGCACCTTTATATATTTTAAAATATCACACCATATGGCATCATCGAAGTTATGGATCATGGCACGGTTTGTGTAACCGGTGCTTCGGGTTTCCTGGCTTCTTGGCTCATCAAACGACTCCTGTTATCTGGTTATCATGTCATAGGCACCGTTAGAGACCCTGGTATGTGTTTTCGTGTTCAATCTGTGCACTCGTAACATGCTATGGACTAGAATGACAATTTGACACGTTTAGTTATAAGTAGATCAATTTGCATTATACTTTTATCTAACGGGTCAACAGACAAACTAAAAAAAGTTTAGCTAAAAAGAGCAGGTCAAACGAGTAAACTTGCACATCATTTTATTCACAACACTAGATTGTTACTACTTACTAAGATAATTATATAATTCTTTTGACTGTAGTTAACACATCAATTACAATTACTTATAAAAAAAGTGTTACAAGACTTTTGTGCTTAAATTTGTAGGAAATGAAGCAAAACTAGCTCACTTATGGAACCTGCAAGGGGCAAAAGAGAGACTCCGCCATGTGAAAGCTGAACTAACAGAAGAAGGAAGCTTTAACAATGCCATCATGGGGTGCGCGGGTGTCTTTCACATGGCTTCTCCTGTTCTTGGACATATTACTGATCCAAGGGTATGTTAATACCTTCATTATGTCTAATCATGATACCATCTTTTTCTTAAACGCGCACATTTTGCAGGAAGAGATCATAAATCCCGCTGTGAACGGAACACTAAACGTGTTACGCTCATGTAAAAAGAACCCGTCTCTAAGACGAGTGGTTTTCACCTCATCATCTTCCACAGTCAGGGTAAAAGACAAGGTTGACCCTCAGATACCTTTGGATGAGTCATCTTGGAGCTCTGTTGAAATCTGTGAAAGACTCAAGATTTGGTATGTACTGTCTAAACCATGGCCGAAAAAGCCGCATGGGAGTTCTGTAATGAAAACGGGATCAATTTGGTGACTGTTATTCCATCATTTGTGATGGGACCAAGCCTACCTCCTACTTTATGTTCTACAGCATCAGATATCTTGGGCTTGCTTCAAGGTGAGGCCCAGGCCCATTTATTTACGAACCGGTCGATTTTGGTTGTATTTTTTTTAATTATTTTTGTCATGAAAACAGGGGAAACAGAGAGGTTTTATTGGCATGGAAGGATGGGATATGTTCATATAGATGATGTTGCTCTATGCCATATTCTAGTTTACGAACATGATAGCGCTGAAGGGCGATATTTGTGCAGTTCAAATGTCGTTGATAACAATGAACTTGTGTCGATTCTGTCAGCGCGTTATCCCACGCTACCAATTCCAAAGAGGTACAAAATTTGTATTCTTACTGCTATTATTATGTAAGACTGAGTGCAAATTATTTTTCAGGTTTGAGCAGCACGACCGACCATATTATGAGCTTAACACTGCAAAGATCAGGAGCTTAGGGTTCAAGTTCAAGACGATTCAAGAGATGTTTGATGATTGTATCACATCTCTTGTGGCACAGTGTCATCTTTCATACCTTAGTTAAGCTAAAAACCACTAGTTAGTTTCGTGAAATGGTACCAATTGTCTTAATAAGAAACCAAGATAGGAAACCGAATAATGTAGCATCAAGTTGACGCATAATATGTATCTGCAGCTAGATATCTGCCTAATTATAAATAAAATGAATCTGGTACCATACAGACTAGAAGATCTGACTAGTTTAACTGTTTTGGATCCCTAACTGTTGGACTGATGGAGGGAACTGGTTTAACATGATCTCGGTTTAAGGTTTGATGTCACGAAGCAACAACTCTTTTATATGTAGTTCTTGGTCTAATGTATACGCGCGTCTCCATTTACACTATTTGTCATTAAGTTCAACAGATTCAGGATGTTGTTGGAAAACTATCCTAAACTAATGGATTCAAACCAACACATACAATAATATAAAAAATATATTGATCCAAACACAACAAAGAATTCAGGGGGTTTCCATGAATTTGCATGTAAATCGCATTTAAGTGTCAATGTTTGTTTTCATTACTTATTTACTTGCAAGTTACAAGCAGTAAATTAACCTCATTCAAAGCACAGTCACTTTGTTTTTTTACCTAATATAAACTGCCAACTGGGGGCACTTGGCATTAATGATATGGAGTCATCTCAGAGTTAGCAGTTGGATCAGCTACAAATTTGCAAAAGAGGTAGAAAAATGTCCAACTTCAAAAAGACATAATTTAGGGTATGTTTGGAGTTACGCGCCACAAGCAATGGACGAGAAGTTCTTTACAAGACAAATCATGTGTAAAACGTCAAAGACATCTTGGCTCAACTGTGAGACACAAATTCCATCATCTTTAGCATGAATTTCAAAGTCAAAATTTTCACCCAGTGTTTTTAGCAATCTTGGGTGGTTGGAGTCAAGCCTGGGAAGGTGCGGCCCAGACCAGACATGCTACCCCTGGTTCCAGGGATAATTTTTCACCAGAAATCAGTGACTACTCACCGATCCTTAGGGACTCAAACACACACATATACATACATATCTATATATACACACACATAACCGTGTGTGTCATGAGTGTTATATATATTGATTATTTTTTATTTAGAATTAAATGTAAAACATGAAAACATGGAATTATGGGACGGTTCCCTACAAAATATGGAAATTTTGGAAAAATAAGAATAATTAAGAGAATCAAATGTGACGCTGATGTTGTATCTGAAAAGTTAGGGAAATCTCTCCACTCTGATTTATATAAATTTATATGTAAACAAATATCTCTAAATATCTGATTTGAGTAATTTTGGGTTTATTTAGAAAGTCAATTTCACAATTAGAAAAACGATTCCTATATTATTAGGTCATGAAGCCACGTTAGTGAGAGAGAGAGAGAGAGAGAGAGAGTCAAAACAGGTTTATATGATGGCCAGCACGAAGCCACAAAAATCAACCAATTAATTCCATATTTTTTCGTCAACGACAGGGCATAATCCGTATCCAAAATTATCATAAAAACCGCCCCTTTTCGATCATGTTTCAATTCTTCTTCTTCCTACGTAATCCGTCATCGCCTTCAATTCTTCATTCCACCGGTTATTCATCCTTCCACCATTCTTATTTACATGTACGTACACTCTATTTTTTTCAACTTTTATTATTCATTTAAAGATTTCCCATGTGGGGTTTCCCCCAAATCAGCAGATTCCAAATCTTTTTTTTTTTTTTTTTGTCATTTTCAATCATTCTTCATATGGGTATTGTCTCAATCGAAAAAAAAAATACGTAATATGTTTAATTTATGATGCATTTATTATGAAATCACCAATATTCGTCCGATCTGTAACATGTTTCTTTTGCTTATTTCTTGCATACAACTTTGTTTTGGTCCAGGCATTTACGCAAACAGATAATATGCATTGATTCATATGATTGTTTGCTGATTGGTTTGCAGTATATTTGATGATCAAGAAAGAGGCTTTCAGTTTATTTCTTTTACCACATGCCTGTTATTTCTTGCATACAACTTTGTTTTGATTCAGGCATTTATACAAACAGATGATGTACATTCATTCATATGATTGTTGCTGATTGATTGTGAATCACATTTGTTTGCAGTATATTTGATGATCAAGAAAGAGGCTTTCAGTTTGTTTCTTTTCACAGAAACTTGATTTTTGGAGGAACAGACGATAGATTCTTATGAAATACACTTTTTACTGCCAATTAGACAACTAAAACCGTCAAATTTTACATCCAAATAATCCACCTCAAACTGTTTTCAATAAAAATTACACCATGAACCGCCATGGCAGTGCGAATCAAGCGTTCTATGTTATCGGTCACAAAACCGAAAACGTTCGTGATCTTTACACATTGGGGCAAAAACTAGGGCAGGGTCATTCGGTACAACCTATTTATGCACTGAGAATTCAACCGGCATAGATTACGCCTGCAAATCAATATCGAAGCGGAAACTGATTTTGAAAGAGGACGTGGAGGATGTGAGGAGGGAGATTCAGATCATGCACCATTTATCCGGGCACCCGCATATTGTCACCATTAAAGGTGCATATGAAGATCCTTTATACGTTCATATTGTCATGGAGCTTTGCAATGGTGGAGAGTTGTTTGATAGGATCATTGAAAAGGGAAATTATAGTGAGCGGAAAGCAGCTGAATTGATCAAGATCATAATTGACGTTGTTCAGGCGTGCCATTCGCTTGGAGTTATGCATCGAGATTTAAAACCTGAGAATTTCTTGTTGGTTAATAAGGATGATGATTTTTCTCTAAAAGCCATTGATTTTGGACTATCCGTATTCTTCAAGCCAGGTATAGATATTAAAACAGTTGTATATTTGTTTTATATTGTAGTTTTAACATATGAGTCGGGGGACTCTTTGGAAGCAGCCTCTCCATCCCAATGATAGAGGTAAGGTTTGCCTACATCCCACCCTCCCCAGACCCTATCGATAGCTCTGCTATTTGTGGGATGTACTGGGTATGGTTGTTGTTGTATAGTAGTTTTAACATGTAATTGGATTTTATTTATGTTTAGGTCAAATATTCTCGGATGTGGTTGGAAGCCCATATTATGTTGCTCCTGAGGTGTTGTTGAAGCGATACGGGCAAGAAGCGGATGTATGGACGGCCGGGGTGATACTTTACATACTTTTAAGGGCGTACCTCCATTTTGGGCTGGTATGGTATAAACTATGTGCTATAGATTTTAATGAAACAAGCTTTGCGGATGCTTATTCAACTATCTGTTGTAGAATCACAGCAGGGAATATTTGATGCAGTTTTGAAGGGAAATCTAGACTTTGAATCAGACCCGTGGCCAATTATATCTGACAGTGCAAAAGATCTTGTTAGAAACATGTTGTGTTCTCACCCTAAGGATCGGTTAACTGCCCATCAAGTTCTCTGTATGCTCTCTTTTAACCATTTTGAATATTTGTTTTGCTTATATATTATCGTTGGTTCGACAATGAATATACATGATATTAGTGATCTGTCATTACAAATTTCTGTTGTAAATAATAAATATTAACATCATTGTTATCACATTGGGACACGTTTTGTTTATAATCATTGTGCAGGTCATCCTTGGATATGTGAAAATGGAGTTGCTCCCGACAGAGAACTGGATCCCGAAGTTCTTTCTCGTCTGAAGCAATTCTCAGCAATGAATAAGTTAAAGCAGATGGCCTTGCGGGTATGTATATGTTATACATACACACACACATATAGGGTGAGACGGTGAGGATCATTGCATAACACTAAATTATCACGATAACAAAAAGAACAAACCCAAAACGTTTAATCAATGGTTCATATTATAAAATTTTATACTTCTTACACACAAATGTGTATGTTATGTACATAAAAAAATCAAACTAATTTGTTGATATGAATATATAAATTGATTACTGTTTACCTTCACATGTGTAGGTTATATAGATAAACAAAATTTGTTCATAGATTTTTATGTATTTCAATAGAGATAATAAACGTTGCAAATCTACCAATTTCTTATAGTTTAATTATTTTAAGATTGATAATACGAATACTTCATTTTGTTTTGCGTGTTCTTGCAATATATAGTGTTCTGCAAAGATCCACCCCCTAATATAATACATAGGGGTGGGTTATCATACAATAGCCCCTTAACGTGCGACGGTACACGACCACCAAATTTGAAATTACGCATGTTATATACATAATTACGCACGTTACATAAAATCAAAACCCGCATGCCATCAAACATGTATGTTACGCTTGGGTTGTTTTGACCCTAATTACGCATGTTACATACATAATTACGCACGCTATTTTGGTGGTTGTGTACCGTCGCACGTTAAGACTTACGAGCGTTTTGTATTCAAAACTTTCTCCACGTATATATGTGTGTGTGTATGCACGCATGCAAAGTACAATACTGAACCTTTTTCTTGTCTTGATTTAGGTTATAGGAGAGAGTTTGTCAGAAGAGGAGATTGCTGGTTTAAAGGAAATGTTTAAGGCAATGGATACAGACAACAGTGGCGCAATTACATTTGACGAACTAAAAGTCGGTTTAAGGAAGTTTGGTTCGACATTGAAGGATACAGAAATACAAGACCTTATGGATGCAGTAAGACTATGAGTAAACAACCTTATTTTGTACCAAAACTTTGTTAGAAAGAAAAGACAGGTAAATAACATTGGTTTTCAGGCTGATGTGGACAACAGTGGGACGATCGACTATGGAGAATTCGTAGCAGCTACACTTCATCTGAACAAACTGGAACGCGAAGAACATTTGGTTGCTGCATTTAAATATTTTGATAAGGATGGAAGCGGTTATATTACAGTTGATGAACTTCAGCAGGCGTGTGCAGATCACCACATGACGGATTTTCTTGTTGAGGATATTATTAAAGAAGTTGATCAAGATAATGTCAGTAGAAATATGATATGTATGTGTATATATGATCTATATAGGGTTGGTGTTTGATGGATTTATGTTGTTAATTTGCAGGATGGAAGGATAGATTATGGGGAATTTGTGGCTATGATGACAAAAGAAAATGCAGGAATCAGTAGAAGAACGATGAGGAATAGTGTGAATATTACCATGAGAGATTCACCGAGGGCTGTCCAGTGATATTATGAATTAATTGTATCTTCTTGTTGTTGTTAAATGAATTGTATGTTGTGGGATGATTTGTATTTTGTTTGGTGAAGTAGAAAACAGATATATGATCAAATTGCAGTTAAATGTTTGTTGCTTATAAATACATATAATCTTTTTGCTCTGCAACATAGAGTCATGGTGTCGACCATGCCTAAGCTTGGGGGCCGACCCCTCGAACTTTTTGCTCAGTAGTGGAGAGTATGTAGTTTTCGTATAGAAATTTTTGGTATATACGTTTTCGACCCCCGGTTTTATAGAAATTTTTAGATCCGGTGACTTCCGCCCCTCTCGGTCAGAAATCTCAAGTTTCGCCACTAATGTCAAGTGTAAATGTAGAAGATGAACATTCATCCAATCCAATGATATGACACATATAAAAAAATCATGTGTTTGCCAGGATTTAAAAAAACACTTTGCACCACGACAGCCCAAAGGGGGCAACCTTACGCCAAAAAAAAATAAGTATTAAAAATGGCAAAAAAATTGAAAATTGGAAAGCACCTTGATCCACGTCAATGCAAGATGAAGACAATATCGTCCCTAAGGTGGTGTTTGTTTTTGCAAAAAAAAATCTGCGCAGACTCTTCTGTCTGCGTCGCGCAGTCCACGCGCAGACATTGTTATCTACAGACTGTTTGTTTTTCTGAAAAATGTTTCATTAAAAAACATCTAAGCGAGCTCTTCTTAACGTAGACATGGTCTAGCCACTTCTAATATCTACTGAGGGTTAAACACCAACACCCACCACCTGCCCACCACCCACCACCCATCACTGTCCATCACCACCACCATCGTCCACCACCCCCCACCGTCCATCACCACCACCACCCACCACCACCGTCCACCACCACCACTCACCGTCCATGTCCACCACTGTCCATCACCACCACCACCACCACCGTCCGTAAATCACTACCGACTTATTTTAAAAGTCTACAGACCTTAAAAAACAAACAACTGTCTTCTTGTAAATTGCAGAGGTTTGGTCAACCTCCTCTTCTACAGATGCAGATGTAGTCCGCAGACAGCGGACATTTTACTTCTTAAAGAAGTTTTTATCTGAAATTAAAAGATTTTGTGAAAAATATGTATGTTATAAACTAAAAAGTTATTGATATTTTGGTGATTCACTAATTTGTAACTTTATAAAAAGAAAAGTTTAATAGCATTCATATTTTTTACAAAATCTTTTGTTTATTAATTTTGTTATAAGGATTGGTAGTTACTAATTAAGCAATAAATTTTACATATGTTTATAATTATGGAAATTGAATAACAAATTTTTATTCTTTTAATCTTAATCATTAATTTTAAGAAATGCATACAGTATCAAGCTCTTCATGCTAATAACACCAACTCGTCCAACATCTATGTGGTTATTGGCCCACGCCAAAGGCAAGATCTTTATGGACATAGAAATATATTTCATCATCACCAACTTAATTTTTAACCGCTTCTTGCGTTTGCCCCTTAGCTTTTACAACCCCTTTCATTTTGTGCTTTGTACCTTGTAAAACAAAACCTGCAATGTCTATGTGACGTCTACATGAAGAGAATTGCCCCCTTACCTTTACGTCTTGCCCATCACACCATATAATGTAATAATAAACAACTTAATATCTAACTCACTATTTTCTCTCTCCATTCTCACATTTCTATCATTTCCCTATCCTCCACTTCCCATCATGTGTTTTTCCTCGTTCAAAATCTTCAACACCCATAACTTCTCTCTCTCTCTCTCTCGTATTAGTTATTTTATTAATTTTTCTTCATGAAATAATCAATTATCCTAAAATGGTTCTAGTCAACGCATTGACTAACCAACCACACATTAGCTGGATCCGACTAAACCCATATATAACCACCATCGCAAAAAAACAAATACAAATACTCACCCCACCCACCCGTATCTTGCTTATCAAGCCGTCGTCGTCTTCTTCTTCTTCTTTATTCTTCTCATGCATGCTCACTCTCACTCACTCAACCACACCAAGTTGACACTCCTCCGATTCACCCCACATTCCGATCTCAATGGAAGTTGAGTGTATGCGATCATGCATGCGAAAACTCTCCATCTGGTACACCCCCAATTTCAAGCCCATCATCACCCACGATGAGCTCGATAAAATCCTGTCCACATTCGGCTTCACCGCCGCTGCTTCCGCCACCCCCGGCTGGAAAGAATACTCCTTTTCGGCTGCCGGAACTTTTCTTGCGAAATCCCCGTCTCCTCCTCGCCCCCGTCTTCCGTATCCCAGAATTGACGGCTTACATGTCACAACTTATCGATCTTTTTTGGATTCTGTTAATTTTTATCTCAGGATGAATAACATTTCCGATCTTTTTCATGTTCGGTGAGTTTCCCTTTTCGGGTTTCATGATTTTGAATGTAAAATTTTTATTTTTATGTTGGGAATTTGATGAATTTTGATGGGTTATGAATAGAATTGATGTGGGTTTGGATCTTTTGGAAATGGGTATTAACTGGGATGAAGTGTTTTGGAATCTTTAGTTGTGATGTTGTGATACTATGTTGATTACTAGCTTTTGATTTTGTGTGAAAATGTGCTGCTAGGTTTCTTTTTAGTGATTAAGGTTAGCTTTATGAAAGTTTGATGCTTTAGATGGTAATTAAGCTACTGATGTGCATACTATTTTGTTCTATATAAGAGTTGTTAGTTATATGTGTTAGATGGTAATTAAGCTACTGATGTGCATGCTATCTGTTCGATGTTTGAGTTGTTTGTTATATGCTTTAGATGGTAATCAAGCCACTGAGGTGCACACTATCTATTATTCTATGTAAGAGTTGTTCATTATATGCTTTAGATTGTAATCAAGACATTGATGCTCAAATGTGCACGCTATCAATTCTATGTAAGAATCGTTCGTTATATGGTTTAGATGGTAATCAACAATCAAGCCACTAATGTGCATACAATCTGCTCTATGTATCGAGTTGTTCGTTGTATGTGTTAGATGGTAATCAAGCCATTGATGCTCAAATGTGCACACTATCTATTCTACGTAAGAGTCGTTCTTTATAAGCTTTAGATGGTAATCAAGCCACTGAAGCTCAAATGTGCACACCATCTACGTAAGATTCGATCTTTATAAGCTTTAGATGGTAATCAAGCCTCTGAAGCTCAAATGTGCACACCATCTACGTAGGATTCGTTTGTTATAAGCTTTAGATGGTAATCACGCAGCTCAAATGTGCACACTGTCTATTATATGTAAGAATCGTTCATTGTAGGCTTTAGATGGTACTCAAGCCATTGATGCTCAAACGTGTGCATTATCATTTCAGCGAATAAGAATTTGCTTTTGATAATTTTGGTTATATGTTTTTGGATTTCATCAAATTTTATCTCCGGAGGTATAATATTTTGGATCTTTGTCTTGTCCGGTGAGTTTCCCTTTTCGGTTTATGTAATTCGATTTTGATGTTGGAAATTAGATGGAATTTGATGGTTCATAATGGAGGTTTAGTTTGACTTTGAATAATCGGTATGTTGGTGTCTAGATTCAGAATTGATATGGGTTTAGATCTTTTGAAATGGTTACCGACTAGGATGAAGTGTTTTGGAATGTTAGTTGTGATGTGTTAATTTTGTGACAAAAACCTGATTACCAATTTTTTTATTTTTTTATTTTGCAAGAAAAAGTGCTCGGGTTGACTCCAAATGTAGGTCCTTTTTTAGTAATCAAGATTAGGTCTATGTAAGTGTGATGCTTTAGATGGTTATCAAGCTACTGATGCGCACACTATCTGTTCTATGTAAGAGTCATTGGTTATATAGGTTAGATGGTAATCAAGCTACTGATGCTCAGATGTGCACACTATCTATTCTATGTAAGAATCGTCCGTTATATGCTTTAGATGGTAATCAAGCCATTGGTTCTTGGTAGTTATTATTATTATTATATTATTATTATTATTATTATTATTATTATTATTAGTTTATGGCCCGCAGCGTACTAGGTTTCTAGGTCTCATTAGGGTTTCTTGCTTATATATTGAGGGTTCCCGTCCCTTGTATTTACATTCAGTTATTTAATCCAGTTTACTTTTAGAGTGCTCAACTGTGTACACTATCTATTCTTTGTAAGAATCGATCGTTATATGCTTTAGATGGTAATAAAGCCATTAATGCTCAAATGTGCGCATTATCATTTCCGCTAATAAGGTTAACATTTGAAAGTGTGTACTAAAACATATTGTAATGTGATATATTGAACTTGTTTCAGGGGAGTACCGTTGCACCATGCTCATGACAGGAGCCACAAGTGGTCGAGAATGGTCAAAGACGATTTGGTGTATGTGTACAGAGAGGGAACCATGGACATGTCAGCAACATGCAAGAACGGAAACAAGGATCACAAGTACAAAGAGGGAGCCATGGACATGTCAGCAAAATGGAAGAATGCCAACAAGGATGAGGATCCTGCTTCGATCATTGTTCCATGGAAAAACATCATGAATAGGATAATATAGTAACGTAAGCATACCGTTCACCTTGTTTAGTTATTGTATCATGAGATTTTTTATTGTATGAGGGTGTTTATTGGATCAATAGTTCAGTATGATTTTGACAATACAAGTGAAGGGTGAATATGTGTGTTTCGAATCCATTTTTGTTTTTGATGTATGTGTTTGATATCGTTTAGTGTCAAAAGATAGCTTGTCGGTCCCACACCCCTTTCGTCATGTCCTAAAGAAAGGTCACCGATGTACATTCTTTGATCATTGCTTCACTCTCCTTAGTAAAATAATGATAAGTAACATGATAATATAGCAGTAAAGTTATTAGGAGTAAAGCTGCTAGCTTTATAATCTTTTGGTTATCATATTCTTATGAGTCGAGATCTGTGGGTCAAGGGAGTTTAAAGTTATTAGGGGCTTGTAAGGGATCGTTATATACAAACTGGATTGAATAGTTGAACTACAGATGTTGGATATCGTGTTTAAATGATATAATCCTTGTAAGTCACATAGCATCACTTGCATGAGGACATGAGGTTAGGACAATGGGTATGAACTTGGAAGTTTTTCAGTAGATTGATTATTTAATAAAGATGATACATAATAATATAACTACAAAGGATGATATGTAACTATGTGTTACGTCTCCGGATAAAATTCATGTTTAGATCGTGTTTTGACTCTTATATTTTGTTCTATTCAAAATAATATAGCGTGACGCATTAAGTGTGGAGATGTGCCTGTTGAAACGCAATTTAATAACTAAATACTTGTAATCTTATACGATCATTTTTTAAGTGATACTCGACTATGTTTAGATATGTGTTATATGGATCAACTTAATCGGAGGTTTTTTCCAAGGGTTTCGATCTTATACTAGAACTTTTAAGGTTTTCATTCGTTTAAATCGTTTTCGGGTTTGATTTATTGAACTGGATTTCATAGACCTGGGTTTCTATCAGGTGATTCAGTTTTGTTAATGGAATTTAGTAGGAAGTTTTCGATTCTTTTTCCATCAGAAACCAATCAAACACAGTTCTTAACAAATAACTTTTCGATTTTAATTCCAACAAATTCCACCAACTAATTCGCTCATACAGAATTTGTACCATGCAAATATTGTTCCACTTATTATAAAAATATTCTTCAAAAGATGTAACATTTGATTTAATTTATGATCCAATTGAAGTTTTTGACTAATAACAAACATCGAAAATACCTTTTATCAATTGTAATTGTTGTTACTAAACAAATATATAAACATTCAATTGTAATTGTTGTTACTAGACAAATATATAAGCATTCAAACCCGAAATACTTTACTACATGCGTAAAAAATATGTTGGTACACAGTGATTTGATGTGTGACAGGCAAACAAACATAGAAGGTTCAAACAAGCTTATAGATTAGCTCACAAAATGACGGTTCCAGTTGTTGGCAATCAAGAACACGAACACAAAATAGATCTCAACCAAGATCAACTCTTTCTATTTATTATAATTCTTAACTCTACTAAAATACATAACCCTAACCATCTATTTATACTAAAATAACTATACTAATCCTACTCAAACTCAAATTTCTATCTTCTAGACATTCAAATATTAGATAAACATGCAAACAATCCTAATATTAATTCTAGTCCGACCATAATTATAACCCTACAAACTTGGAATTAGAAACCTTCTTGAAAACAAATTAAATCAAAACATTCACTTTAGCCCTTCATCTTTCAATTAATATGTTTTAGGATTTACTTCCAACACCAGTTAGAATCGGATCCTTTGTGTTGGGACATGTTAGTGACTGTTTTTGCAAATACAAAACAAATATGAAACATACACAAGTTTCATCTTTTAAACCTGATTACATACAGCTACAAATTCTACAACTTTCTGCATCTGTTAAGAAACAGCTGCCTGCTCAAATGGCACTCTCACAAACAACTGACCATGCAGGGTTACAACGGCTGAGGTTTGATGAGGATCAATCCGAGACGTCAAGCTCACAACCTTCATCACAAAAAAAACGCTTTTTAGTCTACAATCTAAGCTTCAAATCCCTATAAATATGCTATCACTTGTACCTTTTTAAAAGGAGAAACGCCCCAAGGATTGTGGAGCTGCTCTGGTTGACCAGATATGACCAAGCGACCAGCTGGATCTGACTGTACTTCCATCCACAAAATATGTGAATTTTTATGGACGTATGAAGGTACCGAGGGAGCATATAAAAAGAAGAGTAAAATGCCATTGTCGTCCATGAGGTTTCGCCATTTTTGCAATTTCGTCCAAAAGGCTTGTTTTTCCGCATCTGGATCCAAAAGGTTTGAAATCTTGCATTTTCATCCAGCTAGTTAACTCCATCCGTTTTTCTTTGTAAAGTCGGGGGTATTTCCATCTTTTTTGTCAACTTAAAAGGGTCATTTTGTCTTTTTCACTTTATGTACAATCATTTAGCATAATGTACAAGTATTCACCTAAGGGGCAATTCGGTCTGTTTCACTTTATGTATGAAAATGCCCCCGACTTAATGAAGAAAAATGGATGGAGTTAACGAGCCGTATGAAAATAGCAAGATTTCAAACCTTTTAGATCCAGATGCAAAAAACAAACCTTTGGACGAAAGTCGCATTACTGGCCAAACCTCAGGGACGAAATGGCATTTTACTCTTGAAAGAATGATGAATCTGTTACCTCTTCACGTAAAAGCCCGGGGACCAAAGCATACACCTCAAAGCAGTCCTTCTGTAAAATCAATTTTCAAAACTAGTTAAATAAAACAAAAGATCGATAAAGCCCCTTCAACTTCAATTAGTTATTAACTAAAGCAGGTACAAGAATAAAAGAATTTATTAAGAAAAATAGAAAACGATATACAAACTTACAGTTCTCTGCACATTGATCTTCACCCAATCAGCAGGAGGGCCCACATCCACAACCGGTGAGTACCCAATCTGAGAAATTCATTACAGCAGCATGTGTACGTCAATGCAACAGCGTTTTGAGGCATCTTACTTAATGTTTTAAACTTTTAATACAGATTCACAAAGAAAACAGATATCTCAACTGTGGTTTTGACGCTTTCATGCGAGCAACTTTGACTGCACGTTCAACCGGAGATGGCTTTTTGCGCTTCAGCAAACCTATATAGCAATGCATTAGTGAAAAAGTCAAACGGAAGTAATAAGTATAGATGTTGAAGGATGTTCATGCAAATTGTACCAATGCCTTGCTTTTCTCGCTTCACAGACATACTTGAAGTCTTGTCCTACAACACAGAAGTTTTGATGTCAGTTCATATATTACAAAAGCGACACATACATTTTAAAATATAAGAATATATATACCTTGATGACTGGATCCCCAACTTCACCGTTACCGAGACGTTGAGAATGCCAACCCTGTTGGATATTTATGTCCGGTTCGATAAGTCAACACTGCCGACCGGGTCTTGACCCGTAAGAGTTACACCGTGGGCAACGAACTTAAATCCACTTAACTAGTTTAACTGGTAAATTACGAACAATATGCGAAACGGATCATAATTATGATCATGAGCAGATTATGTCATTGTTGCGTGTACATGGACCGGATGAGACAGGCATATTCGTCTCGCCATTTGTTGCACATATACTCGAGCTTGACACTTGTCACACATGCACTTTTGCATGTGTGCCTATTGGACATGCAAGGAATCTCGGACATTTGGCATGCATGCAAGAATCCACCAATTGGATATGCATTTTTGCATTATGTCCACCAATAAGAATCCATGCAAAGGATCTCCATGTGCTATTAAAGGGGTGTTGGGTCTTGCTTTGAGAAGTTGCAAGAACTTGAAGGAAAAAGTCTCACAACACACACACACCCACAATCGGCCGAACCACCGTTTGCCGCCGCCGCCAGAACCGCCAGGTACCGCCGTTGCCCCTTCGCCGCCGTCACCGCTCCACCGTCGCTGGCCTCCGCCACCGCCGCTACTCATGGTTATACCCGTGTTTCGTTTGTTCGTTTCACTAGCACTTGTTCGTTGAACCTCGGTGTCTCGACCGGTTAGTCACTAACCGAGGTATATCTTTCTCATCGGTAGTTAGATGTTATTATTACTGTGCTCGTATTTGTTTGTAACCAGATCCTGTCGGGTTTCGTTCATTGTTGATCACTTGTTTATTTCCGCTGCGTTTTTATTAATTAACTCGCTTGATTAATTGACTATTATTTATTCAACCGGGTTTTGATAAATAAAATTTATAAATGATCACCATGGAAACCCAACAGTGGTATCAAAGCCTTAGTTACAGCATACGAGTCGGTACCACTCTTTTAACCGGAAACAGAACACAAACTTTAATTATTTTAAAGTTTCTGATCTATATGATTTTAAGGGCAACTTTATTTTTGGTCAATATTTTATTTGTTTTGCTTGACCAAAACATTGCCCGGATTATTTGTGATTGTTATGAAATATGTAAATCTGGCCCGACCTTGTTTTGTGGTTGTATATTTTATTCGGTTTTGTAATTATATTTTATGGCCATCTAGATGGTTCAAAGTTGTAATAGATAGGGTTTCTTCCTTTATTGTATTTTTAAAATATTGTAATAAACGAAGACCCGGAGACAAAATCAAGGACGCTAAACAGGAGTCATGAAGTCAGTGGGAGTTGCTCGAGACGATTGGATGCACTCAAGTCCATCCTTATGGTTGTTTGTGTGTTGTGACCCCGTGACCCATTTGATCTTGCTATTAGGCTCTAGCAAGATCGAACAATTTTTGGCCATATAGGTTTACATATTTATCTTGCTATTGTGGTTGCTTTTATCTTATAAGTTGTTATAACATAACCAACCTAAATACCAACATGATTTTAAAAGGAGTTTTAAAATATTAAAACAATCACATTATAAGTTCTAAATTGTTTTACAACTTGTTAAAACTTTATTATAAAACAAAGGTTGTTTTAAACAAACACATAACCAATTAAGTTTTGCAAATTAAATTAGATTTAATTTTCCAAAACTATTAACTTAATAGTTCTCTATTAACTTAAAATTGGTTATTTCAAGTCGCGACAATTTAGTTTTAATAGGATATATAAAACTAAGTGTCCTGAGAGATGAAAGGGTTCATCAAGATGTCACGACTAAAATACTAAAATTGGCTCTCACGACCCTATTTGGTAAAAATTAAAATTAACCCATAATTAAAATCAATGGTCGATGCCATCCTACTACTAGTAACACTTGGGGCATAATGCGAACCATCAGTGTTGGAGCCACAGCACAACACTTGGTGTCTAGTTTATCCTTCCAAGGTACAAGGGCTTCGTCGACACATCCAACCCTTCCACATGTGACCGTTTTAGGACAACTATTACTTTTCTTCTCGTGTTACGTGCTACAGCTGTCTCGAGAACAAAAGTGGCATAGATGAGGCTAAACGTATCAATGCATAGACAAGAGTTGTCTTAGCGGCCTCATACCCGAGAGTTGTGCTCTTCTCACAACTGACAATCGTTGTTAGTCCGCTTGAACCCCTTGCTAATGTTGCGTGCTACAGCTGCCTTTAGAAAGAGCTTCTAACCGGATTCTCATTCCTTGTTCTAATTACTGTAATGGGTCATTAATTAAATAAGGAAATATACATCGAAAATACTAATTAAATTACTTGCTTATATAATAGATGTCTAAGGAAAACAACTCCTCCATTCTCAAGTCTGTACTTGAAAAAGAAAATTGAATAACACCAACTTTCTCGAATGGCACCGCAATCTGAGAATAGTTCTCAAGATGGCGAAAAGCTATGTATCTTAGATGGCCCAGTCCCTACCGAGCCTGAAAGTATCACTACTGTTGCTCGCAAGGCACTGGAAAAACATAACAGGATGCCGTTGAGGTAGCCTACCGTATGCAAAGCCACCGTGTCTCCTGAACTTCAGAAGTACATGGAAGATAAAGATGCTTATGACATGATCTAGCGACTGAAAGGCATGTTTCAGAAACAAGCCTGACAGGAGCGATATGACACCATGAAACAGCTCATAAGCTGTAAAATGTTGGAAGGATCATGTTTCAGTACTCATGTGCCTAAGATGAAATGATACATTGACCAAATGAACAAACTTGGTTATCCCCTGCAAAGAGAAATTGCAGCGGACTTCATCTTGAACTCTTTCCCTAGCTCATATGACCAGTTCATTATGAACTATAATATGAATGCGTGGGTGAAGACTGTGCCTGAGCTACATGGTATGCTCAAAACGGCCAAGATGAACATACCACATAAAACCAACAAGTTCTAATGGTCAAGTCTGGTGGTGTTAAGAAGCCCAACAACAAGAAAAGAGACCATAAGAGCAAAGGCAAGAGAAAGGTTGTTGCTACCAGATATGCCACCAACAACGTTCTAGCCAAGCTGAAAATGAACAATGGCCAATATCATTGGCACTTCTTCTAGTATTCTCATTTATGTTATTGAACTTTTCACTTTTTCTAGCAACACATGGGTATTTGATACCAGATGTGGTTATCACATCATTAATGTCTTGCAAGAACCTGAAAAGTGGAAGAAACTGAAACAAGGCAACATGGAATTCATAGTTGATAATGGAAAGAGAGTTCCAGTTCTGGCAACTGGAACAGTTTTGTTTTTCATGTCCTTCTGGCCTTGTAGTTACTTTAAATAACTGTTTGTTTGCATCTGGTTTAACCAGAAACACTATTTCAGTTTCTTCACTGTTTGAACAAGGATTCAAGTACGTTCTAATGGAATTTCCATTTCTACCTACTTGAAGAATGTCTTTTATTTTGAGGCTAGACCTCGAAGTGGTATTGATGTTCAAATAAATAATAACATATATCATCTTTCTAAGCGTAACAAAGCTGGTATAAATGAACCATAATTTTGGCATTGTAGACTTGGCCACATAAGTAAGACACGCATAAAATAGGTCCAGCCCGAAGGGATTCTTGAATCCGTTGGACAGGACTCCTTTGATGATTGCGAATCTTGCTTAGCTGGCAAACTCACAAAGCACCCCTTCACCGGTGTTGGTGAACGGGCCAATGGTCTTCTAGTACTCACTCACACTAATGTATGTGGCCCTTGCAGAACCACGACTAGGAACCATGAAGGATACTTCGTTACTTTTATCGACGATTATAGTCGATATACTTATGTTTATATTATGAAACATAAGCACGAAACTTTTGAAAAGTTCAAATAATTTCAAAACGAAGTAGTAAACCAGCTTACTAGAAAGATTAAAGTACTTCGATACGATCGAGTTGGTGAATACCTTAGCTTGAAATTTCTCGATCATCTAAAGGAACGTAGAATAGTTTCACAACCCACTCCACCTGGCACACCCCAAATTAATGGCGTGAGTGAAAGGAGAAATCGAACCCTAATTAATAAGGTTCGATCGATGATGTGTAGAATTAACTTGCCTCACTTATTTTAAGGTCATGCTCTTATGATCGCTGCCCGCATTGTCAGTTCAGCTCCGACTAAGAAGGTAAACAAAACACCATATGAGATATGGCATGGGTGTAAACCCGATTTGGAATACCGTATGGGGATATTAAGCATACATCACAAGTAATTCTGATGATAAGCCCGATCCTCGAGGCGAAAAGTAGTTTTCGTCAGATACTATAAAAGGCAGATATTATTTCTACCATCCTAATGCAAATGTGATTTCCATCAAACGGAAGGGACACTTTCTCGAGGAAAAACTCCTTACTCGAGAAACTGGAAATAATATTGTTGGTCTCGAAGAAATTTGAGAACCACAAACAACCGCTAATGACGTCGGACCGTCTGATCAACAAGTAGTTGTTGCCTATGAATCAGACATAAACACAAACGTTCGCAGAAGTAGGAGAATTCGCAAAGAACCTGATAGATACCTTTCGCATCTAAATGGTCCCGAAGTCTTATTAGTAGCTGAGTCTAATGACGAACCTGCTAACTACAAATCTGCTATCTCAGATCCAGAATCTGGGAAATGGCAAGAAGCCATGAACGTCGAGATGCAATCTATGCATAACAATCAAGTATGGGACTTGGTTAAGCTACCCCCGATTGTCGGGCAGTAGGGAGCAAATGGATTTTCAAGAGAAAAACCGATATGCATGGAAATGTCCACACCTATAAAGCACGGCTAGTTGTGAAGGGTTTCACTCAAACTCAAGGTATTGACTTTGATGAGACCTCGCCCGTTGCTATGATTAAATCAATCAGGATATTGCTTGCTATAGCTACGTACTATGATTACGAAATATGGCAAGTGGATGTCAAAACCGCTTTTCTTAATGGACATCTCTCTAAAGATGTCTACATGGTTTAGCCTGAAGGTTTTGTCGATCTCAAATATCCAACTAAAGTGTGCAAACTAAATAAGTCCATTTATGGACTCAAGCAAGCATCTCATGGCTGGAATCTTCGTTTTGACCAGAAGATCAAAGAGTTTTGTTTTGTCAAGAATGAAGATGAGCCTTGTGTTCACAGAAAGGCTAGTGGGAGCACCATATCATTCCTCATCTTGTATGCGGATGATATACTAATCATTGGAAACAACATCCCTATGCTTAATGAGGTTAACCACTATTTGGGATCTTGCTTCGCAATGAAAGATCTTGGAGAAGCTGCTTACATTCTGGAATCAAGATCTATAGAGATAGATCTAAGCGGCTTCTAGGGCTAAGTTAAAGTACTTACATAGATGAAATGATGACACGCTTCAAAATGGGAAACTCCTTGAAAGGAAGTGTTCCTATGGCTAAAGGAACCGTGTTGAACAAATCGCAACTCCTTCAACGGACATTGAAATTAAGCAAATGGAAGCAGTTCCATATGCTTCAGCGATTGGTTCTATCGTATATGTTATGTAATAGACCTGATGTCGAACATTCTGAGGTACTTGAGAAGAACCAAAGATATGTTCTTGGTGATTGGAGTGGAAGAAGAGCTCACTGTAAGGTGTTACACTGATGCTAGCTTCCAAAGTGACCGAGGTGATGCTCGCTCACAATCAGGATTCGTATTCACTCTCAATGGAGGAGCTGTTTGTTGGAAAAGCTCCAAACAGAGTGTAGTGGCGGATTTAACCACTGAATCCGAATATATTGCTGCGTCGGATGCTGCAAAAGAAGCTGCTTGGATGAAGGAGTTCATCACCAACCTTAATGTGGTTTCGAATATTCAAAACCAATCGAGGTGTCCTGTGATAACACAGAAGCTGTTGCTCAAACCAAGGAGCCCATATCTCATCACAGGGCCAAGCACATTCTAAGAAAGTTCCACTATATATGGGAAATACTGGAACAAGGAGACATCTTAATAAGCAAATTAGACATAGATCAAAACCTAGCAGACCGGTTCACTAAACCAATGACTCAGGACAAGCACGACCAACATAGGAATGCTATCGGTCTTAGATTAGCTAGCCATTTGTTTTGATTTAGTATTTGGATGTACGAACATTCAAACAGTTGTACCTTTTGAATTCACCTTTGATTTACTGGTTAAATGCAAGTTTGAATCTTACAACTGTGTTTGATTTTAATACGTTTAATCCATGAATCTTGTAATCTAAATTATCCGTAGTCGGTCAGTCTCGTGGGAACGACTCTGAATTAAAACTATTCTGACTTTGGACTCAAGGAGTTGACTTCCAAACTCACAGACCTCATTATGAATGACGTTGGATGTAACTCGCATCAAATCATCTTCATGGATCTTAGTCATAAGAAGTATTTGATTTTGGTATACTCATTTAGTATCCTCTGACCTGAGATACATACTAGAACTGTCGTTTACTAAAGGCTATTATTTGATCAGTGTCAACCGCTGTCGCGTAACTGCCAGTCATAAAGGCATTGGTTGGGAGTAGTTCTGAAGTTCAGCGAGAGTTGTATGTAGTCAAGATGGGATTTTGTACTCTTACAATATATGTAACAGATAGACATCTGGGCGCCCTCGTTGATTCAAACTGGTGAAGTGTAAGGCCTTACCCAAACTTACTGTGTGTTTGATTGGACCACTTTGATTCTTGAACGAGAACGATAATGATTGAACGCCATGTGAGATTGAATCTGATCCATGTCTCATTGTCCAATTGATGTCTTTTACGGAAAGGATAAATGACGACGATTACCATAAGTCTATTGTCTTCAAGTAGCAAGTTGTTGCCGAAGGGAAGATACCTTGGTTAGTGACTTTAAAGTGTCATGACCTGTTGGGGGCAGCTATGTGTAGCTAGAGCACCGCTGGCTGTCTGCGTTGAGATCTATCAGAGACCGTCCAAGTGGGAGCTGTTGGATATTTATGTCCGGTTCGATAAGTCAACGCTGCCGACCGGGTCTTGACCCGTAAGAGTTACACCGTGGGCAACGAACTTAAATCCACTTAACTAGTTTAACTGGTAAATTACGAACAATATGCGAAACGGATCATAATTATGATCATGAGCGAGATTATGTCATTGTTGCGGGTACATGGACCGGATGAGACGGGTATATTCGTCTCGCCATTTGTTGCACATATACTCGAGCTATGACACTTGTCACACATGCACTTTTGCATGTGTGCCTATTGGACATGCAAGGAATCTCGGACATTTGGCATGCATGCAAGAATCCACCAATTGGAATGCATGCATTTGTGCCACCAATTGGAATGCATGCATTATGCCCACCAATAAGAATCCATGCAAAGGATCTCCATGTGCTATAAAAGGGGGTGTTGGGTCTTGCTTTGAGAAGTTGCAAGAACTTGAAGGAAAAAGTCTCACAACACACACACACCCACAATCGGCCGAACCACCGTTTAACGCCTCCGCCGGAACGCCAGGTGCCGTCGCCGCCAGAACGCCAGGTACCGCCGTTGCCCCTTCGCCGCCGTCGCCGCTCCACCGTCGCTGGCCTCCGCCACCGCCCTACTCATGGTTATACCCGTGTTTCGTTTGTTCGTTTCACTAGCACTTGTTCGTTGAACCTCGGTGTCTCGACCGGTTAGTCACTAACCGAGGTATATCTTTCTCATCGGTAGTTAGATGTTATTATTACTGTGCTCGTATTTGTTTGTAACCGGATCCTGTCGGGTTTCGTTCATTGTTGATCACTTGTTTATTTCCGCTGCGTTTTTATTAATTAACTCGCTTGATTAATTGACTATTATTTATTGAACCGGGTTTTGATAAATAAAATTTATAAATGATCACCATGGAAACCCAACAAACCCTGCATAGCTCGAGCTGCTGCGTTTCTCCTGGCCCTTCCTGATCCAGGTGTTTGATTTATACTGGTCTACAAATAAGATGATCAAGCAGTTAAAAACCATAATAAGCATGCTGGATATCAAAGTTATGAGATACCTGTTTTAAACCATAAACAGGTTCGGCAGAAGAGACATCAGTGAACGGAAGCTCCCCGATGCTACTCTTATATTTCTCTTATTCAAGCAGCGCCTGCAAACTTTTGTCAGCGGTTTCATAATGAACCTAAAAGATAACTTCAGCAAACTTTGATATTCAAGTCAAAGAGAAAGCGAGAAACAGTAGACTTTCACCAAAATGTATGTGTGCTAACCCGTTTGTGCTCATGGGTTGACAGGTAACGGGTTGACCCCGACACAAACCCAAAGATTGAATCAAACATGAGTCATGACACGCGTATTCATGGATTGTTACAAACACGGCCCTTTAAATCCGGGATGTATTACATGTTTTTTGCATATTATACGCTAAAATTGCAACTAACTTGCAACCAAAAATACAAATATGTATAAAAACAATTACGTTTAAAATATAAAGCGTGATGCTCGTTTCTCTTTTTAACCTTTTAAACTTTGGAACAAAATACCCAACCAGTTTAAGTTATGGCACAAAACAAGGAGTATACAAAAACTGTGTATGTATATTAGAAAAACACGAGTAATTAAGTACCTTCTCGTAAAAAACTCGGAATGTCCATGAGACAGTAGTGCAAGTCCTGCAAAAATAAAGCGTAAGTGTCAGACTGGTCATCAGATAAAAATTATGGAAATAAAGTAAACATTCCAGTCAAGAGATGTGATGCTTACTTAGGGGGTTTAAATGATTCTCCAATTTGTTGTCACAGCTTGCAAGAGGTCACCTACAAGTGCAAGATCGAATCAGCTTGAATAAGTTAATAGATGTCTTCTTCCTCTTAAGAGAAAACACAAATGGCCTCAGAATCATATAAATTCATGTCTCCTATGATTACTATGTTACGAGTTACGACAAGAAGCATCTGAGAAAATAAAGTGTAAAGCTAACTGATTATGAAAAAGCTAGATGAAACATATAGGCGAATAAGCATGGAAGTAGTATATTATGGTTCACTTCACTAGATCATATCTCTTCAACTACACTCCCCAGTTAACCAAATGAGTACTAAGAAAACCACAGAAACGCACATCTTCAGTAGTCTGCTATGGAAAGCCACCACCATAAGGTTGTAGCATCAATAGAAGTTATATACCGAAAAGTAGAATAATCAATAATTAGAAGTTAATATCATCATTGACTAAATATCTAATAACTTAATGCAACTATGACCCTGACCCATGTTGTAAGTTGTAACTATTGACAGTTTTACATGCTTGTTAAACTAAGCCAGTTTACCAAATTTGTAATATTTACATATGCTAAGCCAGTTTACCAAGTTAATGGCAAAACCCAGAATGAAGATGTGTTCGTGTGGCCTACAAATATCACCCAAAAAACTAACTTTCACAGTTTTCTAATGTGATAAACAGGTTTAAATTCAAAAAAAAAAGCAGGAAATACAGTATACAAAGGAATTGTGAGATCGAAAAAACCTGTTCATAGCCACCTAGCCTGATCACCGATCTCCATAACCTAACAAATGACAATAACATTATCTTAAAAACCGATATACGAAAAAAATAAAAATAAAAAGGGAAACAAACAATCTCACTTAAGGCAATTGAGTGGCTCTCCATAAAACTTTGGAGGCTTGAACTCCAAACACCTCTCTTTATGAAAAATTTCAACCTCCTTCATAAACGCAGCTTGTTCATCCTCTGTTCCAGACTCATCTTCAACACCCGAATTCGGTTCCAATAGAAACGAATCCGCAACTTCCCTTTCCAATTCCATCTTAGGAACTACAACAAAATCAGCAAATATCTTTCCCTCCATCACATCCTCTACGTCGTCGTTTTGTTCCCACCAGATGGAGACGCAATATGATGATGTTCTTCGCCGTTTTCCAGCTGTTCTACGTCGTCGTTTTTGTTCTCAGCTGCTGCTGTGTCTGGAAATTTGACATTGACATCCTCGTTTGATACTACTGCCACTGAGTCAGACTGATTTGCAATTGCATCAATTTCAGTGGTGTTGTTATCGTGCTCGGCAGTATTCACGACGTCTAGGGTTTCAAGGGTTGTATCAGCTAATGCTTTTTCCTCTGATTTGGTGTCATCGGATCCAGTATCATTAGGTTTTTCTTGCTCTTGGTCTTCTTCCATCACTGTTTCGTCTTCTCCTTGTGAGTGGGAGTGTCGATTATCTGCAAACCCTCTCAGAATCAAATTATACCATGATTATTTACTGATGATTAACATTTAAGCCAACATACACCCAGATACATACCTTCTAATTAGTAAATACCTTGAGTTCAATTTTTACCTGCCATTTTCGTTCCATCGTTTATCCAATTATACCAATTTTAAATCTTTTTATGTAGTAAATGAGGATTAATGCTATATGATCAAATTCACCAATTTAAGATAAGAATTCATAAATGATGATGTCAATTTTCTTAATTGATGATGTCATACCTTTTCAAAATTTTAAACAATAAACAAATTGAAAAAAATTAATTCCTGCTTTAAAACTATTACCGAGAGTGATTAACATCCCTGCAACTTTTTCATTGTGTCAAACTTCTTCCTCAATTAAACCCTGGTTCTTTTTGCACGCTCATTTAAAGATCCAAACGCTCTATTGAGAAATGCAACCTATATCCACTCTTCTTTAAATACTTCATCATCATCTTCGAATATCATCATCATCGTCAAAGGGAAGGGCTCTAATCGCCCCTGAATCAACCGCCTCTGACCGATTTCAATGACAATCGACTTTCAAAACCCTAGATCGCAAGTTCTAAGTTTCCAGCTAAGGGTTTTATCGATGGTTATTTGGAGCATTAAAGATAAAGATGTCTCTGTTCAGAATTCTAAATCAACTGTGTGTATTAGTTATGTGAGTTTATTCTTCTTCATTCTGATTTTTTTTGTTATCGAAGACAGTGTGCATTTTTTCTGCAGTCTTCGTATGTTAAATTTTATGCAGGGGACTCATAACTTATTTTGAATGAACTGTGTCAAATTTTGAAGTTCTGTCTCTGTATAAAATGAAGCCAAAAGTAACCTATGAAACGTATTGATAACTTCAGCTGATTTGTAGGAACATAGGAAATTTCATGGAGTGAGATTATTGCAAAAATTGATGGATTCAATGTTGTTGTTTCAGGTATGTCCATTTTCTATATCCATAACAGCTTAATAATTAACAAGATAAAAAACATATAAACATAAATTATAGTTTTCTGGTTATTTCAGTGTTGTTGTTTTAGTTATGTCCGTTCACCAATTTATGTTTGTTGTTTAGTATATGTTTTTAAGTTTCTTGTGGAAATTCTAATGATGCATTTTAGAGGATAGAAAACATCTTAGTTGGTATATAATTTGAGCACACTTTGCTAACCGAAACCGAGTTGTATTACAATTTGGATTTCGTTATTTGAATTTTTTTCCCTAAAAATAACCAGTTTTGCCCCATATAAGTTTTTGTCAGCAAAGTTATAAAAACATCCTGATGAGTTCAAGTTGAAGTTAAGAGTTGCTAAGTTGAGCAAACTATTGATGAGGAAGAACAAGTGTTCTAATATGGGTTTTCTTTTATTATTATTGTTATTATTAACTATAACTTATTGTGTTTAATGATAAAGAGCAATGCAGCTTGTGTTTAATGATGTTTATGGTTTCCCTCATGTTAACAATTTACTTAGGAGGTGTTGGAAATGGAGGTGCAATGAAACCTGTGGTAAACATGATTCCGAGTTGGTTGTTCTAATTCATAATAATTTTAGTTTTTCGTGTTTGGCACTTCGTTTTACAATTATTTGGTATACTCACAGTTGATATATAAGATAAGTATATGTGAATAAAAAGAAAACAAAATATGTTGTTGGGACATCCCACCTTAATGTTTTAGAGTTGCTAGCCCCCTTCATACTAATGGGCTTGAGTTTGCAGGATATGAGACTTACTTTGTGCTTCAGCAACACTATTGATGATGAAGAACATGTATTCTAATATGGGACAAACTATGTAGTGCATTTTAGGTAAATTTATTAAATTTTTTTATTGCATTCTACTATTCTTTTACTATCTTCATGAAGCTTGCTTATTTTGTTGCTGATATGTTGATATGAAATTATCCCCATATTAGATCATTACAAAGAGGATTCTAAATGAACCAATTGTGGTGAGACTGCATAAGATTTTATTCTAAATTAGAATTTTGAAAGTGATAGAGATTTTATATTATAGACAACAAAAAAATAAACTCCGAATTTTGTTTTTTTCATATTAAATAGTATTACAAAACTTAGAGTTTCAGAAATATTAAAAGATTACTACTACCATTGAACACCTTGTAGAATTTCTTTCACTCCCTCATTCTTCAATTCAATTTCATTTCCTCTTTTGTTTTGAAGATCAAATAACATGTCACATATCTTTTGATCCTAATTCAGTAGTTGTGTGATGAATTCCTCTGCCTTATCCTTGAACTCTGACTGAGCAGAATTCAGAACTTCATCAACCAATGCAATACTACTCCAGGTTTGGTGATAATATTTTTCCCTTAGAACATCCACTTTTCTGTTTATTTCTTCGTCTGTTCTCTGTTCTTCAAGTGACCATCTTGAAAATGTTTTCTTAACTTCGTTGGCATCCCCCAGTGGTAAAAGGTTCTGTTTGCCATTTACAATGTTAGTTGTGTTTTAGATGAAGAGTGGTTTAAAAGTTGTTTGTTGATTTTTTGTATTAAACTAATCATCCCCTTTTATAGTTTTTAGTTTTTACAATGTATAATAAGATAAACGAAGAGAAAATCCATAACTATTATAACGTGTTTTCTAAACTTTAAATTTCGCCCATTGGGTTTGTAAATATCATTCTACTCGGTATCTATTCTATTTTCTTTCCAATGAAAAGTCATTTTTCAAAGAAAATTTACTCGTATATTAATTATTCTAGCGGCTGAGTTATTAAATGTACACTGATTTCGAAATTTATTCTGTGTTTTACATTTTACATTTTGATTTTAATTTAATATTTTCATTTAATTCGGACCTTTTTGTTGTTAGAGATTTACTTTTTATTTCTCTATATAATACCATTGTCATATGTGATTGTGCATCATACACTGATTCATTTACTATATCATTTCAAAACATTCAACTATGGCATCAACCTCTATACAATCTAATGATTTGAAGTAGTGATTTCTTAAACAAATAGAGGAGCAAGCATATGCAGACAAGGCTACTCTTCAAGAGTTGAAGAGGTGTTTTGATGGATTACAGCTTAGATTGCTGACAAGAGAACAAGTTTCAAGAAATTTGATGGCAATGCAAACCACTTCAGTTCGTGACTTGTGTGTTGCGAGTAACATTGAATTTGGTGATAGAGACTTGCAGTTCATGACAAAGCTCAAGGATATACACCGAGAAGTTCAGTACTCGATGGAATTAAAGTTAAAATTTCTTAATTCCTTTTATTAAATTTTTAATGTAGTATTAGTTTTCAATTTCCTATGTAATTGTTACTGTGTTTACAGTTTAAATTTTAAAGATGATACATCTTTCTTTTAACAGTTTAGTTTTACTTATTATGACTTTAAACATTTACTGTTAGTGATTCTTCATTGATATCGTGAATGCAAATCTGTTACTGATTCTTGATTGATACTGTAGTTATGCACAATAAGGATATTGTTATAATGTAGGTGTTGTAGGTTTTTTTTGTTGTTTCATTCACTTATTTAGATCGATTAGCTCTTTGATAAACTGTTTTGGTTTATTTTCCCTAATAATGCTAGCTTTAGAAGATAATTTTTCTTTATTTAACCTAACATTTTTAGTACACCTGATTTATTTATTTTTATTTTTCTTCTTTTTTTGTAATTTTTCGCTTACTGTCCGTCTAACTCTGATGTTATTCTTTTGCTTGACAAGAGTTAGTCTCTATCACCACAAGCTGGATGGGAAATGCTTTATTGGCCTTGCTATAGTTGTCTTCTTTATTACTTATAAATAGGATTAAACATGGATATGTAGGATTAGGGAATTATAGGATTTAGGATTGAACATGTATTGTTTTGCACAACATGACTTATACTAAGGGTTGTGATATCAAGGCCTTAACTTGATTAGGGATTTGCATGATTTAGGAGACATGCATATTCTGACTTATTTGAGTAAAAACACCCATGCGGCTCTGTGAGAAAATAGTGTGCCTTTGTGAAGGAAGGTGTTTGATACTTTCCCCACACATCACTATGTAAAAGTTCAAAAGGAGCACTAGTTTTTGTGATACTAGTGGGAAATGGCAATCTAGCAAACTTTGCTTAGAATCACAAATATTCTTAGAATCCAAGAATCACAAATATTCTTAGAATCCAAAGAAGTGTTCTTAATAAAACCAACATGAGAAAGTTTAGAAATAGACTCGTGACCTAATCTTTTTTGCCACGTTTTATTCGTTACATCATAGCTGTCACACCCCGACCCGCAGCGGAAAAGGTGATCGGGGCATGATTGGGTTATCATCAAAGCTCATGACATTTATTTTAACGTTTCATATTCATTAATACAATTTAATGGAAATTTACAATCATAATTACATCAATGACCTAAACATCAATCTAAGCTTCTTTGTTTTCTTCTAAGGCATTTCCTATGTTTTCCTTGCTTCATCCTGTTCACCTGTATCATGTGTAAAAGGGTTTTTGGATCAACAAAAAGTTGGCGAGTGAATCCTATGGAAAAACATTTGAACAATTTTATTTAATTGATTATGAAATAAAGTGCACAACCACACATGAGTAAAAATAGATGTAAACTTATTCATAAATCAATTTAATATTAAACAATACACACATGAACAATAATGGGTCGTTTAGAGGCACGCGTTGCTCAACTCGTCTCTCATGAGGAACTGATGGGCCTAATGAATGAATTGCATAAACATGATAATAGGAAAGACATAACTACAAACAATATAAACTCAATAATACACACATGAACAATAATGGATTGGTTATGAGGCACGCGTTGCTCAACTCGTCTCCCACGAGGAACTGGTGGGCTTAATGAATGAATTTCATATAAGTTGACAAAATGAAATACATAATTACAACAATATAAACAATCTAAGTTTAGATCACGATATGGTATGGCACAAGTTTAAATAAACGAGTTAATTATTTTGTGACACATGACACACCCCAAAATGTGTAATTAAAAAGGGGAGTTGTAAGATTCACTCACAGTGGGTGCGTTCGGTTGATGATGTTGAATGCACGCGAAGTGGTTTTAACCACGAGTGAAATTAACCTAGATAAATATCATTATGGTTCGGTAAGTAAACGGATTTTATTAATCCATTTTAGTATGATTGTTGGGTGTATTTTTGTGAGTTTAAGGCTATTTTCTAACCTTAAAAATGTTATTTTTAAGTATTTTTAATTGATTTTTAATTAAAATAAATAAATAAAAATAATAAAAAAAGTTGACTTTTTTGACCGTTGACCGTTGACCGTTGACCTTGACTGTTTGACCAGTTCGTATGCGTGTAAGTGTGCGCTGAGTGAGGCTCGAACCCGAGACCTCCCGTACGCGTGCACGCAGCTCTACCAACTGAGCTACGTGTCTAACCCGAAATATTTCTGTTTTTAATTATATTTATATATTAATTAGATTAATCCGAAAATCAATTTATTTCTAAAAATATTTTACTGAATCGGACCGGTGCGCTCCACAGGTCTCGAACCCGGGACCTGTGGTTTAGGTTAACACACAGTCCACCGCTGGACAGTGTGTTTAACTTGTTATATAAACCGATTTTTATTATACTTATATACAAACTGAACATTTCCATTTCTGTCTTAAATAAAAAGTTTAATAATTATCCGGGCCGGTGCGGTAGCCCGGACTCGAACTCGTGTCCTGTGATTTAAACATACACACAGTCCACCGCTGGACTGTGTGTCTATCTTGGTTATTATTCCGCTTATTATTATACTTAACATATACAGCGGTGACTCCGGTTCGGTTAACAAAAAGACATTTTTATTAAGGCAAGCATGCGTGGGACAAGATTCGAACTCGAGACGTTTACGTGTTTAATGTGCACACAGTCCACCGCTGGACTGTGTGTCTAACCCGAGTTATAACTTGATTTTAATGAACTTAAACATTACAGAAACTTCGTCTTCTTCGTTGATTTTAACCAGAATCGGAAGTCCGACTGGTTCGATGTTTTAATCGTGTTCTTTAGTGTTTTGAGGTTAATTACAAATGAAATATGTAAAAAGAATGAAAGATTTAAGCGTAAGGTATACCGACTGGACTCCTCTGTTTCTCCGGCAGAACTCCGGCGACAGCAAAAGATTCCGGCGTCGTGTGTCTTGCAGCAGAGAGTCTTCAGCAAGCTTGAAAAGGATGTGGGTGACTTCGGTATAATCTCAGGGGGTTCAGTAAGGCTCAGAAGTGAAGGGTTCGGTTTTCCGGCGATGAGCAGAAATTTTCCGGCGAGTGAAATTACGTCGGGTAAAGGTGCGGTTTTGAGTGAAAAAGCTTGCAGAGGTTCGATGAGGTATTATAGGGCAGGTCGTCGATGAATTTGGTCCGATTTCCGACTTGATTCGTCCGTTAAAAATTCTCCGGCGGTTATAGCTTGTGTCGCGGGTTCAGGCGTCGGTTATATCCGATGTGGGTTTAAATGTTTACGTTAAGACTTGAAGAAACCGTCCAATCTCGCGAGATCGCCGGGATTTCCGACGACTGAAATTTGGGCGCCGGTTTTGAATTCGGAAAAACATGTTATGAATTAATTGATTCTAACAATTAACAAGAAACACTAGTGGCGCAGTGGTTGGAGAGTTGAGTGTTAAGTCGTTGACCCGGCTGACTGACCCGGGTTCGAAACCCGGCAGAAACATATTATTTTTATTTTCTTATTTTTAACAGATTTTCAAAAACAATTTATATATTCCAATATAATAATTAATTATGTATCGTTTAAAATTATTTTGGGCATTAATTTCGCAACGAAATTTTTAACTGATTGTTCGGTTAATAAACGGAGCGGGTTTGGTAAAATCCGTTTTTGACGGATGTTACAGTATCCCCTGCTTTTTAGAAATTTCGTCCCGAAATTTAAGTAGTGATATATTTGACTAAAAGAATGATGGTGTTTAGTTTGACAGTTACATGCTTAGAAAAGTAAGGGTTTAAGTTTTTGTTCGAGGCGGTAACGTTCCTTGTAAGGGTTAAGTACCCTATTACAGGAATCGCTTTTTGTTGCCTACTGTAAAAGTATTGATAAGCAGAATTGATTCGCTAACTATGATATCATGCATAAGAGTTTGGATATGTTTGGAAGGATATGGTTATATCCTAAGGCAAAACTTCTAATACTACAACCTACATGGAACTTCTCATAACCATCTAACAATACCTCTGATCCTTTGACAAGAATACTTATATATAGGAAGTACCAGCGGCGTATCCACCATATTCTTGTCAAATTCTCATTGGTTTTATCAGTAAGTTATGATTGGTTCTATGACTATAGAACATAAATAAACACAACAGCTAATATTTGAATCCACATTCTGATAGCATATACGTTTGAATGGTGACAGTTCCTCTCTCGTTTGTTATGATGGAGAGGTTAGTTTATGTAGAAATGGATCACAATCCAATTTCTTTAAATAGCGAGATGATATAAATGTAACACAAATTTCAATCAAGACAATATTAAATCCTACATGGAACTTTTCATAACCGCCTGATAATGCCTCTGATCCTTTGGCAAGAATACTTATATATAGGAAGTACCAGCGGCGTATCCACCATATTCTTGTCAAATTTTCGTTGGTTTTATCCGCAAATTATGATTAGTTACCAAGAAACTACTAAATCCTACATAGAACTTCTCATAACCGTCTGACAATGCCTCTGATCCTTTGACAAGAATACTTATATATAGGAAGTACCAGCGGCGTATCCACCATATTCTCGTCAAATTTTCATTGGTTTTATCAGTGTATTATGATTAGTCCTATGTGACTCTACAACCAATACAACAAACACAAAATACTGAAAATGAAAAAATGTCTGTGCGATCGAGGCTCAATCAAACGGAGCCGATCGTATTGCATGTACTGAAAATGAAATGTCTGTGCGATCAAGGCTCAATCAAGCGGAGCCGATCGTATTGCATGTACTGAAAATAATAAATTTAATCTAAACAATAATCACACAAACAGCCTATACATGGAACCTCTCATAACCGCCTGATAATGCCTCCGATCCTTTGACAAGAATACTTATATATAGGAAGTACCAGCGGCGTATCCACCATATTCTTGTCAAATTCTCATTGACTTTATCCGCAAGTTATGATTAGTTCTATGTGACTCTACAACAAACACAACAACCACAAGATACTGATAATGAAAATGTCTGTGCGATCAAGGCTCAATCAAACGGAGCCGATCGTATTGCATGTACTGAAAATGAAAATGTCTGTGCGATCAAGGCTCAATCAAACAGAGCCGATCGTATTGCATGTACTGAAAATAATAAATTTAATCTAAACAATAATCACACAAACAGCCTATACATGGAACCTCTCATAACCGCCTGATAATGCCTCCGATCCTTTGACAAGAATACTTATATATAGGAAGTACCAGCGGCGTATCCACCATATTCTCGTCAAATTCTCATTGACTTTATCCGCAAGTTATGATTAGTTCTATGCGACTCTACAACAAACACAACAACCACAAGATACTGATAATGAAAAATGTATGTGCGATCAAGGCTCAATCAAACGAAGCCGATCGTATTGCATGTACTGAAAATGAAAATGTCTGTGCAATCAAGGCTCAATCAAACGGAGCCGATCGTATGTGGGCACGCCAGGTTCAACCTCATAATGAAATGGGGAACATGCTCAACGCTCATAATGTAATGGGGAGCGGCGGCCTATGAAATTGCATGTACTGAAAATAATAAACAATAATTACTCAAACAGTTTACACATGGAACCTCTCATAACCGCCAGATAATGCTTCTGATCCTTTGATGAGAATACTTATATATAGGAAGTACCAGCGGCGTATCCACCATATTCTTGTCAAAGTTTCATTGGCTTTATCCTTAAGTTATGATTGGTTCTATGTGATTCTAAAATATAAAGAAAAACATAAACTAAACGATTGGAGTTGAATCTGGATTTTCGGTGAAGAGGACTAGTTGGGTATCTTCGTTTGGGCCGTCATTATCTTCGACAGGATTGGCGTTGATGTTGAAGACTCTTCCTCTTGCTGGTGGCCTAGCGGTTGGGTTTTCTTGGTTTACTTGGTTAACTGGGTTTGATTGAGCTTGAGTGTTGATGACGTTAACCAATTGAGGGCATGTGTTTCTAAAGTGGGTAGGGTCGCCACAATTGAAACAAGCTCGAACATATGGGAACATGGGGTATTGGGGTTGTTGATAGGTTTGGTTCATGGTTTGAGTAGGGGGAGAGATTTGGTTTTGAAAGGTGCGGCAAACCTTGCTCAAATGACCATAGCGTCCACAAGTTGCACATAGTCGACAAGGTAAGGTAAGGGGATGGTGATAAAAACAGTTGTTGCATCGAGGGTGAGGTCCAAGATATGGTTTCTTATTTGGGTAAGTTGAGTTGGGTGCCACTTGAGTGATTGGGATAGCTTGGATGGGTATGGCGTGTGAAATTGGTTGATTTCGTTGGATAGCAGCGAAAAGTTGCCCGTCTCTTTTTCTCTTAGAATTGGGTTGAGAAGGGGATTCGGTTTGGGTGTAGTCGGAGGTTTCAGTCGATGCTTTATCCTTCTTCTTCTCCTCCTTGAAGTCTTTGTTCCGGATTCGGTTCTCGGTGAGCGCTGTTGCTAGCTCCATTGCTGCTTCCAAAGTTGTAGGCGAGGTACTTATTACAGAGTCTTGAATCTTTGACGGAAGACCACAAATGTAGTGCTCGATCAAACGGTAGAGGGGAGTGAACATGTTGGGAACCATTTGATGTAACTCGAGGAATCTTTTGTTGTATGTGGTGTGGTCTCCTTCCTTTTGCTTCAACGAATAAAATTCATCTTCTAATTTCTTGATTTCGCTCCTTGGGCAAAATCGTCTGGTCATGATTTCCTTCAATTCATTCCAAGTTAAAGTCATAACGTCTTCAACACCTCGTTTGGCCTTTTCTGTATTCCACCAAGTAAGTGCTATCCCATATAATCGACCGGTAGCATATCGCACTTTGCGATCATCGGGACAATCGCAATTTAGAAAGGTGTTCTCCATTTCTTCAAACCAATGGAGGAGAGCGGTGACGCCTTCAGTCCCTTTGTATTTCGGAGGGTCGCATGATTTGAAATGCTTGTAGGTGCATTTAGTGGTATTTGGGGGAGAGTTGATAATGTTTTGGTTTTCTTCATTGACAGGATTAGCGGTAAGTGCTTGTTGTACTTGGATTACAATGTTGGGTATTACGGCAGCCATTTGTTGAGCGATTAGGGCAGCCATGCGCTCGCGGGCTTTTCCTGCTCTCATCTTCCTACGGGCGTGGTTAGAAGACATCTACAAGGAATACATGTCAAGAGTATGAGTTGGATGCTTTTGGGATCATGGGTCGCATTCAGGAATGAACGTTCATAAAATAATTATAGAAAAATAAATCTACTACATCCATAGGATGTCTTGGGCTTTGCTCGCCATTAGGCCCTACATGCCGCCATACTTCACCTTCGTAATCATGTGGGCCCCCATGAATACCGGTTTTTCATATGGTTCGCATGTGTTAGCCTGGTTGCGTACACTAAAACCCGGAGAAAATCGAGAAATATGTATACAACGTGTGATATTCGGAATGTGTCCAGGTGTAGACACGGTGACACCTCAAAGTGGGTTAGTTCGAACGACGTTTGGTGTGGCATTCTTTGGCCTAATAGGTCCTTCGTACTCTCATCGTTAGTCCCCAGGTAGGCAAACTGGTCCGTTATATTGGATTTATACGAATGCCAACCTAGACAGGACGTTCCGACTACCGGTACTTGTACCCTTCCAGTTACTACATGCCCGTCGCAGAACTTACTTTGATGAGATTTGAAAATTGCAACAAAATCTTTGAATAATGAGAGTATGATATATGAACATTGATATATGTATAATGAATATGTATATAAGTATGTATGTTTGACTGTAAGTATAAACAAATATGAAACAAATAAATATCAAAAGTTTGTATGTAACCACCTAATCAATTAAAATTTAGGCAGACTATAGTATAGGCTCTAAGGGTCTAATAACCTATCCTATATCCCTATAGTCATGGCTCTGATACCAATCTGTCACACCCCGACCCGCAGCGGAAAAGGTGATCGGGGCATGATTGGGTTATCATCAAAGCTCATGACATTTATTTTAACGTTTCATATTCATTAATACAATTTAATGGAAATTTACAATCATAATTACATCAATGACCTAAACATCAATCTAAGCTTCTTTGTTTTCTTCTAAGGCATTTCCTATGTTTTCATTGCTTCATCCTGTTCACCTGTATCATGTGTAAAAGGGTTTTTGGATCAACAAAAAGTTGGCGAGTGAATCCTATGGAAAAACATTTGAACAATTTTATTTAATTGATTATGAAATAAAGTGCACAACCACACATGAGTAAAAATAGATGTAAACTTATTCATAAATCAATTTAATATTAAACAATACACACATGAACAATAATGGGTCGTTTAGAGGCACGCGTTGCTCAACTCGTCTCTCATGAGGAACTGATGGGCCTAATGAATGAATTGCATAAACATGATAATAGGAAAGACATAACTACAAACAATATAAACTCAATAATACACACATGAACAATAATGGATTGGTTATGAGGCACGCGTTGCTCAACTCGTCTCCCACGAGGAACTGGTGGGCTTAATGAATGAATTTCATATAAGTTGACAAAATGAAATACATAATTACAACAATAGAAACAATCTAAGTTTAGATCACGATATGGTATGGCACAAGTTTAAATAAACGAGTTAATTATTTTGTGACACATGACACACCCCAAAACGTGTAATTAAAAAGGGGGAGTTTTAAGATTCACTCACAGTGGGTGCGTTCGGTTGCTGATGTTGAATGCACGCGAAGTGGTTTTAACCACGAGTGAAATTAACCTAGATAAATATCATTATGGTTCGGTAAGTAAACGGATTTTATTAATCCATTTTAGTAGGATTGTTGGGTGTATTTTTGTGAGTTTAAGGCTATTTTCTAACCTTAAAAATGTTATTTTTAAGTATTTTTAATTGATTTTTAATTAAAATACATAAATAAAAATAATAAAAAAAGTTGACTTTTTTGACCGTTGACCGTTGACCGTTGACCTTGACTGTTTGACCGGTTCGTATGCGTGTAAGTGTGCGCTGAGTGAGGCTCGAACCCGAGACCTCCCGTACGCGTGCACGCAGCTCTACCAACTGAGCTACGTGTCTAACCCGAAATATTTCTGTTTTTAATTATATTTATATATTAATTAGATTAATCCTAAAATCAATTTATTTCTAAAAAGATTTTACTGAATCGGACCGGTGCGCTCCACAGGTCTCGAACCCGGGACCTGTGGTTTAGGTTAACACACAGTCCACCGCTGGACAGTGTGTTTAACTTGTTATATAAACCGATTTTTATTATACTTATATACAAACTGAACATTTCCATTTCTGTCTTAAATAAAAAGTTTAATAATTATCCGGGCCGGTGCGGTAGCCCGGACTCGAACTCGTGTCCTGTGATTTAAACATACACACAGTCCACCGCTGGACTGTGTGTCTATCTTGGTTATTATTCCGCTTATTATTATACTTAACATATACAGCGGTGACTCCGGTTCGGTTAACAAAAAGACATTTTTATTAAGGCAAGCATGCGTGGGACAAGATTCGAACTCGAGACGTTTACGTGTTTAATGTGCACACAGTCCACCGCTGGACTGTGTGTCTAACCCGAGTTATAACTTGATTTTAATGAACTTAAACATTACAGAAACTTCGTCTTCTTCGTTGATTTTAACCAGAATCGGAAGTCCGACTGGTTCGATGTTTTAATCGTGTTCTTTAGTGTTTTGAGGTTAATTACAGATGAGATATGTAAAAAGAATGAAAGATTTAAGCGTAAGGTATACCGACTGGACTCCTCTGTTTCTCCGGCAGAACTCCGGCGACAGCAAAAGATTCCGGCGTCGTGTGTCTTGCAGCAGAGAGTCTTCAGCAAGCTTGAAAAGGATGTGGGTGACTTCGGTATAATCTCAGGGGGTTCAGTAAGGCTCAGAAGTGAAGGGTTCGGTTTTCCGGCGATGAGCAGAAATTTTCCGGCGAGTGAAATTACGTCGGGTAAAGGTGCGGTTTTGAGCGAAAAAGCTTGCAGAGGTTCGAGGAGGTATTTATAGGGCAGGTCGTCGATGAATTTGGTCCGATTTCCGACTTGATTCGTCGGTTAAAAATTCTCCGGCGGTTATAGCTTGTGTCGCGGGTTCAGGCGTCGGTTATATCCGATGTGGGTTTAAATGTTTACGTTAAGACTTGAAGAAACCGTCCAATCTCGCGAGATCGCCGGGATTTCCGACGACTGAAATTTGGGCGCCGGTTTTGAATTCGGAAAAACATGTTATGAATTAATTGATTCTAATAATTAACAAGAAACACTAGTGGCGCAGTGGTTGGAGAGTTGAGTGTTAAATCGTTGACCCGGCTGACTGACCCGGGTTCGAAACCCGGCAGAAACATATTATTTTTATTTTCTTATTTTTAACAGTTTTTCAAAAACAATTTATATATTCCAATATAATAATTAATTATGTATCGTTTAAAATTATTTTGGGCATTAAATTCGCAACGAAATTTTTAACTGATTGTTCGGTTAATAAACGGAGCGGGTTTGGTAAAATCCGTTTTTGACGGATGTTACAATAGCTTGCCTCTCGGTTGTAATATTCGTTGTAAAATGGGATCCAAAACCCGCTTCGTTTAAATAATTCAAGTACTTAAGTTTTGTTACGCATTTATTAAACGTTCAAATTCGATTTATTAACCTTTGTACTTAATAAGTAAATTAAAAAGTTAAAGTATTAAATAGATAAAAGCTAATAATACTATTAACAAATAAAAGCTGAAAATAATAAAAATAAAAATAAAGGGTTAACCGGGTTTCGAACCCGAGTCCCCATCATATCAACACACAACACACACACACTACACTACACACACTCTTGTGAATAAATCTGAAATCAATTAAGTTTTATATTGAAACAAACGCCAACCTGCAATATTACAGAACCAGTAACTGTCGAAAACACAATCCAAGCAATCAAGCTCAATTAATGTTTTCACTTATGATTAAACGTGTGTAACTGACTTCAAACATCAGTTATAACCGAAAATTCGAAATCAAATGGTTGAAACTGAAAGAATCATTGGTCTTAAATCTTGGTTTTGAAACCGAAAACATACCAGTCTTGACACTCTATAAATACCGACCAAACTCGCACACTTTCTCAATCATTACTTATAACTCTCTGAAAGAACCCTCTGCTTCAATTAGCATCGCCAGTTATGTTGTCGCCGGAGGTATCACCGAAGTATCACAACCATCTCCGTTTCGGTATAAAATCATCTCTTTTGTTCCTGTGTTGTTTATGTTTTGTTAAAAGAATCTAACTATCGAATTCAAATAAGTTTTTATAATTAAACAGTTGATTTAGTATCAGTGGGTTTCTTTGTGAAGAATATGAAGTTTTTTTAAGTATATAAGTATAATTAAAATCGTGTATTTAACCGGGTTAGACACACAGTCCAGTGGTGGACTGTGTGCAATGTTAAACAAGCACACCCGGGTTCAAATCACACACGCAGCCGATTTCTGAAAATAAAACCAATCTTTTTTAAAAACCTATACAGATCACCTCTGAGTAAGTGTATATAACTAATATAGTTCTGGGTTATTACGGGTTAGATACACAGCCCAACTGGTTGGGCTGTGTGCACACGAACATCAGGTCTCGGGTTCGATCCGGTTTCTGTAACCGATTTTGGCAATTATAAATCCTTTTTAAATAAAAACAAAATATAGTTTAGGCTAATTAGTATATATATATAATTAAAATCAAGTTTATTTCGGGTTAGACACGTAGCTCAGTTGGTAGAGCTGCGTACAGTATACGGGAGGTCACGAGTTCGATCCTCATACGATGCCAATAATTCCAAAGTCAAACCGGTCCGACCCTGACAAGGGTAAACATTTTTTTAAATATTTTCCTTTATTTATTTTTATTAAAAATACTTAAAAATAAGACTTTTCAAGTTTTAAATTGCAATAAATACAATAAAAATAAACCTAAAAATCTAATAAAAGGCATTAATCGAAAATGTTAATGTCAAATGAAAGTTATATATTTATCGAATTATTACGTGATTATTTAGGTTAGTTTTTCCTCGTCGGTTGAATCCTAAATGGTGCGCAATCGTCATCAATCCAAGAAACGCACCCACTGTGAGTGAATCCTTACAAATTCCCCTTTTTATTCATATTTTGTGGTGTATCACGTGTCGTTTACATATTTTGCTTATTCAAACACGTGTGCTACTACCATTATATGATCTAACGTTTTATGTAATGTTTGGTTGTTGTTATATGTGGTTACAATTTTCTCATTTCAGTGCATCATTCACATTAGGCCCATCAGTTCCTCGTTGGATACGAGTTGAACATCGTGTGCCACATTAGATCGGCTCTGTTTGATTGAGCCTTGATCTCACAGTTCATCATTTATCATGCTCATGTGTACATTGCTTGATGTTATGTGGTTTGTGGATAGATTTACATTTACGTATGCTCATATTTGGTTTATGCATATTTTTATTAAATTAATCAATACAACTATTCTTTTCAAATGATTAAATGAGATTCACTCGCCAACTTTTGTTGACCCAAATCTTTATTTTACACATGATACAGGTGGACAAGCTGAGGAAAGGAACACCTAGGATTTGGCTTTAGAAGAAGAATAAAACATTATTTGTTTAGAACATTTATTTTGTGTTTGTATGTTTTCTTATGTGTTTGAATATTCTCTTTTAAATTTGAGATAATAAATATGAAACTTTAATATAGTAAATGTCATGAGCTTTGATGAAAACCAATCATGCCCCGACTACTATATCCGCTGCAGGTCAGGGTGTGACATCGGTTCCCATCATCCCCATTTTGTATACACCGTTGACGCATTCACCCTCACCAATCAATGTCCTCAAACGCAAGCCCTGCATGACACAAATATTTGGAAAAAATATTACAGCAGATTGCAATCCCTCTCTTTTAACGTTATTTTCATGAAATTAGTAAAATAACATTAAAATTAGTGCACTTATACTTTTGTCCTCCGAACACCCACACATATATATTATTTGCGCATACCGCAAACAGGGCGTAACATGATATCAAAATATAAGTATTAATTTTGCAAAATATAGCCCTTACGGTAGTTGATGATAATTTAATACAATACAATATTAACTTTGATGTATATCTATACTGTATAATGAAAGAAATCGTTTAGGGAATACTTGTCATCATATTAGGTAATGTTTTATGGATAATTATTGTTTTAGTTTAATCTCTTCTAATTAGTTATAGATAACCCTCCTACTAGATATTATTTAGTTTAATATCTTATGGTTGATTATTATTTGGTTTAATGTCTTCTAGTTAATTATAGATAACTCTCCTACTAAATATTATTTTGTTTAATCTCTTCTACTTAACTACAGATAATATTATTTAGTTTAAATTTAATATATACTTCTCATTTTAATATATTTTATTTGATTTTCTATATCATATGATAGACACCTACTTTCTATTTGTAATACACAAATTTACTCTTATTCTTTTCGATAATGTAATTATCTCCAATATACTTTAAACTTTTACCATAGTATATATAATACAAGACATAAAATCGAAAAACATTTTGGATGACATCAATAGCTTAAGACATAATATAATTATATGCATAATACACATTTTTTAATAAAATAACACCGAACAAAACTACAAATATAAAAACATTATTTTACGAATAATAACAGAGTCTTAATTTTCCTTAAATAATTCAAAAAAAAAAACTAAAAACATATGACATTATAATAGTTAACCATTTATCATCATACAACCTCCCAGCTATTCAATCATAATTTTTTTCTATCTTATATTACTAAATAAATAACAGTTATTATTAAATCTTATCAATGTCAAATAGAATACATCTACTTTTCTAATAAAATATTATCTTTAGATCTAAATTGTTAATTTAAGATATTTTTAAATAACCAAATTATTTATCACCAAAACCAAACTTTGTATTAATATATTGTTTATTTTTATTTTCTTATTAAAAAAATTATTATATCGATTTTATTACATAGTTTTTAAAAAATGTATATAACTTTCAATATTACTTTATATATAAAATTAGATTTATTACGGGTTTTTTAAATATAATTTATATTTTATCATTCAAATGACTTCTTATTTGCTTCTTGAATAACATGTTTGACCATTGTATCTTTTTTTCAATTATCATCTCCGTAATCACCATATCTATCGCGTACCAAATATATCGATTAGTTTTTTTAAATACAATTTTCTTATTATTTGGTATATAAAACTATATTTATTCAAGCCTTGTAATACACGAGGGTTTTTAAATATATAATTTTTTTATTATTTGGTAAACAATTTACATCTTTCAACCGTGTAATACAGTGGTTTTAAAGATATAACTTTTTTATTATTTGGTATACAAAATTATATTTATTCAACCCGTACTATATGGTTCTTATAGATATAACTTTTTATTATTTAATATATAAAATTACATTTATTCAATCTGTGCAATAAGGGAGGCTTTTAAAGATATACTTTTTTTTTTATTATTTAGTACATATAATTAATTTATTCAACCCATATAATATACGGAGTTATAACCTAGTATATTACATATATATATATATATATAACTAAACCTTAAAATTATATGGTCGTTATTCGGTAACATATACATTAGTTACTTAATATAGTTAGAATTCATCCAACCCATAGAAACAAATCCAGATCACTCTCTCATACATCTTAACTATATATATATTTTTCAAAACACCACAAAAAAAGAAATATAATAGAATAAAAAGCATGAAGAAAAAATATAGACCACTGAGATATGTTTGTAGCTATAAATACGGTGGTTAAAGTAACGTAAACGTGTGCGGTCTGGCCTCTTCTTCACCTCCTCCTCTTCATCAATGATCACTAGCAGATCCATCTGAATTTCATGCACTCTCACTACTTTAATTAATTACAAATCCAAGGTTTTTCATTGAACTTAATCCACGTATAATTTCTTCTTTGTTTTTAAGTAGATCATCACCTGATTTACGTCGCTTTTTCAACATTTTATCTAGATTCTCGAACATTCGTCACATTGTTCTGTGAATATGATCTGATATATATACAGATACATGTTTGATTGAAATTGATTCTATAATATATATATTTATCGCGTGATATAGTTTGATTTCTCTTCACACTAGCATTGTTATTGTTTGTTATATAGTAGAGGACATGGCGGAAGATCTATGCAACAACGCGATCGAAGGACTGAAAAAGCTTCTCAGGTAGGTATATGAATGGATAAACATAGCCATAACAACTAAATTATGGTTGTATACATGATTAAAAGTTTTTTTGGTTTTTGTCCACAAGCAACTATATTTGAGTTCTGTTTTCTTAATTGGTATTTAATTCATAATGTCGAGTGGTTTTGCAGTGAGAGACATGATCTTGAAGCTGTCGCGGCTGTAAAGGTCAAGCAACTCACGGCGGATTTGGAGGCGACCACTTCTGTCGAGAAGATCAAGACCGGATTTGCTCATTTCAAAACAGAGAAATATGAGTGAGTTTCTTAACCCAAATCATCATTGTTATTTTCTAGAGGTTTTTAAAAAAAAAATTATATATTGATTTTTTTACAAAAATACTAAACTATTTAAAAAAAAACTGATTAATTCGCAGTTACAAATCGTGATTATAAACCAAAACACTCTATTTAGTTTTTGATGCACTTATAACTTCGGTTTGTGGTCACTATAATAGTTCTATATTCTGCTTTGAATCGGAGCTGTAAATACGAATGCATATCTTTTAAAATATAAAAAATACTAATTATAAAAAAAAATCCAAGACATACAACATATGTACTGTAAATTTTATTTTTTGTACTATGAATCAATGTTTTCACGACCAGATTGGACCGGCTAGTCAAACATAACCACCTTCATCTGCTTTTTTAAGATTGTTCAAATCAGTTCAATGACTGGTTATTAAAAATCTGTCGGTGGAAAACCGTTCTATGGCTTTAGATTGACAAGTTGTTACCTGACCCATTAATGAATCAGTCTGTCCGTTTTTTTCTTTTACCTTAATTATCATTTTGAACAAGGTTTATGAATAATAAAATCTGGTTGTTGTTTACTCCCCATCTGCTGCAGAAAGAACCCGAGTTTGTATGAAGAGCTGGTGCAAGGACAAACCCCCAAGGTTACCTATCTCCTATCCTTCTCGAACAATTTCTAGCGCGCTCTCTCGAAATCTCAACTTAATTTTGAATGCAGTTTATGGTATTTGCCTGCTCGGATTCTCGAGTTTGTCCATCCCACATACTAGATTTTCAGCCAGGTGAAGCCTTTATGGTCCGAAACATTGCAAACATGGTCCCACCGTATGACAAGGTTGTTCTTTTAATATGTAAATCGAAGATATATGATCTAATTAAGTTAAACTGTTTGGCTGAATAATTGTTCCTTGTACACAGACAAGGTATTCTTGTGTAGGGGCAGCTATTGAATATGCAGTAGAACATCTGAAGGTGATATTAGAATTTACAATTGGTCAAACACCCCCTTGATGTAATGTCTTATACACAAAGATGATACATTGAATGTTTTTTTTTGCATAATCAGGTGGAGACTATATTAGTCATTGGACACAGCCGATGTGGTGGGATTAAAGGCCTCATGTCTATCCCAGATGACGGGACCACTTCTTCGTAAGTGTTGCTACTGACCGATTTTTACCTTGCAACTTTGTGTCACTGGTAAAGCTGACTGAAATAAAGTAAAAATGTATTATGTCAACGTTTTAAACTAGTTGAGTGGTGTATATGGGCAGTGACTTCATAGAGGATTGGGTTAAAATATGTTCAACTGCTAGAAGCAAGGTGAAAGAAGAACACAAGGGGTTGGATCTTACTGAACAATGCAGCAAGTGTGAGGTGGTAAGTTGGCATCAAGTTACAATCTTTGTACTTCTAGTTTGAAGTCAAACCTTTTGTTTTTAATCTAAAAAGTCAAAACTATGTGTATCAATGGGTTAACTGATTGATACTATTATGCAATCTTTTTTGACAATGCAGGAAGCTGTGAATGTGTCACTTGGGAATCTGTTGAGTTACCCTTTTGTTAAATCAGGAGTGTTGAACAGAACACTTAACTTAAAGGGAGGGTACTACAACTTTGTCAATGCTACTTTTGACATTTGGTGTCTTGATCATGGTGTTTCGCCCCCTCTTACCGTTTGAGTTCCTTTTATGATCAAATAATACGTGTTACATGTTGGACATTTAAGGAGTATACTAGAAACCATTTAAATTACATGTTTGAATAAACTTTACTAGGAGAAAGATAATGTCTTTCCATGCCTTGTATTAATCTGTAAATTTTTGTTTCTCAATCGAATTTATATTGTTTCTCAATCTTTTTAAAAATATGCTCTTTCACAAACAGAATATATAACAACCTTTCAAGTTAAGAAATAGCTTTTTTCACCTTGTCGAATGGAAAAGGCCGTTAGGGTCTATCAGTGCCTTCGGCTTCCAACCATCCGAGCGAAGGTACTTTATCTTTGTCAATCTGGAACCGGTAGAGATCACAACAGACCTGAACCAGTGACACTGCACCGGTTAGGACTTAGGACACCACATTGTTGCCTTCCTTCACCACCTTCACCACTTTCTCCCCTTTCCATCCACAAATTAACTATGTTTTGTAGTTTGGAAAGGTCTAGGATATTTTTTTTGTTATTTGTGTATCAATCACTTTTTTAAATATTTCAATGATATTCTTATAATCTTTACAAGATATTTCAAAAAGGTTAAAGAACGAGTGTGTGTTTTTTTGTTATAAAAAACATGTTCCATAATCGACCAAAGACTTTCGTTTTGGGGAACCATCACAATGTTTGGTTGAAATGACACAAGGGTCTTGAAAGAGTACCTGAGTTGATGGTTAGAATGATTGGCAATTATTCGATTACAATCAACAGAAACTTTGTTTGTAGAAAAATCCTTCAATAGTAACTTAGTTACTACCAACTTTTGTGAGCGGTAACATACCTAACCGGTGATCCCTGATTATTGTTGAACGTAGTTGCTATTGATCGTAGTTATTGCTGATCCTGTAGTAACTATTGATAACTACGTTGTCGATCCTAACCATTCAGTTAATTCTAAAAATTTGTAATTATGTTTGATAAAAAAAACATATAGATTTAACATTTGAACTTTACAAGAACAAGACCTTGATTATACAATTATAACATTTTGAGCCATATCAATTTTATGTACTTTTAATTAGTAAATTGAAAACTATAAATGTCTTCACCTTTCATTAACGTATAATAGAAATAGAAAATAGAAAATAAGTAAATAAATAAAATAATTAACCAGCAAAGCCACCATAAAAGTAAATATGACGATATTTTTCCTTTGACATTTAAAATCTGAATTCTTAACAACCTGATCTAGTAATATAAATCGTTAAAAAGTCTATTACTATACTATCATTGATCGATCCACATGAAAGATTTAAGGCATTTGTGTAAGATTTTACTTGATATTCTCCAAATTTATGAAGCGAAATGACCCCAACACTGATTATTTATATTGTTTGTCTTTTTCTTAATGGCTTATAGAACATTTTATTAATATAATAGGACTAACAATGAGTTAGGCCACACCAAAGTACAATACATCGCCAAAACATACTTAAACGCCCATGACTTATAAATCAAAATTACACCATTGCTCCCAAGAAATAGCTTGCGATTTGGACCGGTTTCTAATCCATGGGAATCCGAGATGCTTATTCCTCCTGTATATTGCTTGTTTCCAATTAAAGATCATGTCATTCCTAATTTTCCATATGCACCAAATTGTGATTTGTATTATCAAGTACACCGCTTTCTTCCATTTCCGAGAACCACAAACATGTTTATACAACTCTAGCAGGTCCTTCACCTCAAAAACGAAAGTTTGTACCATTGTGCCACAAAATCCCAAACAAGTTGAGCCCAATTACACGCCACAAACAAATGCGTAGAAGATTCATCATCCTCACCATATAATCTACACCTGGTTAGCTCAAAATGAACGTTCCTTCTAACCAATGTTTCCATAGTCGAGATATGGTGTCACACCCTTAAAATCCACATGCGGAGTTTTACCTTGAGGGATGCGACTCACCAGGATCCAGCCACTAATCATGTTGAACCAATTATTAAAGTTGTAAAATTATCACAATCCACACGATTCGTGATCAATGTTTAAAAGTTCAAAACACGGTTTATGTTGCGGCGGAAAAATAAACTAAAATCCATCAAACCTTAAAACCACAAGTTTAATTAATATACAAAACACAAGGCTTTACGAACCACACACTTCAGCCGATTGCAACGCTCATACAAAATTGTACCTACTGACTTGCAAAGCATGCAATAGTGTGTCAACATAAAGTTGGTGAATTAACAGTTTTCAGTGTTGTTACAAAAATAAGTTCATTTAAATACTTTAGTTTAATAAGACATGTCATAGGTAGGTAACCCATCGTTAAGCTATTAAACTGTGTGGTACCGAAACTTGACTGTTGTAGTTGTTTATGCCGCGTGTCAATGTCTATCATCATTGACCAGTTTCCAAGGCAAAGTTCACGCCCGCCATTCCCGGCACGATGCGAGGTTTGTCAAACCTAACAACGCTATCAACTAATACCCCGTTCGCTAAACGCGGCGACTAATCGGTATAACGTGTGGGGACTTTCAGATAGAATTTGTTTAGTCCGCTAAAGACATGAAGTATAAATTACAGTATTTAACAGTATTTCAAACCATGACTACTAGGTGGTCCCAATCAAGGGATAGTTATGTTTTAGTTGTTCCAAATCCAGGAACGCGCGTGTAGCCCCAAACCAGGGGAAATAGTGTGTTGTCCCAAACCAGGGACGCATGCTTTTAGTAAAGAGTTGTGAACTTACCTTAGATGAGCTCGGTAGATTAAGTTATGCGAGCTAATATGGTCAACCACGTCCTATAATGGTTACCAAGAATATTAGGGTCTTTATATAATTCACGCAAATCCACACGTATATAGCAATTAACATGCGTACAAGTTGTCACAACATATTGCCGAGTAGTTTTCAAGCGTATGTTCATAATGTACACTACAACATGCCATTCACCAGTTAAATAATCATAAGCACGTATGGACACTAAAGGTAGCAAACTCGTCACTATATAACTTATAATCATACATAACTAGATTTACTGAAAACAGACTGTTTTGGGATGTCCTTTTATCATACTTATGAGACTGCAAAAAATTGTGATATTTTTATGTACGTGCCCCTCGGAAGGGTTGACCTTGTATTAAATTTTTAGAGTCCAACTCTTTACCAAACATTTATAAAAAATCATTTACTAAGCAGCAATCAGATTCGTCACTTTCTGGCTGTAGCTCACGGAAAAATTCATTTTAAAATTTATCGGTTATCCGATTGACGTAATTCCAGTTGGATATTCGCGCTAATACATAAGGCTATCTACAGTATAAATTTCATGATCTAACTCTAAATATTTACCCAATTATGACTTAAAATATAACGCGTAAAATCTGCAGAAAAACGCAGCTTTAATTGCTGAAATAAAATAATTTATTTAACATAGCAAACAACGTCCAAAAATCATGATCCCAATCCCATTAGAAGCATATTTTGAAATACCACATTATCGACTCAAGAAAATCTAGATTTCGTTAAATTATGACCCGGTTACAGCCGATTAAAGTCGGCTGTAACTGTTGGACAACTTAGCGTTTTCATTACCCGATCTCACAAAGCAAAACCTAGTGCACCCAACGGCATATAAGCATTTATCTCAGCAGATTCTCATCTTAATCAGGTTACATAACACTAATTATCGTTACCAATCAGATTTAACACCCATCAATCCAAACTCAAAGAAGTTAACCGAACTCACAACCCACTATAATTATAACTAAAGATTTCTAGCAATCCTAACAATACATGTAGCATCAAAATCGACCAGACATGCTAATAAGATAAAAAACGCAGCCAAGTTTCAAGGGTTTACAACCAACGTATGCACGGGCTTATGGTAAAATCGCAAGCAACTCCTATCATCGTTACCAACATACGTAATTCTAGTGACTCAGAAACATCAAGTACCAATTTTATAATAAAAATGCAGCCAAGTAACGAAGAACATCATAACAAAAACGACTAAACATACCTTGAAGGGTAGAGAGAATGCTAACGAGGGAGAGCGTAGCGAGGAGAGAGAGTAGCTGACGGTGAGGAGGGGGTCTTGCTAGTAATATTGTCATGGGGGGTGGGGTAGAGATGATTAGGATTTTAGTTTTGTAGTCGTTTGCTGAGCAGGAGATACATACGCATGTAAATACATGCATGCGCAACCCTTACAACTATGGGGGCTAGGGGCGGTTTGGGGTTGGGCCGAAATGTTACAAGAAAGCGGGCTGCAGGGGGGGTGTTTGGGCTGCTGCCAACTCAAAACGAGAGGGTGTTTAGTGAGGGCCGCAAATTTGAGTTTTAATGTTTTTTTTATATTATATCCAACATTAATAATTCATAAGACTAACGCCAAGGTCCGGGCCCCATGAGTTTCGGGTTACGCGAGTAGGTTAGGCTGACTATCGAGACATGGGCTACGGTTTAAACGGTTCGAGTCGGTTCAAAAGAATAAAGATTCAGTTCCTAGTTAATCGCTTTTATAATGTAAACTCATAATTTAGTTAAGTATAAAAAATTAACTCATCAAATAAAATAAGTACAAGGTTTGATTATAAATACGAAACGAACGATTTATACCTCGGAGTTGCGGGTTGTCACATTATCCCCCAGTTAAAAGAAATTTCATCCCGAAATTTGCAAACGGTCGCTGACGAAGCTAGTGTGGTTGAGCGTTTTCGCGGGGTATCACATATGGCCTGTAACCAGCCTCCACGAAAGGAAATTAACCTTTATGGGGGTCCAGTTATTCCACATAAAACTTGTTCCCAGGCTTGGAAATCTTGCAAGTTGTAGAAAGGATCTAAGACTCAGTACTTAAAACACACCAGAAGGATCCAACGTCCACCTTCATTGATCCACCTTGACCCAATAATTGCCAACTTTAAGGCAGATGGCAATTCTTTGAGTTTCCTTACCTCATTCATTGTAGCAGGTTGCGAGATCCACTAAAAATTAATCATCGTGTTCACATCGGATGTAGTCACCTAACATATCACCCATTAATTTTTTTCCCAGCTCCAAACTAAATGATAAAGGGAACCTATTGTGTAACGCCTCCTCAAATAATCAACATTCCTTCCAAAAAAACTTGATAGCCTTGACCCGGAACACCCCGGAAACATGAAATCAAGTTAAGGTCATACGCCCCCAATTCTTGTGACACTTTAATAATTTGCTTCCAAGCCGCAACTACTGAGACTCTCCTGGGAATCAGGTTCCAAGATCTAGAGACCTATGATGCATACTCCAAGTGCTTGAAAGGCAAGGAACCAACTCTACACCCCAGAATACCCGCCATAATCTGAATTTACGAATCATCAACTCCAATCCCATACAAACTACTCTTTGCTAAATTTACACGAATGCCCAAAGCTAAGTAAAAACACCAAGGAAAATATTAAAGTTTTATGCACTTTCATAAGATCACTCTCTAATGACATCATCTAGGGGTGAAAAGAAAACTAAAATAACCAAACCGAAAAAACCGAAACGAAAACCTATGGTTCGATTTTTGGATTTTTAATAACCGAAAATTTCGGTTTGTTTTTGAATAACCATTCTCAATAACCGAACCGCAAAATTACGGTAGTAAGCCCGATCCATTATTTTTTATGTTCAAATTTAAGTTGTTTAAGTGTTTAACATATGCTAGCAGAAATTATTAGTTTTATTCTTGAATGTTAAGTATTCATAATAAAAACATTAACATACTTTTTTATAATTGAAATGATTCATCTATTGCTAAACATAAAACATTTAATATAAAAATTAAATGTCTTAATAAACACTTTTGATAAACATAAAACGTATTAGAATGTTAGATTTATATGAATAATATTAATTAAAAGTGTCAAATATAATAACTCAAATGTAAACTTCTAAAAAAATTCTTAAATTTTGTATTATACTTTATATTTTTGAATTTTACGTAAGTTTGTTCCAATAATCAAAAAACCTATTCAAATAGTTGATAAAACGAAAGAACCGAAATCAAATGGTTTTCAAGAAAACAAATTTCAATTACGGTTTCAATTTTACCAAAGCCCGAACCGAACCAGGCATATCCCTACGTGAAAAATTGATAAATAGATAAATAAATAATTCGAAAGTCGGTCGCCTTCAGATTTAAATCCTGTTGACAAATATCAACATACAAATTCTAGGGTTTCCAACTTTTCACAATCGCACAATCATGGACCTATTACAGGCATACAAAGACTCCGGCAACAGCGACGGCGAAGACCATCGCACATCCGACCAATCCTCACCGGACTCCTCCCCTCCCCGCCTGTCAATCGTCCCCAAATCCGCCGCCCCAAAAGTCGACGACACCATGCTTTCTCTCACCGTTGTCGCTGCAATCACCAACAAAACCCTAACCAAACCACTGGACCCCACACAACACGTCGTCGAATTCAACCCGACCTACGACCAACTCTGGGCTCCGATCCAAGGTCCCGCACACCCCTACGCTAAAGACGGCATCGCTCAAGGTATGCGTAATCACAAATTAGGGTTTGTAGAAAACGCCTCAATTGAACCGTTTGTGTTTGATGAACAATATAATACTTTTTATAAATACGGTTATGCTGCCGATCCGTCCGCTTCCGCTGGGTTTAATTACGTTGGTGATATGGATAGTATGAACTGTAACGACGGCGTTTCGGTTTATAATATTCCCCAGCATGAGCAGAAGAAGCGGAAGCTTGAGAATAAGATGGAAGCTTTGGACAGGGAGAGAGTGGATGAGGAGGCGAATGGTGTGGTGGATCCCGAGGAGGTGGCGAATCCGGCTACGGATGTGTGGTTGTGTAAGAATCGGAAGAGCCCGTGGGCTGGGAAGAAGGAAGGTCTGCAGGAGGAATTGAGTGAGGAACAGAAGAAGTATGCGGAAGAGTATGCGAAAAAGAAAGGGGAGGAGCGAGAGGGTAAGGATAAAGGTGAGGCGGTTACGGATAAGAGTACGTTTCATGGGAAGGAGGAGAAGGATTATCAGGGCAGATCGTGGATTGCGCCGCCGAAGGATGCGAAGGCGACAAATGATCATTGTTATATACCAAAGAGATTGGTGCATACGTGGAGTGGGCATACGAAGGGGGTGTCGGCGATTAGATTTTTTCCTAAGCATGGGCATTTGATTTTGTCGGCTGGGATGGATAATAAGGTGAAGATATGGGATGTGTATAACTCGGGAAAGTGTATGAGGACTTACATGGGACATTCGAAGGCTGTGAGGGATATATCGTTTTGTAATGATGGGACGAAGTTTTTGACTGCGGGGTATGATAAGAATATTAAGTATTGGGATACGGAAACAGGGCAGGTGATATCAACGTTTTCGACGGGGAAGATACCGTATGTGGTTAAGTTGAATCCGGATGATGATAAGCAGAATATTCTTTTGGCGGGTATGAGTGATAAGAAGATTGTTCAGTGGGATGTGAATACGGGTCAGATTACTCAGGAATATGACCAGCATCTTGGTGCTGTGAATACTATCACGTTTGTTGATAATAACAGACGGTTTGTCACTTCAAGCGATGATAAGTCTCTTCGTGTATGGGAGTTTGGTATCCCAGTTGTTATAAAGTATATAAGTGAACCGCATATGCATTCGATGCCGGCGATTTCACTTCATCCTAACGGGAACTGGTTGGCGGCACAGAGTTTGGATAATCAGATTCTGATTTATAGCACTAGGGAGAGGTTTCAGCTCAATAAGAAGAAGAGGTTTGCGGGGCATATTGTCGCTGGTTATGCTTGTCAAGTGAATTTTTCACCGGATGGTAGGTTTGTTATGTCTGGGGATGGTGAAGGTAAATGCTGGTTTTGGGATTGGAAAAGTTGCAAAGTGTTTAGAACGTTAAAGTGTCATAATGGAGTGTGCATCGGTGCTGAGTGGCATCCTTTGGAGCAAAGTAAAGTTGCAACATGTGGTTGGGATGGCTTAATCAAGTATTGGTCAGTATCTTTATTCTCACTTGTCAATTATAATTATACTTGTTTAATTTACAAACATAGAATATATAAAAATTTGACATAGGCCATAAAGGCTCAACTGTGGAGACCATTAGAGATCACAACGACCTGTTTACTTTTTCTCTTGAAGAAACCTGCAAATATAAAATTAGAATAGCTGTCAAGATTTGTATATACACCATGTAAAAAATCTAACTCTTGTGTTATTTATCTATGGGTTGTAGGGACTAGTTCTTGGGCAATCTACTGCTAGTGAATGTCACGCCAACTAAACGTATAGTATAAGATGATTAGAGCTTACAAACTTACTGGCATGATCAGAAATCTAAAGGTATCGTGAGGCACAATGATGGTTTTACTGCAAAACGATGATGGTTTTACTGCAAAACAATGATGGTTTTACTGCAAAACGGTGATGGTTTTACTGCAAAACAATGATGGTTTTACTGCAAAACGGTGATGGTTTTACGACAATACGGTGATGGCTTTATGCATCCAAGTGGTATTGTCAGAACTTGTAGTTTACTTCAACTGCCATCGTTTATTGTATGGTATTTCTAAATCAAGGGGAATGGTTTTAATTTAGTTGGACGGTATGTTAATGAGAGTTTTGTACTTTATGGCCTTAGTTAAGAACTGTCTGCGCCAAAAAAAGGATTTGTTGGATGTTACTTTAACAAATTGTTTCTTGATTACTGGTTTAGCTTTGTTTTTCTTTTACTTTTTGTTGGTTCAAGATCATAAGCAGTAAGAGTTCGTGTTTTCACTTTTCCAGTTTTATTTTTTTATGATATATTGCGTTGAATTTTGTCACTGCACATCAGGTTCTTGAAAGGATTTGCAGCAACTTTATGCCCTTAATTGGAATTTTGCCACCACAACCCTTAAATCTTTGCAAGGATCAAACAGAACCATCTCATTGAATCAATAATTGTTTATAGAATCATCAGCACCAACCAATCATGTTATATCACCTCATATCGCGTTTTCTCAAGATCAAAGGGGTTGTGGTGGTGTTCTAGCTATCACTTGAACCCCTTGTAATTAAATTTAAAATAGAAAAATCAAATCCACCAATCACATCTTGCTTTTGTTAAATTATTCCTGGTTTGTGAACCCGCAAAAGCCACCATCCCAAGTGATCACTTGAGTAGTGGCGGTGTTCTAGTTGAACCCATAGCTCCATCACGGGAGGCCCCGTCCCCCAACACTGGTAAAAAAATTGGTTAATAGGGAATATGTTTTAGAATGAGAAGATGTGAATTTAGAAGTTGATGAAAATCGTTATTTTGACCAATTAGATAGTTTAGTCTTAAATTTGTTTATTGGAAGGGTTAAGTTTTTAATGGTGAATTTGATAGTAGAAGATCAACGTTTTGAAAACCTAAAGTAGTTGTTAATTGGATATTTGACCTGTCAATATTGTATAATATCAACCAATAAAACATGGTTAAGCGCATCATTAATTAGAGATGGGCATAAAAACCGGTTCCGAACCCGAACCGGTAGAACCGAACTGGACCCGGTTCCAGTTTCTACCCGACATTAAGTAGAACCGGTTCCGGGTTCAAAATACCCGTTGGTTCCAACCCGGTTCCACAATTTTACCATTTGAATCGGGTCGTATCCGGTTCCTACCCGTACCGGTTTCACTAGTACCTGGTTCCATCAGTACCCGGAAATGCAGTTCTAGAAGGAACCGGTTATACCCGTTATAATGTTACCGTTGGAACCGGTTATAGCCGTTAAAATGTTACCGTTGGAACCGGTTCCCGACCGTTGGAACCGATTCTATATTGTTTAGAAATCCATTGTTTAGCACACAATTTCTCATATCCATTCTTCTTGTTACATTTTTTCTTGTTCTTTTTCACATTCTAATCAACAAATGGCCTCAAAGAGTTCCAAAAACGCAAATTCCCAATCCGTTAACAATGTTCCTCAAGATCAATCGGTTCCATATGTGGTTGGAACATTGTCTCATAATCGCAGTAAGGAAGTTTGGAGCAATTGGGAGTTGGTCGAGATGAGTGACGGCTCGCAAAAAGCTCAATGTAAACATTGTGGATCGTTATTAGCAAAAGGGAATCAAACTCAACGTTAACGAAGCATATTAATAAGTATTGCAAAGCTTTAAAGGAAATGACATCCGGTCAAGTTCCACTATCCAAATATGGTACCATTTCTCGTTATGAGCAAAAATTAGCTCGCGATCGGATGGCGAAGTTGGTGATACAAAAAGCGTTGCCATTTGGACATTTCGACGACCCCGATCTTATTAATCTTATTCGGGAGACGCTACAACCTCGCTATAAACATGTAAGTCGTCGCACTTTAAAACGTCTTTGTTTAAGTTTATGGGAAAATGCAAAAAAAGATTTAATTGTTTTTTTTAAGAATTTAAAAACTAGTGTAAACCTAACTAGTGATGTGTGGTCGGCTCCACATGGTTTACTGGAATCATACATTTGTGTCACCGCTCATTGAGTTGATCCCGATACATGGCAAATGATGAAGCGTACGATTGCGTTTGACGAGTTTCCTTCTCCTCATACGGTATTTATAAAATTATAAATGGCACAATAATTAAATATGGTTTAGAAGATAAAAATTTTTTCAATATCCTTTGATAACGCTTCAAACAACACAAAGGCGATTGAAAAATTAAAGTTGAAGTACAAACCAATACTTGATGGTGTTTTTTTCCACACACGATGTGTTGCACATATTATTAACTTAGTAGTGCAAACCGGTTTAAAAGATCAATTTGTATCGGATTTTATTATAGCATTTAGAGCTATGCTCCAAGATGTTTTCAAAAGTGGAAAAGAAAGATATCAAGAATATAAAAAACTTTGTAAAGATGTCAACCAAAAAATTATTAGACCGAATTGGGATATACCGACTCGTTGGAATTCAACTTGTCATATGTTTGAAATGACTATAAAGCAAATGGCACTTTAAAATCTTTTCATACAACTTTAAGTGATGAGTACCTAGTCGCCCACTTTCCCGACACGGATTGGGAAAATATTAATAACCTAAGTACTTTTTTACAAGTTTTTAAAACTACGACTTTGATTTCCGGTGTTTATTATCCTACTAGTTCTAAAGTTGTGGACCAATTGTATTTGATAACAACTAATTTTAAAAAGTTTGAAAATTCTAGTGACATGTTAAGGAATATGACGAGACCAATGATTCAAAAATTTTAAAAATACTTTTTAGAATTACCACCCGTTTTTCTATGTGCCGCCGCTTTAAATCCAGCTTTAAACGTACCGGGTGTTGAAGCTTTAATTGATGGAATTTATGACAAGTTTGATATGCATGAGGAGGATCCAACTTTAAAAGGAAAAACAAAAAAAAAATATTCAATGAGTGTATGGCCAAACTTTATGATCATTATTTTAAAAAATATGGTGAAAAAAATCATACAAATTTGTTTGAGTCTCGGTCCACAGCCTCTAACGATGAAACAAGCGGGGATCCACTTATAACCATGTTGAATGTCGTTAGAGACGAGATCGCTAGACAACAAAGGGGTAGTGAACCAACAAGTGAACTTGGGAGATATAAAAAAAATCAGTATTCGCTTACTATGACCACCGAGGAGTATAGGAAATTTGATGTTTTGGCATGGTGGAAATCGAAAGAATCCGAATACCCGATTCTAGCCACCATGGCTCGTGATATACTAACGGTCGAAGCTTCCACGGTAGCTTCGGAGTGTGTTTTCTCTTAGTGGCAGGGTTTTGTCAATTAGAAGAACAAGACTAACTCCGGAATCGCTAGAGATGGCAATATGCTTAAAGGACCATTTGGATGCCGTTGATCGTGTTCAACATAAAACTAGTCTAGAAGATGAAGTTGAGTTAGAGCATAAAATGTTGACGAAGAGGAGGACGAAGAAGTGGAGAACGATTCGGACGACGATTGTACCGAGGTACCCTCACCTAAGAGAAACTCACGGAAAGTGTTGCACCTGCCGCTAGTAAACGATCAAAGAAATAAAATCTTACTGGAACCGGTTCTGAGTAATTTTTTTATTTTTTTTTAACCGGTTAGTTTTTTTTATATATTGTAACCGATTAATTTGTTTTTTAATTTTAACCGATTATTGTTACTATTTTTATTTATCAATGTAACTAATAATAAAAATCAAACATAACAAACACAATAGAAAGAAACATTACACAAACTTTATTAAAAACACCAAACCAAACGGGTTACATCAAACATTTGAAGAACCGGTGCCGGAACCTTCTCCCGTCTCATTTTTCTTTGCCTTCGTCACTGGGCAATGCGGCTCAGTGTGTTTCTTAAGGGTTGAGTTGGCTGCGGCCTTCACAAATTTTCCACAATCTTTGCATCTAGCCATCTCGTGGCTGTCGGACATTAAACAGAGATCAAAATTCTTCCATATAGCTGGGTTTCTTTTCGTCTCTAAGACCGTAACAACTTCGTCGTTGCATGCCATAAGTATTTTGCAAGAACTTAGAAGTTGATTGATTTTGTAAGTTGATGATGGTAAGTGTTAAGTTTAGAAATGGTAAGTAGGAAGGGGTTTATATACAAAAAAAACCGATTTTTAATCAGAAACCGCTTTCCAACAGTAACATTTATCAGGAACCGGTTTAAACGGTAACATTTATCAGGAACCGGTTCTGAACAGTAAATGACAGGTTTGACTATCAGGAACCGGTTCCCAATAGTAAAATGCAGGTTTGACTGTCAGGAACGTTCTGAACAGTAAATGGCAGGTTTGACTGTCAGCGTTCTGAACAGTAAATGGCAGGTTTGACTGTCAGGAAACCGGTTTCCAACACTACAGAAACCGGTTCCGCACCATACCCGGTTCCATAATACCCGTACCCGGTTCTACACGGTTCCATATTCTTGGGTGTGAACCCGGGCAGGAACTGGACCCGGTTCCACACATACCCGGTTCCAATGACATCCAAGCAGAACCGGGTCCGGGTTGGAAACCGGTTCTGAAAAATAATAAAACCCGATTATGCCCATCTCTATCATTAATTGAATAGTGATTTAAGGATGTACGAGTAAATACAAAGGACATCGATAAGAGCAGAACGCAGTAGCAATTGGATTGAAAGATTCACATTTACTATAGCTAAGGCGAGCACATAAAAAAGTTATTCAACTTATTTTTATAAAACGGGATCACACACCAAAACTTATGTATGAAACGATGTAAGTAGCCTAATATCAGCAGGTAAAAAGTGAAAATATTGATTAATATATTAAGGAGCCGTAATGTCACGGGACAAATGTCCAAAATTACTCCGTCACAAAAAGCTCTCATACACCCATCAAAGTTTTATTTCTCATCAATCAGTTGACAAGAAGCTACACCAAGACATTTGGTGAAAAGCATGGATTATTTTTTCTTTCCCTTTTTAAGGGGTCAAAACATTTCTACCCATTTAGCAATTGCATCGCTGTTAATCCGTCCTATACAAATGTATATACATCTACAAACTCCACTTTTACCATAATGCTTCTACAACTAAACCAAGCTTAGCACTAGAACCACACCTAACTCTTCGGAGATGAGGTGGATTCCTTCTCTTTGGCTTTCTTGAACTCTTCTACAAGAAGTTCACAAACTTTAGCCCTTAAGTTGGATGCTTCTTGAGGGCGAAACCATTGTTTGCTAAACTGATAATAAATATACATTCATTGGCAACTGAATTTGAAATAAGATATATCAACTCTATATATAAAGTAAAAAGGTCAACGATGTATAGAAATGTACCATTGATAAGTCTTTCTTTCTGAACCTCACCGGAGCTTCTTTGATGAAACGCTCCATATAAAGCAGAACAAAGAGCCCACAGTCATAGTCGTTCTTCTGTTGTGGAACCTGATAAAAGAATACTCTGATGAAAGAACTAAAAACACTTGGAATGTAAACATGCAAGCTATGAATATGTTTACCATAACCCTTTTGTGATCCACTCTAAAGTCATCATTTTCGCAGATTTCATCTGCAATGGGTGGGTCTGCAGGAGTTTTTGATTTTCTTAGATAGCTCCACTCTTCTTTAAGAAATCTAGAATTTGAATATTTAGAGCAAAAACAAGTTACTTGAAAGTTGTAAGAACATGTCATATTGATGTCATTCTAGAACAGGAAAACTCCAATGAAAAAGATTGGGTGATGATGTGAAATGATTTCCAACAGCATGTATTTTCCATTAATCAGGACATCTATAATCATGCAAGTATTTGTTTGTTAACAGTTATATATTATACCTTTTAATATTATCACAAAGTGACCTGCTATCGTGTAGTCCAAGTGAGTCCAGATGAAGCAAAATCGGGCTTAGTTCATCTTCTGCACTAGGGAGACAAATTATCACCAGGCTCCAATGAGCACTACACAATGAAAGAAAACATTTAGTAGAAACACACACACACACACACATATATAATTATATATATGTATGGCATATGGTATGTATAATAACTACACCAGACACTTTTTGAGCATTTAACATAACCACTTTAAACAATCAAAACATTCAAGCATTGACAATCACATCAATTATGCTATAATTGTTAATAATCCTATTATTAGAAACATGACAATTGGCAACTTTTGAATTTCAGTAATGAGAAATCATGAAAGCTTGATACGAGTTCAAAAGCTTACCTTTCATGTACAGGCAGAAGAATGTATGCTTTCTCAGATAAGCTAACACCTTTCCACCACTTTCTGAACTTGAGAAACGAATCTTCCTTGTAGCTCAGCTACCAAAAAAAATAAGTTAAGATGCACACGATTCACTAGTTCAAGACGACCAAGATGGAAAAGAACATACCTTTTCCAGTTTGTTATAAAAATATGTGTTGAAGATATGAAAATGGCATGTTGAACTATCGGAGGAAGATGATTGCTGCTGAATATATCTACTCAAAAGAAAATAAAAGGAATCCGTCATATACAAGATTAAATAAAAAAAAGGAGTAGACCTTGCAGAGAACAGAAAAAAAAGCACAAACCGTATATAAAAATTCATAATAATGGATGAAATGCACGCTTCAGGTGCAAGACATTCCATGTGAGCATAATCAACTTCAACAGCATCTGGGTCATCCCTTGATGGGTAGTAGATTTTCACATCTTTCATACTAATATTTGAATATGACGAATTAAAACATTTTAGCAATCTTGTATCATTAAGCATAAGCAAATAAATGGAAGAAACCAATAAAGCCTACCACGGATCTAAATTTAACATAAATTTCTGAGTCTCTGTCCCCTCATCCACTAAACGGTAAGCCCGTGCCTGTTGAAAATAAGAAAACGGTAGAAATTAAAAGCAGGAAAATGACCACATATTACGAAGTCTGTTTGTTCGAATGCTAAAGTAGCAACCCCATATGAAACTAACGCCTCATATAACAAACATATAATTATGCACATAAGCTATGGTAGTAACTTACAGATCTAGGCCTCAAATTCCTCGAGGGTGGATCATGAGGAGACTTTGGCCTGCCAAATGAATAGATTAACTAAAGAATACACAAGAACCAGTTATAAGCTAAAACCGATAATGAGAAAGATACTTGAAGGGGATAATAACATATTTCAAAAATATTTATTTGGAGATAAGTCTTCTTACTCTGAGAAAGATGTAGGATCGCCATCTTTGTTTTCATCATTGGAGTTCATTTGTTTCTTACCATCTACTAAAGAAGTCTTCAGGGATCGTGATGAAGTCTTGGACCTTCCCTTACCTGAAAGTTGACTCTTTGATTTGCGCCCTTGACAAGGGTTGACGTAATTTAAATCCTTTTCGAATGCGCAAACAGTCCTAGAATCTTCTTGCTAATCAACAAACAAATACATATGTGTACTTTCCTCAGAGAAGAATGGAAAAAAGTAATGATTCAGATGTAATAGAGAATCATACCTCTTCCTCCATCTTTTTGCCAAAAATTTTGGCAAATTTTGATGCAGATTTCTTTTTTCCATGTGAAGCACCTACAGATAAACAATTCCACTGATTGCACACAAATAAAATAGACAATGCAATACTCCCAAATGAGAAATTTCTTTTTATATATCTTTTAATTGCATGTTATCAACCCAACCCTTCCCAACATCGACATAGCCTGATCATCAAGGTACAAGAATACATAAATACACATCAACGCTAACAAAACCGTGCAATTAATCTTACCGTCATCACTATGAACAGAAAGCTGTATCGTCTCATCACAGCCATTCTCAACCTGTCAACAAAATATGACAACAAAACCGAAAAAAAAAGAGTATATTATCAAGCTGCTATTGCAATGTATTAATGCCAATACTAAAATTATCCTCCTTATCATTTTACAGTTTTTTCTAAACCTAGCTAAATTTTATAATGCCTTTAAAACATCAAGTAACAAACACAGCATATTCACAGCAAACTTATCCCTAATTTTCAGAAAGACAATACAAGCACTAAAAACACATAATCATCATCAATCATTTCTATTTCATAACATCTATAAGCAACGCATAAAATCTAAGATCCCACACAGAGCCAAACCTTCTCTAACTGAAGTTTCTTCCTCCGCTCGAGTTCATATTCAAGTCTTCTTAAATTCGCCTTGTACTTTTCACCTCCATCAGGCAACCTAACGCCTATCGTCTGCAAATTTCTCTTGAACCTTTCAATACTCGCCGCAATTTCACGGTCCGATTTCGCCATAAGTTCATAATCCTGCGTTTTATTCTCCTGCGCGTCTACTCCGCCACCGTCACCATCGGAACTCTTCTCCGATGTCGCCTCATGTTCCGCCGTACGATCGTCATCGCCGGAAGCGGTAGGTTTTAGCTCCTCGTAGGGCTTCTTCCGCTTGATTCCGTTGCAAGTGGTTTCTGCTTCGATGTCCATACATAAAATGTAACTGAAATTGATGGTGATTGAATCCTGAAAAGTGATCGGAGATGACGGATTGAGTGAGAGACGACGGCGACCGTCGTAACGGAGTTCAGGGTGTGATGGTACCCACCATGTGTGCGCCGTGAAGAGAAAGGGGTGTTTGGAATGCACGATTTAAGTGTGTCGCAGTTTGGTAGATGGTTTTACAGCCTGGCGGCATTTAAGTAGTGGGATAAAGCTTTAAATTAATTGGTTTCGGGTTTAATTTTTAGTTGAGGTTTTTTCTCATATTAATTGGGTTTTCTTTTAATAGGCATTATGCCTAGTGGAGATGGATATAGTCGGATTGTTCCGTTGGTGATATGATGATACTTCAGTGGTCCGTCAGTGATCCAAATTTGCCGTTAAAAAAAGTGTGTCGCAATTTGGGTGAACTTTTTTTTAATATGTTTAGATTTTGTTATTCAAACGAGGGATTAACTCGGTGCCATACTCGTAGTCTGGTGTTGAAAGTACCGATTCCGCGGTAAAATTGAGTATCGGTACACGTATCGAAAGTGTTCGGTACCAGTAGTGGTACGGTATGGTATTCGAAGGTAAAAATTGGGTAAAATACAATTGAAGCGAAAGTACTGATCTGAAAAAAATCAAATACGTGTATCAAATTAATATTGAATTTCGATCGGTACAGTATGATACCGATATTTTTTGATGCGCAATACTCATAGCTCATCCCTAATTCAAATAATGAGTTTCTCTACTCTTGATTAAGGTCACACACTCGCACTATAACATTTTTGTATATTAAGATTGCTAATTATATAATCATATATATAGATAGCAAAGATTGCTAAAGTTAAAAAATTCTTTTGGATTCATAAGTGAAAGATTGACGAGAAGTAGATGGGATAAAGAAGCTAAGGGCAAAGAATGCGATTTAGACTTTTATAATAATGGGTACTTTAGTTTGAATATCACAATTTGTTGACAATGAGAATAACCTGCAACGGGTAATATATATAGGAAATAATAGACATAGCAAATGAAGCATTTGCATCAACTTTGGACAATGACGTTGATTATAAGATGGTTAATGACACAGGTGACAAACATATAATTGTCCTCAATCAACCATTGTAGCACATGATTGGATTATTTATATTAGAGAAACCCATACCCGGACAACGAGATCATGATTGAACTAATATTATACATAAATAGTCATGTTAATAAAAATCATTTCAGTTCTCACAATACTCTTCTAATTTCCAAGGTCGTTTAGGGTCATGTGCAAGTAGAAAAAAAAAATTAGACCCCTAAAATAAAACCTTATGTTTATAATCAATGGTACATATGTATTTTATGGGTCGGTGCATGTTCAAGTGTCAAATGGAGATGTATTTCCAAATAACCATACCGAAATCGACTTCGAACTGCTTGGAATCTTGGATATGTGAAGCGAAGGCAAATGGTTCTTTAAACAAATATGTATTTTAATGTAAGTGTCGAAACAAAAAAAAAACAAAAACAAAAATGAAAGAAAGAGCATATCTCTGGTTTGACTCACAAGAGTTTTATCAATATACCATCCTTGGGAACCACCACCACACTATGTAAGCTTTATGTAAACCCATCTTATATATGTGACAAAGTAACAAGAGAGAATTGAATTAATATTGATAAATGGTATTTTCAGTAATTATAAATGTAAAATTATATAAATATAATAATTCAACCATATCCAAATATATTCTTAATACTATAAATGCCTTGTAATATGTTTCAGGTTTTTATTGGACAAGAGACCGGTGCGAGAGGTATCCCACTACAAAGAGATGTTATTTGTGTGCCATCAAAGCCAGTATCACTAGACGCAACCATATAGGACGCTTTGCAATGGGCAACCAATTGAGGAAGGTACCCTGGGAGCTATAGGTACGCTCCATTCGTGGGATAGACTCCAATTGTCGTTATAGGCTATCCTGATTACATTTCGTAGCCTAGGTTTCGCCAGCATAGATTCGTATTTATAAGTAGCATGTGTTGTCAACATAGGCTATCCTGTATCAGGGTTGTTGCCATATAGTTAAAAAAATAGAATTTTCTATACCATAAAGTAAAAAAAAAAAAAAAAAAGAATTGTTGCTATTATAGACTATCCTGTACCCCCCATAAAGTTAAAAAAAAAATGAATTTTCTATACCATTGGCATGTTATTGTCATAGATAATAAATGTGTTAAAATTATAAATTCATTATTTGTTTGTGGCAACTGCATGTCTTCGGCATAGGTAATATTTATTTATTTTTTTGTTATTTTTCAAGGTTTTCCAACGACCGAAAAATTTTCATACAAGCACAATTTAATTCGAATACAAATTACCATCACATATTAAAATATTTAATCTAATACTAATAAAAAAATCCTCTTAATACCATATGGCATTCTCTCGTAATAAAGGATTTTACCAAAATATCATGTGTCAATTTATAATACTACATCAACCACAATAAATAATAACTAAATTAATATAAAGACTATAGTCCACCTTAATAAATAATTCTACTTATACATCATCTCGTTTAAAAGAAACTGATATACCATGATGTTTGAGTTACTAAATTATGCTATATTATATAGATACAAATATAAGAATTACTTTATCTCTTGAAGATACCGATTTTACAGTAATAAGGTAGGTGTTAGTCTCTATAAAGGGCACCTCCTGAAGATCACGTTTGCTAGACCAATTGACGGGTCAAAGTTATGATATTAAAAAGTAAACAAGCCATTTTTCGGAAAAATCATAAATTGATTTTATATATGCTATGAAACCTGTTTTGACACTTAAACAAGTTGGTAAAATTATTAGGACATGTAAGAACATGTTCGGCTCGTCAATTTCAATTCTAGGGTCGGTTCGCAACCGAAAGTCGCGAAGTTTGACTTCTACTTTGACTTTCGATTCTGACCCGATTTAGATTAGTTAGATACTGATCTAAAGTTGCATTATGATCATAATATAATGTAGCATAACCCTCTGAAGTTATATTACACGATCATAATCAGAATCTGAGTTTATGCGCAATTTCCGCAATTATGCCATTTTTTACTAAAATGCTCTTTTTACATAAAACAAGGTTTTAATGATAATGAACTTGAAAATAAGTTTCCTACTGATGTAATATTATAAGTAGGATTATTTGGGATGTAAACCATATTATAAACTGAGTCTACAAGCAGGTCCTTGAATTATGTCGATAAATGACGATTCAGCCCTTGTGGCTCATAAAACGGTTTTAATCAAATCTTTTCAAGATAAATCTTTTACCTAATGATATGTTATATCAAATAACATATCTAAGACATTTTAATCTGACCTTAAAATCAGATTTCATTAAACATCGCATAAAACGTCACTTTACGACATAAGCGCCGTTTCGGCGCATAGTATGGTTTTAAACCATATTAATTGACCAAGACTTGCTACCTACTGATTTTAAAACTTATTTTAAATATTTTTCCAGTAGGTACATGTTATAAACTCAGAATCCCAAATAATTTATAAACTATGTGTAAAATAACCAAAATGTTCATTCGGTGTATAGTTTGATCATAAAAGATAAATTACACATATAGTTAACATCCTACTGATATTATATAATAAATAAGTTATTTTTCCAGAATACTTATAGTTATAACATTAAAATTATATTAAAGTTCCTTTTATACGGTATGAAATTACCGAAACGCCCTTATGAGGCATAATTTCATTTTAAAACCATAAAAGTTGATATCCTACTGATATTACAAATTATTTAAAATAATGGCATGTAGAACTTGTCCATGACTTATTCGGTTACCTGATATCGCTAATAAGCATACAGTTAAGTATATGTAACTAGTTTACGGAAATTAACCGAAACGGGTTTAACCTTGTTATTTAAATCTCAAAATCCAGAATGTTTATAGTTTATCCATATTACACAAGTCAAGGTACTTGTTGGATTTAAACAACATTCTATCCAGTCACCGTTATACGTCTTGATCCTGTACACTACACGGTCTAAGTCTATAACTTAAATAAGACTGTTAGAATTTAATTGATTAGTTTATGCCATAATCAAGACTAGAGACTTGCCGGTAAATGCTATCTGCACTTAGTACTTTTGTGTACGGCTGAGTTATAAATTAAAAGAAGACTGGCTCAGGTAAATACTCTCGACTTATTTCCCCTATATGGGCTTGGGTTACGGTAAATTATTACCGCTTGGTCGGAAATGGGATCAATCAAATGCCGGGTGCGGCTAGTAAATCCGCATATTCTGTTTTAATTAGTTTTGTTTGATAACTTAAACATAGGGGGTTAACTACCATGTCCTGGATATCATCGGCTCATTACAATAGAAATGGCCACGACCTTAGCGCGGGTGTAGGCATACACACGATAGACGCTCAATAATGCATTCCCACAAGGTTGAGAAGAATTGACCCCTTCGTGAGTCCAAAGTGGTGTGTACATTAATCATGTCTCCGTCTCCGTACCGGGCCCTGTATGTATGGACAAACATGTAAATATGTTAACAAGGTTGGACGGTCAACTTTCCCAAGTTATAAAAGATTTTGTGCTGATACGCACTTAAAATATTTTTGAAATGTTTTCAAACGAGTCAGTTGGGTGTATTTACCAGCGAAAGCTGACGTATTTTCAAAAGATTGAGCTTGCAGGTACAATACGAAAATAGGCTGAAAGTGCTCGGTAGTGATAGAGGATCTTGCAAATCCTAGATCTGCCCAAAGTCTGTTTTATATTCTTTCCATGTACAGTTTATGATCCGCCTGTGGATCTTCTATTACGAGCCTGTATATTATTTTGTATTTCGAACATTTGGTTTGTAATAATAATTTTACTCAAAGACTTCCGTTGTGTCGTGTTTAATTGACTTTGATGATTATCAACTGACGTTACGATACTCCTCACCCGGGCCCACCGGTGTATGGATTTGGGTTGGAAATCCGGGGTGTGACAATAAGAATTGAAAGGTGGTGTGGTGGTGTGAAGCGGAGATTGTGGTTGCAGGTGGGTGGTGGTACGATTGTGGGAGGTGAAAGTTGACGGTTGTGGTAATGATGGTTGCAGCGGTCGGAGGTAAAATAAGGGTTTAAGGTCAGTGATGGAGAGTGGGTTGTTATGGGTGGTGGTGGTTTGATGATTTCGTGATGGTGGTTTAATGATACGATGGTTTGATGATTTGGTGATGGTAGATGAGGGAGTGGTGGGGTGAACAACGGAGCTGGACGGGGTTAAGGTGACGGGGTGGCGACAGTTATGGGTTTGGACGGAGGTAAGCGTTGGGGTGAACGACAATGTTGGATGGTTGTTACGGTGGTGGAACGATGATGTTGGATATGTTTACAGTGGTGGTGGTGAAGGATGATGAATGGTGGTGTTGAATATGTTTACTGTGGTGGTGGTGGTGAAGGATGGTGAACATGTGTGGGTTTGGGTAGAAGGAGGGATTAGTAGTGATGGGGTGGCCTTCACTAAAATAATTTAATTTAATTATATTTCTTTTAATAAATAGTAAGCATATTTGAAATTTAAATGACTAATCAAATTTAAAAAAGAAAACAATTTAGTAATTTCACACCAACTTAACTAAGTAAAGTAATCTCCATCCATTTTAGGGACTACCGAGTAACAAGTGAGCAAACCACAAGGAACAAACATGCTATGATGTAAAAGTGAGGACTAAACGTGAAAAAATGACAAACCATAAGGACCATCCATGCAATTAACTCTTTTTAATATATGCCATTAAAAAAAAGTGCATATTTTATTAATGGTAAACTCACACATTCATACACCTACACCATTTGTTCACAATAAGACTTAACCCTCACCGATTCAAGAGAATACCATCATTGGGACCATTGCACATACACATTAAACACATATAAAACTTAAATTTTAACTTATTTTACAATCATTTAGAAAAAAATTGGAAAATGAGGTGGAAACCCCCCAATCATACCTTGTTTTGCATATCCTTTAATCATAAGTGAGCACAAATGACTACGAATAACGTCGAGCATTGAAGATGATCTAAAGGAAACTTACTATAAAGCTGCACCAAAATAACCGAAGCAAGTAAAATACCGGTAATTCTGTCAAGTTAATTTTTTACAACTAATTTCTATAGCTCGGTTTAGGCTAGGTTAAACTATTTTATGAAAACCACAATACCCTATATTAAACAAGAAAAAAAAGATGGTTGGTTATAGTGTTTTTTGAATATTGATATCTTAATCAAAAACATAATTTAACCAAACAACACACCGATGTAATATTTGACATTAACCAAACGAATCACAGCGAGGGAATTCCATAAGATGCTTTTCTTAATAAGGATCATTTTCTCCTTACTTCATTTTGTATCCATCAACTCTTGCAAGCATATTTCTTTAGGGTTCTAGTTTCGAAAGGATATCTAATGCATAGCCAATTTAAGCGGAGAAATGTAAGAACCGCATATACATTTAGACATATTGATTTAAACGTGTTATATAATGCAGTTATTTAACGACATAACCACCTCCCTTTCTCTGTCTCACTATATCTATTTTTCACCATGTATATAAGTGTATGTGTAGTCATCACAATTCTTTTTACTTAAAATTGGTTTTGTATGGAGCGTGCTCCTCAAATTCTATAAGATATCCAAGAATACAAGCATACATGTCCTAAACCTAACTCATTTGATCATTTTAGGGTTCCGAGTCCAACAACTATGTTCTCATATTACCCTTTTCTCCATCTTAATACTACACTATCAATATATGATTCAAATATTATACGTAGGTACGTAAATACTACACACAACAATATACTATACATAAGAACTGCTCTATATATGATTCTTATGATTGTGGTTAGAAACTCAAGGGATTCAAACTATCATATTAGCTCCTTTTATCTCCTATTTTTAAGCATACCTATCTTTTGAAAGATCATTCCTCTAACAAATCTTTTTACTAAACTTTACTTTTGTTAATATGACAATTGAGGTAAATATATAAGATATGCGATTGCTTTAATTGTTTCCATGTTAAGACTTTTCCATACTTTCGTATTACACATTTTCGCACTACCAAGCATGAATAGAATACACTCATTACATTCACAAAGAAAACTTGAATGTTGATGAGAAAACCGTAAAGCAAGAAAACAACCAAACAAGTATGGGATTAATAAGAGACTTGACGTTATGATAATAAGGTTGCTAACAAAGCAAAATGCTCTTATAGTAAGATAATGGTTGTTGCTCGTATATAAAAGAATCGCATGAGCATCATGTCGTATCATATGTGCAAGACTTTATAATTTTACAAGCATGTAGATAGAAAGAAACAATCTACCTTAAGTCCTGTAAAGTTCAGGGAATGTGGAGTACCTAGTCTTATCACGTGTTTAACCACGAAAAGTGTAGAAATTTACAGTAAAATAATCCAATACGAATGATTTCATCTACTTAATTTCTTACTTAACAACATTAATCAATGTCTACTCACATTTTGTTTCAATAGCATTAATTAATAGTGCATCCCATTTATTCTTACTTAAGAGTCTCACCACCATCTAATGATCTACAGTTATACAAAACAAAACTGGAAGATATAATCATAATCTACTAGGAAATATGTCTTCTTGCATATAGCATATACTAATGTATGAATCCTAAACTGACCGTAGAGTAGTATTAAGAGGATGAAAAATGTATTAGTGTTTGATGTCTACCTTTCCATCAATGAGAGAAAATAGTTGTCCCTCCACCCCCTCCCTATACCAGTTTTGAGGAAGAAATTTTAACTGAATTTCAGTGACCTCTTATAGATTCTTGGGGAAGTGGGTTAATTTTGTATTGGAGAATTTTGGGGAAAATCGGGACGACACCATGCATTCTAGGGAAAGTGGGGAAAAAGTTGATGTGGCAATTTGGGACGACTCCTTCTTCCCTAAAAATGATAAGTAGGTATCCCAACGTTAATTGGAGGATCAGAGAAACAATCAAATGAGATAGAAATTTGATAAACAAGTACTGAAAAACGTCTCATGTAATTTCATCTAGTGCCGTATAGGTGGATAAACAAGATGGACGTAATAGCGTCCCATGTAATTTCATCGGTGATTTCATCTGGTGCGGTATAGTATATGTGTGATAAACAAGATGGATCGACTTAAAAGCGTCCCATGTAATTTCATCGGTGGATGATGATTGGGTAGATTTCTATCATTTAAAGTTTGTAATCTGATAGTTTTATTTGAAATTGTGATTTGGAACATTTGAGATGGTTTATGTATTGTAGGTGAATATGAGGTACATGGTGTTCGTGAATGATTTAGATGAAAACATGAAGAAACAAGACAAAAGTTGAGCAAAACAATGCTAGAGAGAATCTATACTTCAAATGGAATCTTGGGCTAGAAAACGAGTTATGGAGCCTACAATATATGAATCTTGAGTTTCTTGACGAAAGGAATCCAAATTCGAGCTTTCGAATAGAGTATGATGAAGGATTAATCTTGATATAGAAGGAGTAATTAAATAGTTGGAGATAATTATTAGTTTAAAGTATTATGTTTATCTAGTTATTTTATTAATTGGTTAATAAGTATTAGAGTTGGTATTGGTTTAGGATAGTTTGTTTAGCAAGTTATTAGTTTAGTATAAATAGATGGGTTAGGCTATGTAATTACTTGGATGTTTGCTTTGTTCTTTCTAATATATAACAGAGTCGTGAGAAGTTCTCACCAAATCGTTGTGTTGCTGCGTTTTTGATCCAATTATTTCCAACAATTGGTATCAGAGCGTGTAACGGTCCAAGGGAGAGAGTAAGAAGAATCGAAGCAATTCAACCTGGTGAAGTCGAAAACCTTAGTGGATCGACAGAGAGAAGAAGACTCGAAACCTAAGTGGATCGAGCAGGGAAATCGAAACCTAAGTGGATCGACAAGGAGAGGAACGAAGACTCGAAATTTTAGTGAATCGAGCAGAGACGAAGACTCGAAATCTTAGTGAATCGAGCAGAGCAGTCGAAATCTGAGTGAATCGACAAAGAGGTTTAAAGATGGCAGGAGAACAACCAGTTAATACAGGAACTGTTTGTCACACCCCGACCCGCAGCGGAATAAGAGTCGGGGCATAATTGGGTTATCACCAAAGCTCATGATATTTACTAATATGTTTCATATTTATTAAATTCAAAATTACATCCTCAATATTCCAAACATGTTCATACAATTACAAAGAAAGATAATCAACTAAACAATCCAAAGTCTAAACCGGTTTATTCTTCTAAGCCATCCTATATGTTTCTTGCTACAGCTGGATCACCTGTGTCATGTGTAAAAATGGGGGTTTTTGGGTCAACATAAGTTGGCGAGTGAACCTTGTTAGAAAACATTTATTACTGATTTCTTGTTATATTTATTATGGAAAATTGTGCAATAATCATATGTGAGCAAACGTAAATAAACATACAATAACAATAACAATAACAATAACAATAACAAACAACCTTGCATGAATATATAACATGAATGATACTGTATATGTTGGCAACATCATGTTCACGCTCATAGGTAATGGGGAACGGACGGCCTATGATAAATGTCTGTACGATCAAGGCTCAATCAAACGGAGCCGATCGTATGTTGGCAACGCCTCGTTCACGCTCATATGTAATGGGAACAGCTCAACTCTCATATGTAATGGGGAGCGGCGGCCTATAATAATGTATGTACTGAAAATGATAAATTTAATCTAAACATTAACCACACAAACAGTTGATACATATTGAATACACATTTGATCATGAATATGATGGATGCACAATAGTTTAAATGTAATAAATAATAAGACACATGATACACCCCAAAAACGTGATTAAAACGGGGAATTTGTAGAGATTCACTCACATTGGGTGCGTTCGGTTGAAGATGATGAATGCGCACGAGTTTAGAGGGTTGATCGACGAGAATTAACTAACCTAAATAATAACGAAAAGGTATGGTAAATAAGTGAATTTTATTAATAATTTTAATAGCATTTTTAGATATATTTTTGTGAGTTTAAGGCTATTTTCTAACTTTAAAAACATTATTTTTAAGTATTTTTAATTGATTTTTAAATTAAATAAATAAATAAAAATATAAAAAAATGTTGACTTTTTTTGACTTTGACCGTTGACCATGACTGTTGACTTGTTGACCGGTTCGGTCGTTTATATTGTTGCACTGAGTGAGGTTCGAACTTGTGACCTCCCGTACGCGTGCACGCAGCTCTACCAACTGAGCTACGTGTCTAACCCGAAATATTTCTGTTTTTAATTATATTTATATACTATTTTAATTTATTCAAAATTCATTTATTTTTAAAAATGATTTTAATCATCGAACCGGCGCACGCAATAGGTCTCGAACCCGGGACCTGTGGTTTAGTGTTGCACACAGTCCACCGCTGGACTGTGTGTCTAACCTGGTTAATATACTGATTTTTATTAAACTTAACATCTCTCTGTGAGTTGACCCGGTTCAGTTAAAAAGGAAACATCTTTATTACAGAGAATGAGATTGTGTCAAGGATCGAACTCGCGACGTGTGATAGTTGTTTGCACACAGTCCACCGCTGGACTGTGTGTCTAACCCGAGATATAATCCAATTTATATTAAACTTATATACTAACTAACGTCATCTTCTTCGTTACAATAACACAGACAACGATTACCCTACTGATCTTGTTTAATTCAATTGACAAACATTTAATTGATTAAAATGAAATGGACAGGGAAGATTTTGGGAGTAAACATACCGGAAAAATGATCTTTCTCAGAACTCCGGCGAAGTCGTCGGCTCTGTTTTTATGAACTTCGTCTGAGCGGACCAATTAACAATTTTGATTAGCTAGTTGTGGAATTGAAGTACTAAACAAGAGTTATCAGAAGGTTTAAAAGATTATACCGTTTCACAGCGCAATCTAGGAATTTTCAGAAGTTTTCCGGCGAGTGCTGATTATCCGATATCGTCGCCTGGAACTGATTCTGATTGAAGGGTTTGAGTTAGTAAAAGCCTAACAACTGATAGAAGATAGAAGAATTGAGAAACTTACCGTTTTGATGAAAGACACGGTTTTCCGGCGAAAGTCCGGCGAGTTCAGAAAGCGATTCCGACGATCAGAAATTAGAGTAAAAGTGAAATTAGAAGTTCTGGGAATGTTATTGAGTCGCGAGATGAGGATTTTGTTGAAGTAATTCAGGAAGTGAATGTTTTCGGTTATTAAAACCGAATATCACATGAATTCAAGTTCATTAACGACTGAATTGATTAAGAATGTCGGTTTATCGGTTATAATCAAGAATCCGCGAGCACTCAACAGTCCTTGGACGTTTGGAAGCCGATATCGGTTTCAGTTTGGCGCAAACAGGTTGATTCACGGTTGCGCTTATGATTTAATTGTTTCTTAGATTTCACAAAGTCAGATAGTGGCGGAGTGGTTATATGTTTGGTTATTAAAGTTTTCGGCTGACCCGGGTTCGAAACCTGGCAGCCCTTTTTCATTTTTAATTGTTTTAATTTTAATTTTTAACAATTTTAATTTCCATAACCTAAAATGTTTATTAGTTATGTATTGTTTAAAATTAAAATAAGCATTAAATGAGCAACAAAATATGAAACTGATTATTCGATTAATAAACGAAGCGGGTTTGGAAAAACCCGTTTTTCGACAAATGTTACACTGTTCAGGTACGAGATAACAACAATACCTCGTTTCAAGTTCCACGATTGACGTTAAAGAATTACAACACTTGGACTATTTTGATGGAGTCAGTGTTGGACGCTCAAGGACTTTGGGAGGTGATTGATCCAGTGACAGGTGATGCCGTGGACGAGAAGAAAAACAAAGTTGCTAGGGCGGTTCTCCTTCAAGCACTACCGGAGGATATACTTCTTCAAGTTGCTAAAAACCAAAGTGCAAAAGATATTTGGGAGGCTTTACGGGTAAGATTTCTTGGTGCTGACAGGGTTTAAAAAGCTCGACTAGCTACTTTAAGGAGAGAACTCCAACAACTTCGCATGAAGGAGATAGACACGATTGAAGAATTTGCTGGTAAATTAAGCGGGTTCGTCTCAAAGTTTAGCAATCTTGGATCAAGTCTTGAAGATGAAGTGATAGTTCGGAAGCTATTAGATTCTGTACCAAAGAAGTATCTTCAAATTGTTGCTTCTATTGAGCAATATTCGGATATCGAGAGCATGCCTTTTGAAGAAGCAATAGGTAGGTTGAAGGCCTATGAGGAACGAATCAAAGAGCAAGACGAGGCGAGTGATAATGATCAAAGTAAGGTACTATTATCTAAAACTACTGGTCAAAGTTCTAATACTGGTAGACAAGACCCTAAAACCGATGGTCAAGAGAAGAATAAAGAGTCTGGTTGTAAGTGTTGTGGACGAGGATGGTCTAGCCAAAGTGATCGTGGAAGAGGTCGTGGTCGTGGTGGTCGAGAAGGACGACACCAAAGGGATAAAAAGTTCATTGTGTGTTATAATTGTGAAGAAAAAAGTCATTATGCAAGTGAATGTCCTAAAAAAGAGTCAAAGGAAGAAGTAGCAAATTTGGCCGAAGAACATGATCCGTCACTATTTTGAAGAAGAAAGTGTCCATATCAAGATTAAAGGGGTGAATGAAGGATTAATCTTGATATAGAAGGAGTAATTAAATAGTTAAAGATAATTATTAGTTTAAAGTATTATGTTTATCTAGTTATTTTATTAATTGGTTAATAAGTATTAGAGTTGGTATTGGTTTAGGATAGCTTGTTTAGCAAGTTATTAGTTTAGTATAAATAGACGGGTTAGGCTATGTATTACTTGGATGTTTGCTTTGTTCTTCCTAATATATAAAAGAGTCGTGAGAAGTTCTCACCAAATCGTTGTGTTGCTGCGTTTTTGATCCAGTTATTTCCAACATATGAGTCATACTGGCCCATACACGTAAAAATCCTAGTGTTCACCTATAGGCCACCATGACGTCTGGAAACCCTAGAACGTGACCAAAGGATAACATGGATGAGTTTTGGATGTGCAAGAAGGTGAATTCGGAGGCTTCTAATAATCCCAATTGCATCCCCTTTCATGTTTTCCAAATCCGAATCAAGATTTGAAGATCCAAGGATGATGAAGCAAGGCTAAATTACCGGTGGTCATTCCCCCGTGTAGGGTTTGTGTTAGGATTGATGGTCAACCAATGTTTACCTAGTTTTAGAGACTGATTACACGACTTCACCGTAAGATTATTTTTGTTATCATTAAAGTTTATGAAATTTAATTGGTCATGTTTGTATCAACAACTAAAATCGATGGTGGGATGCATTTGCTCGATCAAGGGCATCCCATGATGCTTATCCGGTGATTTAGTTGGACGTTAAAAAAATTGATGTTGGGAGGAGGAGATACGTGAGAGGAATGAGAGGAGGCTGTGACAGCGCAAGATGGTAGTGTGATAATGTCTGATGTAGGATAGTGAAGAAATGTATGTTGAGTTTATTGTTGTGTGTATGTGTGAGATATGTATGTTTTTTTGCTTATTTAATGATGATGACAATACATACAGGTATGTAATTGTAAAAATAATGAACAATATTTATTAATACTAATTCTTATTAAAGGTGTTCACCATAAAATACAACCAACATGAAGATGCTACAAACAATGGTGGAGGTTCTTAGTGGCCTGGGGTGTCCCGGCCCTCACTGATTTTTGCTTGTAGTGTTAATTTTATCGAATTTTTTTAGTGTAAAATATTGGATTTAAGAGTACGGCCCCACTGATTTGGATTTTAAGAGTCCGCCCCTCGCTGGTTTTCCGTTCAAGCACTGGCAGCAAAAATATAAAGCCCTGGCTATATTCAAATAGAGATAGACTACTTAAAGACCTCACGGTAGCCATACACGAAATGATTCATGTCGCGTTCTCTGTACTAGCACATCAGGATTTACTGCTCGACCATATGATGTGAAGAATACATGGAAGCACCACCCGAATTTAGAAAAAAAAGATTAACTAAGGAAGAAGTATGTACACTAAATAAAGGATTACATGGTCTCAAAGAATCACATTGAGCATATCATGTTTTGACATGTTTACTATAGAAATACAGAAATATGAGTACACATAAAGAAATTTATATCACACACTTTCTATAAAAGAGGGGTATAAATGATAATATACAAAAGAAACATTCTGAGCATTTGAGATAAAAGGTTTAAAAGTGTTAATGTATATCCTTTATATTGAAGTGTCTCTCTCAAAATAAATACATTTTGGGTGTAGCAACTAATACAATGTTAAGAAAGAGCAAGATTATTGAGCCAGTCAAAGATTTCGAAGACCAAACAGCATCAATCAAGATCCCACGATTTCCTCCTTCTTCATCAAGGCCTCCAATCTCTTCCTCAATCTCAGCTATTTTCCTTATGTGTAGCTCTGTAAAATAGTATAAATAGGGATCTTTGTATGTAGGAAAATATATCACAAACAATACAATTCAATACAACAATCTTCTCAATATTCAAGCCACGGTTGTTTCAAAACAACATGGTATCAAGCAGTGTTTTTGGTTCTAAACCGACCTGCTCATCACTTTGCTCATCATTTACCCAAATCCCTGTCCTCTCAACCAAGCTGCCATGGCCGAAGCCGGTAACTTGGGAGAAAACCTATCAATCCAACTTGCAAACCTTCTCAAGACTGGCTTTAATTCACAAAGTCAGAACCCAAAACTTTCAGACAACCTCCAGATAAATCTCAAACTCAACAGCAAGAATTATGCTCTATGGACTCGTATGATGCGAGTAGCCATAGGGGGAAAATCCAAAACGTTGCTCAATCATCTAAGCACAGACGCCCCAGACAAGAGTGATCCCAAATATAAGCAGTGGGAACAAGATGACCTTATCGTGTTCTCGTGGCTCATCCAAAACTTCGAATCCACGCTAGCCAGTAACCTGACCGAGTTCCCAACTGCGAAGATGCTATGGGAAGCTCTGGTAGGCACTTACAGCAGCGGGAAGGACAAGCTACAAACGTTTAACCTTCATGTCAAAGCCAACGAAATAAAGCATAATGATCTTTCCTTGGAGAATCTCTGGATCAGTCTACAAGGAATCTGGGGTGAGAGCGACCGGATTGATCCTAACCCAATGAAATGTCCTGATGATATCAAGACCTACACCAAAATAAGGTCAGAACAAAAGCTTTTCCAGTTTTTAATTTCCCTTGATCATAAACATGAACAGATTAAGAGGGAAATTCTCTGGTTGGATCCTCTTCCCTCCGCGGAAGAAGCTTATGCTTCAGTCCGAAAAGAAGAAGCCCACCAGAAGATTTTAAACAACAAAGACTTACAGACCGGGGTAGCAGCAGGGTTGATCGCTATTGATACCGGAAACCCTAGCGAACAGGGTTCGCCGCAAAGGGGCTCCGCCGAGGTCAACCATCCAAACAAGACAAATCCCACCTGAAATGTACCCATTGCGGCATGACCAAGCATACAAAATAGGGATGTTTTAAACTGGTGCGATACCCGGAGTGGTGGAGCGACGGCCACAAGAAAGGGGCAAAGTCCGGTGCCACATCGGGTGCTACCACCGCCGGAGCGGGCAACACCGGCACGGCCCAAGGGGGCTTTGGAGGGCTCGCCACAGCAGGACCAGGGAGCGGAAAACTAGGGTTCTGTGTGGAAGGTATGCGGGTTGAGGGTAATCCCTCAAACCCTAACCCGGTTATAAGCTTAAACAAATTTCATTCCTTACACTTTGTGGACAGAAGTCTAGAGGTTATAAATCTAACCCGGACTCTAAGGGTGATAAGTTTCAAATCCCTCAAATTATGGACCAAAAGATGGAAAACCCTAAGGAGGTTGGTGGTTATGCAAACATGGCACACGTGTGCAAAGCTGATAACGAGGCATGGATTTTTGATTGTGGTGCAACCGACACTATGACAAAAGAGATTTCAGATCTCGCGTCGGTATCAAAACCAAAGAAGGCTTACATAAAACCGCGAATGGTGGAGTCATGAATGTAGAAAAGGGGGGAACCATCAAGATCTCTCCCCCTTTAAAACTCTCAAATTGTTTATATGTTCCCACTTTATCAAATAAATTACTATCCATTAGCCATGTAACGAAGGAACTAAACTGCACCGTTATAATGAAACCCAATTTTTGTATCTTACAGGATATCAGGACGGGGACGATCATTGGGCGTGGCACTGAGAAGGGAGGATTGTAGTACGTGGACGAGGTGACTCAGGGAGGAAATGTGATGCTTGCTCATGGAACCATTGAACGCGAAGCTTGGGTATGGCATCGACGACTTGGGCATCCGTCCAATAGTTATTTAAATTTGCTGTTTCCAAAAATGTTTCCTTCAAACAAGCCAATTCATTGTGAAACGTGTGTTTTAGCCAAGAGCCATAGGAAAACTTTTAGACTTAGTAATACACGAGCCAATATCCCTTTTTCACTTGTCCACTCTGATGTATGGGGGCCGTCTCCAACCACTGGGGGACAAAATTTTCGATACTTTGTCTCTTTCGTTGATGATTGCACCCGTATGACTTGGATTTATGTTATGTAAGATAAATCCGAAGTTTTCAAAAAACTCTTCCTATTCCACACCATGGTTAAAACACAATTCCAAAAGGATATTCAAATCCTCCGATCGACAATGGGGGGGGGGGAATTTGTTAACACCCACATGGAACAATTCTTTCAAACAAAAGGAATCATCCATCAAACCACCTGCCCATACACCCCTGAGCAGAACGGAGTCTCTGAACGGAAAAACCGGGTGTTACTAGAAATGACCTGTGCTCTGCTCATTGAATCACATGTTCCAAAATCGTTTTGGCCCGAAGCTCTCACAACCTCTGCCTATCTCATTAACCGTCTTCCAACGAAAATCCTCAACCTAAAAACCCCCCTTCAAACCCTGTCCGAATTATGTACCCTTCCATCCACTCTGAACCTTGAACCCCGAATATTTGGTTGCACTGCCTATGTTCACATCCCTAAAACCCATCGATCTAAACTCTACCCATGTGCGGAAAAATGCGTGTTTGTTGGATATGGAATAAATCAGAAAGGGCACAGATGTTACAATCCCAAGACACGCCACATGTTCACCACACTAAACTATGATATTCTTGAAACTGAGTATTATTACAACTCTTAATCCAATGGTCAGGGGGAGAATGAAAGCAATAATGACACACTGGATTGGTTAAAATACTCATTATCACTCCCGAAAGCCCTACTCACAGTACTCCTATTCGAAATCCAGAGGAACATCACACCTACTCTCCTGAGCACCTTGAAAACGAAATCAACCAACCTTCTGATGCCACGACCGAAGAAGCCCCCGACTTGATACCTGAGGTATGTAATGTTTCTCCTGTTCTGAATAATGAAACTATAGAGAATACTGTTGGTTCTAACCCTGAAGCAGAGATAACACAAGAAGAACCCACCATACCTCAAAAGGAAACTCAATATGTACTTCCTCCAAGAGCAAACAAAGGAATTCCTCCAAAAAGGTACTCTCCAGATAAAAACTGCTACCAGATCCAACTATCCAATGGCTAACATAGCCAAAGGAAATTTATCTAATGAAGCCAAAGCCTTTGTAGCTACCCTGTATTCAGAAGAAATTCCCCAAAATGTTGAGCAAGCTCTAAAATCCGAAAAATGGAAGAAGGCAATGGAAGAAGAAATGAAGGCATTGGTTCAAAATGGCACTTGGGAGGAATGTGTCCTTCCATCAGGAAAGAAACCAGTGGGATGCCGCTGGGTCTTCTCTGTCAAATACAACACTGACGACACAATTGAGAGGTACAGGGCAAGACTCGTGGCAAAAGGCTACACTCAAACGTATGGAATTGATTACTGTGAGACCTTCTCACCCGTGGCCAAGTTTAATACTATAAGGGTCTTATTCTCCATTGCTGCGAATAAGGGATGGGGGCTTCACCAGTATGATGTTAAGAACGCCTTTTTGCATGGGGAGCTGAAGGAAGAAGTGTATATGGAAACCCCATCAGGGTTCATGAACTTCAAAAGAGGAGAAGTATGTCGCCTGAAGAAGTCTCTATATGGCTTGAAGCAATCCCCAAGGGCTTGGTTTGGAAGATTTACAACTGCTATGAGAAAATACGGGTTCAAGCAAAGTAACTCAGATTATACTCTCTTCCTCAAGCAAAGAAATGGCCGGATAACATGCTTAATCATCTATGTGGACGACATGATCATAACAGGTGATGACGAGGAAGAAATGGCAAGATTGAAAGAGGGCCTATTTGCGGAGTTTGAGATGAAAGATCTAGGCAGACTCAAATACTTTCTTGGAATTGAGGTACTAAGATCAAAGCAGGGAATATTTGTTTGCCAAAAGAAATATGTCTTAGACCTGTTGGCAGAAACAGGGATGATCGGCTGTAAGCCAGCAGCAACACCAATGATTGCAAATCAGAAGCTATTTATGGAAGAAGGAGCTGAATTGGCTGACAAAGAGAGGTACCAACGAATGGTAGGAAAGCTAATTTACCTATCCCACACTCGTCCAGACATAGCATACGCAGTGGGAGCAGTGAGCCAGTTCATGCATCAACCACAGTCTCTCACATGGAGGTTGTCTTGAGAATAATCAGGTACCTCAAAGGAACAACTGGGCATGGGATCCTACTCAAGGCAAATGGGCACCTCGAGACACAAGTCTATACTAATGCAGATTGGGCGGGAGATAGAGGGACTGAAGGTCCACATCCGGATACTTCACACTAGTTGGTGGAAACCTTGTCACATGGAGGAGCAAAAAACAAAAGGTAGTCGCTCTTTCAAGTGCCGAGGCTGAATTCAGAGGAATAGCTCGAGGCCTAGCAGAAGCATTTTGGATCCGAAAGCTCTTGTCAGAAATTGGTTTTTCCCCCAAAGGAGCTAGCAAGATTATGTGCGATAACAAAGCAGCAATCCAGATTTCAGAGAACCCAGTGCAACATGATAGAACTAAAAACATAGAAGTTGACAGACACTTCATCAAAGAAAAGCTGGATGCTGGCATTATTGAGATTCCCTTTGTACGGTCAGAAGATCAATACGCGAACATTCTCACCAAGGGAGTCAATGGGGAAATTCTAAGCAAGTGCTTGACCAAGTTGAATTTTGGAGATCCACATTCAACTTGAGGGGAGTGTTAAGAAAGACAAGATTACCAAGCCAGTCAAAGATTTCGAAGACCAAACAACATCAATCAAGATCCCACGATTTCCTCCTTCTTCATCAAGGCCTCTAATCTCTTCCTCAATCTCAGCTATTTTCCTTATAGCTCTGTAAAACAGTATAAATAGGGATCTTTGTATGTAGGAAAATATATCACAAACAATACAATTCAATACAACAATCTTCTCAATATTCAAGCCACGTTTGTTTCAAAACAACATACAAGGCTTCTGAATTGTGATCCTCACATCAACACTAGGACGCATACAACTGACAAAGAATGATATAAAAGGCTAATATGGAACATATCGCACGTATGAGGCCTAACATTCAGGTTATTACATAGCTTGAGTGAAAACTTACGAGGACACATGGATGCAACCCTAGACGTATGGAAATACTTGTTTTCATGTCCTAGAAAAGGTACTCTTTAACCGCGATGGACCTCTTGTAGACATATGCATAGCATATTGGGGTGCAAAACAACGGACACTTCACATTTAAAAGAGGAAACCTAGTAACTTGGAGGAGTAAAAACAAAAGGTGGATTGATATTTCATTATAAAACTTGATGAGCGTATTACTTTCTTGTCATTCGTCCGACCAGAAGATCTATAGCTGATGTACTAACCAAAACATCACACGACATGTCTTGTGATTGTATCGAAAAGTTAAATATGTGAAATTCCACTACCAACCTCAAGGGAAGTGTTGGAGAACACTATAACAAACATAAAGACCATACATAATAAACAATTGCAGCAGCTGCAATCAAGGAAACACATAACCAAAAGAATTAATTAGAAATCAATCTGAAATTAATTGTTTAAATTCTTACCTTTCTTAGATGATCAAGAACCTTGTATACATAGCACATGTATCCATTTTCTTTAATGATTCAAGCAAACATTTCTGTACCTCACTCCTCTTGCAGTTTTTGACAAATACAATGCTAATGCAATCCTAAGGGTAAAGGAAAGATCTTTATATCTTAATATGCAGATGTGAAAAACAATTTATTTGGTTGACCTCATTGTTTCAAGTGTCAAACTAAAGTGAACCAAACAATTATTCCAAAACTATTATTTTTTCTCTTCAACACATTCCAACCCATTTCTATGCACTATCGCATCCTGCATTTCTCCAAGGCTCAGATTCTTGTTTGGGCGCTTAAGGATCACCGTGTTTAACAACTTTGTAAACCGTTGCTGTTTTCATACTCATTTAGGAGCTTCCCATGCCGGGGGAATCCGAGAAGAGCTAACCTGTGGAGGCATGTTTCGGATATTGATATCAAGTGGGTACAATCTGTATTCGACATCATGTTCTTTAAAGAGTCGAACCAATTCATCAATAACCACACCTCTTCTTATGTACCTCTCTCCCATATCTTGAAAGTTTATTTTATGCCTCCACCAAAAGTGTATCCGAATCTTGCTTATGTCCTCGAACCTCAATGAAACCATTGTTATATCATTTGGATAATAATGATCCTTCTTGCTCTCTACGAAGCTGCCAAAACCCAAAATCATTTGATGTTAATGCCATCATGATTATGATTTTAAGCCTTAGAAACATATAAATGTAAGTTACTTCTGTTAAATCAATTCTATACAAGCATAGAGGAGATTTGTTACTTGGTTATTCTTTGTCTCATGACAGCTATCGTTTCGGGAGGAGTAGTGACATGGATAAAGAAATCAACTGAATCCCACATATCAGGACTACGGTAGTGATTGCTGATGGCTCTTGTCGAGAGAGTACTGTTTGGAAAGTAAACCTTTTCGTTGTCCCATTTCAGAAAGACAGTAGTCAAAATATTCATCTCTTCTACGATCAGCTGAAAATCATTAAAGATTCAGAAATAAACGAATGTATGTTACCATCAAATGTGCATGTCATGCAGGTTTTACAAAACTTTTTTTTATACCTGAACACCATCAATCTCACAACGGTCGCCTACATCAAAAGGGTGCATGACAAACAAGAAGATGATGGCCTCAAACACGGTTTTGCAAGTATTGCCAAAGACAAACGCCACCACCACAATCTGGGAACTTATAAACACTAGAAATTTGCCCGTTGCGATGTTCAGTATCAGAAGGCAAATTACCAAGATGATGATGCCAACCAAGACATTCACCATTTGGTGCAATTTGTTGACTGCTGTTTTAGTATCGTTTAGTGTCAAGGCGAGTGCTTTTCTTTCTCTGAATGCATAAACCTGTACATTCGCATCAAATGAGCTAGAAAAACCAAGTATAGATTTGAGGTTCTCTGATTTAAGTTCTTACCACCCAAGTCTTCAAAGCTGCCTTGCTAACTTTTTCATCGGCAGGTGTTCCTACCAAGAGAGCCATGGTTTTCACAGCCTGATCTTCTCTCAAAAAACCGCATCAGATCGTCAAGATAGATGGACCTGCAAACAACAAACTTCCCATCCTAGAATCTCAATCATGTGGCATGAACTTTAAATCATAATAAATGTGTTAATTATGGGTTAAAGAACATACTTGGAGCCAGTTTTGGCGACATTAACGAAAATCTTGCGAGCAGCACGCTTAGCTTCAATTTCACTTTTGATTTGTGTCACTGATTCATCCTCTTGTGAATTCATATCTTTTAATTGTTCATCCAATGTGTTCAATGTCCCAAGACGAACGATTCTCATCAATCTTTTCATATTCCAAGCGGATATATTCTTTGGATTAAGCCTATGCAAATGATCAATTGTTATTCCCTCTTCTTTCTCATCAATCTTGATGGCAGCCGGAGGGGCTTTTTGTGATCTTCCACTCCCAATCAACCTCTCGCTCCTCGTTGAAAATACTTTCTCCCCAAGTTCTGGAGGTATGTTAGCACCGGCATTCTGAAGCATATTAACTTCCGCCATTGTTTTCTCTTCTTCTATTTGATTGTTTTGGATCTCAACCAACGGTGGCCCTGACAGTGTTTCGATCACATATTGGTTAAACAAAGCTTCTTGAATCCGATCAAAGAACTTCTTGACATGAAACGAAGACGCAAGCACTTTAACCATCAGAGTTTTAACAAGCCACAACGACGTAGCCACCAGCATACACACCAATAACTTGTTCATGACCCTCAAGAACCGGTTATGACCCTCAACTTTCTCATCAAACATGTAATGCCAAGCAATCAAAACCAAACCCAACCAGATACAATTCTGAACCGGCTTCCTGATCCCATACACGAAATACAAAACTCTTTTACGCAGAAGGAAATTCCTCTCAATAAAAAAAACAATAAACCTTATACCCCAACCGGAAACCAAACGGCCACATATCAAAACAAGCACTAAAACCTCCCATTCCCAGATATGAAGTCCCCTAACTCTTTTTTCCTTCCAGGAGCGAATCGTAAGAGTGCAGATCAACGCAGACAGGATTAAAATAAGACTAATCCATTGAACAAACGTTAACCCGTCAAGTTTTGCCCTTTTGAAATCATCCGGATTATCTTCATCAAACAATGAATCATCCTCTTCTTCTTTTTCACCTCTAGTTAATACCCCCGACGCGCGTGCTAATCCCGATCTATACTGCCCAGACTTAGCAGCCTGACCTGGGCCTGATGAATATAAAGGAACCTCCACCTGGACTACCTCTGGTGGATCTATCAATCTAGATTGTTGTGTTTTAGTTTTCACTATTGTAGCTTTCCTTTGAAATGAGGTGCATTTCAACACCTCACCTGCACCTTTGTCCTCTACAACATGACTTAAACTATTCATATTGCTCGATTTTCGTCTGAGCTGTTGTTGTTCTAGTAATTCATCCTCATCCGATGATTCTGAACGATCCGGTTCAATATCGACTACTTTATACGATTTAGCAGGTTGTTGAAACGAAACTTTTAAATCTCTAGAATTCAAAACTCTAGTATTTAGATTATGGTTTTCAGTATTGATCCTAGGACTATCCGGACGTTGATTAACAGAATTACCAGAACTGCTTACGTCACGAAGCTCGTCCATATCCATATCCATATCCAACGTCATTTCTCCTACAGAGTTTTTCTGTTTTTTTAAAAACTCTCCGATCAGCTTTGAGGGTGGATCCTCCATATCTTCACCGTCGATCTTGACGATGCATTCGCGGTGGTCGACAGAGTGAGAAGTCTGGTTGTAAGAGAGAGGAGATCTGAGTGGTTTCTTGGAATCCATTGAAGAAGGTTTCTTCAAGCCATGCAACCAATCAATACAATTGTAGTATTAACAGAAATTTTGAATGAATGTGAATTCACAAGGATGATGTATTTTTTTAGCTTTGAAATTGATGTATATATCAAACTGAAACAAAATATAAATGTTTTGTGTAGCTAAATTTGTTTTTGTGACACTTGAACATTATATACTAAACTTGATATGCATAAAAACAGGAAATTGATCTATTTGCAGCCAGTGAAATTGAGTAATCTATAGATCTTAAAGAATCAGCTCTCTATAATGTTTATTTTAAGGACGTATATATTTGAAAAACTAGTACGATGCTAAAATATGAGCTTACCTACCACAAACCAGATCAAGAAATGTGAAAATTAAAACCAAAATTACAGCAAGAGTCCCATGAAGTTTTTAACAAAAATAAGTGCTGGTTGTTCGTGGTTGATGTTTAAGAAACTTGTGTTTTAAATAATAACTAGTAATTTTCCCGATGCGCCGAGTCCAAATGTAAAGTAACTTGGATTTCTACAGTAAAGACCCGAATCGTTCCTGATCAAAAGGTACGTCAATACGTAGATAAACTGAAGATGTACATAAAATAAGCACGGTAACGTATTATATATGGCCCAACTTATTTGCAAAAGAAATTTAATTCGAACACCAACCTTAACTTATACCGACACATACATAAAAATAAGTAAAAATTTATGTTTTTTTAAGTTAAAAATGGTTCCGCGTGTTGCGGTGGCGCCGAAACGTAAAATAAGTCGAATTTATAAAGTCTAAAGAAAACATATTATATGTGACCCGACCTGTTGTAAAACAAAATTAATGTTAAAACATAGATCAACTTAAAACAAAAAAAACAGAAAAAAACATATTATAGCTGACGCAAATTGGATTCAAATAATCTCAACTTCTCAATTTGGCCGATAATAATCCCAACTCAGTTATTTGCCGATAATAATCCGAAGTGGTCAATTTTTTTTTGTAAAATAGTTTGCCGTTAAAATAGCTTAACGAAGTTAAGTTTTTTTCCGAATTACAAACCGATGTTTTAGGGCTTTTGATCAGAACGAGGATACGAGTCGAATGATGTAAAACTTATCTCTAAATAACTGCCCCAACCCACGAAAACAATGCTTCAATTCGAGTGTTTAAACTTCCAATTAACAAAAATCAAGCCATTGCAAGCACAATTTCAAAGTAAGTTTTACATCAATCGACTCGTATACTCGTTCTGATCAAAAGCCCTAAAACATCGGTTTGTAATTCAGAATAAAACTTAACTCCGTTAAGCTATTTAACGGCGGATTGTTTTACAAAAAAATGGACGAGTTCGGATTATTATCGGCTAATAACTGACTTGGGATTATGATCGGCCAAATTGAGAAAGTTGAGATTATTTAAATCCAATTTGCCTATATCTGAGCGTACCCATTTTTAAAGAAACGTAATCAATTTGATTTTATGCCGACACGTACATAAATATAAGCATGTAAAAACGGTTAAAAAGTTTTAGAAAGTTGAATGGTTGTAAGTACAATACTAAATGTTGAGTAAAACTAAAATAAACAAAAACTTACAAAAAGAAAAAAATAATTATAAAGTTTTTACAAGGTTAAAGGATTGTAAGTGCAAATACAAAACATTGAAGGGTAAAGACTAAAATAAACAAAAGTTTACTAAAGACCAAAAAAAGAACAAAAGACCCTTAAAAGGTAGACCAATAGTCACCTGCCCATGCAACTGTATGACGCTTGTCATCCCCTTTTTTATTATTATTATTATTATTTGGTTTTATGGTTAAAAGGGAATAACATAAAAGTGGTTGGTTTCCAATATTCATTATAGAAAGAGATATTGAAATTAAATAATCTCAACTTTCATCAATTGGCCAATAATACTCCCAACTTTTGATTTGTACATCAGCACTCTCTATTTTTAACTTATTGGCCGATAACACTCCTCAACTAACTAACTGAACCATAACCCAGTTAGTTTTTGCTGACGTGGCATCTGATGTGGCCCTTTTTGCTGACATGGTATATGACGTGGCAGTTGCTGTGATATTTTTTTGATGACGTGGCAGCTGATGTGGCAACCTACGTGGCATTTTGATGACGTAGCAGCTGATGTGGTAGGTGACGTGGCATTTTTCGTGACATGGCAGCTGACATTAGCTAACTGGGTTTGGGTGAAGTTAGTTAGAAAGTGTTATCGGCCAATAAGTTGAAAGTTGGAAGTGCTGGTGTACAAATAAAAAATTAAGTGTATTATTGACCAATTAGTGAAAGTTTAAGTTATATAAATCAAATATCCTTTATATAAAATGACAATTTATTTTCTAGTTATCATGAGACGTTAACGTAAAATAGTTTTAGTTGAAATTAGTTATATTTTGTGGTAGTTAATCTTCTTTTCATGGAAACTCAAAACGTTTAGTTCTTTTAATTTTAATTTTTAATCACTTTCCCTTCCAACAAAACAATAACAATAGCTTAAGTTGACTGACTGGCGAGTGAATAAGTGAATTAGAACATAATTCATATGTTGCTTTATGTCGTGCCATGTGTGAACGCTTAAGATTGCGTTGTGTCCAGGTCGTGTTTTGATTAACTTGCTTTACGTTTATTTTACAATATAGTAACTTAGTAACAATTTAAACAACCAATGAATCGGCACTCGCTAATGATGTTCTGGTGCATTGACAGTTTCATGACCTTTCAATGTAGTGGTCATGGGTTGGAGTCTCGTCTAGAGTAAAAATTGGTTTGGGTTGAGCCAGTGGTTTTATCATAATGAGCTTTAAGATGATAGGTTTCCTCAATAATGGTGGTAGGTCGGGTCAATCAGATAGCAAGGAAGTTTATATTTATTTTATCTGGGTATGCTTATAATTATTTTTTAAGTCATCCAAACAATATTGAAAGTGTAGGATATGGGTCACAATATTAATAAAAAATTATATAAATAAAAATAGTAAAGATACTCTCTTTACATATTTGGGAAATTATAGTGCACTTACCATGAACAAATCTAAACGAAATAATATATAAAATACAACATATGTAATTAAATTGATTCAATCTATGGTCTTCAACAAGAGTTTTAGCCGCGTCTTCTTGTATAGTCCATTGTGTTTTCAGTCATTTGTGTATGCTTCAACGAGGTCTTGAACCACGTCTTCTTGTACATTAATTTCCTACAAAAAGAACAAACAAATGTTGGCGGTTGTGGCTGAGGCACGTGTTCAACACGCTTCCCTTAAAACAGATTTCACGCCTCTATTAAAGACGACGCGTCTGTCTCCCACGGTACAACAGCCGAAGCAGTCTGTACTGCCGGAGAAGACCACACGCCCGAGGTTACACCGGGAAAAATCATAGTGTTAGACCTTTTGGAAACCAAGAATAGAAATGTAGTTGAATCGTGTAGAAACTTATCTCTATATTTTCCCAACATATGGGTCATCAAGTATTTCTTCTCCAATGACTTTTCATGCATGCATCTCTCTTTCTTGTATCTTTTTATTTATATTTTATATTTTCTAACCATATCAAAAGAGGCACATAACCTACTATGTATGCAAGAGCTATGGGTGATGAAAAGTCCAACATAATTAAAGACTTAATTTTGCCATAAAATCTCTAATCAATTGTCATAAAAGAAACTCTACTCAAGAGTTATCATCAATACATCACATGAAGAGTTTATTATTCTAATAACTAAACAAGTGACATAAATAACTCTACTCAAGAGTTTGTCACTATATGTAAATTTCCATTCATCACATTCTAAGAATTTCCAACAATCCCCCACATGAATGGAGATTGATCAAAACACATTAAATTTCCAATGCAACCTTGACAGTTGAGTATTGCCGGATAAGTAGGTGTTCCCTTTGAACTTTCCGTTGTGAAGCATGTAACATCCGTCAAAAACGGATTTACCAAACCCGCTCCGTTTATCAACCGAACAGTCAGTCAAAATTTTCGTTGCAAATTAAATGCCCAAAATAATTTTTAAACGATACGTAATCAATTATTATATAAGAATATATAATTAGTTTTTGAAAAACTGTCAAAAATCGCAAAATAAAAATATAATACCTCTGCCGGGTTTCGAACCCGGGTCTGTACCGGTTCGGAAACATGTCTTAACACACCTCACACAAACCACTGCGCCACGGATTTTGTTTGTTATATATTGAAATCATTTAATTGATATAATGACGTTACGAATTCAAAACCGGCGCCCAATAGTTCAGTCGTCGGAATCCCGGTAATCTCGCGAACTTTTAACACCACTTTCAGTTATAACGTAAACTAGTATTAAGACATCGGTTATAACCGATGTTTGAAGTCCGCGACCAAACCATAACCGCCGGAAAATTTAAATCGATGAATACAGTCGGAAATCAGACCAAGTGCTTTGACGATTTGCACTATAAATTCACCCACAACCCACTGCAAACCTTTTCGCTCAAAACCACACCTTTTCTCGGCGTAATTCCACTCGCCGGAATTTCTCTGCTCATCGCCGGAAAACCGGTTTCCTCATTTCTGAACCTCACTGAGCCTCTGAACTTATACCGGAGATACCCACACCCTTTGTAAGCTTCCTGGAGCCTCGCTGCTACAAGGAACACGTCGCCGGAAGTGATTGCTGTCGCCGGAGTTTCTGCCGGAAAACAGAGAGTCCAGTCGGTATACCTCTTCGCCTAAATTCTTTTTCTTTTCACTCATATCTCACCTTAATGAACTGTAAGACGCTAAGAAACCGATTAAGACTTTGAACCAGTCGATTTCCGATTTCTGGTTCTAACTTGACGAGGAAGAGGATGACCGTTATAACGTATAAGTATAATTAAAATCAGGATATTACTCGGGTTAGACACACAGTCCAGCGGTGGACTGTGTGCACATAAAACGCAAAGGTCTCGAGTTCGAATCCCGTCTCACACACGCTGCCTTAATAAAAATCATTTTTTGTTAAACTGAACCGGAGTCGCCACTGGTATATGTTAAGTATATTGATAACCGGAATAATAACCAAGTTAGACACACAGTCCAGCGGTGGACTGTGTGTTTGTTTATATCACAGGTCACGAGTTCGAGTCCGGTCTTCTGCACCGACTCGGACAATTATCTAGTCTTTTTAAATAAGGCAGAAAAGGAAACAAATAATTTGTATTTAAGTATAATAAAAATCGAATTATATAACATGTTAAACACACAGTCCAGCGGTGGACTGTGTGTTATATTAAACCACAGGTCCCGGGTTCGAGACCTGTGGAGTGTATGTCCGATTCGCTTAAAACTGTTTTTAAAATAAAATGATTTTCGGTTTAAACTAATTAATATATATATAATTAAAATCAGATATATAACGGGTTAGACACGTAGCTCAGTTGGTAGAGCCGCGTGCACGCGTACGGGGGTCTCGGGTTCGAGCCTCACTCAGCGCACTTGTGTTCCGCATTCGAACCGGTCAACGGTTAGGTCAACGGTCAACGGTCAGAAAAAAATCAATTTTTTTTATTATTTTATTTAATTATTTTAATTAAAAATCAATTAAAAATACTTAAAAATAACATTTTTAAGGTTAGAAAATAGCCTCAAACTCACAAAAATACACCCAACAATCCTACTAAAATAGATTAATAAAATCCGTTTACTTACCAAACCATAATGCGATTATTCTAGGTTAAACTCACTCGTGGTTAAAACCAATTCGCGTGCATTCAACATCATCAACCGAACGCACCCACTGTGAGTGAATCTTACAACTCCCCCTTTTAAATTACACGTTTGGGGTGTGTCATGTGTTATGAAAATAATTAATTTATTTATTTAAACTTGTGCCATACCACATCATGACCTAAACTTAGATTGTTTTTATTGTTGTGATTTACTTATTTCCTTTTGTCAAATTATATGAAACTCCTACATTAAGCCCATCAGTTCCTCGTGGGAGACGAGTAGAACATCGCGTGCTTCAAATCAAATTCATTATTGTTCATGTGTGTATCATTGAGTTTATATTGTTTGTAGTTGTGTCATTCATATTATCATGTTTATGCAATTTATTCATCAGGCCCCTCAGTTCCTCGTGAGAGACGAGTTGAGCATCGCGTGCCTCTAATTGTTCCATTATTGTTCATGAGTGTTTCATTTAATATCTTATGATTGTTGTTTAAGTTACATCTAACTTTACTCATGTTTGGTTGTGCACCTATTTCATAATCAATTTAAATAAATTTGTTCAAATGTTTTCCATATGATTCACTCGCCAACATTATGTTGATCCAAAAACCCTTTTACACATGATACAGGTGAACAGGTTGAAGCAAGGAAAACATAGGATATGCCTTAGAAGAGAACAAAGAAGTTTAGATTGTTAGTTAGATCATGTTGTAACATTTATTATAAATTTCCATTTAATTTGTATTAATGAATATGAAACGCTTAATAAATGTCATGAGCTTTGATGATAACCCAATCATACCCCGATCACCTTTTCCGCTGCGGGTCGGGGTGTGACAGATTGGTATCAGAGCCATGACTATAGGGATATAGGATAGGTTATTAGACCCTTAGAGCCTATACTATAGTCTGCCTAAATTTTAAATTGATTAGGTGGTTACATACAAACTTGTGATATTTATTTGTTTCATATTTGTTTACATTTCAGTCAAACATACATGCTTATATACATATTCATTATACATATATACATATTCATTATACATATATCGATGTTCATGTATTCAATTTATTTTCATACTCTCATTATCCAAAGATTTTGTGCAATTTTCAAATCTCATCAAAGTAAGTTCTGCGACGGGCATGTAGTAACTGGAAGGGTACGAGTACCGGTAGTCGGAACGTCCTGTCTAGGCTGGCATTCGTATAAATCCAATATAACGGACCAGTTTGCCTACCTGGGGACCAACGATGAGAGTACGAAGGACCTATTAGGCCAAAGCATGCCACACCAAACGTCGTTCGAACTAACCTACTTTGAGGTGTCACCGTGTCTACACCTGGACACATTCCGAATATCACACGTTGTATACATATTTCTCGATTTTCTCCGGGTTTTTGTGTACGCAACCTGGCAGAAAACCGTGTGAACCATATGAAAAACCGGTATTCATGGGGGCCCACATGATTACACAGGTAAAGTATGGCGGCATGTAGGGCCTAACAGCGAGCAAAACCCAAGACATCCAATGGATGTAGTAATTTATTTATCTATAATTATTTTATGAATGTTCATTCCTAATGCGACCCATGAACCCAAAAGCATCCAACTCATACTCTTGTCATGTATTCCTTGTAGATGTCTTCTAACTTCGCCCGTAGGAAGACGAGAGCAAGAAAAGCTCGCGAACGCATGGCTGCCTTAATCGCGCAACAAATGGCTGCCGTAATACCCAACATTGTAATCCAAGTTCAACAAGCACTTACCGATAATCCTGTCAATCAAGCAAACCAAAACATTTTCAACTCTCCCCCAAATACCACTAAATGCACCTACAAGCATTTCAAATCATGCGACCCTCCGAAATACAAAGGGACTGAAGGCGTCACGCTCTCCTCCATTGGTTTGAAGAAATGGAGAACGCATTTCTAAATTGCGATTGCCCTGACGATCGCAAAGTGCGATATGCTACCGGTCGATTATATGGGATAGCACTTACTTGGTGGAACACAGAGAAGGCCAAACGAGGTGTGGAAGATGCTATGTCCTTAACTTGGAACGAATTGAAGGAAATCATGACCAGACGATTTTGCCCAAGGAGCGAAATCAAGAAGTTAAAAGATGAATTTTAATCATTGAAGCAAGTGGAAGGAGTCCACATCACCTACAACAAAAGATTCCTCGAGTTACATCAAATGGTTCCCAACATGTTCACTCCCCTCTACCGTTTGATCGAGCACTACATTCGTGGTCTTCCGTCAAAGATTCAAGACCCTGTGATAAGTACCAAGCCTGCAACTTTGGAAGCAGCAATGGAGCTAGCAACAGAGCTCACCGAGAACCGAATCCGAAACAAAGACTTCAAGGAGGAGAAGAAGAAGGATAAAGAATCGACTGAAACCTCCGACTCCACTCAAACCGAATCCCCTTCTCAACCCAATCCTAAGAGAAGAAGAGTCGGGCGACTTTTCGCTGCTACCCAACGGAATCAACCAGTTTTACACGCTATACCCATCCGAGCTATCCCAATCACCCAAGTGGCACCCAACTCAGCTTACCCAGATAAGAAACCATATCTTGGACCTCACCCTCGATGCAACAACTGTTTTTTATCACCATCCCCATACCCTACCTTGTCGTCTATGTGCAACTTGTGGACGTTATGGTCATTTCAGCAATGTTTGTCGCACCTTTCAAAACCAAACCTTTTCCCCTACTCAAAACATGACCCAAACTTATTATCAACCCCAATACCCCGTGTTCCCATATACTCGAGCTTGTTTCAATTGTGGCGACCCTACCCACTTTAGAAACACATGCCCTCAATTGGTTAACGTTATCAACACTCAAGCCCAATCAAACCCAGTTAACCAAGTAAACCAAGAAAACCCAAACACTATGCCACCAGCAAGAGGAAGAGTCTTCAATATCAACGCCAATCCTGTCGAAGATAATGACGGCCCAAACGAAGATACTCAGCTAGTCCTCTTCGCCGAAGATCCAGATTCAACTCCTATCGTTTAGTTTTATGTTTTTCTTTATCACATAGAACCGAACATAACTTAAGGATAAAGCCAATGAAACTTTGACGAGAATACGGTGGATACGCCGATGGTACTTCCTATATATAAGTATTCTTGTCAAAGGATCAGAAGCATTATCTGGCGGTTATGAGAGGTTCCATGTGTAGACTGCTAGAGTAATTATTGTATATTATATATTGTTTTCAGTATATGCATTTGCCGAGGCCGTAGCTCCCCATCCATCGAGGTTGAGTTTGATCCCCATTTTATTATGCGGTTGATCAGGGCGTGCCCGCATGATCGGCTCTGTTTGTTTGAGCCTTGATCGGTTATTTCATTTTACATTTCAATACATGCAATACGTTCGGCTCCGTTTGATTGAGCCTTGAGCGCATATTTCAATTTACATTTCCAGTTCATGCAATACGTTCGGCTCCGTTTGATTGAGCCTTGAGCGCACATTTCAATTTACATTTCCAGTTCATGCAATACGTTCGGCTCCGTTCGATTGAGCCTTGAGCGCACATACAATTCCATTATCAGTATCTTGTGGTTGTGGTGTTTGTAGTAGAGTCGCATCGAACTAACCATAACTTGCGGATAAAGTCAATGAAAATTTGACAAGGATATGGTGGATACGCCGATGGTACTTCCTATATATAAGTATTCTTGTCAAATGATCGGAGGCATTATCAGGCGGTTATGAGAGGTTCCATGCATAGGCTGATTGTGTGATGGTTGTTTAGATTAAGTTGTTCAATTTCAGTACATTCAATACGTTCGGCTCCGTTTGATTGAGCCTTGAGCGCACATACAATTTCATTCAATACGTTCGGCTCCGTTTGATTGAGCCTTGAGCGCACAGACAATTTCATTATCAGTATCTTGTGGTTGTGGTGTTTGTAGTAGAGTCGCATCGAACTAACCATAACTTGCGGATAAAACTAATGAAAATTTGACAAGGATATGGTGGATACGCCGATGGTACTTCCTATATATAAGTATTCTTGTCAAATGATCGGAGGCATTATCAGGCGGTTATGAGAGGTTCCATGCATAGGCTGTTTGTGTGGTTAAGTTATTCATTTTCAGTACATGCAATACGCTCGGCTCCGTTTGATTGAGCCTTGAGCACACAATTTCAATTTCAGTACATTCAATACGTTCGGCTCCGTTTGATTGAGCCTTGAGCGCACATCCATTTTATTTTCAGTACATGCAATACGATCGGCTCCGTTTGATTGAGCCTTGATCGCACAGATATATTTCATTTCAGTATTTTATGTTTGTTGTATTGGTTGTAGAGTTATAGGACTAATCATAATTCACTGATAAAACCAATGAAAATTTGACAAGAATATGGTGGATACGCCGCTGGTACTTCCTATATATAAGTATTCTTGTCAAAGGATCAGAGGCATTATCGGACGGTTATGAGAAGTTCTATGTAGGATTTATTAGTTTCTTGGTAACCAATCATAACTTGTGGATAAAACTAATGAAAATTTGGCAAGAATATGGTGGATACGCCGCTGGTACTTCCTATATATAAGTATTCTTGCCAAAGGATCAGAGGCATTATCAGGCGGTTATGAGAAGTTCCATGTAGGATATAGTATTGCCTTGGTTGGAATTTGTGTTACATTTATATCATCATGTTATTTAAAGAGATTGGATTGTGATCCATTTCTACATAAACTAACCTCTCCATCATAACAAACGAGAGAGGAACTTCCATCATTCAAACATATATGCTATCAGAATGTGGATTCAAATATTTGCTGTTGTGTTTATTCATGATCAAATATTTGCTGATGTGTTTATTCATGTTCGAATATTAGCTGTTGTGTTTACTTATGTTCAAATATCAGCTGTTGTGTTTTTATTATGCCCCATGTAGGTTGTAGTGTTAGAAGTTTTGCCTTAGGATATAACCGTACTTTCCCAAACATATCTAAACTCTTATGCACGATATCATTTTAGCAAATCATTTCTGCTTATCAATACTTATACAGTAGGCAACAAAAAGCGATTCCTGAATAGGGTACTTAACCCTTACAAGGAACGTTACTGCCTCGAACAAAAACTTAAACCTTTATTTTTCTAAGCATACAACTGTCAAACAAAACATCATCATTCTTTTAGTCAAATATATCACAATTTAAATTTCGGGTCGAAATTTCTAAAAAGCAGGGGATACTGTAACATCCGTCAAAAACGGATTTACCAAACCCGCTCCGTTTATCAACCGAACAGTCAGTCAAAATTTTCGTTGCGAATTAAATGCCCAAAATAATTTTAAACGATACTAATCAATTATTATATAAGAATATATAATTAGTTTTTGAAAAACTGTCAAAAATCGCAAAATAAAAATATAATACCTCTGCCGGGTTTCGAACCCGGGTCTGTAACGGTTCGGAAACATGTCTTAACACACCTCACACAAACCACTGCGCCACGGATTTTGTTTGTTATATATTGAAATCATTTAATTGATATAATGACGTTACGAATTCAAAACCGGCGCCCAATAGTTCAGTCGTCGGAATCCCGGTAATCTCGCGAACTTTTAACACCACTTTCAGTTATAACGTAAACTAGTATTAAGACATCGGTTATAAACCGATGTTTGAAGTCCGCGACCAAACCATAACCGCCGGAAAATTTAAATCGATGAATACAGTCGGAAATCAGACCAAGTGCTTTGACGATTTGCACTATAAATTCACCCACAACCCACTGCAAACCTTTTCGCTCAAAACCACACCTTTTCTCGGCGTAATTCCACTCGCCGGAATTTCTCTGCTCATCGCCGGAAAACCGGTTTCCTCATTTCTGAACCTCACTGAGCCTCTGAACTTATACCGGAGATACCCACACCCTTTGTAAGCTTCCTGGAGCCTCGCTGCTACAAGGAACACGTCGCCGGAAGTGATTGCTGTCGCCGGAGTTTCTGCCGGAAAACAGAGAGTCCAGTCGGTATACCTCTTCGCCTAAATTCTTTTCTTTTCACTCATATCTCACCTTAATGAACTGTAAGACGCTAAGAAACCGATTAAGACTTTGAACCAGTCGATTTCCGATTTCTGGTTCTAACTTGACGAGGAAGAGGATGACCGTTATAACGTATAAGTATAATTAAAATCAGGATATTACTCGGGTTAGACACACAGTCCAGCGGTGGACTGTGTGCACATAAAACGCAAAGGTCTCGAGTTCGAATCCCGTCTCACACACGCTGCCTTAATAAAAATCATTTTTTGTTAAACTGAACCGGAGTCGCCACTGGTATATGTTAAGTATATTGATAACCGGAATAATAACCAAGTTAGACACACAGTCCAGCGGTGGACTGTGTGTTTGTTTATATCACAGGTCACGAGTTCGAGTCCGGTCTTCTGCACCGACTCGGACAATTATCTAGTCTTTTTAAATAAGGCAGAAAAGGAAACAAATAATTTGTATTTAAGTATAATAAAAATCGAATTATATAACATGTTAAACACACAGTCCAGCGGTGGACTGTGTGTTATATTAAACCACAGGTCCCGGGTTCGAGACCTGTGGAGTGTATGTCCGATTCGCTTAAAACTGTTTTTAAAATAAAATGATTTTCGGTTTAAACTAATTAATATATATATAATTAAAATCAGATATATAACGGGTTAGACACGTAGCTCAGTTGGTAGAGCCGCGTGCACGCGTACGGGAGGTCTCGGGTTCGAGCCTCACTCAGCGCACTTGTGTTCCGCATTCGAACCGGTCAACGGTTAGGTCAACGGTCAACGGTCAGAAAAAAATCAATTTTTTTATTATTTTTATTTAATTATTTTAATTAAAAATCAATTAAAAATACTTAAAAATAACATTTTTAAGGTTAGAAAATAGCCTCAAACTCACAAAAATACACCCAACAATCCTACTAAAATAGATTAATAAAATCCGTTTACTTACCAAACCATAATGCGATTATTCTAGGTTAAACTCACTCGTGGTTAAAACCAATTCGCGTGCATTCAACATCATCAACCGAACGCACCCACTGTGAGTGAATCTTACAACTCCCCCTTTTAAATTACACGTTTGGGGTGTGTCATGTGTTATGAAAATAATTAATTTATTTATTTAAACTTGTGCCATACCACATCATGACCTAAACTTAGATTGTTTTTATTGTTGTGATTTACTTATTTCCTTTTGTCAAATTATATGAAACTCCTACATTAAGCCCATCAGTTCCTCGTGGGAGACGAGTAGAACATCGCGTGCTTCAAATCAAATTCATTATTGTTCATGTGTGTATCATTGAGTTTATATTGTTTGTAGTTGTGTCATTCATATTATCATGTTTATGCAATTTATTCATCAGGCCCCTCAGTTCCTCGTGAGAGACGAGTTGAGCATCGCGTGCCTCTAATTGTTCCATTATTGTTCATGAGTGTTTCATTTAATATCTTATGATTGTTGTTTAAGTTACATCTAACTTTACTCATGTTTGGTTGTGCACCTATTTCATAATCAATTTAAATAAATTTGTTCAAATGTTTTCCATATGATTCACTCGCCAACATTATGTTGATCCAAAAACCCTTTTACACATGATACAGGTGAACAGGTTGAAGCAAGGAAAACATAGGATATGCCTTAGAAGAGAACAAAGAAGTTTAGATTGTTAGTTAGATCATGTTGTAACATTTATTATAAATTTCCATTTAATTTGTATTAATGAATATGAAACGCTTAATAAATGTCATGAGCTTTGATGATAACCCAATCATACCCCGATCACCTTTTCCGCTGCGGGTCGGGGTGTGACAGATTGGTATCAGAGCCATGACTATAGGGATATAGGATAGGTTATTAGACCCTTAGAGCCTATACTATAGTCTGCCTAAATTTTAAATTGATTAGGTGGTTACATACAAACTTGTGATATTTATTTGTTTCATATTTGTTTACATTTCAGTCAAACATACATGCTTATATACATATTCATTATACATATATACATATTCATTATACATATATCGATGTTCATGTATTCAATTTATTTTCATACTCTCATTATCCAAAGATTTTGTGCAATTTTCAAATCTCATCAAAGTAAGTTCTGCGACGGGCATGTAGTAACTGGAAGGGTACGAGTACCGGTAGTCGGAACGTCCTGTCTAGGCTGGCATTCGTATAAATCCAATATAACGGACCAGTTTGCCTACCTGGGGACCAACGATGAGAGTACGAAGGACCTATTAGGCCAAAGCATGCCACACCAAACGTCGTTCGAACTAACCTACTTTGAGGTGTCACCGTGTCTACACCTGGACACATTCCGAATATCACACGTTGTATACATATTTCTCGATTTTCTCCGGGTTTTTGTGTACGCAACCTGGCAGAAACCGTGTGAACCATATGAAAAACCGGTATTCATGGGGGCCCACATGATTACACAGGTAAAGTATGGCGGCATGTAGGGCCTAACAGCGAGCAAAACCCAAGACATCCAATGGATGTAGTAATTTATTTATCTATAATTATTTTATGAATGTTCATTCCTAATGCGACCCATGAACCCAAAAGCATCCAACTCATACTCTTGTCATGTATTCCTTGTAGATGTCTTCTAACTTCGCCCGTAGGAAGACGAGAGCAAGAAAAGCTCGCGAACGCATGGCTGCCTTAATCGCGCAACAAATGGCTGCCGTAATACCCAACATTGTAATCCAAGTTCAACAAGCACTTACCGATAATCCTGTCAATCAAGCAAACCAAAACATTTTCAACTCTCCCCCAAATACCACTAAATGCACCTACAAGCATTTCAAATCATGCGACCCTCCGAAATACAAAGGGACTGAAGGCGTCACGCTCTCCTCCATTGGTTTGAAGAAATGGAGAACGCATTTCTAAATTGCGATTGCCCTGACGATCGCAAAGTGCGATATGCTACCGGTCGATTATATGGGATAGCACTTACTTGGTGGAACACAGAGAAGGCCAAACGAGGTGTGGAAGATGCTATGTCCTTAACTTGGAACGAATTGAAGGAAATCATGACCAGACGATTTTGCCCAAGGAGCGAAATCAAGAAGTTAAAAGATGAATTTTAATCATTGAAGCAAGTGGAAGGAGTCCACATCACCTACAACAAAAGATTCCTCGAGTTACATCAAATGGTTCCCAACATGTTCACTCCCCTCTACCGTTTGATCGAGCACTACATTCGTGGTCTTCCGTCAAAGATTCAAGACCCTGTGATAAGTACCAAGCCTGCAACTTTGGAAGCAGCAATGGAGCTAGCAACAGAGCTCACCGAGAACCGAATCCGAAACAAAGACTTCAAGGAGGAGAAGAAGAAGGATAAAGAATCGACTGAAACCTCCGACTCCACTCAAACCGAATCCCCTTCTCAACCCAATCCTAAGAGAAGAAGAGTCGGGCGACTTTTCGCTGCTACCCAACGGAATCAACCAGTTTTACACGCTATACCCATCCGAGCTATCCCAATCACCCAAGTGGCACCCAACTCAGCTTACCCAGATAAGAAACCATATCTTGGACCTCACCCTCGATGCAACAACTGTTTTTATCACCATCCCCATACCCTACCTTGTCGTCTATGTGCAACTTGTGGACGTTATGGTCATTTCAGCAATGTTTGTCGCACCTTTCAAAACCAAACCTTTTCCCCTACTCAAAACATGACCCAAACTTATTATCAACCCCAATACCCCGTGTTCCCATATACTCGAGCTTGTTTCAATTGTGGCGACCCTACCCACTTTAGAAACACATGCCCTCAATTGGTTAACGTTATCAACACTCAAGCCCAATCAAACCCAGTTAACCAAGTAAACCAAGAAAACCCAAACACTATGCCACCAGCAAGAGGAAGAGTCTTCAATATCAACGCCAATCCTGTCGAAGATAATGACGGCCCAAACGAAGATACTCAGCTAGTCCTCTTCGCCGAAGATCCAGATTCAACTCCTATCGTTTAGTTTTATGTTTTTCTTTATCACATAGAACCGAACATAACTTAAGGATAAAGCCAATGAAACTTTGACGAGAATACGGTGGATACGCCGATGGTACTTCCTATATATAAGTATTCTTGTCAAAGGATCAGAAGCATTATCTGGCGGTTATGAGAGGTTCCATGTGTAGACTGCTAGAGTAATTATTGTATATTATATATTGTTTTCAGTATATGCATTTGCCGAGGCCGTAGCTCCCCATCCATCGAGGTTGAGTTTGATCCCCATTTTATTATGCGGTTGATCAGGGCGTGCCCGCATGATCGGCTCTGTTTGTTTGAGCCTTGATCGGTTATTTCATTTTACATTTCAATACATGCAATACGTTCGGCTCCGTTTGATTGAGCCTTGAGCGCATATTTCAATTTACATTTCCAGTTCATGCAATACGTTCGGCTCCGTTTGATTGAGCCTTGAGCGCACATTTCAATTTACATTTCCAGTTCATGCAATACGTTCGGCTCCGTTCGATTGAGCCTTGAGCGCACATACAATTCCATTATCAGTATCTTGTGGTTGTGGTGTTTGTAGTAGAGTCGCATCGAACTAACCATAACTTGCGGATAAAGTCAATGAAAATTTGACAAGGATATGGTGGATACGCCGATGGTACTTCCTATATATAAGTATTCTTGTCAAATGATCGGAGGCATTATCAGGCGGTTATGAGAGGTTCCATGCATAGGCTGATTGTGTGATGGTTGTTTAGATTAAGTTGTTCAATTTCAGTACATTCAATACGTTCGGCTCCGTTTGATTGAGCCTTGAGCGCACATACAATTTCATTCAATACGTTCGGCTCCGTTTGATTGAGCCTTGAGCGCACAGACAATTTCATTATCAGTATCTTGTGGTTGTGGTGTTTGTAGTAGAGTCGCATCGAACTAACCATAACTTGCGGATAAAACTAATGAAAATTTGACAAGGATATGGTGGATACGCCGATGGTACTTCCTATATATAAGTATTCTTGTCAAATGATCGGAGGCATTATCAGGCGGTTATGAGAGGTTCCATGCATAGGCTGTTTGTGTGGTTAAGTTATTCATTTTCAGTACATGCAATACGCTCGGCTCCGTTTGATTGAGCCTTGAGCACACAATTTCAATTTCAGTACATTCAATACGTTCGGCTCCGTTTGATTGAGCCTTGAGCGCACATCCATTTTATTTTCAGTACATGCAATACGATCGGCTCCGTTTGATTGAGCCTTGATCGCACAGATATATTTCATTTCAGTATTTTATGTTTGTTGTATTGGTTGTAGAGTTATAGGACTAATCATAATTCACTGATAAAACCAATGAAAATTTGACAAGAATATGGTGGATACGCCGCTGGTACTTCCTATATATAAGTATTCTTGTCAAAGGATCAGAGGCATTATCGGACGGTTATGAGAAGTTCTATGTAGGATTTATTAGTTTCTTGGTAACCAATCATAACTTGTGGATAAAACTAATGAAAATTTGGCAAGAATATGGTGGATACGCCGCTGGTACTTCCTATATATAAGTATTCTTGCCAAAGGATCAGAGGCATTATCAGGCGGTTATGAGAAGTTCCATGTAGGATATAGTATTGCCTTGGTTGGAATTTGTGTTACATTTATATCATCATGTTATTTAAAGAGATTGGATTGTGATCCATTTCTACATAAACTAACCTCTCCATCATAACAAACGAGAGAGGAACTTCCATCATTCAAACATATATGCTATCAGAATGTGGATTCAAATATTTGCTGTTGTGTTTATTCATGATCAAATATTTGCTGATGTGTTTATTCATGTTCGAATATTAGCTGTTGTGTTTACTTATGTTCAAATATCAGCTGTTGTGTTTTTATTTATGCCCCATGTAGGTTGTAGTGTTAGAAGTTTTGCCTTAGGATATAACCGTACTTTCCCAAACATATCTAAACTCTTATGCACGATATCATTTTAGCAAATCATTTCTGCTTATCAATACTTATACAGTAGGCAACAAAAAGCGATTCCTGAATAGGGTACTTAACCCTTACAAGGAACGTTACTGCCTCGAACAAAAACTTAAACCTTTATTTTTCTAAGCATACAACTGTCAAACAAAAACATCATCATTCTTTTAGTCAAATATATCACAATTTAAATTTCGGGTCGAAATTTCTAAAAAGCAGGGGATACTGTAACATCCGTCAAAAACGGATTTACCAAACCCGCTCCGTTTATCAACCGAACAGTCAGTCAAAATTTTCGTTGCGAATTAAATGCCCAAAATAATTTTAAACGATACGTAATCAATTATTATATAAGAATATATAATTAGTTTTTGAAAAACTGTCAAAAATCGCAAAATAAAAATATAATACCTCTGCCGGGTTTCGAACCCGGGTCTGTAACGGTTCGGAAACATGTCTTAACACACCTCACACAAACCACTGCGCCACGGATTTTGTTTGTTATATATTGAAATCATTTAATTGATATAATGACGTTACGAATTCAAAACCGGCGCCCAATAGTTCAGTCGTCGGAATCCCGGTAATCTCGCGAACTTTTAACACCACTTTCAGTTATAACGTAAACTAGTATTAAGACATCGGTTATAACCGATGTTTGAAGTCCGCGACCAAACCATAACCGCCGGAAAATTTAAATCGATGAATACAGTCGGAAATCAGACCAAGTGCTTTGACGATTTGCACTATAAATTCACCCACAACCCACTGCAAACCTTTTCGCTCAAAACCACACCTTTTCTCGGCGTAATTCCACTCGCCGGAATTTCTCTGCTCATCGCCGGAAAACCGGTTTCCTCATTTCTGAACCTCACTGAGCCTCTGAACTTATACCGGAGATACCCACACCCTTTGTAAGCTTCCTGGAGCCTCGCTGCTACAAGGAACACGTCGCCGGAAGTGATTGCTGTCGCCGGAGTTTCTGCCGGAAAACAGAGAGTCCAGTCGGTATACCTCTTCGCCTAAATTCTTTTTCTTTTCACTCATATCTCACCTTAATGAACTGTAAGACGCTAAGAAACCGATTAAGACTTTGAACCAGTCGATTTCCGATTTCTGGTTCTAACTTGACGAGGAAGAGGATGACCGTTATAACGTATAAGTATAATTAAAATCAGGATATTACTCGGGTTAGACACACAGTCCAGCGGTGGACTGTGTGCACATAAAACGCAAAGGTCTCGAGTTCGAATCCCGTCTCACACACGCTGCCTTAATAAAAATCATTTTTTGTTAAACTGAACCGGAGTCGCCACTGGTATATGTTAAGTATATTGATAACCGGAATAATAACCAAGTTAGACACACAGTCCAGCGGTGGACTGTGTGTTTGTTTATATCACAGGTCACGAGTTCGAGTCCGGTCTTCTGCACCGACTCGGACAATTATCTAGTCTTTTTAAATAAGGCAGAAAAGGAAACAAATAATTTGTATTTAAGTATAATAAAAATCGAATTATATAACATGTTAAACACACAGTCCAGCGGTGGACTGTGTGTTATATTAAACCACAGGTCCCGGGTTCGAGACCTGTGGAGTGTATGTCCGATTCGCTTAAAACTGTTTTTAAAATAAAATGATTTTCGGTTTAAACTAATTAATATATATATAATTAAAATCAGATATATAACGGGTTAGACACGTAGCTCAGTTGGTAGAGCCGCGTGCACGCGTACGGGAGGTCTCGGGTTCGAGCCTCACTCAGCGCACTTGTGTTCCGCATTCGAACCGGTCAACGGTTAGGTCAACGGTCAACGGTCAGAAAAAATCAATTTTTTTATTATTTTTATTTAATTATTTTAATTAAAAATCAATTAAAAATACTTAAAAATAACATTTTTAAGGTTAGAAAATAGCCTCAAACTCACAAAAATACACCCAACAATCCTACTAAAATAGATTAATAAAATCCGTTTACTTACCAAACCATAATGCGATTATTCTAGGTTAAACTCACTCGTGGTTAAAACCACTTCGCGTGCATTCAACATCATCAACCGAACGCACCCACTGTGAGTGAATCTTACAACTCCCCCTTTTAAATTACACGTTTTGGGGTGTGTCATGTGTTATGAAAATAATTAATTTATTTATTTAAACTTGTGCCATACCACATCATGACCTAAACTTAGATTGTTTTTATTGTTGTGATTTACTTATTTCCTTTTGTCAAATTATATGAAACTCCTACATTAAGCCCATCAGTTCCTCGTGGGAGACGAGTAGAACATCGCGTGCTTCAAATCAAATTCATTATTGTTCATGTGTGTATCATTGAGTTTATATTGTTTGTAGTTGTGTCATTCATATTATCATGTTTATGCAATTTATTCATCAGGCCCCTCAGTTCCTCGTGAGAGACGAGTTGAGCATCGCGTGCCTCTAATTGTTCCATTATTGTTCATGAGTGTTTCATTTAATATCTTATGATTGTTGTTTAAGTTACATCTAACTTTACTCATGTTTGGTTGTGCACCTATTTCATAATCAATTTAAATAAATTTGTTCAAATGTTTTCCATAGGATTCACTCGCCAACATTATGTTGATCCAAAAACCCTTTTACACATGATACAGGTGAACAGGTTAAAGCAAGGAAAACATAGGATATGCCTTAGAAGAGAACAAAGAAGTTTAGATTGTTAGTTAGATCATGTTGTAACATTTATTGTAAATTTCCATTTAATTTGTATTAATGAATATGAAACGCTTAATAAATGTCATGAGCTTTGATGATAACCCAATCATGCCCGATCACCTTTTCCGCTGCGGGTCGGGGTGTGACAAAGCATACTTAGCCTTCTAGCGGTTTGTAGACGATATCCTTGAAAAAACCCATTTGTGTAGACGACAATACACTTCACACAATACTCTCCTTAGCCAGGTTATCCCCTCATAGTTGTGTCTAATAATGGTCGTGGAACACTTTCTAGGTTCTGCGAGAGCTCTAGGAATTGTGCCCCGAATTCCATTCGAAGCGACCCCACTTCTCTCTAACATAGGTGATTCTCCTTAAACCATTAAAAGCATCATGGTTACCATGATTACGCAAAATCATTTACCACATAATATGTTTAGCCTCACAATTTGTCACTGAATTTCATAGGAATGAACTAGGACGTATTTAAACACTCTTTTATAATTTAGGGGGTATATATAACCATATATACTAGCTAATGCATATCAGCTATGCCCCCACAGTGACCACCCTTAGACATATGAATTAGTTGTCCTATTGAACTTAGATCTTCGGATCTCCAGTCAACTAAGTTAGGTTTCCTTCACACACCCTTTTCCATGGGCTTTAGTCTCATTCCAGAACTTGATCTCTAATAAACCCTCAGGTTGTTGGATCCATAACATTATCTTTGACTTTGTCTAGTCATTACAAATAACTTTGCGTATTTGAGATCAGTTGTCATGATGTGTTCTTAACTCGTAAGTTAATTTTGCCTATAGTCAATGTCTAAGGCTATAACCTCAGTGGCCATCTGAATCTAGTTATAATATATGTCTTTGTAAGATACGCGTATCATTTAAGGTAAACACATCTCCATTATGCACTACAACCTTTGTGTCCTCCACTTAGTCGTTTGTTTGCAATATTAGATTTGATTACAAAATCCTTATTGCCAAAATTTTATGGCACAAATGCAAGACACCCCCACATTTAAGTGTTATTGGATAAATATCCAGATAGGGTAATGAAAACCATTTCTACATACCCTTATTGGGTTGTTTTTCTTTAATGGATCTTCCCCCACATTTCTTGTCATTTGATCAACATTTTCGTAACTTCACTTATGACGCCATTTATACACATATGATTGAACAAAATCAACCTTATTATATCAATGATTCAACTCATATTGCATAGCTTATATAAGCTTCCGAACTGACCAAAGCAACACATGCCATTGTCATAAGTTTGTCACCAACTTACAATAATTCTAATTTAACATCAAGAATACGCCTAGACAATGAGTTCTCCTCATTATCTTTTCGAGCAAACTCTTCAAAAGTTACATTTTTTTCCTTATAATGAATAAAAATTCTCCCTCAACTTTGTCTATACACAAATTCTAATTTGTGTTCATACACATTTGAATGTTTAGAGTTAATTAGTCTCCGTCAAGACCCATAATTAACCAAGTACTAGTCTAGCATGCTTTAGACTACAATACTTTAGCATGTGAACAGAAGATGCATCATTCTGATTCTTCACAGCCCAAGGATATTATAATATCACGTAGCAACATTCATCCCTTGTTAAGACAAAATAATGAGACTTATTCATAATCCTAAAACATCAATATTTAGGAAGGTCTCACAAGCTATTGTATATAGCACATAGCCAATTTTTATCATTCAATTAAGGAACATAACTTGTTTACCTTTGATCTCCAACGCTTTACCATTCACTCATAAGTACTTAAACATAAGTCTTAATCCAAGTCACTAGGTGAACACACTCATCGCCAACAAGATGAATGTTCCTCGTTTACAATCACTATTATGTGGAAGATAGAGTCAACTAGATCCACACTCAACAACATGTCATTCATAATTTTGCCATAAGTGATTTGCACACATCTATTATTATTCATTATGAGATATGTATATTTAGGGGGCTCTCCCAAACGAAGGTAAAATTTCCATATTCAAGTGGTAGACGCGTCTACGTATAAATCTCGCAAGATTTATTAAAAGTATACAATAACATATAGTACTTTTACTTCCATATGTTAGAATTCAAACTTGTGAATTTTCCAATGACTTCTAGCGAAGTATTTCGACATGAATCTTGTTTGTGTATTTCATCTCAATACTCTCAGTATGTTCTTTCATTAATCTCTCATGATCTGGTTATACATTTGATGTTTCATCTTTGACTTTTAGTCAATGCAACAACTCTCAAGTTGTTTATGTCCAAATATATTCATGTAATATCCGTTTAAAGTCATATTCTTTTAAACAATGTATAGTTGACATTGTCACGCCCTGACCCGCAGCGGAAATGGTAGTCGGGGCATGATTGAGTTTTCATCAAAGCTCACGACATTTACTATAAAGTTTTATATTTATTAAATTCCAATTTGAAAGAGAAATTACATCAAACATGCAAGCACATCATGTTCTAAACACAACATTTATGAACTCTTTATTTTTCTTCTAAGGCAAATTCCTATGTGTTCCTTGCTTCAACCTGTTCACCTGTATCATGTGTAAAAAAAACGGTTTTTTGGGTCAACAAAAGTTGGCGAGTGAATCTTATAAAAACATTTGAACAAATTAATTATATTGGTTATTTGAATAAAAATGTGCATAACCAAATATGAGTAAACATAAATGTAAATTTAACCACAAAACACATAATAGCAATTAATGCACACACATATCAAATGATGAACAATGAGATCAAGGCTCAATCAAACGGAGCCAATCTAATGAGGCACCTGATGCTCAACTCGTCTCCTACGAGAAACTGATGGGCCTAATGAATGATTTGCACGCAACTTGACAAGAATGTAAACACGCAATACAACAGATAACACACGTTAGATCATAAAATGGTAATAGCACAAGTGTTTGAATAAATGAAATGTATAAACGACACATGATACACCCCAAAACATAAATAAAAAGGGGAATTTGTAAGAATTCACTCACAGTGGGTGCGTATTCTTGGTAATGGTAAGTGCGCATGAGTTGACGATTTGATCGACGAACGAATACTAACCTAAAATAATAATACGATAATTCGATAAATATAACCAAATTAATATTTTGATTTAATACTTTTGTTAGATTTTGTGGTTTTTATTAAGTTTTTAGAGCCTTCATATTTGTATTTTTAAACATTTTTATTTGAATATTAACTAAAGTAATATTTATAAGTAATAAAAATAAGTAAAATAAAATAAAATTATATATCAAAAAAATATTGTCAGATCTGACAGGACCTGACCGGTTCTTAAGCGATTTTGGATGCGTGTGATGAGATTCGAACCTGAGACCTTCCGTTCACGTGCACGCAGCTCTTCCAACTGAGCTACGTGTCTAACCCGTTAGATAGTTGGTTTTTAATCCTCTTATATACTGATTACCTCATTAAAGAAATCATTTATTAAAAAGGTTTCTAAAATCAAATAACCGGTGCACCCTCTAAGACTCGAACCCGCGCTTGTACCCTGTTTTGCACCCAACCCATCCAACTGGGCTGGTGTCTAACCCGGTTATATCCCATGATTTATTATATAAATACATAAACAACAATTCATCTTCTTCCCAAGTATATAAACCCGACTGTTAAGAAACCCACCAAGATTTATTCAAATTAATCCATAACATAGTTTATATACGAATGTTTAGAAACTTGTACCAGATCGATTAGTTACATTTGATTTCCCTGGCGACTGAACAGAAAATTTCCGGTGATGATTTCGACGGCGGCAAGGGTTTCGTAGAAAAATTGATAACAGAGAAAGGTATGAGCGAGTTGCTTAGATGTTTAGGGTCGGTATTTATAGTTTTACAATACCCTTCCTTCAGTAATTTTGGTTTCACATATTAATGATTTGATTTTCGGTTTCAATCTCAATCAGTCATATGTTTTGGGTCAGTTTCGTTTTGAATTGAATATGGGTGCCGGTTATAACTGACATTGTATCATCAATTATTCACAAAATTCTCGCGATCAAACCAAAATCTGGGATTATTTGAAGTTGTTGGGCGGGTTTAGTTCCGGTTGCAATCAGATAGTACGCGGGTGAGACTTTAAGTTTTATTTGATTAAATTATTTCACACATTTGCATGTGTCAAGTGGTGTTTGGTGTGTGCTTATTCCCGGTATACCCGGGTTCGACTCCTGCGGCTCCCTTTATAATATATATATATATATATATATATTAACTTATTTTTTTATTTTATTACTATATAATGATTTAATTTATTTATCTCTTAATGAATATTATTTTAAATATGCATTTTGTTTATTACTAAAGATTATCAAAATAGATTGGTAAATACTAATAAATGTATAACAAAAACATTGAATACTTGAATTTTCAAACTGAGCGGGTTTTTAGAACCCGTTTTACACAAATGTTACAGTATCCCATACTTTTATAAATTTCGTCCCGAAATTTAAGTGGAAGTTGTAACTGGGAAAAGATACGGGTATCTTTCGCGTACTAGGTTTTCGTGTTCCCAAGTGAACTCAGGTTCTCGCTTTAACTCCCAACGTATTTTGACTCGGATTTAAATATCTCTTAGCAGAAATGTGAGAGGTGATGTTTGGATTTGATTATTACACGACCAAAGGAGTGTGAAGGTTTTGATTTTAATTGAGGCGGTAACGTTCCTAGTAAAGGTTGAATACAATGCTACAGGAATCGCTTTTTGATGCCTGAGATGATGAGCGGTGATACATAGAGTTGATTGATTGGATATTATCTCATGCATAAGAGTTTTGAGAGAATTAATGCGTTGAAAAGATAAAGTTATATCACAAGACAAATACTTCAACCATGACGATATTAAACCTACACGGAACTTCTCATAACCGCCTGACAATGCTTTTGATCCTTTGACAAGAATACTATATATAGGAAGTACCAACGGCGTATCCACCATATTCTTGTCAAATTTTCATTGACCTTGTCAGTAAGTTATGATTGGTTCTATGTGACTCTAAAACATAAACAAACACAACAGCCAAAGCTTGAGTCTCAAATCTGAAAGAATACATGACTGAATGACGACGGTACCTCTCTCGTTTGTTATGATGAAAGGGTCAGTCTATGAAAAAGTGAGACACGACCCAAATTTTTTAAATGATGAGAACGAGATACGTCGTGATGTATGATGATATGAAAATTAAATCAATGAGTAAAGATACGAAATAAAACAGTAATATCATTTTGCATTTAAAATTCTTGGATACATAAATTCCCAAACTAAAACAGGGATACAAAGATTGAGAAAAACATTAAGAACTAGATGGTTGGAGCTGAGTCTTGACTCTTGCTGATGGAAGACTAGTTAGGTTGTTCGTTTGCGCCGTTATTATCTTCAATTGGATTAGTGTTGATGTTGTAAGCTCTTCCTCTCGCTGGTGGTGGAGCTGGGTTTGCTTGTTTTGCTTGGTTAACTGGGTTTGCTTGAGCTTGGGCGTTAATGATGTTAACTAACCTAGGGCACGCGTTTCTAAAATGGGTAGGGTCGCCACAATTAAAGCAAGCTCGAACATATGGAACTATGGGGTTTTGGGGTTGTTGGTAGGGTTGAATCTGTTTTGGGTAGGGGTGAAGCTTGGTTTTGAGGGGTACGACAAGTTTTGCTCAAATGACCATAACGCCCACAATTAGCACACAGTCGACAAGGTATGGTAGGTGGATGGTGATAAAAACAGGTGTTGCATTGAGGGTGAGGTCCAATGTAAGGTTTCTTATTTGGGTAATTAGGGTTGGGTGCTACTTGAGTGATTGGGATAGCTTGGAGGGGTACGGCTTGTGAAGCTGGTTGCTGGTTTGAGTGACAGCGAAATTTTATCCATCTCGTTTCTCTTGGTAGTGGGTTGGGAAGAGGATTCAGTTTGGGTTGGGTTTGAGGTTTCATTTGGTGCTTTATCTTTTTTCTTTTCCTCCTTGAAGTCTCCATTCCTAATGTGGTTTTTGGTGAGCTCTGTAGCTAACTCCATTGCTGCTTCCAAAGTTGCAGGTGTGGTACTTATTACAGGGTCCTGAATATTTGAAGGAAGACCTGAACGTAGTGCTTGATCAAATGGTAGAGGGGAGTGAACAAGTTGGGGACCATCTGATTCAACTCAAGGAATATTTTGTTGTATGTGGTATGGTCGCCCTCCTTTTGTTTCAAAGAGTAGAACTCATCTTCCAATTTCTTGATTTCGCTTCTTGGACATAAGCGTCTTGTCATGATCTCCCTCAACTCTTCCCAAGTCAAAGTCATAGCATCCTCAGCACCTCGCTTGCCCTTCTCTGTGTTCCACCATGTAAGCGCTACTTCGAACAAACGACCGATAGCATATCGCACCTTGCGATCATCGGGGCAGTCGCAATTGAGAAAAGTGTTTTCCATCTCCTCAAACCAATGGAGGAGAGTGGTGACACCTTCAGTCTTCGTATTTTGGGGGATCACAGGATTTGAAATGCTTGTAGGTGCATTTAGTGGTATTTGGGGGAGGGTTGGCAACGTTTTGACCTTCTTGGTTGATTGGGTTGATGGGATTAGCGGTAAGGTCTTGTTGGACTTGAACTACGATGTTGGGTATTACGGCGGCCATTTGTTGAGCGATTTGGGCAGCCATGCGCTCGCGGGATTTTCCAGATCTCCTACTCTACGAGAGTGACTAGAAGACATCTACAAGGAATACGTATCGAGAGTATGAGTTTGACGTTTTAGGTGTCATGTGTCGTATTTAGAAATGAACATCCACAAAACTAATGAAGAAAATAAATTTGCTACATCCATAGGATGTCTTGGGCTTTGCTCATGTTTGGGCCTCCATATGTCCCCATACGTGGTCTTGGTAGTCATGTGGGCCCCCATGATTACTGGGCTCTGGTGGGTTTGCATTGGTGTTGGCCTGTTAACATTTACGCCACCCGAATGAAAATCGTAAAACATGATTGCAAAGTATAAAGTCGGTGGGTGTCCTGGTAGAGACACATTAACAACTCAAAGTGGGGTTAGTTCGAACGACGTTTGGTGTGGCATGCTTTGGCCTAATAGGTCCTTCGTACTCTCATCGTTAGTCCCCAGGTAGGCAAACTAGTCCGTTATATTGGATTTATACGAATGCCAACCTAGACAGGACGTTTCGACTACCGGTACTTGTACCCTTCCAGTTACTACATGCTCGTCGTAGAACTCACTTTGATGAGATCGAAAAACGAAAACATCACAAAATCTTGAATAAAGAAAATATGAGGATGTTTGAATATGTGAAAATTTGAAATATTGAATGTATATGTAAGCATGTTATGTTTGACAACAAGTATAACTCATTAAGTATCACACAAAATGATAGTGGAAGTGTTTGCATGCATTTGTGTAATAAATATGAAACAAATAAACATCATGAGTTTGCATGTAACCAGATAAACAATTAAAATCTAATCAACTATAGTATAAGCTCTAAGGGTCTAATAACCTATCCTAAATCCCTATAGTCAAAAGCTATGATACCAATCTGTCACACCCTGAGCCGCAACAGAAATGGTAGTCGGGGCATGATTGGGTTTTCATCAAAGCTCACGACATTTACTATAAAGTTTCATATTTATTAAATTCCAATTTGAAAGAGTAATTACATCAAACATGCAAGCACATCATGTTCTAAACACAACATTTATGAACTCTTTATTTTTCTTCTAAGGCAAATTCCTATGTGTTCCTTGCTTCAACCTGTTAACCTGTATCATGTGTAAAAAAATGGTTTTGGGGTCAACAAAGTTGGCGAGTGAATCTTATAAAAACATTTGAACGAATTAATTATATTGGTGATTTGAATAAAAATGTGCATAACCAAATATGAGTAAACCTAAATGTAAATTTAACAACAAACACATAATAGCAATTAATGCACACACACATATCAAATGATGAACAATGAGATCAAGGCTCAATCAAACGGAGCCAATCTAATGAGGCACCTGATGCTCAACTCGTCTCCCACGAGGAACTGATGGACCTAATGAATGATTTGCACGCAACTTGACAAGAATGTAAACACGCAATACAACAGATAACATTTACATCACACGTTAGATCATAAAATGGTAATAGCACAAGTGTTTGAATAAATGAAATGTATAAACGACACATGGTACACCCCAAAACATAAATAAAAAGGGGAATTTGTAAGAATTCACTCACAGTGGGTGCGTATTCTTGGTTAATGGTAAGTGCGCACGAGTTGAGGATTGATCGACGAACGAATACTAACCTAAAATAATAATACGATAATTCGATAAATATAACCAAATTAATATTTTGATTTAATACTTGTGTTAGATTTTGTGGTTTTTATTGAGTTTTTAGAGCCTTCATCTTTGTATTTTTAAACATTTTTATTTGAATCTTAACTAAAATAATATTTATAAGTAATAAAAATAAGTAAAATAAAATGAAATTATATATTAAAAAAATATATTGTCAGGTATGACAGGACCTGACCGGTTCTTAAGCAATTTTGGATGCGTGTGATAAGATTCGAACCTGAGAACTTCCGTTCACGTGCACGCAGCTCTTCCCAACTGAGCTACGTGTCTAACCCGTTAGATACTTGGTTTTTAATCCTCTTATATACTGATTACCTCATTCCAGAAATCATTTATTAAAAAGGTTTCTAAAATCAAATAACCGGTGCACCCTCTGAGACTCGAACCCGCGCTTGTACCCTGTTTTGTACCCAGCCCATCCAACTGGGCTGAGTGTCTAACCCGGTTATATCCCATGATTTATTATATAAATACACAAACAACAATTCATCTTCTTCCCAAGTATATAAACCCGACTGTTAAGAAACCCACCAAGATTTATTCAAATTAATCCATAACATAGTTTATATACGAATGTTTAGAAACTTGTGCCAGATCGATTAGTGACGTTTGATTTCCCGGCGACTGAACAGAAAGTTTCCGGCGATGATTTCGATGGCGGCAAGGGTTTCGCATAAAAATTGATAACAGAGAAAGGTATGAGCGAGTTGCTTAGATGTTTAGGGTCGGTATTTATAGTTTTACAATACCCTTCCTTCAGTAATTTCGGTTTCACATATTAATGATTTGATTTTCGGTTTCAATCTCAATCAATCATATGTTTTGGGTCAGTTTCGTTTTTAATTGAATATGGGTGCCGGTTATAACTGACATTGTATCATCAATTATTCACAAAATTCTCGCGATCAAACCAAAATCTGGGATTATTTGAAGTTGTTGGGCGGGTTCAGTTCCGGTTGCAATCAGATAGTATGCGGGTGAGACTTTAAGTTTTATTTGATTAAATTATTTCACAACATGTGCGTGTGTCACGGTGGTGTTTGGTGTGTGCATATTCCCGGTATACCCGGTTCGACTCCTGCGGCTCCCTTTATATATATAATATATATATATATATATATATATATATACACATTTATTAACTTATTTTATTTTATTACTATATAATGATTTAATTTATTTATCTCTTAATGAATATTATTTTAAATATGCATTTTGTTTATTACTAAAGATTATCAAAATAGATTGGTAAATACTAATAAATGTATAACAAAAACATTGAATACTTGAATTTTCAAACTGAGCGGGTTTTTGAGACCCGTTTTACACAAATGTTACAGACATTATAATTACTTTCCACAAAAATAATTTATACGTCACAAACATTAGTGATTTATTTCTTTGTAAAAAATTACATGTGTTATCCGAAGATATTGAACACAAAATAATAAAATACATTGGAAACTAAATCATAAGTGTCAAACACTTCTGAAATTTAAACGGAAGCATAGACGATATGTAGACATCAAATATCAAAGTGCTTTTATCTTCAACACTTTATAATCTGACCAAAATCTTCTCAACGATATCGTCCCATAGCATGTCTTGAGATACTCTCTCAATAAGACTCCATGCACTTGTAAGTACAAGTTTCTCATTTCATCTTGAAACTTTAAACTTGGATAATTCTACATAAAACAACACCAAGTTGTTACAAAGACTACATTTAAGTAGTGAACTTGAACAGTTAAATTTGTTCACAACAAAACCAAGTTGTTTTCCACCAAATAATATCCATGAGATTGTTACTTTGTTCACCATATGCTACTTTCAGCAAGAGTAGCGAACCATTTGAATTATCAATACTATGCAAAACTTTGTTTTAAAAATCACTTTAAAACATTTACTTAGTTTCGCAATATACTATATTAATAATATCAATTAGAGTTTATGAAAACATAAAGCAAAGCCCAAAATATCAAATGGTTTTATATTATTTAGTCTTACTACGCATGTACTAAACGTTTTCTAACACGCATGTTAGAAAAAAATTTGTTATAACGACACAGATAGAATCAAAAGTTTACATAAAATGTTTTCCAATGATAAAGTTTATAAAATAAACCATTTCTCAACACTTTTAATGCACACATAGGCAATTAAATGTTTACATAAAACATTTTCATTCATTATGGCTTATATAATGAACAATCTCTAACCTTGTATTTGTGATACACATTTTCTAACTCACATGTTAGAAAATTTAACCATTTTGATTTAGAAATCACAAATTAAAGTTAGTGATAAATCTCATACAACAACACCATCACTCATGGTGATTTAATTCTTGAAGCCAGTCAAACATCAACTTCAATGTATGACTTTTTTACTTATAAACCATATAAAGCATTAATGTGTTTATATTCACTAAAATACTTCTACAACAAATTACTTATATAAAATGTTTACATAAAATATTTCAAAGCATTTGTATTCTAATCATTTTTAACAATCATGTTAAAATGAAAAAGAAATTTAACGCGCACGTTAACTTGTTATAAACACATATATGGTTCATATAAATAAGTCACTTCTAATACACATGTTAAAAAATAAACAACTAAAAATTACTTTCAAACAAATACTTTTCATGAACCGTTTCTAACACGCATGTTAGAAACAAATGATTACAAAAATCATTTGCATTTTTTATAAACTATTTCTAACACGTTTCATGAACCGTTTCTAATACGCATGTTATAAGACAAATGATTACAAAAATCATTTGCATTTTTTTATAAACTGTTTCTAACACTTTTGTTAGAAATAAACAATTACAAAAATTGTTATAAATCTTATCAATAAATATGTTCTAATATACTTGTTAGAAATAAATGATTATAATAACTATTATCATACCAATAGGTTCTAACAAGCCAGTTAGAAATAAACGATTACAGAAATCGTTATAAAACATATCAGTTTATATACAAAACCCAATTCTAACACGCTCATTTAGAAATATATGATTATAAAAATCATTATAAGGCATATTAGTTTATATCAAAAACATATAAACCAGTCCAACACTCATGTTAGAATCACTAAAGTTTGTGTTATAAATCCATGGATGGATGAAGAGTTTACTTTAAATAGAGACTTAACTACAGACATAAAACTCTAATCAAGTAACGTAAATCTCTCATTTAAAGGCATGAAAATTCTACTCAAGAGAATTTAACGTTTACAAAAAAACGTATGGTTTATACCCATAATTCCGGTCTGACACACAAGTTAGAAAAATTTAACGTTTACAAAAAACGTATGGTTTACACTAATAAACCCGTTCTAACACAACAGTTAGAAAAAAATAACGATTCCAAAATCGTTTAAAAAACCAAACGTTGAACCAAAATTATTCGTTTTGTATCACGGTATAAGATTTAAGATTGCACTCAATCTCAATAAATCCAAACACATCAAGTTGTACTACATACATAATTCCTAAAACAAAATTTATAAGATCATAATCTCAAATTTTTTAAAAAAAAAAATCCTTTCGTGAACCCAAAATCCTTATAAATAAGGTTTAAGATTGCGGCAACAATCTCACGAAATCTGTTTTAAGCTTGTAGGATATGGGTCACAATATTAATAAAAAATTATATAAATAAAAATAGTAAAGATACTCTCTTTACATATTTGGGAAATTATAGTGCACTTACCATGAACAAATCTAAACGAAATAATATATAAAATACAACATGTGTAATCAAATTGATTCAATCTATGGTCTTCAACAAGAGTTTTAGCCGCGTCTTCTTGTATAGTCCATTGTGTTTTTAGTCATTTGTGTATGCTTCAACGAGGTCTTGAACCACGTCTTCTTGTACATTAATTTCCTACAAAAAGAACAAACAAATGTTGACGGTTGTGGCTGAGGCACGTGTTCAACACGCTTCCCTTAAAACAGATTTCACGCCTCTATTAAAGACGACGCGTCTGTCTCCCAGGTACAACAGCCGAAGCAGTCTGTACTGCCAAAGAAGACCACACGCCTGAGGTTACACCGGGAAAAATCATAGTGTTAGACCTTTTGGAAACTAAGAATAAAAATGTAGTTGAATCGTGTAGAGAAACTTATCTCTATATTTTCCCAACATATGGGTCATCAAGTATTTCTTCTCCAATGACTTTTCATGCATGCATCTCTCTTTCTTGTATCTTTTTATTTATATTTATATTTTATATTTTCTAACCACATCAAAAGAGGCACATAACCTACTATGTATGCAAGAGCTACGGGTGGTGAAAAGTCCAACATAATTAGAGACTTACTTTGTCATAAAATCTCTAATCAATTGTCATAAAAGAAACTCTACTCAAGAGTTATCATCAATACACCACATGAAGAGTTTATTATTCTAATATAAAACTAAACAAGTGACATAAATAACTCTACTCAAGAGTTTGTCACTATATGTAAATTTCCATTCATCACATTTTAAGAATTTCCAACAGAAAGCTGAGCCCATGACATTATAGCATAGTGAATTTTGGGGGTGAGATAAGGCTCAGGGACCATTAGGTGCTTAGTTCGCTTCCCAAGGAAAGGAGACATTATTGCCTAGTGGATATGGATATGATCGGGTGGTTCTGTTGATGGCACGATAAGACTCCAGTGATCCGTCAGTGATCCAAATTTGTCGTTCAAAAAAATATTGAAAGTTGAGTTAGCTTTTTTAATTTTGTTGCGTGTGATAGTAATTAGTACTATAGTACAAAAAATCCTGAAAAACAAAAGCCTGAGACATGGTACGGTTTTATTTTGTTGTGTGTGTTAGTAATTAGTACTATAGTACAAGAAATCCTGAAAAGCAAAAGCCTGAGACAAGGTACGATAATATTTCCCTGACTACATATAAAGTCACTTTCATGAGAAAGGTCTGCAATCCCTGCATTCATTTTCACAAGACTTGTTGGTTGATAATACTTCGTGTGTCAAAATATATCTCCCTTTTTACTTTATACACCCTTTTTTTTGTTAGAGAAAAAATACAAGCCCCACACATAAGTATGTGATTGGTTGTTACCGTTCCTAAAGCTTTCTGGTTGCCCTTGAAGCTTTTAACATTACGTTTTCTTTTCTTGATTTTATTACCATTCTTGTTGGAGAAATCCAAGTAAATATGGAGAAGATTTAATTGACAAACATAATTTTTTGTGTATGCAATACTATAGTATAAATTAAAATATATTAAATAATTCTCACATTTTTTTCTGTGCAGGTCCGATTTCTACTCAATATAATACCTAAATGACGTCTAAGAGATGTTTCATGGTTCCTCTAGAAATGGTCGAAATCATGTTTTTTCGTACGAAAATCTTATATTTTATATCTACAAATATCATCGGACCCCTCTTGACCCTCCCCCACCCCCGGTCGTCCGTGCACTAGGAAGTTATGTAGATGGTATTTACTCTCATAAAAAGATTAGACTATATTCAACTTCGGACTTTTGTAATATTCATGAACAATGGTTGGTCAATGAATTCTGAGTTTTATAATTTGTTGATGTTGATTGTGTATTTAGGACCCATCAAACAATAAAAATGTTGCTTGTGATGACCAACCAAAGGAGCGTGAGATAGTTGAATTCTCTCACGTTTACGAGTTAATGACAATTTATTTTCCAAAGAAGTACATATTTCTTGAAAACACTTCCAAAAGTTTTCTCATGTGACATGGTTTGTATAGTAGTAGTCCCTCTGATATTTCGAGCATATACTAAAAAACTTCTCCCGATATATATTTTTATTTATCTATGATATAGAAACACGAGAGCGCAACTTTAGCTTTCCAACTTTTTCATTGACAACTACGGAATTCGAGCTTCAACTTTGGTTGATACAGTCCGTTAATTTGTATTTTTAAAAGCTCTTTCTATAAAAACATCCATATAGCTATGAGGAAAAGAAATTATGATTAAATCCGATACAAATATCAAAAATCTCGACAGGGCTATCATTAAACATACCAATTAACTAACGAAATAACAACCACGAAAGGTTTTCACTTGTAAATAGTTATTGTTGGGATTCTATAAGTGTATGCGTACGAACGAATTCTTCTGCATTTCGTTTCATTGTATTTTAGGGCATCTCAAAACTCTATGCATGACCTTTGATTAACATATTGAAGCAAAATTGCTTTTAGGATACAAAGCACACGACTTGAAGGATAGCATTAGACTATGATTTAGACATTAATATACATCCCATAAACATCAACTATTTATTTAAATATCTGAAAAGAGCATCGGTATATATCAAGTTATCAAGTTAATGGCTACATAAGTTTCCAATGCTTATTTTTTGATTAGGTCATAAGAACAACTAAAGATGGTAATTTTTCTCAATTGGAATATAGATAAGTTGATGTAGTTATAATAATGATAGGGTATGATTTAAGGTTTGACTGATAACGAAATGAGAAAGCGCACCGTAATTTAGATGGTTCAATCTATAACCATTTTACTACAAAATAAGCTATGCAGTAGTATAGTTTTTATTAACGATAATGGCAATATGTTGTAATTATTTATAAAATAAGAGAATAACTATTAACTGACATTGTTTAACAAGTTCCAGCAAACACAAGATTACAACACAGGCTTGACAATTTCCTACATTACACCCTACTTATCATAACACAAACAAGGAAAGAGTTTAAAGATTCTTACCTGATACAAGAAGAAATGGCATTCATTCTACTCTTCATTTTCAGCCCCCACATCATCATCGTTATCATTGTCGTTATCATTATCATCATCATCAGTCATGTTTTCATCTTCTTGAAATATCCATTGCTCGAGTTCATCAACTTCCTCGTAATCATGCATGTAAATATCATCCAAGTTATCCCATTTATCAGTCCCGAGCTCTTCCCCACGAGTCAAGTTCAAAAACGGTCTATTTAATGCTAATGAATCAACTAACTCATGATGTAGAGAAGCTGCTACTCCCAACCACCTCAACCCAGGGAAATACGGTTTCTTTAACCATTGAAAAGCAAGTTTAGAGATCCCACCACAGTTGTATAAATCCAATGATCTCAAACTACTACCATGCCACCTGTCACCATCAGCCATCGTCATTGACGCTAACGCCATCACTGACGTGTCACCGATAAGAGGACACTGTCTCATTCGAAGATCAACAAGCGGAATTCGATTCTTTGCAAGAAAAAGCACACCGCCATTTGTGAGATTAGGTAGATTAGACAAATCCAATTCTCTTAATTCTCGATTTGACCCACCGTTAAAAATAGAAGAAACACACTTGCATGTTAACCTCTTACACCCCCTAATGGATAACTTTACAAGACTGCTTTCCGCACCCCTCTGTAAATATGACAAACCCAAATCGGTTACATCGGTTACATCTAACAGCAAAGTCCTCAGTTTTGGAAGTTTGCTAACAGCTTGAAGTGCTTTATCACCTATATTTCTCGAATCTCTAAAATCAAGCAGGTGAGATCCGTATTTAGTGCTAATTGCAGGACAGCGGAGTTTGTTAACAGGTTGCAGCATCTTAAGCTTACAAAAGTTAAAGCAAGTGAAGTAGCATACATGTCATGGAATACGAGATCGGTCATTCGGGGTCCCGTTAAAAATGTTCAATTTATATAAGTTAGTGCAGGCATGAAGAAGAGTTTTGAAACCAGTATCTGTGACCTGGCAAAATCCGGCAAGACATATGCTTTCCATATTTGTACATCGGTCAGCCATAAAAAGAAGCCCTGATCCTTAACTCTTCTGAAGAACGTTGGATTAAACTCTTGGCTACGAATAAGGGAAATTTTGTTTTAATCTTCCATGTTGGTTAATCAACTGAAGACCTTCGTCTGTAAGGTCAAATGCAAGCCCGGGTTCAATGACGGGTTGGTCTCGAAGGTCCAAATGGGTTAAATGGATGAGAGTGTTTGAGATTATGTTGACCATGGTGTTGGAAATGTAGTCTACTGAAAGGCAAAGTTTGTGAATGTTTGGAAATACATGTGGCAGGATGTGATTGGGTGATTTATTTGGTGCTACAGTTGGGCTAAGCAGCTCTATGACCATTAGTTGGGTTATGTACCCGATTTGAAGATAAGTGAGTTTAGTAGAAGCCAATGTCCAGACACGAGCAAAATTGGGGCGACGAAATATTGAGGCATCAAACATTAAGACAAGTTCCTGAGAAACAAAAGAAGGTTTAAAAAAATTTTAAATAAAAGGGTAGGGAATAATAAGTGTCAGTCATAGTTGTTAATGGCGAATAGCGACAAATAGCGATAAGGTACCTATATCCTACGTAGCGAATAGCGATAAATAGCGGCAGGACCGGTCCTAAGGATTCAAGTGCCTTGTACAAGCTCGAAAAAAAGGCCCTTAGTCCCTAACGAGTTAAATTATATACACTATTTTTTAGTGTTGTTATTATTTATTAGGTTAATGGATCAATATTGGGCATTTTACATTTGGGCTAGGCTTTATAGATCAATATTGTTAATAATTTTTTAACTTTTAAGTTTTTATATATTAGGCCAAAATTAATTAATAAAAAAATTAACCTAAATGCAAAAAGGTGTCAACGATGAGAATTCTTTTTAACAAAAACTCATTAAAGCTTTGGTTTTGAGTTTTATTTCAACAAAATTTACATAAGAATTCTTCGTTTTTCATTTTCTTCTTTAAAATTAGATTATACATAAACGAAGGTTGTTCTTGCAAATTAAATTAACAAGTAAACAATAATGTATTAAACAGTATGCTATTAAAAAAACAAAAGAAAATCAAGCAGAATATGAAAAGGCCCGAAATTAACAAGTGAACAATAATTAATCAAACACCATGCTAATTAAACTAACGAAGAAAATCAAACAAAAATACAGAAAGGGCCTTATTGAAAATCGAAACAAAATACAAAAGGGTCTTATGGGAATAGAACCGGGCCCAACTGCATATGAAAGGAGCGCATAAACCACCAGGCTAAAGTTCAACCTATTTTTAATGTTCAGTTCACAAAGTATATATAAAATATATAACTTTTGTTTTTTGTTTTTAATTTATTGCTCTCGGGAAAACGGGCCTCGGCCGGGAGTGCGGCTCACCCACCCCTAGGGCCGACCCTGAATAGCGGACGCCTATTTTATAAATAGCGATACACTAGAAAAAAATAAAAAATTATATGTATATTATATCAAAATACCCTGGTATGTATGCTGTTTTACATGTATCTTTAACAAACACCTAAAATCCAGCTATTTTATAGTTATATTTAATTGCTATTTATATTAAAAAAATAAGGTGTCGCTATTCTCGCTATCCATCGCTACAACCCTAATAGCGACACTATACCTATACGCTACATAGTGCGCTATAGCGATCGCTACAATCGCTATTGACAACTACGTTGTCAATATTCACAAATTCTGAAGAACTCATTAATAATATATAAAACGAGAATGAATCAGAAATTGGTCCTTGAACTCATATCCAATCTGAAGGTTTAGTCCATAGACTTGTTTTCTTTTGCACTTACGATCCTAAAACCTAACTGATTCATAATAATCAAGCCCGTTACTCTAATGCTATTATTTGGAGGCATTACGTAACCATCGTTGCAACATGGAATTATAAAAGTGTATCCAAATTTGGGACCTGCAAATCCATACGGCTAAAGAGAGAGGGATGTATCTGCATAAGCCACCAGCTTAATTGAGTGTCACACTGTTGAACTGCTTTTCTTCATACACACTGAATCTTCTCAATTCTTTGAACCGTCCTAACGTATAGACATTTTATAAGGAAAACCACAAGTAAAACTCTTTTGTGTTCTCTCCTACTTATTAAAACAAGTACACATGCATACATATATAGGGAGCCCGTCTGTAAATAGTGTGTCCCGATCTCTCATCCAAAGTTATCCTACATTACATACACCACTAGTATCTGTTGTGACGATGCTAACTTACACGCTATGGGAAAGGTTTACCGCATAAAAATATGAAACGCGAGTTTAAACACCAAACACTACCTCTAATGAAAAAAAAGGAAAAAAGAGACCCCTTATTTAACTTTAGTAAAAGGCAAACACTTATTCAGGCCTTTATGTTACCACCAAATGCAACCATTCTAACAAGTAATAAGTAATGAAACCTTACTTCCAACTGAGTGCAACCCCCGGGGTAACTCCTCAAGGTCACAGACATCATGTATATGTCCTCGATTATCAGCTACGGAACTCACATAGAGAGACCTGGAGAAATGTAATTAATGCTGCTAATTAATTGTACATACGTAAAGATTCATCGTTACACATGTTTGGATTCTGGAGGATCTAGCATATGGTATAAAATTGAAAGCTTAGAGACTGAAACCAAAAGCATAAGAAAACATGTAATTAAGGCAGCCTGCCCTGTGCATGAGTATAATAGATTAATTTCATTAAAAGGTGCCACAATAAAAGTCAGGCTTTAAAGAAGCGACATAGCAATTAGCTAGTAACAACACCTAATCACCTAACAGGGCAGTTAACCTTATGATAAATGATATATTTCCACCAGCAACATATTTTTTTTCTCATTTTAAACTCTCTCTCCAGAAACACTTATGGAACCGTACTCCATGTAAGAGTAGAGGTAGAAATTACTTTATAAGCCTAACAGTTTAGTTTTCCAGTTCTTAATTATTTTGGATTTTGTTACAAACTGATCTGTTAGAAATAAATTCTACAAAAATCATTTGTCAACTGAAAATGAAAATGAAAATGAAAACAAGTTTGCTGATCCTCCTCAAAAGTTAAAACTTCTCTTTCTGTCATGGATTAACCTCTTTAGGATCCCGTTTTCATATTCAAACTAGAAATCAACAGAAACAAGCCATAATAGAAAGTCAAAATTTCTAACATCAACAAAGTGAAAAACCTAATCACTACCTATTCAGGTTACATGTAAAGGAATCAACCAGAAATGAGAGGACCAATAGTTCAATACCGAACCATTGGCCCGAAAACACGCCTAACCAAATTCTTCTAGAATTTTCACAAAAAATGTCTCAAAACAATATTTATCCTCTTCCACAAAGGAAAGATATAATACAATTATAGATACTTGAACATGCCTAAAAACATGTAACCTTGAATGCAAAAACCCTAATTTCTATACAATCAAAATTATCTACACACAAAAAACAAGCCATAACATCATAACAAAATAGACAACAACCTTAGGTCTTTACACCGTGCTCTAACTTCAGAAAGAAGCTTCCCGCTAAACTTATAACAATTCCGTAGCGTCAGTTCAACCAATCCAGGCTGAAGAATACAATCAATCGACGATTCATTCAACCTCCTGCAATCAAGCTTCAAACTCCGCAACGAAGCGTTTGGTAACAACAATCGCCGTAACCGATCAATCGGAGCAGCAATTTCCTGTACAATCACATTAATAACAACATTAATGCTGTGCAATTTTCTTTTAAATAGACGCTTAACAGCAGTTATTTCACAAATTAATGCAACTGAAGATGCATTGAAGTATTGAATTGTCGAAACGTATAAATTAATTACCAGAAGGTGAAAATTAGGGATGAATTTGAAGATGTCTTGAGCGCATATGCGAAAACTTTTGCAAGTTAGGGTTATGGCACAGATCGAAGAGACATCGAGTTTCATCATGATTGTTGCGAGGAGTTCAGAAGACAGGCGGTGGAGAGTCATTTCGCCGGTGATTTCGTCGGCCGGTGGTGAATTGTGGTTGAATTTGTGCCTCCGATTTGAGGATTCCGCCATTTTTTCCGGCTGGTTCGGCGGAGAATCAGGATGGTTTAGGGCGGTAAGTGCATCAATTTCAGATCTGAAAAATGGATTTTGCGAAAGGAAGCGGATATGTGCGTCTTTGTTTGGATTTTGGATCAAAGACTTTGGTGGTTGTTTTTTTTTAATCAAGTCTTAATTTACATCAATTTTTGTTTACGAAATTAAAATGTTTATTATAAGAAAATATTTAGTGTTAATATCATATGATCAAATTTAATAAATTTTGAATATACATATTGTGTGATTATGATTTAATTAATATATTTGAGAGTTTGTTAATTAATATACTATATATAATTTTTTTGTTATGAATTATTACTATATATTATGATGCTAGTGAATGAACCATTTATCAAACTTGCAGAAAAATGTATGTAGTATGCTACTTGTATACCAAATAGTTAAAATTGCCTATTGTTACGTTTTTCTTAGTCTAAATACCACCTCAATGTAAATGAAAAAATATACCTTTGTATACACTTACTTTCTATGTCATATATTTCTTTACTTCCCTTTACAATCTCATTAAAGTTTTTAAGTTGTAACATTCATCTTGTGTTAATTGTTGTTATATTATAGCATGTTTACTAGTACAAGTGCTCTTATATATTAATCAAGAAGATCAATAAAGCACAAAAGACATCCATCAAAAGGGTAGAATGAGCACTTTCCAAATAAGGAGTAGTAAACTTTTCTTTTAACTAATGATATCATGTCACGTCAACTTTCCGCTTCACTTCACATTTTACACTCAAACACTAGGGGTGCTTAAACACATGGAGAGTGTAAATATATTTTTTTTAAAAAACAAGAAAAATTTATGATTGGTTGAAGAGGGTAGGGTCCACCATTAACCCCCTCTCTCCCCTCTATCTCTTCTCTTCCCCGCATCGGTGAGCATTCACCGCGACAACCCCTCCCCGCTCACCGATTGAAGGCCGGCAGCACCTCCCCGCGCGGTAAACCTAAGTCACCGAAGGTGCCCCTTCCACCCTAACAAGTTCTACCATTGTATTGTATCATAGTGTTGATGTATTTGGATTATAATATATATCTTATTATTATTTCTAATAATGTCAAACATCATAAAATCGAATTTCTGGCTCTTAGCATTAACGAGAAAATTATATATCATTGATGACACATGTCAAAAGGCATCTAATATCAATGGGTGTTTTAGAAACAATATAAGAGGCAATGAATGCTCCGAGCAAGAAAAGGCGAAAGCTGTTCACAAACACATTGATGAGATGTGTACTCGAATTGTGATGATCCATACATTTTGTAGAAAGATTACAAAACATGTTTGATCATTAAAGGAAAGTTTGTAAAACATCTCACATATATAGTAATGCATTTGTAAGAAGCATGTTACTTAGGTGTTTGTGGAAGCAAGAACATGCGTATTGAAGATGGTCTTGTAATTCTATAATTTTTTTAAGTGAAGACCCACCAATAGTTAGGTCCATATAATATCAATGTGTTAAAGATGTCGAAAAAAGTATGAGAGCATCACAACCTAAAGGCCACGTACTTTACGCCAACTCTTCCAAAAACACTCCCATACATAATTCCTCTTCGCCGTCTAGGAAGGTTCTTGTGCACGAAACTTTTTCTTGAAACCAACGATATTTGTAGTTAAACTACCACAAGAGTGCCACTTCAACCACCTCACTAACCACAATTACGCTCTCATCATACATTGCACATATATATGGTATATTTCATATTTTATGTAGAATGTTAAAATTTTATGTTTGTTTTTTTCGAACGACAAATTTCTTTTATTCTTAGGACTTGAACTCAAGACCTTCTCCTCCCAAACCCAGATGTTTAAAGGTTTTGTCTTTACTAATTGACCACAATCGCATTGGTTGTTAAAATATTCTAGAACCTCTTGATCATCTAGGACATACACCCAGACCTAATCAAGACAAACAAACAAATAACAACCTCCATACCATATTACTAATCATCCAAATAAAGTTAAAACAAAATGACTTTAAAACCCCATTAAATGATTTACGAATTCGAAACAAAGATGTAACCTCACAATTATTTTTCTTTTTGTTTCAAAAGAAAACACAAGAGTTTATGTCCAAAAGAGGTTTAATAGCAATCTGATCTTGTTTTACTTGTTTGTTCATCAACATTCATTTTAAGATAAGAAAACCCCAGGTAAACCATCACCGATTACTTTCATCCAGCATGATGATCAAGAACGATGGCTCTAGCATTCTAGTAACATTTCCAGAAATCATTTGAACCTTAAACATCCAAACATTTCCCAGTTTCAACATGGTCTTTTGCAAGTTCCATAACTAAATCTACATGCAATATTTCATCGATAAAACTATTTTTCTTTCAGGATAACCTTCTTGAGCTTTTCAACTACGCTCAAAAGTGTGGAATTCCCTTCACAGGCTTCACTTAATGCTGTAAGCCTCCTTACAATTTCCAAATCCTGTAGTGACCCGTCTTCTGCTTGGTCAAGTTTCTGATAACTTGCTGGCTTCTCATATTGTATAAGTTTTACCATCATCATCTATCATAACAAGCATATAACTTATAAACATGGGTATAAGAAAATGAAGGCTGTAAAAACATCGAATGCGATTAACGTGTTCTATTGACCAGACCGATTCTGATTCAAAACTTTGTGTGCGTGTGTCCATTGTGCTCATGATGTATCTTAAAAACTCTGTAAAGCAAAATAAAAGACCTTGGATATAGAAAACATACCTCATGGTCTGATTTTCGGGAGTAATCACGAAGGATAGATTTGGCCAATTTATTTCGTAATGAATTTTTGTCACCAGAATGATTACCAAATATGAAATAAGATAAATGGTGGATGACCAATGTGAATGCAACTGACTTTCTAGCTAGCGATCGGTCAAGAGAACCAGAAACCCATGATTTTAGATATGCTTCCAGAATCATTTCATCATCCTGTTAATTAACAAATCTCCTAATAAGTTGTAGAACAAAGTATATTAAACAGTAACAAGAGTTTTAACTTCTTAGAAATCAACTCAGTAACAAAATTTATATAGTTTGCTTTGGAACGTTGATTCAAGGGCATGAAATTGAAAATGGATCAAGAATCAGTTAAAAAAAAGATAAAAGAAAATCAGTTAGATACCAAACCTCAATTTCCGAATTCGTAAATTAGAGGTGGCCAATTTGGACCCATTTACTTATAAATGGGCAATTCCAATTATGTTTGTTAATCTTTACCAAGTCAAATGCGTAGAATTTTTTTATTAAGAAAAAGCCTATAAGAAAATAGGTCAAAATCATATAGGTCGAATATTTCTTACTTCCAGAGGTTCAAGATATCCTTCCGCTCGAGCTAAGCATTTTTCCAGAGGTGGCAAAAGCTCAAGAGCCCTAATATTTGATAATGCATTCCAAACAGCAAGTCGAACTGGAGCTCCAACACAACGATGCAAATACATTGAAATTTGCCTACCAAATAACAAATCACCATACGATGCACCAGCAAAATTCTCCACTAATGTTTCTACAAATGTGGAGTAACTGTCGTGTATCTCCTTGTCAAACTTCAAAAAGTCAACACTATTATTACATCCAACTTCCAACAGACGTTTATCAAGAATCTGCCCGTAATACTCCTGCAAGTTACCGTAAATATCTCTAGTCTTCTCGTCTTGAAGAATATCCATCCCAGCAAATAAGGTAATAGATAACGCATGCAGCTTCCATATGACCGGCACGCTCTGAATTGAGTAAGAATTAAAAGAAACGTGGCGGGATATTGCTTCAAGACCTAAAATAAAGAAAAGCCCACTTTTGGAAACTTCCAGGAAGTTAGGTTTGACCGGAAGGTTGACCAGTTTGGTGTGGTCAACGGTTGAGATTGGACTGAGAAACCAATGATTAGGAAGTGGTAGCCTTTGATGAGCCCATTCTGTTACCAAAGAAGTGTTTGCCGATGTGTCGACATCTTCTTGAATGGTGTTGAGAGAAAACTTGCTCTTTTTTGAGGTTCCATGTTGACCATCTCTAGTTTTGACTTTTGATTTCGACATCTTTACATGCAACCATCTGTTCTTAAAGTGAGAAATTAGATTCTCACTAAAGTTTAAGTACTCTTCTTCTGTATACCCCCACGCACATGTAAAAGATCGACGAATACCAAAATCAAGATACATGAGATTTTGTGGTTGTAGCAAGATATCCAGCACTTTTTCCATTATAAATCCATCCATGGGGCCCACAAGTAAACATAACCCAAAAGCACAATTTAATCTTTCCATTGTCACGTTTATCTCTTCATCAGAGGGTTTTTCTTTTTCCTTAATGGGCTCAACCAGAAAGATCTCAAGCAACTGAAGAACCAATCTTGCATCCATTTGGGCCACCAAAACGTTTAATGACCAAAACCCACCACCAGCAGCCCCCCATCCAACCCCGACACCTGGTGCAGGACCACCTCTACCAAACATCTCAACAGATTTCACGAGTTGACCTGAAGAAGAAGTCAACTTCATGAAAGTTGTCAGTAACGTTGTCATTTCAGATATCGAACACTTGAGTATGCCATCAGTAAGAATCTTATCAGCGTTTTCCAAACTCTGGTGGTCGATCGATGAACTGGCGGTCTCAGTTTTAGCTAGCTTAATCAGTTTATTAACAGTCTCTAACAACCCGTTAAGGCAACATACAGAGGCTAATGATGTTTCTTGATCACTATGATGTCTATATTGACACAGAGACTCAAGAAATGAGCCAACATGATTATTATCATTATCACTTCTGTTAAAGCTCAAAATCCGATTCTTGATTATATGTAATCCAATCTTTGGGATAATATCAGGTAGCCATGGAAGATTCCCACTTAAAAGAGAGTTATCATCTGGAATCACACTTTTGAGAACACCAGAAAGAAAGTGCAAAACTGTGGATATTACCCATAAAATGGAAGTCAAAGTCAACTCTTCGTTTTTTTCTCGTCCGGACGACAATAATAAGCTAGATAAATAATGATCGGATTCCAATGATACCCACTTAAGTGCTAGATCAATCATGGGGCCGACATGTGTCCAACGCCAAGTCTCTGTGTCATTCATGGGATCGTCTGTTGACTGGTCAACCTTCTGTGAGTAAGAGTAAAAATTTGGGAGTGTTCTGGTCAAAGCCTCGAGGACCAGATATGATTCCTTAGTGATGGCAGTGAAGTCTTGAATTATATTTTTTCCAATTAATTTTTCAAATGTGGGAATGTCTAACCAGATGCAAAGAGCTGGGAACAGGTCTGAAAAGTAAGATACACAGTACCCGTATTGAATGCAGACCTTCCAAAACCGTAACTGTTCGACCAGTAACGCTGATAAAAGTTTGAATTTTTCTGTTTCGATATTCATCCAGTGATCAAGGGAAAATGCACAACGGTACAAATGCCACATCAGCTTCTGGAAAACTCCATCGTTTACAAACTGTGTACACCTTTTTCTCTCAGATTGAGCCAGTACCTTTTTAAGATAACATGATTTAAAAACATTGTTGGGTTTATAGCTAATTCAAATTGTTTAGATGAAGATTGTGTAGATGGGTGCATACCTTCATTAAGATAACAGTTTTGATCTTTGAAAAGCTAACTCCGGTTTGGTCTTTCGTAGTGAACCTGTGGACGACACCTTGAACTAGCCTCTCACACTTCATGATTGCATCTGCACATGTAGGGGAATGTCTTGCTATTGCAACCAGAATTGAAATTAGACGTTCTTCCAAAGCTGCCGATGGGTCAGACTAAGAACATGCAGAGCAATGTGTCAGTCATATAACATTTGACCAAAAAATCAAACTAGTTAGTATAATCACTTACCTCCAACAGATAACGAATTCTTGGAAGGATTCCCATTCTAACTAAGCCTGCTGCAATATCTTGTGTTGCAACCACCATGTCATCTTTTATTGTGTGTTGTTCATCTTCAGCGTCTTCATCTTTGATAATCTTAGCAAAAGGGAATATATTCGAGGGTTTAGTGTTGTATTTCCAAAAGCCACCATGAAGAAAACCGACATCAATGTTTGGTCGACTTCTAAATATGGGAGCTGTACAGACTGTCTTCTCAAAGATTCCTGTTTTCTGGAATAAAAAAAAGTGTATCTTGTGAGTAATTATGACAAAAAAAAAACAAAAGATAAGCTGAGTTGAGTAAGCAACTATACCTCAGAGATATCTAATAACCGTTCGTTGAAGTCATAGCTCAGGACACACTGAATGACTCTTGCACAAGCGATAACCACAGAATTATGGTTATCATCAAGACACATCCTACGAGTCAAAAAACATAGGTTAAAAATGCAATAAATTATTTTCTATGAAAATAAAAGCATGAGAATCTGAAAGTAATAAAAATGAATTTCACTTTCAATATAATGACAGCGAACAATAATCTACTAATTCAAACAAACATATCAATGACCAACTCAAAAGTATGAAACATTCTTTATACAATTATGTTAGACTGTATAACAAATGACAAAAATATTTTATATATAAGGTCATCGGTTGAATACTTGAAGCCTTCGAAGAAATCTTGAACTTACCTGAGCGATAAAGCAAGTTCAGGTTCTGGGCCTAATGCAAAAGCCCAAAGAGCCTCCCAGTCAACAATTTTGTTATGATTACCAACTTTCAACGTTGACCCTGCCGGGTTTTTGATAATATTATCTTGTGCTTTATGGAGAACAGATGCCAGAATATGCAAAGCAAGAGACCTTTGTCCAGGAAACTAGTATACAAAACAACACGAGACCAAGTAAGAATATTATGTTGGAAAATCAGGCCCTTGATCAAACACACAAACACGAGATTGAACGGTTTCGACTCTTTTATTATTTATCAATGAAAGCACACCAAATTACAATAACCCTAGCCATCTATTATATAACTAACCAAACCTATTATGTCAAAAACAAATTAATTAATTATTAAACCCAAACTAGATAAATATATCCCATAATAATATATTAATAATTATCTAGACCTAATAACTAAATAATAATAGATAAACCAAACTTTATCTTTAACCCTTTTCAATTATCTTTACTTTAACCCACTTCAACTCCTATTAGGATTAACCCTTTATATTACGGGTTCATACAAGGCACAAGATAATATTATCAAATAAACAGTTTTTCGATTACAAATACTGCATAAATATTTTGCAAGTATTGTGACTACATTAAAGTTTATTATGGTAGGGCACACAGAAAAAACATTAAAAGATAATATAATAGAAATGCCCGTATAATTTAGAATTTCAAATAAAGTCTGCTTGACAGCATAAGAGAAAAGAATGAAACAATTTTAGTGTGTGTGTGTTAAAGAGAGAGTAAAATGAATAATATAACGAACCACACTTCTAGTGAGAGCAAGTGCTTCTTTGATGGTGTAACCAAGAGCACCAGGGTCACCCTCAGTTCGAAGGAAGTCACGTTCAGAAGCATTTTCAACACTATAACTACCCACGGCTGATGAATTACCTGGAATGGGATTAGTTGTATAAATATTAAATATGTTTTGACGTTAAACAATAATCTCATATGAAAATACAAGTGAAAATAGCATAGGTACCTGGCACGTGACCATAATCATTTGTAACATCTCCATCTAGAGAAAATCGTAAATCCCTAACAGCCTCAACATTTGTGCTCCACACATCCCACAAACTGGTAGCAGCTGACTTAATTTCTGGCACTCTTTATTCTTTAACCCTTTCTGTATTTGATCCGGGCTTGTTATTATCATGCTATGAGCATTATCAGTCGTTTTATCTTCACTAAGTTCTTCAGCCATAGAGCCAATAGCAGCAGAGCTAATAGAACTTTTCTTTTTCATTTTGTTTTGCCCCTTTTTTGCAATATCTTTATAATTCAGGACTCATCTTCTTCATTATCTCAGCCTGCGCCTCTGCAATCTCATCAGTCGACATATTTTCCAAACGAGCACGATTCTCAGCATCAATCTCACTCTCAATACTTGTAGAAGACTGTTCAATACCTGCAGCCACATGAACAGGCTTGGAAGTTATGTTCTTCGACTTGATGGTTGACTGTATACCATTACCAATATTACTTCGGACATCATCAACACCAACATCCCCAATTGTATCCTCATGGCTCTTCACTACTTCCAGTTTCGTGCTCTTCAATCCCTTCTCGACATCACGCGATTTTGCATTACCATCAGACTTCTGTTCTTTCTTGTTATGAGAACGGACACTGTCATCACCATCCACGAACTCTTTCCACCGCCTAAAATCCAAACCTTTTTCCTGTTTCCTTTTGATAGGATTAGCCTCAGCTGCAACCGAAACATAGTTCGTAAAATCCTCATCTTCTCCGTCATCTTCCTCATCATCTTTACCATGAGTACTCCCACTACTACTCCTCGGAGCCCAATGCTTTCAAACACCAAACAAACATAAACATCAGATAACCATAAGCAATGCTAGTGGCTAAACATCAAAAGATTCCTTAAATTAAGATCGATAAAATAATCACGTTAACATAGTGTTCATTGCAAGTCTATACACAGTCAATAACACATCAAAATTACTTTAATTGCTTATAAACATAATATCAAAAACAAAACAATTTTTTTATCAATTTCAACTTAAATATCAAAACTACATCATAGATCTTACAAAATTAACTGTGAGAATAAAACCGAGAAGCAATAATAATCTTACGGGTCCGTGAGAGCGGTGTCGAGCAACCGGAAACGGAAGAACAGTGACCTGAGGCAGTGAAACCGGTTGATTGAAACCTTTTTCGACTATACCACCCATTATGCTTGATGCAACGTCACTTGCACTGATTTGGGGGCCAAAGGTCGTTTTCTTTCGTCTAGAAGACGAATTGTCACCGTTACTGTCTGCTTTCTTCATGTTTTTGTTAGAAAAGAGTGGTTTTGATGTGTTATTGGGGGTAGGTTTGAGGTTTTAGTAGGTGATTGTGGAGAAGATGATCGGCGAACCAATGGGGGCGAAGAGGACTGAAGAGGTTTTGACTAAAGAGAGAATAGAAGGTTTCTTTTATACCTTTTCTTTTAGTTAATTACAGAATAGTACCTATACTTGTTTCTATCTTACAGTTTTTTCCCTTGACTAATATTTTTGTTGGTCGGAATTCTAATCGCCAAGAGATCTTAAAAAGTGATTTAGCGTACAGAACTAAAAACACCTTTAGACTTGTCAACAAAAGAAGAGGTTGTTAGTGTTTCTTGTAACCACCCTCCAACACTAGAATAAATAATTTCTTTTAGAAGTATAAGTGAGAGTAATGGGAATGAAATGAATTTATAGTTGGATGGTGAGAAGGAACTAGACGTGACATCACTTTCAGAATATCTCTTTTGTCCCTTCTCTGTTGACCATAGGTGACAACAGAGGAGGGTGTGCATTTGCGGAACGGCATTGACTAGACATCGATGTTGGGGCGCATTGTGGTCTCTTATGTGATGACTGTTAGTGGAGGTCAGGATGAGCAGGAATCTGCGGAACGTCGTTGGTTAGACATTGCTATCGACTGTCTTTTTTGTCATTCCTGCAATAGCTGCTAGTCACAAAACCTCATTGGTCAAACGTCACTTTTAGGATGTCATTTTTCTCTCCTCTATTTTGGTGTATCTGACGTGGCCGGTGTTCCCACAGGTCATTTGTCTTTGACAGTTACTTGAATTGTGGGTCGAGTTCGGGTTTGTTCCAGATCTGTGGAGGATCCAGGCTCATATCTCTTTAGTTAACTTTTAATTGAGCTCTTTTTTATTGCTTTAACACAGCTTGAGCTTCCTTTTAGGATGATTTTTTTTTAAAACTTTTTTAATAACCTACTTATATATCGGATTAGTTTTTTTATTCTTGTGCTAACTCTATATAATTTTTGAGTTCTGTTTTTAGTTTTAGTTCAAGCTAAAATAAGATAGATACGTTCAAACTTATTCAATAAAGAACAAATTGCCAGTTTTGGTTCCTATTTAACACATAAAATACACACCAACCCGACACCATTGAAATATTATTGAACCTAATACAAATTGTTTAAAGACATGTGAAGTCATAATCAACCAACATCAACATACAATTGGAAAGAAAGTACAAGACGAACTGAGCTGGCTGATTTAACTTCGAACCTGAGCCTGACTTGAAACTGGCCTGACATGCTCGTTAAGCAGCCGTAATCTCCACCAAACACAAAACTTTACCGATGTCTTTCTAAATCTAGTCATCTACCATTACAGTCCCAGTCAGTACCACGGAGGCATAGAACTTCCCATTGTAGAATACAACATCATCTTAAGCTTAATTAGTAGTATCAAACTGTCAAAATTAACTTAACCTACAATAACATACCCTTAATAAAATCAGCATACGCCGTTAATCTACTACTCTTAATACTAACAAGATAGCATATGATGAGAACATAGTGGTGTAAAGTAAACCAACATGCACAGACACTAAAAAAAACACTTCTTATATATCACTAATTTAATGACGCTCTGGAGCATTAGCGGGTATTTTCCCGGCAGCATATGTCCACGGCATATCCAGGTCAGCAGCTTTAAGATGATTGTCATTTTTTATGAGGCCCTGGTGGAGATAAACAGCGTGTTGGAGTGGCAAATGGAGATGAAAAAGGTGAACGTTGGATTGAAAACGGACTAGGGGCCATCCGCTTTTGAATAGGAAGGCCGCCTCTATTGAAAATTGACATGGATTCTGAAGCAACACACCGTTTGGTAGCATCATCTACAAAGATGACATCATCAATTCTTGCCATTATGTTATATGCCAAGCTCTCCATCACCCTTGAGTAGCTTTCAAGAATCGACTGTCCAACATCCTGCAACCAACATCATCATAAGAGAGAAATTACATCAGGGATATGTTAACCAACTCACTACAGGTGGCATACTTGGGCGTAGAAAATGAATTTAAATAAACTTGTTCGGCGGGAAGTTCATTTATGTTCCTTTATTAAATAAACGAACAAACACAAACAAAATTAATTATTCATTTAATTAACGAACGAACATTACCACATGTGTTGTTCGTTCATTTATGTTCGTGAAAGTCCGTTTATGTTCGCTCATTTGTGTATGTTTATGTTTGTTCGTTTACGTTCATTTACGTTCGTTTACGTTCATTAATATATTAATAAATACATATGGAATTATATTTATATAAATATAAACATAAAAGAGGTTTTTTAACTACTTATATACATACAACTAATCGGTATTTGGGCTTTCCGGTAATAAAAATGGGCTTTCCAATATAACTCATCGTAATTAATCAAGAATTTATACGAAAAAAGCTACTTATGTCTGTTTATGTTGGCCCATTTATGTTCATTTGTGTTGTTTTTATGTTTGTTGAATTACGTATGTTTCTTTATGTTCGTATACGTCCATGAACTGTTCGTTTTGGTTTTAAATTAACGAATATAAACGAACACGAACATGACCCATTTTATTAATGAACGAACACGGACAAAAAAACGTGTTCGATTATATGTTCGTATTCAGTTAAAGTTAAATGAACAAATGTGTTCGTGTGTTTCGGTTCGTTTACAGGCCTAAGTCTAGTAAACATACCTTGTTATGTTGAATTTTGCTCATATCCAATGAAGTTTGTGGAAGACCAGGAAAACGAAGTCTCAAGCTATGTAGTAGGGTCTCTGCTCTTTGTGATAAGCAACTGTTCTTATCAACGTCAGAAACTAAGCCTTTAACCTTTGAACTCAACGATGAATGCTTACTTTTCGGATGCTTTTTATGGTCTTTTATCCTCCATGCATGGACAGCTGCTTCAATCCTATTGACTACTTCCAGAGTACGGTGTTCTGATGACAAATCTAGGCAATCAAGAAGACATTCCGGAGAGAACTTTTCTGCAGTTATGTAACGGTACATGATTTCACCTAAACACTCTTTTCCATTCTGCATTAGTATTGGATGAAGGATTAGAAAAGGATGGCAAATTCAATTCTCGCACTACGTAAATGGAACGAACAATTTGGAAAAATTTACTCGAAACAGTTTAGACTTGTACTGATATTTAATTACCAGAATATAAATTATGGCTCGAAACCATACCTTTGGCACTGTTTCCAAGTAAGCGTTTGGAATCTCCATTTCAGCAAGTATGTTGCTATTTATCGCTAATGCTGCCTTGAGTATCTGATTAGTGCAGTCTCTGTACTGCCGCAGCTTCTTTCTAGCATCCTCTGATAACCCTTTTGTAGGAACTTTAGGATAAGGTAACCACCACTTTTCTTCCTGCCTAACTGAAGGTCTTCCTGATGGAACATTTGATGAATACGCATCACAACTGTCACCTTGAGCTAAAACAATCCCACGATCAACATAACAAAACTCCTTATCGCAAAATTCATCTAGCATACTAATTAACATAGCATCAAGCTTCTTTAAAGCAGGGAGATTCATCTGCATATCCGACCGTGGATGCGGGACCATTACTTCATACGTGCCTCCATCTGGAAACGGTTGTATGGAAGGCACAAGATCTACGATGGAATCACCTACGGATAAAAGCCAATCCATTTCCCTTTGCCACATTACCTTCTTCTGCAGCGCCAACGGCTCCAACCGCCATAATTCTCCAAACACAGAGGCTAACATTTTTCAATCACAAACAAATTCCGATCAGAAAAAGATAGCATGTTAGCACAGCATGCATTTGACCATATACATGTAGGTAACTAAACGTTTTAGCACGGTAGAACCGGAAATTTACGAACCGGATAAATTTGTTATCGCGTTTGAGATTGCTAGGGCTGAACAAACTCCTTTGCCCCCTCCAGACATGTCTTCACCAAGAAGCAGCTTCGCAAATCGTTCCTTCATCATGTCAATCTCTGCAAATGAACACAACATTCACATAGTTTTCGAGTCTGATCGTGCCCTAAACACGAATAATTGATGTAGAAATTCATCTCAAGCTATACATAACCCCTAATCACTAATTAAACCAATGTATACTACAACAAACATATATACACATGTCCATACAAATCAATGTTTCAATTTAATTGTCCCTAATAGGCATAGAACATCAACACATTTATTCATTTCTACATATACACAAAAACTAGCATCATATATTCATATACACATACAAAAAGAGATAAAAATACAAACCAGATATAAGAGCATCAGGTTGTTTTTTATTCTGCTTCTTTTCCCAAACCATCACGTCATCATCCTTCCCGCCAAATAGCGGGAACGTGAACTGCGGCGACGGAAACACACAACCGGTGACGGAAACAGAACGGCGACCGGAGATACTGGTGGAGCTTTCAGACTCGCTAACGTCAGCACTGAGACTGTAGCTCTGATCGCAACATCTGTCACTACTACTACTACTACTCCTGCTGTCGTTTTCTCCTTTTGAAGAAGATTCACTCTCAGCCATATCATAGATTCCGATTTGATTGATTGATTAATAGATCGTGTAACTTAATTGGAGCACATTTTCCGGAAAATTGGGATTGACTTGTGAATCATGTGATTTGAGATTGCTTAATTTGAAACAGGTGAAAGGTTTGTAAGATTATAGATCGGAGGTGGTGGTAGATGTGGATGCAGTGGTGGTGGTTGTGGCGGAGAATGGTGAAGGTGAAAGTTGTAAAAGATGATGTGAAGTGGAAAGCTGTAAAAGATGATGTGAAGTGGGTGGTAACGCTGACAGCAACATGTTACGGTCAGAATTACCATTACTGAATCTATGTAAATCTTCATTGGTGCCCCTGAGTTATCTGTAAATGACATAATAGACCTCAATGTTTGACATTATAGCATGTTTACCTCTATAAAAATAACTATTATCTCTTTTAAACCCTATTTAGCTAGTCTCTTGTATAAAAAATGGACCCAAAAACTACAGCTCGTGGTGGATGTTGTCTCCGTCTCCATGGGATCCAAAGCTGTGACAATACTATCACAACAACAAATGTCACCGTAAGGTTTTTGGAACTATCAAGCTCAATCGCAACCCGACACCAAACTACAACCCAAACCCGAGACCACACTCGAGACATAACTCAAACCATCCAAACTCAACCGTAAACGCGCGAAGAAAGTTGGATTAGTAAAAAAAGTAGTATTATATAATAATGTATTAAATTATTATCGTGCGATATTATAACTATAATTATGTTTAGGTAATGTTTTTTTACAAATTGTTAAAAATAAAAAACTACTATTTGTATTTAAAAATAAAATAACGTGGCAATAAAAGGTGCATATATATGTTTTTAGAAAATTGTATAGTTATTGAGATAGTGTTTACTAGTTAGTGCTTCTCTTTCCATCTCTTTGTTATTTTATCTATAGTTATTATGGTTTACTTGTCGCTGTATATTAGCAATAGTTTGCAACTTTCGTTATCGGTACTTGTGTATAGTTGTTTCTATGATTCTCCTAGTAATATTTTATGTTTACAATACACACAAAAAAAGGTTTTGGAGATGGGGCCTTAGCCGGATAAGCTCTCTATCCCATTTAGATAAAGTTAAGGCGTGTCTAATCACACCTTCCTCATACCATATTGATAGCTCATGATATGAGTGAGATTATACTGAGAACATTTGTTATATTTAATTGGCATAACAAGTAAACTTCCATGGGTTAATTCGTGATTCAACTTTGAATGATGCAACACCATAAATTGTGTCACCGTCCCAATGATGTATCATGCAATCCCAAAAAAAGTAAAGAGAATTGCATACACATCGTATTACAAATACATAACCCCGTAAAACCATAATACATTTGGATCAAAGCAACAATATACTCACGACATAAGAGAATAGAGACGATGATGATGATGATAAACGAACACAACTAAATAGAATACACATACTCACTACTGATTGATGCTAACAATGACTCCAACCAACGAATACACACTCAAAACGGCGACAATGATGTTAAATATTTTGTAATGATGATTTTTTTATGAACATGACTAAAGAATCAACGATGCTAATATTTGATGTTATGCCAAAGAACACAAATTATAATGTCGTTTGAGTTCCCCACGTACACTCACACCTAAGGGTATCAAGTGTGCCATCACTTTCTCATATGTGAAAATTGTCACCTTAGTGTCATGTTAATTTTCACAACTCATCACATAGTTAAGGAAATGGTTTAACACTTTTATTTTGCTCTAATCCACCTCCTCCATTGTTTCACACAGTTTTCACACCGTGTGATAAAAGCCACAACATTAACCAATGGCTAACTGGCATGGTGTTTAATGCATGAAACCGGTCAACCTCGGCATCACACTCGAGAAAGCATGGGTGGGCTAGATGGTATAATAATATTGAGTTTGATTTATTTTGTTGTTCTTATCGTGTTTCGACATGCTTGGATGTAACCAGTCTGAAACCTATTAATAAAAATTATAGGACCAAGAACCGTACCAATTGAGGTGTATAGGGTAGATCCGGGTTAAAATATCATTTTCTTAATTTAATATGAGATTTTTTTTCATGACACATAACTCAAAAAGGAACTCATCGACAAAAACATAGATACTACCGCATATTGATTCAGTTGATCACACAGTCATTTTCTTAAATGATACAATTTTCTTGTGAAAACCAAATGCACACTTGCATCAAGTGATAAACTTAATTCATTGGCATGTTCTAAATGAAAATCTTATATTTTCAGCGAGTGTTATAAAAATATTAAATAAAGTATAAAAAATATATACCTTTGTTATATATTATTAAACCTAATTAAATCAATGGATATTTGTGTTATAATAATTTTATCTATACCAAAAACACGCACCCCATTTTCTTCCCCATATACAGGCACGACCACCCAAAACCCATTCAAGCAAAAATTCCGCTTGTCGTACCATTCAAACACCCCTTTCCAACACCACACACCCTGGCCTTAACAATGCATGCCAAATCCGACTCCGACTTAACCAGCGTCGAAGCTCTAACCCCACCCCGCTCACCCCGCCGCCCACTCTACTACGTCCAGAGCCCATCTAACCACGATGCCAACGACAAAATGTCCTACGGCTCTAGCCCATTTGGCTCACCAGCTCACCCCACCCACTACCACTGTTCACACCATTCACCATTCCCGTGAGTCCTCCACTTCCCGCACCTTTTCAGCTTCCATTAAAAACGCCGTCGTTCGGGCTAACTATAACGCTCACGGTGTACGCCCTCTGTCTCCCTGGAAACGCCTTGAGTATGGTACTGATATGGATGAGGATGATGAAGATGACGGTGACGGTGATCGGTCGTGTTCCGTTTAAGTTTTATGTTATGTGGTTTGTGGTGTCGTTTATCCTCTTGTTTACTGTTTTCTCCTTGATTTTGTGGGCTGCTAGTGTTCCGTACAAGCCCAAGGTTGTTGTTAAGGTAAGTAAGCATCTTATGATCTTAATTCTTAATCTCCTCGAACTACATGTTAATGTTTTGATGTTGAACCAACCTTGCTTCTGTTAAAATAGCAATGGGTTAGGTTGACTCAGTTATGAAAGGAATTAATTAACTCGGGTGATTTATGAGTCGACTCAGTGGTGTGCTCGTGATCATTTACTTTCTGTCAATAGTTGCAGCTTTAATCAGAATTTTTGAATTTAAAACATATTAATAGTGATGTGTGTTTTCTTTTTCTTTTTCTTTTCTTTTGAGCAGAGTATGATGTTTGACAACTTTAATGTCCAATCCGGGATGGATGCAACGGGAGTACCAACGGATATGTTGACTTTGAATACAACAGTCAAAATATTTTACCGGAATCCGGCTACGTTTTTTGGTGTTCATGTCACCGTTACTCCTATTCAGATTCATTATTTTCAACTTAAGCTTGCTTCTGGCTACGTAAGTTTCTAACTCTTGTTATGTTTATTACTTTACCCAAAAAATCACGAACATAGCTTAAAAAGTGAGAATAATTTCACTTATGTAGTCATGAGATTAGTAACTTTTTTGGTTAGGTGAGATTAGTATATTTTTGGTTAGGTGTCTACTTTTACCCTAAATATTTTCATTTTATAAGAGTATACGTGAATACATGAATAATATATAGTGTCGCATATCAAGTTAGTTTGAATACGAGTGAAGGTGGATACGCGATTCTTAATTATATTATGACTAAATGCGTGATTTGTTCCAGGCATGGAGCTATACTCGTGTAATCGTCCAAAAATGTTTTTTTTTTTTGTGATTTTCTCTAATTTTTTTAATTCTATGTTGAAAACATTCGGGTAATATTAGGTGATCTACCCATGGCATTATAGCATGTAGTGTTTTTGCAGTATCTTAAAAGTTTATTTTATTTTTTTAACAAATTTGATAGGTTTGTATATGTATTGGCACTTGGCAGATTTACGTTCTTATAAGAAGTTGTATATGAATAATATATATATATATATATATATAAGTGCTATTGAATACAATAAATGGCTAAGTTTACGTGCTCCCCACGATTTTATCTATTAAACAAGTGAAGTGCACATCGCATACCCAATTATTGGATATATTTATAAAATATGCCCATTTTCACATCAAATATCTTAATGGTACACCCCTGTTATCTTGTGTTTATATATTACAACTGGAACTTGTACCTTTTTCCAACACTAGAAGCTTTAGTATTAAATTAGTATTACTTGTTAAGCTTTAGTTATATGTTTCTTGATTCTTCTATTTGTTTTGATGACACCAACTACTATACAACCTTACAAAGTCTTCATTGCATCTACTTTCTATTTGTGCATTATGATATCTTGTTGTTGATGACTCCATATGGAACTTAAGCTTTTACCCTGAATTAGAATCTTGATTGTATGAACGCTTATAAATTTTACTTTTTTTTTCTAGTGCACGTTCTTCCCTCGTGTGTTCTTGATGACTTTGGTCCCAACTTTTAAGCTTTTATATGAAGCCAGTTGAAATTGGATAGAAAACAAGCATAAAAAACAAACTTATATTTGCAATTATAAAATATTTGTGTTTCATAAAAAAGCACAAAAGAGGACAAGAAAAGCGTTCATTTCAATTAGTGTAATGGGTACCCTGTGGTCAACATTGTTGGATTTAGTAAGAATATATGCTTTGGGATGTGTGTGTGTGTAGTACCACTGATTATGGGGCTTAATGGCTAATTGAACCAAAATGTAACCAAATTTTAAGGTATTTTTTAAAAGTCTTTTTCGGTTTATAGCATTGTAATTGCATCAACGGATAACAAAATATAAGTTTAGATATTTAACAATAAATACTATTAAAAAGTTAGAAACACTTTTAGGGTACATTGTTTCCTTCCTGGCGGGGCTGCAGGAAGGATAATCCACGTCAAGAAAATGCTAATTTGTTACGGGATTGAAGAAAATTGTGTAAAGAGCTATAGAGGAAATTGGGATGGAGGGGCTTGATAACAACAAAATAACAAGCATCAGGCCATTTGTAGTTGAGCGTTATGAGAGGTGAAAAGGGGCTTGGGAGGGGGGGGGGGTATAATTCAAGACATATAGCGGCGCTACACATTAGTTGCTCTCTCTCACACATATATACATACATATCTATAATTTCTCACGCACATATATATACATATATGTTATATAGCCTCGTTTTCAAGTTATACAACCCCAATTTCTTACATATTTTGTCACTTGTTACATAACCCCTTATAAGGATTGAACACTACACATAGACTAATAACAATAACAAAAAGCTCCATCCTGTCCAACCGTATAACTACAATAACAAACATATTTTGGTAGAATAAACATACTTTTAGCCCCCATGCAAATCTAAAAGCTAGCATAGTGTTTAGAATATTAAGTAATGTTCTATTGGGTATAGAAGGAATCTCTTATCCAAAGCAATGATGCTATTGTGTGATTGTAACATGTACCTTGTGCTATGAAACAGTACATTGCTCTGGATTTGAAGTTTGAGCCCTGGAGAAAGAACTAGGCTAGTGACCTGAAAGACGTTTTAGTATTTACACTGTACCTCATGGGCCCCATCCTGAAAGTGAAATGTGAAAAAAAAAACCTGTAATTACTATAAATTTCTTGGATGGGTAATTTGGTAATTTCCCATGAAAAATCCTTTAACATTATTGAATTCTGTGATGACATCTTGTCCCACAATTCACATCACTAGAAATAAGTTTTAAACTACTAAAAAGTCAAAATTAATCAATGTTTAAGGTTTTGACATTGACTTAGAATGTGTTTGTTTATATTAAAACAGGTGAAGAAGTTCTACCAATCAAGAAAGAGCCAAAGAGTGATTGTAGCACAAGTTTTAGGGTATCAAACGCCGCTATATGGTGGAGTGTCGCCTTTCAATGCCGCCATAGGCCACCCAAAGAATGTAATAGTTCCTGTTAATCTGACATTCGTGATGAGGTCGAGAGCATACATTTTAGGGAGGCTGGTGAAACCCAAATTCTACAAAAATGTCTTGTGTCAAGTCACATTACGAGGTAACCAAATTGGTAAGCATGTGAACTTGACTGATTCTTGCACTTATCTTGATTAATTTGCGGAAACATTTGTATCTTTTTGTCTTCTAACGTTGGTACATAATTGAATTGTCAAGACATATGGACTGGTGATATTTGTCAACGTATCACAAGCTTTCTCAAGAAATTCAAGTTTAATTCTAATTCGTTTAAAGTGTTCTTTGTACTGTGGTTTTTATAGTTAGTTCTCCAATAATATATATATATATATATATATATATATATATATATATATATATATATATATATACATGTACATATATAGATATATATATATACATATACATATACATATATATAATATCCCAACCAACAAAGAAAATACTATTTAGTTCTCCATTATCATGTTAAATTTGAACTCGAAGGATATAGTAATTGAGGGGCAATAAATGTTACCACCCATTACACATAAAATCTTCAAGAAAATGAAAATCTGCCTTTTCAACCCTTATTTGTCAAGTGCAAGCTACGTTTTATGTGACCTCATTGTTTAACATGGTATTAGAAATAAAGAAAACAAATCAAAGTATAACTATCAAAAAAATATATGATATTTCTGGAATGGTGGAATTATACTAAAACATAACTAGCATAAAACGTACGCTTTAAAGCGAGAACTTACACCCTGAGTTGCCTTAATTGCCTCCTCTATCTCGTCCGAATGTTGTGACTTTCCATTGAAGAGTTTTATCATTTTCAGCCTTTCAAATAAACCATGGTGTCGCCAGATGTATTGATTGCAATACCTTTATCTGTAGGTTCTACTTGCAACTTTAGAGATTCAAGAATTTCCATAACAAAGCCATGTTGCAAACCACAAACCTTTCTCGCCACTAAACATGTAACTAATAAGTGACCCGCTTTCACGTTACTTGTTCGTCCTTGCGCTAGAAACTCTTGATGTCATAATGAGGAGGGCTATAAAACGTTTGGGGGGGGTTATAAAGGACTCAAACTACTGAACGGGGTCCTATGGTTTCTCACCTTTGTTATGCGGACAATGTGGTATTCCTAGGAGAATGGGGGGGGGGGGAGAATATATTAAAAACCTTAACCGGATTCGAAGACGTTTCTTCTTGTGTTCTGAGCGTAAGGTAAATTTGGTCAAAAGCTACTTGTTTGGTGGAGGCGTCGAAGAAGAAAGGGTGAAAACAATGGCGAAGTGCATAAAATGTAGGATTGGTATGTTCCCTTTTATTTTTTTTGGGGATGCCAATCGAGGCAAACATGGACCGAATAAAAGATTGGAAACCAATTATCAACAAGTTTAATTCAAAGTCATCGGGTGGAAGGCAAGAAATTCGTCATTCGCGGGTAGAGTATTACTTGCAAAATCAGTTCTGGGGGCTCTCCCAAACTATTTCCTATCCATTTTCAAGGCTCTAAAAAAAGTTATCGGTATGCTCGAATCTATAAGAAGGAATTTTGTTTGGGAAAGTAAAGGGGGAAGGTGTAAAATGAAATGGATCGTCTGGAACAATACTAGTAAACCCGAAGAAGTATGGAGGGATAGGAGTGCAAACCTGTTGGGCTTAATTGGTGTGGAGGCCCGATCAAGGGAGGGCGGCCGACCCTAGCTTTGAGTCAGCCCACACGTCTTTATTTGGCAGTTAAATAAGGGTTTTAATTTAGCCGGCCCTAGTTATCTCTATGTGGGCTTGGGCCTAACTTGGGGAACAAGTTTCATAACCCTAGATTAGTCTCTATATATTAATATCATTGTACTTGTAATTCCTAGAGCACCCGAATAATAAAGAGACCCTAGTTGCAGCACAGTGGACGTAGGTCAGCTGACCGAACCACTTTAAATCTTCGTGTCGTTTACTGCTTTCGTGTGTGTGTTCAGTTTCGTGTGTGTTCAATCCTAGCGATCCTAACAACTGGTATCAGAGCTTTGGCTCTTGATCGGGATCACACGAGAACACCAGAACCGCCACCTTCAGTTCTTTCGTCGTCAGCCACCCAATCAACCGCCACCGTCACCCCAGCGCTACTAGGGTTTCGCTGCCGCCGTTAGGGTTTTCGCCGTCGTCGCAGAAGAAGGTTTAGGTTCCGTTTTTTTCGAAAGCTTTAACAACCAGTCCCGAATCAGCCGAATCAGCCGAAATCAGAGATCTATTTTGCAGAAGAACATTTTGCTGAATCAAAGAGACCGACTACAGAAACCTAGAACCTGAGTCAACCGCGTTTGTCAGGTTTTATCGTTTCAGTTAAAGTTTCAGTTTTGATTATCAAGTTCGTTATTCCGCTGCGTGTTAAATAGATTGATTTGCTGCGTTTGTCTCTGTTTATCCATAACCAGTGTTCGTTTAGTCATTGCCATGGCTGTAAATGGAAAGGTTATAATAGAGAAGTTTGATGGGAATAAGTTTGGTTGGTGGAAGATGCAGATTGAGGCACTACTTTGTCAGAAAGACTTAGATGTAGTGCTTGAGGGTGAGAAGCCAAAAGATATGCCACAAGTAGATTGGGTGAAGTTGGATAAGAAAGCCAGAGCAGTGATAACACTTTCTCTGTCAGAGAATGTTGCCTATAACATCCAGAAAGAGACCTCAGCTAAAGGTATGATGGAAGCATTATCTAACATGTATGAGAAGCCTTCTGCAGCAAATAAGGTTTATCTTATTCGAGAGCTTGTGAATACTAGGATGAAGGAGGGTGACTCGGTAACAAATCACATCAATAACCTAAACTCAATCTTGTCTCGCTTAGTGTCTGTCGATATTAAGTTTGATGATGAGGTTCAAGCTCTACTGTTATTATCCTCATTGCCTGATAGTTGGTCTGGAACTGTAACTGCTGTTACTAGCACTTCGGAATCGAGTAAGTTCACATTTGCGAAGATGCGGGATCTTATTTTGGGAGAGGATGCTCGACGTCGTGGTTCAGGTGAGTCTTCGAGTTCTTTGTTGAGTACAGAGGCCAGGGGAAGAAAGAATCAGCGGGAAAGTCGTCAGAGCAAGAGGAGGAGTGTGTCTAAGGTTCGGAAGGATGTGGTATGTTGGAATTGCAATGAAGTAGGACACTTTAGGAATCAGTGTTCGAAACAAAAGAAAGAAATAAACTCTACAGGAGACTACAGTGATGATGATGATGATGATGATGCATTAGTCTGTAGTGTGGAGAGCAGTGTGGATTCCTGGGTCATGGATTCTGGTGCTTCATTTCACGCTACCCACAGCAGTGAAGCACTGCAGAATCTGAAAGAAGGTGACTTTGGAAAGGTAAAACTGGCGAACGATGAGGTACTTGATGTTACAGGTATGGCTGACTTTGTTTTGAAGACTTCAGTTGGTTCGTGGACTTTAAGAGATGTCAGGGTTATTCCAGGTCTGAAGAGGTTGTTGATTTCGGTTGGCCAGATGGATGATCAGGGATATGAAGTTAAGTTCGGGAATGGACAGTGGAAGGTTGTCAAAGGGAATATGGTCATGGCTCGTGGAAAGAAAAGAGGCTCATTATACATGGTCAGTAAGGAAGTGATGTTCCAGTTCTGAAGAAAAACAAAGTCGAGTTCACAGAATCTCAGGGACAGAAGAGGGTTTCCTTTGCAAGAGAGAAACCTAGAGTCACAGGGAAGATTCGGGATGAACGTGTTTAGAAGGTCAAACCAGTCGGGGGACATTGTGATAGTGGGAGCGCAAGGCGTGTTTCAGTTACATTTTCAGGGCGACAGTGGGTTAAAAAGACCAGAATTCCAAATGGAAAAGTCTCTCCAGAGAATCTCTTGCTAGTATTGGAGAATGTGTGTTCTCAGGATTTTTCAGGATTCGGCAGTTCGTTTAAGTGGGAGCCGACAGGGACAGAGAACGAGTCACAGGTTGTGACTGATGAGTTGAGGCTCAGTGGGAGCTTCAACGTGCCTTCAGGTTAATTGTTGAGAAGGCTGCTGCAACTAGGTGGTAAAGGAAGATTACAAGATGTACAGATGTTGAAGACTATTGGGTGTTGTTCGAGCCTCCAAGTGGGAGATTGTTGGGCTTAATTGGTGTGGAGGCCCGATCAAGGGAGGGCGGCCGACCCTAGCTTTGAGTCAGCCCACACGTCTTTATTTGGCAGTTAAATTAGGGTTTTAATTTAGCCGGCCCTAGTTATCTCTATGTGGGCTTGGGCCTAACTTGGGGAACAAGTTTACTAACCCTAGATTAGTCTCTATATATTGATATCATTGTACTTGTAATTCCTAGAGCACCTGAATAATAAAGAGACCCTAGTTGCAGCACAGTGGACGTAGGTCAGCTGACCGAACCACTTTAAATCTTCGTGTCGTTTATTGCTTTCGTGCGTGTGTTCAGTTTCGTGTGTGTTCAATCCTAGCGATCCTAACAAAACCTAGCTCTACTAATATCATGGAGATGGAAGTTTAAAACGGATTCAGATGCTCTATGGACCAAGATAATAAAAGTTATTCGTTGGGTGGATAAAGATGTCGAAGAAGTGTACACGATAACGGAAGGACATAGTATCGGTGGATAAAGATGTTGAAGACCAAGGAATTTCAGTAAATAAAAGTATCATTGGGAAGGTGGGATCCAGTGAAAGATAATGTTTTCGTTTGACAGTTGGCTAAGGAGGGAACCACTAAGAGATCAGAGATATCCAATGCGGTATGATATTGCAAAGCATAAGAGGACCTCGGTAGCAGATTGTATGAGTAAGGAAGGGAGTGAAATACGATGGGTGGGGACATGGAAGCGAAGTCCGTCAACACAAGATGAACGGGATCAATACAACATGTTGATAAAGGAGTTGAGAGAATATAAGTTTGCAAATGGGAGGGCGAAGATGAGCTCTTTCTCGGTTGCAAACATTATGGAGAAGATAGCTCAAGGTCAGGACGAGACACAGGGAAGACTAGAAGTTTTGGAACAGGTGGGTACCGGCCAAGGTTGTACTATTTATGTGGCGAGCAAGTCTAGAGAGAATCCCGGCTAAAACAACATTAACTAGAAGAGGAGTAATGGTGGCAGATAAATGCCCGAGATGCGGGTTAACACCAGAAACTACAAACCATGTCCTCTCGTCATATTTATGGTCTAGGGCGATATTGTGGCTGACGTTAGAGCGGCTGAAGCTTCCAAACCCATATCAAGTGGTGGCTCCAATACAGATGCTTGGACGGGTCAATACGATGGTAGGGTCAAAAGAGTGGAAGAACATTGTCATAGCAATCGTCCTCACCACACTATGGCAGATTTGGATGTCAAGAAACAGGATGGAATTCGAGCAAAGGTTTATTCCGATTCACAAAATGGTAGAAGATATCAAACGGAATCCGTTTTAATGGATTAGGAGTAGGTCGAAATACAAAATGGTAGAGTGGGATAGAAGGTGTGAATTTAACATTAGAGATGTAATATTATAATTTGTTTCCTTTAAATTTTAGAGCTTCTTGCTAGCCCGCTATAATAATATAGCCTTATGCGGTTGCTAAAAAAACATAGATTGATGGACATTTTGCTTTACTAGGATTAACCTGGGCTTCCTGGGCCAGTGTAAGTTTTCCTTAGCATAGGTTGATCAGCTGATAGATAATTTAGTTTGCAGTGCACCATTTTGATCAAGGCTATTTGATATCAAGGCCAGCCCATAGGGCAAAGTGGGCGATCCCTTAGGACCCTCTCTATTGAGGTCACAAAAAATTATTATTCTTAATATTTATTCTATGTATATGTGTTAGTTTATATATAACACTATAATTAATCTTAAAAGTAATTCAGTTTGTTTGTTAAACTAATTAACTTTTTATTTAGTTGAGGCCCATTAGACCATTAAATCCATTTTTCAGTTAAACGGACCCAATTACCCAACTACCTTTTAGGCCCAATAATGTTATTAACTAAACATTTAAACCCAATTAAACAAAACAAAACCTGGTGACAACTAAAAGAGAAAACCGGCCCCATTTTTCTACTCGCATAAAGACCTCGATTTTTAGGAACTCTCTGGACGACGTTTTTTGATTTATAATAAGTTGCTTTCGAGTCATTTCCCCTTTAATTATGTTGCTTAGACACATTACAGGGTTAGTCGAACAAAATCTCATTTTTATCGTTTTGTTTGTTATTTTCCGAATAGTAATTACATTTGTTTCAACCAAATAAGAAAAAAAAAATATTTCATTGTCTATCTAATCACATAGAATGACAAATATATCCTAAGGAAATGAACCTCTTATATCTAATGAACACATTAACACTTATCACCAATCACAAAAGCTAATAACGTCTTCTCAAAGTCCTTAGAGAAACCTCGTTCAAAAATATTGACCAAATAATTCATGAGCATGGAGTCGCAAGGTAGAGTGATGGGCCCGTCTCTCGGTAACCCAAACTCGCCTTCAGAGATCCTCAAAAGCTCCAAGAATACAATGTTGTTAAGATAGTGCAACGGCATCACAAATCGAATCTTGTCAGTAGAATAAACAACAAAATGACCTTTGTAAGTCCGTGCATCATTTATTTTACTGGAACCACTTTTCAAAGCCTCAATGCGCCATTTTTGCACCATTTTCATTATTATCTTAGGCGTCATAATGAAGAATATTGCTCACGAGTTCTCTATATCTATCAAAGTGTTGAAAACACGCGAACTGCCTACACAAAGATAGGTGTATTAGGTTGCAATATTGTATATTAGGGAATTCTAGTATTTATAGTGCCAAGTGGTTAAGAGTGGTCTACTTACATAGGTTTGGTAGCAAACATCATGTGATTAGTTATATAACATTCAAATGGCCCTCATATCCCCGAATACAAGGGCATTATTTTATGTTGCACACAAGCCACATAATGTGAAAGCACTTTATTTACGTTTGAAACTAGTCTTGGGACCATTTTTTTGGAAATAGTTGGTTGGGATGCATTTAGTCTCGTTACGCTTCTACAATATGTGAACACTTGTTGAGGAGAATTGGTTTGAAACTTGAGTACGTGCAAGAAGAATAGTTTTAGATCATATTTTTTTTAACAAAAAAACAAAAGACTTACTTAAAAATATAAAATATAGTTATGAAGCTACAATATTAAACCTAAATTTTACCGGCAAATACATCATCTGATAAGAGAAGAAAAACCAAACCATGGGTCAAAACCTTCAACACAAAGATTTATTATATTATAACCCAAAAACAAATTTTATTTATTTAAGTTCACAATATCTTTGAAACTACATTTGGGGATTGGTAAAGAACACAAGACAAGATTAAAACACGTGGCTTTATTTCTTTTACAAGTAACCAAACACATTAAATCCATAATAAGAAAATTCATAGTACAGGGAGGGTGAAGAAACACCGGTTAAACCAAGAGATATCCGGGGATATATAAGTTACAACCTAGTTTTTCTGCATAAAAAGTTGCTCCTTCGTTCGTTCTTCAGGGTGATCTCACTCGAACTGATCTGCAAAACTAGCAACGTCGTTAGTCTCGTCACGGAAAAAGGGGAGGGGTTTTCTCCATAACCACACTCCGGCGTGAGAATAAGTATTTGTTGATTGCAATGTAATAACAAGTGAGTAGTAATTAGTGAGTGAGCAGGAAAGCATGTGTTACCTTATAGTTCGATACTCATTTTATAGCCGAAGATAAATGGGTCTAGGAGATGGGTTGATGGGCATTGGGCCTGGCCCAGACAACTAGGGATATCCGTTCTGTCCCTCTGCATCAACCATTAATACTCTGGGCCGACCATTAATGATCTCTGGCAGGAGGTGTGCTTTGTCGGATTTTGAATGGTGCCACGTGTAAAGGCAGTTGTCCCTGGTGTCTGACCTGTAACCAGCCGAAAGTGGAGAATGTGTGACAGTCACTGGCGTGAGTATGGTTGGTGTACAGTTTGGCCTCTGCATTACTGTTCATGCGACGTTGTCTGACACAACCTGCCGAGTAACCATTGGGTCACAGCTCTGCCACATTATACCCTTGTATAAAATCAACACCTCTCTTGGCTTTTCCCTTCTGCGAGGCTTTCAGTGCTTTCTGGCCAGTGCAGAGTTGTAGGGATTAATTCCTTTTGTTCCCAATACTATGAGTTGTTCTCATATTTGTCTTGTCTTTGTGCAAGGTTTTAAGGCTTCGCGGCTGGAGGGTTGTTTGGTCTGCGCAGGGTCAAGTAGCCTGCACGTTTAAGTCTAACTCGCCGTTGCGCCAAGTACGCAAGGCTCGTTGTGTGACTTGCTAATGTTGGTCTAGCTTGCCGTTGCGCTGAGTGCGCAAGGTTCGTTGTATGACCTGTATGTGTTGGTCTAACTTGTCGTTGCGCTGTAAGACCTGTGTGATGTTAGGATTGCCATACCATTGCGCATTGGGTGCAAGGTTTGCTAGGCAACCTGTTGATTCCAAGAATGGCGCACCATTGCCTGTTGCACGCAAGATTGTTCTTGTAGTATGTTGTTGAGGATATGCTTTCTTGCGCAGGCGCAGGGTTTTTGAGGCCATACCCCTCAAAAGGATGAGATGTAGATAGGGTTGTTCTTAAGCCGAGCCAAACCGAGCAAGCGTCTGCTTGTACTGTCACATCCCGACCCGCAGCGGAATAGAAGTTGGGGCATGATTGGGTTATCACCAAAGCTCATGATATTTACTAACAAGTTTCATATTTATTAAATTCAAATTAAAATTCAAATATCCAACAAAATTTCATACAAACACAAATAATAATCTAAATGCTTGTTCCCACGAAATAACTTGATTATTCTTCTAGGCCATCCTAGGTGTTTCTTTTCTCAACTTGATCACCTGTATCATGCGTAAAACAGGGGAAATTTTGGGTCAACAAAAGTTGGCGAGTGAACCTTGATAAAACATTTAAGTAAATCAATTTTATCGTCGTTTAAATAAGATTGTGCATAATCACATGTGAACAAATGTATAATGTAACAAATCAAAAACCACATTGAATGAATATATGACATGAATGATGATGTATTTGAGATCAAGGCTCAATCGAACGGAGCCGATCTAATGAGGCACCTGACGCTCAACCCGTATCCCACGAGGAACTGATGGGCCTAATGAAATGAGTGCACTGAAATGATAAAATGTATCCACATATAAACCACACTACAAGCAATACACATTTATCACGAAATGATATAAACACAAGTGTTAAATAAAATAAAGAAATGATACGACACATGATACACCCCAAAATGTGATTAAAACGGGGAATTTGTAGAAATTCACTCACATTGGGTGCGTAGTCTTGAGTGGGAATGAGAGCGCACGAGTTGCGGATTTAACCGACGAAGAAATATTAACCTAAAAATAATAATGCGATAACTCGGTAAATAAATAAACTATTATTTAAGGTTATAATCTTTTGTTTAGGTTTTTAGATTATTTTGTGAGTTTTAGCGATATATTAAAACCCTTAGAAAAAAATATATATATGTTTTTAATTGATTTAAATTAATAAATCAATAAAATAATCATTATAACAAAATAAGAATAAAATGAAATAAAATAAAATAATATATAAAAAAAAGTCAGACTGACAGGACTTGTCAGCCGGCCGATTTAATCGATTTTAAGCATACGTGTGGTGAGGCTCGAACTCGTGACCTCTCGGTTGCGTGCACGCAGCTCTTCCACTGAGCTACGTGTCTAACCGTAAGAATCCGGATTTTAATTAATCTTATACACATATTAAGTTCATTCGATTTTGACTAAATTTAAAAAGGAAAATTAATTGATCCGGCTGGTGCGTGAGACGGGGATCGAACCGGTGACTGTGGGTTCGGTTTACGCTCCGCCCAACCAACTGGGCTGGGTGTTCAACCAGACACTACTGGTATTTTAATTACATTTATATACTTGCTGTTTACTAATATATCCTGCTCAAATTAAAAAAGATGGTGCGTGTTAAAGCGGTCATAAGTCAGATTCGAACCGGAGACATGGAGTCCCGGTCTGCACAAAGTCCATTGCTGGACTGTGTGTCTAACCTGTTTAAAACTCAGAATTTAAATGCATAAAACACGTAACTCACTTCGTCTTCTTCATTTTGAATTTAAACCAAACCTGAACCTGCCTGGATCAAATTGCTTCATTCCGATTTAATTGTCTGAACGAAAAGCTTAATTGGATTAAACTCAAAAGAAAGGGAAAAGAGGTCCACCGTATGATAAAGTCGGCGGTGGCCCGATTCCGGCGACCTGTTGCTTCCGGCGAGGGAGAGATTCCGGCGACGTAGGAACTTAGGAATGAACAGAGGGATTTAGAGGTGATGAGCAAGTTTTGATTGAGGGTATTCGACCAGTATTTATAGAGGTGCTCGAGGGCTCGGTTTCCATGATTCGATTCGGATTGATTGACAGTGCGATCAAATCAAGGAATTTACCGAAAATAAGTTTGGACAGTTGTCGATTTTGAGGAACACGCGTGGATTGCCGAGATTCCCGGCGAGGGGATTTGCGGATGTTGCAGGTTTCCTCTTAGCGTAAATATACGTGTAATGATATTCCAAAGATAACACAACTTGTGTGTGTAGCGCAGTGGTGTTTGTGGTGTGTGTTCACCCGGGGAACCCGGGTTCGATCCCGGTTCACCCTATCTCTTTTAATCATTATTTTTTTATTAAACGTTCTTTAATTATTTACTAATTATGAATATTTATTATTTCATTATATCATCTTATTTTAAACATTGATTATTATTATTATATATGTATTATTGTAAACAAACAAAATAATAACATGATGTAATATAAAATATACTTCGATTGATAAATTGGGGTGGGTTTTCGAAACCCGATTTACACAAATGTTACATGTACTCTGCTCGAATTGAAACGAGCGGCTCAACTCTGCTCGAATTTAATGAAACGAGCATAAAAATGTTGCTTGAACTCGCTTGGTTGTAAACGAGCAGCTCGATTTTAGTTCTACTAAAGGATTTCAATTAATATTACGTAACATTCTCTCATTCAATCTAAAAAAACTGCGTATATTATATTATATTTTTTTTCTAATAAACGATTCTAAATAATGTTAATTGTCAACACAAAATCTCTTCTTCCAATTTGTTGTTGTTATTATTATTATATATAAATTTTTTTTTTCCAATTTTGATATTATATTATACGTGTGTATATATATGCCAATAAATTTTCACCCCAAAAATTAGTTAAACTTCCTAATAACATTTGTTGTTAATTATTTAACTTAATTTTAATCATTTTTATATACATGATAGAATTTAGTTACAATTTATTTGCCACCATTTCATAACTAACAATTTACTTTTACAACACTTACAAGCTTATCATAATTATTTTTATTTTTTAGTGATACTATCTTACAGTCGTATATAATATAGTGTCTCAAAAGAGAAATGAAAACTTAGGAAACTATATTTGGATGACTGAAAGTGTAATTTTGCTTTGTGTTTTACATTTTATGTAATAAAAAGTTTCATTGATAACGATTATATACAAATTTTATATTTACATTTTTTCGACATTTAACTCGTGTAATACATAAATTTATAAGATAGTTGCTAATATACACTTACAAAGTTAGTTTTGCAGTTTTTACTAATTCAATAGACAAGAACAACGATAAAGATTCAAGAGTTGCAAGAGAAAAACATGACTTTGTGATCTATCATTTTACCCTTATACAATTAGTAATTTTGGTTATGGCTCATTTATTTAAAAGTCACATCCTTTAGTTTATTTTACTCATACTCTTTCATTTATTTATTTTATTATATATACTAACCAAAAGTAACTTAAGACAGAATAGTTGGATGAAGGGTTTTAAAATATATCACACCCTTTCAATAAGTCACCACCCTTCAAACTTTTTTTCAATATATAACACCTTTAATAAAAAGTCACAACTTTTAACTATATCACACCTCTTCAAAAAGTCACTATCCTTTAAACTACTTTTAATTACATCACATCTCTTACAAAAAGTCACAACCCTTCGAACTATTCATTCATATATATAAAATTAGCAACCATGCTTTACTATCGCGTTTATATATAACATACTTTTACTATAGCGTTTATATATAACATACTTGAATACATTACGTAGCACAAAATACAATCCATTTGGGTTTGTCGTCATGCATGCTCTAAGGCACGGATGATGCCGGTTTGACGTTCATAAAGACCGGTTACATCTCCGTTTTTACCCTTTTTTTTTGTCCTATATTTGGTTCCAAATCCCACCTTCCCCCATCCAACATATCACTAAACGAATGTTAGCGTCGCTGTTCCACCGTCCTTACACTTGATAAGGAGTTTCACGATGGCAATTTATTTTTCATAAGACGTAACGTTGGGTTATACTCTTACTTTGTTTAAAACTCATGTCACTTACAAAAATTATTCGCAGAATTCTAACGTTAAAGATGTGATTTAATATATTTAATCCATTATCAAGATTGCATGTCCAAATGGATAAGCGACAATATATATTATATGGTTTACGATGTATAATATTGAAATGATAAATGAATACTTGATACTTATAATTTAAAGATTTATCATCTTTTTATATGGTTTACGATGTATGTTATTGAAATAATAAATGGATATTTGATGCTTATAATATATAGAAATGTCATCTTTTTCTTTTCCTTTACAAATATATATACTACTATGATAATCGAGAATATATATTATATGGTTTACAAAATATTTTGTTGAATTTTCCAGTTTCAAGAATTTGTTAAAATTATTTTTCAAGAGCACTAAATAACTATATTTTAATTTAATTACATACTAATTAAAGCCGAATGAACAGTAATTTATATATTTTTTTCGTGTATATATATATATATATATATATATAATTGGTTATTAAATTATATGTTACACAAAAAACATATAAAATTTTAAAGCCTATTTTATCTTAGCTATTCAGCATCCCGTCGCAACGCATGGGAAGGCGTTAACTCGTATACATTTATAAACATTAATCTATCATTGTATGCATTTATAAACATTATCTGTATTGAGGATCATTGTTATCGCAATGTATTGGTGATCGCTCTAAAGGCTACTACGGACATATGATGATCATTATCAAGATTATACAGACGAATGGACAAACAATATTTTATTAGTGAGAAATTGTAATAACAATCTCTAGTTACTTTTTTAAACGGTTAATAGAATCAATTCTGAGTACTCTTGAGGTACCCACTAAACCAAATGGAGTACTTCAAGAGTAATCCGAGCCTACCATCAATTCCACCCATCAGCCCATAGACATTACAGTGAAATTAACGGTAAAACTGTTAGTTCCATATATGTTTTTAGAGTAAAACTCTATATTTGAGTAGAATGAGTGGACATTTGATTTGTTAACTCTGGACTAAGGGTGTCTTTCTTTACCAGGTTGCTATTTTTCAAATCTAAACATTAATTATTATTATTATTTTATATATTAAAGTAAAAAAAAGCTTTCAATAGTGAAAGCATGCTAACATGCACCATCTTGCTAACTTTTTTTCATAAAACTTATTTTTTTCGTTTTTATTTAACCAATTTATATTTCATAAAACTTATGTTTTCGTTTTTATTTAACCAATTTATATTTTAACCCTTGAATTTTTGTAAAGTTTTAATGCAATCCCTTTAACTTCTATAAAATTATTTTTAACCAATTTACATTTCACCCTTTAAACTTTAATAAAGTTATTTATGTCCAACACTTTAATCAACTTTTTAAATATTTTTCTTATTTTTTTGTTATTTTCCCCTTTTCTAATCGTGCAATTCTTTTTTTTTTTAATTTCCTTTTCCCTTTATAATTCAGTTTAACTTTTACGTTTATATGTATTTACTAAACGTTGCTATTTGCTTATATTTTTTATCGTCGTTTCGATATGAGCTTGCTTATTTTTTTCTCGTCCTTTCGATATGAACTTGCTTTTTTATTGTATTTTCGATGTTAAATTTTTAACGGGATGAATTCTAATGTACAAATGGTCGAAACCATGCCGGGCAAGCTTTACATATTTTCTACCGCATCAGATTTTATTCTAAATAATACCGATCCAACAAATATCGCGAAGAAATTTTGAAAAGACATTATCCCATCACGAAGCGCAGGTTACATTAACCCTAGTTTGAATAAGAAAAACATTCTATATTTATTGAATCCCACTATTAAGTTTCATCGAAACTGGTTTTAAAAAAAAGGTGTCGGTGACAATCAATAGAGATTGTTTCCCACTAGCCACCCACCCTGCTTGTCTCCTTCTCCATCCCAACATTTTTTTTACTCCTTTTAACGTTTTATATATTCAAAATATTCCATTTTTATGAATGCAAATTTTGATTCTTATTTTACAAAATGATATTAATAGTAAAATCTAATAAAAAATCGATTTGTTTCTCTATTAGACATACTAATTAATTTTTCAATCCATCTAATGTTAATATTTATATATAAACTTATTAGAAGACGAGTACGAATATTTACATATTAGATATAAAATCTGTTGAAATAATATTAATCATTATTAGTGTGTTATCATGGTAAAAAGGTGCAACTACTATGTTTATCCACCAATTCCATCGTATCTACCCTCTACTCTCTTCATAAGATGTGGTATTTAGTAGAATTTTAAAGTTCTCCGTATGATCCAACAGTTAATAGACTTTGAAAGCCTTGTAAACCATATCAAACCCGTATAATACAAAGAAGTATGAGAACTACGATAGAAAATGACAAGAAATCTGAAGCGTATGTAAAGGAGCACCAAGTTGGGTGAAGGCTCCACCTTTCATCGGGTGTGATGAACAATCGACAACTACAACGACATGACAATCGTGCCATGACCTTTAGACAAAGTGAAAATGTTGCAAAACACCACTTGTATCACTGAGAAGCAACCACACACATTGATTATCTCTTATGAATAAATACCACCGGTGAATAACCATATTTCTCTATGTATGTGTTTAGATGAACTATAAATTAATGTTTAGATGTGCCTGGATATTTATATATTAAATTGGGATACTAATAACCATATATGTGAATATAAACCTGAACTACACTAGTTATTGTCATGCAGTATTGTACTTTGTTATCATATTTTACCTTTTGTTGATTACACGCGAACAAAAAAGGTGGTACATGAGAAGTTATTCATGTAACATTTATTTTTAGCCATGACATATCGGCATGTTGGAATAAAACTACGTGTCACATATGTACCAATTGTTATTTAAATAAGTGTATATATACAGCATAATTGTACAACTGAACAAATTTCAAATTTATGATTTTACCTTTGAATTATATACGTTTATAGGTAAATTAACAATATAAACAGAAGAGAGATCATAGTCGTATATGTTTCAGGACCGGTCTTTAAGGTAAGTGGGGTGGGCGACCGCCGAAGCCCTGCCAAACGGCTTGAAATCTTAAATTGAAATTATATGATGTAGCGATATTTTCGAGGTGAAAGGGTTCAAGGTTTCGATTAGCCTAACGCAGGTCGTGAGGTCCCTCAACGTTTGCAGCATGTGGAGTTGAATCACTTTGTTATTATTCACTTTGAATTATGGATTGAAAAATATTCAACCCAGAATGTTTATTTGTAGTAAGATTGTATTGTAGTTAGTGTAGAAGAGAACAATCAAGATGCAAATTCTGGAAATAAGGAGTTAGATAAGAGATCAAGAGAGATCTGAAGTGATCTGGAATGTCCTTCTTAAATGACCAGAGGCTGTGATTTATAGGGAAAAATTCTCTACAAGGAGAAACCTTTTACCAGTGATTCTTGACTGCAGTGGGGGACTTGTCCTTTTTGGTAGGTTAAAGGCTTTAGACATGCGGATAAAAGAGTGTGCTCTCCCACATGCTCCTGTTGCGACTGTGTAGGAGAGTCCACATGTAAAGTGTGATGTGACCGGGTACTGTTCGATAACACCCCAAAAACGGGTTTGGTAAGCAAATCACGTTAATATTAAAAAACTGGTAAAAGACCGTTAGTGGTAAGAGTGAACCCGTAAACAAAATGACTATGAACAAATTTACCTAGCTAGTGACATGAAAGTAACAATAAAACAATGAGTTGTGGCTCTTAATAAATAAAACCTCAAACATGAGGGACCAAAAGGGGAAAAAGTTGAAACTTGATATATAAAAATAAAATTAAAATAAAACACCACACACACAAAAGGTGGTGTGTGTAGCGACCATGAGCAAAGCAAGGGGTAAACCCTTGTTCTTCTTAAATCATCAAATTGGAGAATGAATTGAACTCGGAATTGATGCATGAATGCATATAAACGATCACCTAATCGAGGGGATCATAAGGTATGTCTCAAAACTTAGATTGGTGAAAATCATAACTTGAGAAAAGTAGAATATTGCAATTAGATAGTTAGATTATGATCCAAAGATGAAATTAAGTGTATGTGTATGCTTGATTTCGTTAAACTTAAAGAAATTATACACTATTTGAGGTAAGATTACTTGTTAGTGATTAACAAGTAGATTATAAAATGGTTTTTGATTATATGATGAAATTGATAATCTAGGAGTGTTTATGATCATCATACTTGTATGTATGTGTAAGATACTTGAATAAATTAGAGATTCGAGTAAGTAATCATACATGACTTGAAATGAGTTTTGTATGATATAATGAAAATGATGCTACGTCAATGTTAATAGGTGTTTGAGATCATGTTGTCTACTAGTTAGTACGTAGAATTTGATTATATTAGGTATTCGGATGAATGTCTAGTAATATGATAAGATGAGTTGTTTTGTGATAATGAAACAATTCCAAGTTCTTGTGTAATTATCAATAGATTAGCATATGATTGTAGAAACCATGTTAATTTGACATTAGCAATTGCGTGACCTTGGTTTGGGAAACTTAGCTATAATGGTGGCCTAAGAATAGCGCTTACCGGGTAATTAACGAAATGCCTAAATGAGTTGTTAAACTTGTTCGTGGGTTTGTATGAGTAAATAAGCAGTTGACTTTTAAAAGTCAAACTGACCTATTATAAGATCAAATGATAAATTTGATATAAAATCCGTAAAGTGGAATACTCATGTTAAATGATGACTAACCTAACCGTCTTGCGAATGATAAATGATAGTTTGACGCTTGACAAGCTAGGTGGAGGCTTGGGAAGAAGCGGGTCAAACGGAACAAGTACGCGGAAAAAGGCATAATTGGAATGTAACATTTGTCGAAAAACGGGTTCTAAAACCCGCACCATTTTTTTATTTTATCAAGTTTATATTATGGTCCTTTCGTTACAAATGTACGTTAATCATTTCAGAGATTCGTTATACTAATAATATAAATAAAGATAATAATATATATATATATATATATATATATATATATATAAAAACAAAAAAAAATATATATATATATATATAGAGAGGGGCAGACCGCGGGAATCGAACCCGGGTCTCACCCCTAACCAAACACACAACACACCGTTACACCACTCATAGAACATATGAAATAACCAAACCAACAAATCTTTTAATTATATTATCTCTTTGAATTCGGATTCAAAGAATGCCGCCCTGTAACGGCACGCAAACAATCCGGAAATCATCAAGATTTCCTTTTCTCTGCAATTGACTGATGAATACGTTCCAAATCGTGAATCTAAACGCAAATCAAGCTAAATCACGACTCGCAGACAACTCGCCCATAACCGTTTTGACTGAAAACTTCAAACTCGAAACCGAAATTACTGCTCACCCTATAAATACCTATCAAACCTACTCATCCCTGCGCGCACACTCACTCAATCACCTACAAATTCCTGTGGAGTCTTGCTCTGTGTTGGTCAGTCGGAGTAATTCGCTAAATCGCCGGAAAACTTTCGCCGGAGTTTATCACCTGGGTCTCGATTGCTTTCGGTATGAATTCTTAATCCTTTCTGTCAGTACTATTCGATTCATTTGTTTAATCTAAAACCGAAGATCAGTAAAATCAAAATGTTTAACAAATCTGTTTTTCGGTTCTGAGTTAATGAAGAAGATGAACAGCGAGTCGTTTATAAATATAATTAAAATCAGTAATTTAAATGGGTTAGACACACAGTCCAGCGGTGGACTGTGTGCATTTTACATACATGATGCCGGGTTCGAGTCTTGAACATGTCCGTTCTGTTGAAATAAAATCCATTTTTTTAAACCAAAACAAATTGTCCCACAGTATGTTGTTAAATATAATACAAGAACTATATAATACGGGTTAGACACCCAACCCAGTTGGTCGGACTGGGTGCAAGTTACAGCCAAGGTCTCGGGTTCGAGACATGCGGTACGCGTCCGGGTCAAGCCAGTGTAAACCTTTTTAATTAATTAAATTCCAGATTTAAATCAGTAAGTATATAAATATAATTAAAATCAGAAATATTTCGGGTTAGACACGTAGCTCAGTTGGTAGAGCTGCGTGCACGTATACGAGAGGTCACAAGTTCGAACCTCACTCAGCGCATAGAATAAACACAGTCCGACCGGTCAACGGTCAAAAAGTCAACCTTTTTATTTTCTTTTTATTTATTTATTTAATTGGAAAATTATTTAAAAATACTTAAAAATAAGATTATTAAAGTAAGAAAATTTCCTTAAACACACAAAAATAAATCTAACAATCCCACTAAGAGCACTAATTAAAAATATTAATCTCAATTAAAGTTTATTTATTTACCGAATCATTTCGTTATCATTTAGGTTAGTTTTTTTCCTCGTCGGTTGAATCATAATATTCGTGCGCATTCATCGTCATCAAGGAACGCACCCACTGTGAGTGAATCCTTACAAATTCCCCTTTTTATTCATGTTTTGGGGTGTATCATGTGTCGTTTTAAATTATTTCGTTTATTCAAACTTGTGCTATTACCATTGTATGACCTAAACTTATGATGTAAATATTGTGTGTTGTGATGCGTGTTTACATTTTGTCAAGTTGCGTGCAAATCATTCATTAGGCCCATCAGTTCCTCGTGGGAGACGAGTTGAACATCGCGTGCCTCATTAGATCGGCTCCGTTTGATTGAGCCTTGATCTCATTGTTCATCATTTGGTGTGTGTGCTTGTGCATTAATTGAAATTATGTGTTTTGTGATTAAATTTACATTTACGTTTATTCATATTTGGTTATGCACAATTTTATTCAAATAACCAACATAACTAATCCTTTCAAATATTTAAATAAGATTCACTCGCCAACTTTTGTTGACCCAAAACCCTATTTTACACATGATACATGTGATCCGGTTGAGAAAAGAAACACATAGGATGGCCTAGAAGAATAAACAAGTTAATGCCTTGGAATGAACGTTTAGTTTTGTTTTTCTTTGTAATTGTACTCTAGTTGTAATTTGAATGAAAACGTATTTGAAAATGTTGTGTTTGTATGTTTATTGTAACTTTTTCTTTAAAGAGAAATAATAAATATGAAACTTTATAGTAAATGTCATGAGCTTTGATGAAAACCCAATCATGCCCCGACTACCATTTCCGCTGCGGGTCAGGGTGTGACAGATTGGTATCAGAGCTTTTGACTATAGGGATATAGGATAGGTTATTAGACCCTTAGAGCCTATACTATAGTTGATTAGATTGTAATTGTTTATGTGGTTACATGCAAACTCATGATGTTTATTTGTTTCGTATTTATTACACACACAAATGCATGCAAACACTTGCACTATTATATTGTGTGATACTTAATGAGTTATACTTATTGTCAAACATAACATGCTTACATATACATTCATCACGCATATTTCAATGTCCACATATTCAAATTATCCTCATATTTCCTTTATTCAAGATTTTGTCGCAATTTTCGTTATTCAATCTCATCAAAGTGAGTTCTACGACGGGCATGTAGTAACTGTAAGGGTACAAGTACCGGTAGTCGGAACGTCCTGTCTAGGTTGGCATTCGTATAAATCCAATATAACGGACCAGTTTGCCTACCTGGGGACTAACGATAAGAGTACGAAGGACCTATTAGGCCAAAGCATGCCACACCAAACGTCGTTCGAACTAACCCTACTTTGAGTTGTCACTGTGTCCATACCAGGACACCCTCTGACCTCATACTTTGCTGTCATGTTTTTGCGATTTTCATTCGGGTGGCGCAAGTGTTAACAGGCCAACACCAATGTGAACCCTACCAAAACCCAGTAGTCATGGGGGCCCACATGACTACCAAGGCCAAGTAAGGGGACATATGGGAGCCCAAACATGAGCAAAGCCTAAGACATCCTATGGATGTAGTAGGTTTATTTTATTCATTTGTTTTTGTGAATGTTCATTTCTAAATACGACACATGACACCTAAAACGTCAAACTCATACTCTCGATACGTATTCCTTGTAGATGTCTTATAGTATCTCTCGTAGAATTATGAGATCAGGAAAATCCCGCGAACGCATGGCTGCCCAAATCGCTCAACAAATGGCTGCCGTAATACCCAACATCGTAATTAAAGTACAACAGGCCCTTACCACAAATCCCGTCAACCCAATCAACCAAGCAGATCAAAACATTGTCAATCCTCCCCCAAAAGCCACTAAATGCACCTTCAAGCATTTCAAATCCTGCGATCCTCCAAAATACGAAGGGACTGAAGATGTCACCGCTCTCCTCCATTGGTTTGAGGAAATGGAAAACACTTTTCTCAATTGCGACTGCCCCGATGATCGCAAGGTTCGATATGCTACCGGTCGTTTGTTCGGAGTAGCACTTACATGGTGGAATACAGAGAAGGCCAAGCGAGGTGCTGAGGATGCTATGACTTTGACTTGGGAAGAGTTGAAGGAAATCATGACAAGACGGTTCTGTCCAAGAAGCGAAATCAAGAAATTGGAAGATGAGTTCTATTCTTTGAAACAAAAAGAGGGCGATCACACCACATACAACAAGAGATTCCTTGAGTTAAATCAGATGGTCCCCAACTTGTTCACTCCCCTCTACCGTTTGATCGAGCACTACATTCGAGGTCTTCCTTAAAAAATTCAAGACCCTGTAATAAGTACCACACCTGCAACTTTGGAAGCAGCAATGGAGTTAGCTACAGAGCTCACCGAAAACCGCATATGAAATAAAGACTTCACGGAGGAGAAGAAGAAGGATAAAGCATCAACCGAAACCTCCAACCCAACCCAGACCGAATCCCCTCCTCAAACCACTCTTAAGAGAAAACGAGATGGGCAAATTTTCGCTGTCACCCAACACAACCAACCAGCTTCACAAGCCGTACCCCTCCAAGCTATCCCAATCACTCAAGTAGCACCCAACTCAACTTACCCAAATAAGAAACCTTACATTGGACCTCATCCTCAATGCAACACCTGTTTTTATCACCATCCATCTACCTTACCTTGTCGACTGTGTGCAAATTGTGGGCGTTATGGTCATTTGAGCAAAACTTGTCGCGTCCCTTAAAACCAAGCCTCACCCCCTACTCAAAACATGATCCAAACATATCAACAACCCCAATACCCCATGTTTCCATATGTTCGAGCTTGTTTTAATTGTGGCGACCCTACCCACTTTAGAAACACGTGCCCTCGATTGGTTAACATCATAAACGCCCTAGCTCAAACAAACCCAGTTAACCAAGCAAATCAAGAAAACCTAACCACTAGGCCACCAGCAAGAGGAAGAGCTTACAACATCAACGCCAATCCTGTTGAAGATAATAACGGCCCAAACAAACCACCCAACTAGCTTTCCCTCACCAAGAGTCAAGACTCAACTCCAACCGTTTAGTTTTAATGTTTTCTTTATGTTATCTCAATCTTTACGTCTCCCAGTTATAAATTGGGAATTTATGTATCCAAGAATTTTAATGCGAATTGATATTACAGTTTTGTTTTATACTCATTGATTTAACATTCATATCATCAAACATCTCGTCGTACCTCGATCACATCATTTAAAGAAGTTGGGTTGTGTCTCACTTTTACATAGACTAACTCCTTCATCATAACAAACGAGAGAGGTACTTTCATCATTCGATCATGTATCCTTTCAGATTTGAGACCCAAGCATTGGATGTTGTGTTTGTTTTGTAGATTTTAGAGTCACATAGAACTAATCCTAACTTACTGACAAAGCCAATGAAAATTTGACAAGAATATGGTGGATACGCCGCTGGTACTTCCTATATATAAGTATTCTTGTCAAAGGATCAACAGCATTGTCAGGCGGTTATGAGAGGTTCCGTGTAGGTTTTAAATATAGTCATGGTTGAAGTTTTTGTTTATGATATAACCTTATCTTTCCAAACGTATCAATTCTCTCAAAACTCTTATGCATAAAATCATGCCTAGTTAATCAACTCTGTTTATCCATGTTCCGCATTCTTATACTTTAGGCATCAAAAAGCGATTCCCGTAGCAGGGTATTCAACCCTTACTAGGAACGTTACCGCCTCAAATAAGATTTAAAACTCTCACCCTCTTCTAATTATGTAATTGTCAAAGTAAAACACCCTTCCTGCAAGTCAAATATACCACTACTACTTAAATTTCGGGACGAAATTTCTAAAAGTAGGGGATACTGTAACATTTGTCGAAAAACGGGTTCTAAAACCCGCACCATTTTTTTATTTTATCAAGTTTATATTATGGTCCTTTCGTTACAAATGTACGTTAATCATTTCAGAGATTCGTTATACTAATAATATAAATAAAGATAATAATAATAATAATAAATATATATATATATATATATACAAAATAAATAAAAACAAAAAAATAATATATATATATATATATAGAGGGGCAGACCGCGGGAATCGAACCCGGGTCTCACCCCTAACCAAACACACAACACACCGTTACACCACTCACAGAACATATGAAATAACCAAACCAACAAATCTTTTAAATCATATTATCTCTTTGAATTCGGATTCAAAGAATGCCGCCCTGTAACGGCACGCAAACAATCCGGAAATCATCAAGATTTCCTTTTCTCTGCAATTGACTGATGAATACGTTCCAAATCGTGAATCTAAACGCAAATCAAGCTAAATCACGATTCGAAGACAACTCGCCCATAACCGTTTTGACTGAAAACTTCAAACTCGAAACCGAAATCAACAATTGATTACTGCTCACCCTATAAATACCTATCAAACCCACTCATCCCTGATCGCACACTCACTCAATCACCTAAAAATTCCTGTGGAGTCTTGCTCTGTGTTGGTCAGTCGGAGTAATTCGCTAAATCGTCGGAAAACTTTCGCCGGAGTTTATCACCTGGGTCTTTCGGTATGAATTCTTAATTCTTTCTGTCAGTACTATTCGATTCATTTGTTTAATCTAAAACCGAAGATCAGTAAAATCAAAATGTTTTACAAATCTTTTTTTCGGTTCTGAGTTAATGAAGAAGATGAACAGCGAGTCGTTTATAAATATAATTAAAATCAGTAGTTTAAATGGGTTAGACACACAGTCCAGCGGTGGACTGTGTGCATTTTACATACATGATGCCGGGTTCGAGTCTTGAACATGTCCGTTCTGCTGAAATAAAATCCATTTTTTTGAAACCAAAACAGATTGTCCCACAGTATGTTGTTAAATATAATACAAGAACTATATAATACGGGTTAGACACCCAGCCCAGTTGGTCGGGCTGGGTGCAAGTTACAGCCAAGGTCTCGGGTTCGAGACATGCGGTACGCGTCCGGGTCAAGCCAGTGTAAACCTTTTTAATTAATTAAATTCCAGATTTAAACCAGTAAGTATATAAATATAATTAAAATCAGAAATATTTCGGGTTAGACACGTAGCTCAGTTGGTAGAGCTGCGTGCACGTATACGAGAGGTCACAAGTTCGAACCTCACTCAGCGCATAGAATAAACACAGTCCGACCGGTCAACGGTCAGCGGTCAAAAAGTCAACCTTTTTATTTATTTATTTAATTGGAAAATTATTTAAAAATACTTAAAAATAAGATTATTAAAGTTAGAAAATTTCCTTAAACACACAAAAATAAATCTAGCAATCCCAGTAAGAGCACTAATTAAAAATATTAATCTCAATTAAAGTTTATTTATTTACCGAATCATTTCGTTATCATTTAGGTTAGTTTTTTTCCTCGTCGGTTGAATCATAATATTCGTGCGCATTCATCGTCATCAAGGAACGCACCCACTGTGAGTGAATCCTTACAAATTCCTCTTTTTATTCATGTTTTGGGGTGTATCATGTGTCGTTTTAAATTATTTTGTTTATTCAAACTTGTGCTATTACCATTGTATGACCTAAACTTATGATGTAAATATTGTTTGTTGTGATGCGTGTTTACATTTTGCCAAGTTGCGTGCAAATCATTCATTAGGCCCATCAGTTCCTCGTGGGAGACGAGTTGAACATCGCGTGCCTCATTAGATCGGCTCCGTTTGATTGAGCCTTGATCTCATTGTTCATCATTTGGTGTGTGTGCTTGTGCATTAATTGAAATTATGTGTTTTGTGATTAAATTTACATTTACGTTTATTCATATTTGGTTATGCACAATTTTATTCAAATAACCAACATAACTAATCCTTTCAAATATTTAAATAAGATTCACTCGCCAACTTTTGTTGACCCAAAACCCTATTTTACACATGATACAGGTGATCCGGTTGAGAAAAGAAACACATAGGATGGCCTAGAAGAATAAACAAGTTAATGCCTTGGAATGAACGTTTAGTTTTGTTTTTCTTTGTAATTGTACTCTAGTTGTAATTTGAATGAAAACGTATTTGAAAATGTTGTGTTTGTATGTTTATTGTAACTTCTTCTTTAAAGAGAAATAATAAATATGAAACTTTATAGTAAATGTCATGAGCTTTGATGAAAACCCAATCATGCCCCGACTACCATTTCTGCTGCGGGTCAGGGTGTGACATGGAATTCCAGGTAAGTAATGCTTACATCCTTAAAATAGTAAACTTACTTATGTATTTGACTAAGAATAAGCGAATTGGTATTCGGAATGAGATTTCGAAATACAAGGTTCCAACGCGAATCGATACAGGTCGGAACAAGTGAATATGGTATTAAACCATAATTGATGGTAAAAAGGGGTAAAATAGTAATATAGTCATGTAATGACAAATAAACGAAGAATTCTGAAAAGTTTCCTTATGGTGTAAACCATAAGGAATAAAAAGGGGTAAAGATGGTAGTTCAGTCACGAGTTGAAATAAATATTAAACTTTAAAATAAGGGCACGCTATGGAGTAAACGGTACTGGGTCGAACGAATTAAGAAACGATCTTAAGAAATATGAGCATAAAGCGTAAACCGAAATGGATTAAATGGTGAGATGGTAAATAAATACCAACTCATAATGATAAATTGGTCATGTAGGCCAAATGGGTCAAATGGTTTATCATCACCATTTGACAATAATATCAAATGATTGCTTGTCGAGTTTGTGCTCACAGGGAAATAGAGTTTGGCTCGTGTTGTTACTAATTGGTCATTAATAGTGCAAGGTATTTAAATTGGCCAATGCCATGACCGGAGCGAGGTATATGTAATGAGTCAAATTCTCATTAAGGACTTAAGGTCCGATGAGAGCTAAACGAGTCATGAATGAACATCGAATTACCTAAGGCAAGGTGTAACACCCTGTAAAATCATGTCCAATAGTATAGTGACATGTGTTGTATTTTAAATAAAGTTTGTTAAAGACCAATAAGGACTAAAGGCGTCAAAATGCTCAAACTGAGCCTCTGAGTGACGGTCCGATATCAACATGCATAAATAACAGCCTCTGAGTGACTGATATGTCAACATGCTTGAAATTTGGCCTCTGAGTGACTGATATGTCAACATGCCCAACCTCTGAGTGACATCGGAATCAACATGCTTATAATAAGTCTCTAAGTGATCCTTTGTGAAGTCCTGACTCTTATACGTGCCATTTGTTGGACGAGAGGGTTCAATTTTGTAAATATGTGAAAGTTGGATGATGGAGGGATTAAAAGTGTCAACATGTTAATTTATACCTCTAAGTGACCTTTTAACGAACCGAGAGCCCGACAATGTCCGGGCATAATCCCGGGTATGCCAAGTATTGGCTACGGAGGGCTAAAAGTCCCAAAGAGGTGTTTAAAAAGGTTTTTAGAGGCTTTAATAAGTTAAGGGGTTAAAAGTGTCAAGCTTTGAAAGTAGTTATGTGGCGGTCGCGGGCCGCGAGAGACTTGGTATGTGTCTCTCGCGGGGCGCGAGAACAGGTCTGCTGCAGAAAGTTTTGTTTAGAGACCAAGCAAAACTCCAAAACCATTAATTCGAAACCATGGCTTCTCTAAACTGCTATGCCACGTTTTGGGACACTTGTAAGCTTCCTCTTACACCCCTAAACACCTGGCTTCACCTCCTTTGAGCTCTCCAACTATAAATAGGTGTTCAAGTTTTTCATTCCAACTTGCACCTTTCTAAATCATAACTCTTCTCCCTCCTCTGGAAGTTCCTAGCTGAAAGGAGCATCAAACTTAGTTCTCTTGCATTGTAGGAACCTCTTGTAAGTGTTCCTTGCTCTTGCATTTTCGTTTATAGGCTTTTATAGCCAAAAGTCAAGCGTTTTTGTAAAACGCTTTGACTTTCGGTTAAGTCCATTATGGTCCAGCCATTGTTCGAAATGAACATGGCTAAGTGATCATAATAAGGTAGGTGTTAGTCTCTATAAAGGGCACCTCCTGAAGATCACGTTTGCTAGACAAATTGACGGGTCAAAGATACGAAAATAAAAAGTCAAACAGGACATTTTGCGGAAAAATCATAAACTGATCTTATATATGTTATGAAACCTGTTTTGACACTTAAGCAAGTTGGTAATAATTATTAGAACATGTAAGGACATGTTCGGCTCGTCAATTTCAGTTATAGGGCAGGTTCGCAACCGAAAGTCGCGAAGTTTGACTTCTGCTTTGACTTTCGATTCTGACCCGATTTAGATTAGTTACTTACCGATATAAATTTGCATTATGATCGTAATATAATGTAGCATAACCCTCTGAGGTTATATGTCACACCCCGACCCGCAGCGGAATAAGAGTCGGGGCATAATTGGGTTATCAACAAAGCTCATGATGTTTTTACTAAAATGTTTCATATTTATTAAATTCAAATTACAACTTAAATATCCAAAACAAAATTCATACAATTACAAGAAAAAATGAAACTACCTAATTATTCCAAAACTTAAACTTAAACTTGTTTATTCTTCTAGGCCTTCCTATGTGTTTCTTGTCTCAGCTGGATCACCTGTATCATGTGTAAAACGGGGGATATTTTGGGTCAACAAAAGTTGGCGAATGAACCTTGATAAAACATTGTTACTAATTTCTTGTTTTATTTAATAAGGAAAATTTGTGCAATAATCACATGTGAGCAAACATATATAGATAAACAAACACAAACCACTTTGAATGAGTATATGATATGAACGATGATGTATGTGAGATCAAGGCTCAATCAAACGGAGCCGATCTAATGAGGCACCTGATGCTCAACCCGTCTCCCACAGGGAGCTGATGGGCCTAATGAAATGCGTGCACTGAAAATGATAAATCCAATCTACATATAATTCACACAACAATTGATACACATTTGATCACGGATATGATGTATGCACAAGTGTTTATATATATAATAAAAGAATTATATGACACATGATACACCCCAAAACATTATTAAAACGGGGAATTGATAGAGATTCACTCACAATGGGTGCGTTCTTTGATGACGTTGGATGCGCACGAATTTAGGATTTAATCGACGAGGGAAAAACTAGCCTAGATAATAACAAAATGATTCGATAAATAAATAAATTTTATTTGAGATTAATATTTTTTAATTAGTGCTCTTAATGGAATTTTTAGATTTATTTTTGTGAGTTTAAGGAAATTTCTAACTTTAAAAATCTTATTTTTAAGTATTTTTAAATAATTTTTCAATTAAATAAATAAATAAAAAGAAAATAAAAAGTTGACTTTTTGACCGTTGACCGTTGACCGTTGACCGGGTCTTGACCGGTCAGACTGTGTTTTTTATGCGCTGAGTGAGGTTCGAACTCGGGAACTCTCGTATACGTGCACGCAGCTCTACCAACTGAGCTACGTGTCTAACCCGAAATATTCTCTGTTTTAATTATATTTATATACTAATTAACTTTAAACTTATTTGGTTTTTAGTAAAAATGATTTATATGGCCGAACCGGTTGCAGAGACCCGGAGTCGAACTCGGGTCCTTCGGTTCGAGTGCGCACAGCCCAACCAGTTGGGCTGTGTGTCTAATCTGTTTAATTACTGGATTATATTCCTTTTATGTATATACTGTGACTTGATCTGATTAGGTGTTAAAAATCTTGGTTTTATTTCTGAAAGTCGGTAACGTGTGCGATTCGAACTCGAGACGTGCGTGTTATATTTGCACACAGTCCACCGCTGGACTGTGTGTCTAACCCGGTTTAATATCCGTTTTTAATTATACTAATACACGTTTTCATCTTCGTCTTCTTCGCTTAAAAATTACAGAACAGTGAAATCCGACTGTTCTGGTTAATCGATCATAACTTATACTTGTTTGAAATGGAAAGAGGATTAAGTGATATGATATACCAAGTCGGAGCGTTTTCTTCAGATTTCCGGCAGTGTTCGTCGGCTCTGATTTTGTGATTTCCGGCTGTATGAACTATTTTAACATTTTTTATTATTGGTTTGAACAATTAAAGTATAAATCAAAAGATAGCAGAGAAGTTTAGACAGTTATACCGTCTGATGAACGAATACGGTTTTCTGATCAACGATTCCGGCGATGCTCCGGCGAAATTGGAAATCTCCGGCGACGAGCTTTTGAGGAAATGCAACTTCGGAAAGAAAGTGCAGTTGAGAGCGAAAGGTTTACGAGATGTTTGAGGGAGTATTTATAGGGATGAACAGCTGAATTGGGTTTGAATCGAGGTCAAGGTTCGCGGTCAAAGGTTTTCCAGCGGTTATGACCGAAATTGACTGCCGGCAACGGTTATAACTAGCGTCGAGATTAAATTGTGCGTTTCAGTCAAAGGAAAGGTAGCCAAAATCGCGGAACGTCGGTTTTTCCGGTGAGTGCGAGTTCTGGGCGCGCTGATTGCAGATTTGACTTTTCGCTTTTATTATAAATCCTATTTGTTTCCGTGTTTATTACAAAAGCAATGTGTGGCGGAGTGGTGTGGTGTGTGTTTGTGTTTGTGGGTGACCCGGGTTCGAAACCCGGCGTCTCCATTTTATTTTTTTCTCACTATTTATTATTATTTATAAATTATGGTTTTTAAATTCTAATATATTTATTAATTATGTATTGTTTAAAATTAATATGAACCATAAATACGCAACGAAACTTATAACTGACTATTTGATTGATAAACGAAGCGGGTTTGGAAACCCGTTTTTCGACGAATGTAACTGTATCCCCTACTTTTAGAAAATTCGTCTCGAAATTTAAGTAGTAGTGGTAACAAGAAAAAGATGCGGGTATTTTTTTGCATTGAGTCTTCACGTTCCCAAGTAAACTCGGGTCCTCGTTTTGACTCCCAACGTACCCTGACAATTGGAATACGACTTCGTCTTAAACGCTTCTCTCCGAAGTCCATGATTTCTACCGGTCTTTCAATGAAGTGCATAGATTCATCGATTTGAATGTCTTCTAGAGGAATATGGAGGTTTTCATCGGCGAGGCACTTCTTCAAGTTCGATACGTGGAATGTGGGATGAATTCTATTGAGCTCTTCTGGTAGGTCAAGCTTGTATGCTACATTACCTACTCTTTCGAGTATCTTGAAAGGTCCTACGTAGCGAGGTGCTAGCTTGCCCTTTTGGCCAAAACGAACCACTCCCTTCCACGGTGATACTTTTAAAAGTACTTGATCACCAATGTCAAACTCCAAGGGCTTTCGTCGTTTGTCTGCATAACTCTTTTGACGACTTTGAGCCGCTAGAAGATTGTTTCGAATTTGAATGATCTTGTCGGTTGTTTCTTGAATTAATTCTGGACCGGTGATTTGTGATTCCCCAATTTCGTGCCAACACACTGGAGATCGGCACTTACGACCATATAAAGCTTCGAAAGGAGCCATGCCGATACTTGAATGATAGCTATTGTTGTACGAAAATTCAACTAATGGTAGGTGAGCGTCCCAATTCCCTTTGAAGTCTATGACACATGCTCGCAGCATGTCTTCAAGGGTTTGGATGGTGTGTTCAGATTGACCATCAGTTTGAGGATGAAAAGTAGTACTGAGGTCTAATCGTGTACCCAAGGCGGTTTGTACAGCTCGCCATGTTCGTGAAGTGAAACGACCATCACGGTCTGAAATGATGCTTAAAGGTACACCATGACGGCTTACGATCTCGCTGATGTAGATACGAGCTAACTTCTCGTTCTTGAAGTCCTCGCGGATTGGAATGAAATGAGATGACTTTGTAAGACGATCGATTATTACCCATATGGTGTCATACCCACTGGAGGTGCGAGGTAATCCGGTAATGAAATCCATGGTTATGTTTTCCCACTTCCATACAGGTATTTCGGGTTGGACTAGAAGTCCTGAAGGTCTTTGATGTTCAGCTTTTACTTTGGAACAGGTAAGGCACTTGGAAACAAAAACAGCAATATCCTTTTTCATGCCAGGCCACCAGTAGGTGTATCGTAGGTCTTGATACATCTTGTCGGCTCCTGGGTGTACCGAGTATCGTGTTTTGTGCGCCTCATTCATGAGGAAATCACGAAGGTTATCGCGATCAGGAATCCATATGAGATTTAAATAGTATAGAATACCGTCGGATTTGGTTTCGATTTTGAGTTCAGCTCCACATGACAGTTCATCGCGTACATCATTTTCTGTTACAGAAACATGTTGAGCTGCTCGGATTCGATCTTTGATGTCGGTTATGATTTGCGAACACAGAATATGAATGGAGTTCGCATAACCTTTTCGATTGAGCGCATCGGCCACTGTAACATTTGTAAAAATCGGGTCTCCAAAAACCGCTCCGTTTTTGTAATCTTGTACCAAGTTATGAAATTTCATTAATTATTTATGATTATTTTGGGTTTAAACGTTACATAATTAATAAATAAACTAAACTATAAAAATTAAATTGGATAAAAAGTTAAAATAAAATAAATAAAAATAAATTGTAGCTGACCGGACTCGAACCCGGGTCAACTGCCTCCAACAACTTACATCCACTTCCCAAACCACTCCGCCACAAGGTGTTTTCTGTTAACAATTGGCAACCAAATGGATCTTATACGCGAACTCGAATTAACCATTGGTGCCATCTGAATAACGGAAACCGGCAAACCGAACGCTAAATCATTTCGACTTCTTTTGGCTAGCTTATAACCGATGAATATCGGTTTCTAATTAAGTCCGAATTAAATGAACTTAAAGACTTCATCATTTCCGGTATTTGAAACCGAAAACATACCAAACTCTGATTTAATCCAAGTCCTGATCAATTGCGCGATTCATAACTATCACAACAACACTCAATTTCATTTTCGTCAAGATTCTGAACTGTAAGATCCTCTGAATTCGATCGCCGGAATTTTTCTGCAACTCACCGGAAAACCGGGACTCGCATTCTCACGGTAATTCCTTCGACTCTTTTTGTTTAAAACATGTGATTAGTCAATCTCTAACACAATTCCATCATCAGAATCAACCTTAGTCAACGTTTATCGGAAATCTCACTTTCGCCGGAAAACTTCTGAAATTGCCGGAATCCCACTGTGAACTGGTAAGAGACCCTGCATTTCACTTAAACTTTGTTTAGGTGATTTAATTCTATAAATAATCGAACCACACTGTTAATTGTTTCAACAGCCGGAGTTCAATTCCTGTACCGACAAAACCTTCGCCGGATTTCTGTGTTTATCTCCAATCGGTAAATCCTGCTCTTTAAACTCTTTCTATTTCTTCTATTGAATTACTGTTAGTGTTTAAGATCTTAGTAAACCGCAAAATCAACCTTAACTAGTTGATTTACGCTGACAGTTGAAAGCCGACGAAGAAGATGAATCTATTTCAGAATATAAGAGTAATTAAATTTCGGTTTATAAACGGGTTAGACACACAGTCCAGCGGTGGACTGTGTGCACATTTAATAATCATGTCGCGAGTTCGATCCTTACTACACACACGCTCTACGTAATAACATTTCTTTTTATTCATGAACTAACCGGGTTAGGGCGGGTAGTTGTTAAGTATAATATAAATCAAGAATATAACCGGGTTAGACACACAGTCCAGCGGTGGACTGTGTGCAAAATAAACTTCACGTCGCGCGTTCGAGTCCCGTCACAAGCACCGGTCCATGAGATTAAAACGTTTTGCAAAATAAAGGAATTTTCGGTAAATTCGAATAAGTATATAAATATAATTAAAACTGGGTTTCTAACGGGTTAGTCACGTAGCTCAGTTGGTAGAGCTACGTGCGCGTGAACGGAAGGTCACCGGTTCGAATCCCGCTTGGCGCAAGTATTTACCGCTGACCGAACCGGTCAACGGTCAACGGTCAAACAGTAAAAAAAATATATTTTTTTAAATATTTATTTGTTTATTTTAATTTAAAAATCAATTAAAAATACTTAAAAATAACATTTTTAAAAATAGAAAATAGCCATAAACTCACAATAATATATCTAAAAATCCCATTAAAATCCTTAATAAAATCTATCCATTTATTATATCTTTCCATTATTATTTAGGTTAATGTTCCTCGTCGACTCGCTCGTCTAAATCGTGCGCATCTCACCATCTCAAATCCAACGCACCCAATGTGAGTGAACCCTTCAAATTCCCCGTTTTAATCACGTTTTTGGGGTGTATCATGTGTCTTGTTCATTTACATATTATAACCAAGTTATTGTGCATATATCATATCATGACATGTGTATTAGTTTGTTGCTGTTAAGTAGTTATTATTGTTTGCAAATTATTATTTCAGTACATGCAATTGCCGAGGCCGTAGCTCCCCATCCATCGAGGTTGAGTTTGATCCCCATTTTATTATGCGGTTGATCAGGGCGTGCCCGCACGATCGGCTCCGTTTGATTGAGCCTTGATCGGTCATTTCATTTTACATTTCAATACATGCAATACGCTCGGCTCCGTTTGATTGAGCCTTGAGTGCACAGTTCAATTTACATTTCCAGTTCATGCAATACGTTCGGCTCCGTTTGATTGAGCCTTGAGCGCACAGTTCAATTTACATTTCCAGTTCATGCAATACGATCGGCTCCGTTTGATTGAGCCTTGATCGCACAGTTCATTTATGTTAATTATTATATGATGTTGGTATGTTCATGTATGCTATCGATTGTTGATGTATGTTATAATTGTAACTGATGTTTGCCAATGTTTAATTTCATACATGTGCTCTTTTATGATTATGCACAATATTTTATTGATAAACTAACCAGAGAATCATTATCAAATGTTTATCTATAAGGTTCACTCGCCAACTTATGTTGACCCAAAAACCTCCCATTTTACACATGATACAGGTGAACCAGCTGCAGCTAGGAACACATAGGACCTGGATTAGAAGAAATAAAACGATTTAGTGTTTGGATTATTATGTTTGGTTATTTTCCTTTGTAATGAATGGACATGTTTGGATGTTTGAGAAATGTAACTTTGATTATGAAACATAATAGTAAATGTCATGTGCTTTGGTGATAACCCAATTATGCCCCGACTCTTATTTCCGCTGCGGGTCGGGGTGTGACAGCCACCACGTTTGCCTTGCCAGGATGATACCGAATTTCACTGTCGTAGTCGTTAAGAAGTTCGACCCATCTTCGTTGTCTCATATTCAACTCCTTTTGGTTGAAGATATGTTGGAGGCTCTTGTGGTCAGTGTATATTTCACACTTGGTTCCGTAGAGGTAATGTCTCCATATCTTGAGAGCGAACACAACGGCTCCAAGTTCCAGGTCGTGGGTGGTGTAATTCTTCTCGTGAACCTTGAGTTGCCTAGAAGCATAGGCTATCACTTTTCCTCTTTGCATTAATACACAGCCTAGCCCTTGCCCTGATGCGTCGCAATATACTACAAAGTCATCGCAACCCTCAGGGAGTGTGAGGATAGGTGCGTCACAAAGTTTTTGCTTTAGAGTTTAGAAGGCTTCTTCTTGTTTAGGTCCCCATATGAAGGGTTTTCCTTTATGAGTCAAAGCCATGAGTGGTACAGCAATACGGGAAAAATTGGCAATGAAGCGTCGATAGTAACCAGCCAAACCGAGAAATGACTTTACTTCGGTAGGGGTACGTGGCGCTTGCCATTCCTGTACTGCCTTGATTTTTGAAGGATCGACATGTATTCCCTTGTCATTGACGACATGTCCAAGGAATTGTACTTCTCCTAACCAGAATTCACATTTTGAGAATTTAGCGTAGAGCTTTTCAGTCCTTAAGAGTGTAAGGATGAGTCTAATGTGTCGTTCATGATCGGATTTAGACTTGGAGTAGATAAGAATATTGTCGATGAAGACTATGACGAAACGGTCGAGGTAGGGTTTGCATACCCTATTCATTAGATCCATGAAGACAGCGGGGGCGTTGGTTAAACCGAAAGGCATGACTATGAACTCGTAATGACCATAACGAGTCCGGAAGGCGGTCTTTGGGATATCTTCTTCATGTACTCTGAGCTGATGATAACCAGAACGAAGGTCGATTTTTGAAAAGCAGGTGGCGCCTTGAAGTTGGTCTAGGAGGTCATCGATGCGAGGTAGTGGATAGCGATTTTTAACCGTTAACTTGTTGAATTCTCTATAATCAATACACATGCGAAATGTTCCATCTTTCTTCTTCACGAAAAGAACAGGTGCACCCCAAGGCGAGGAGCTAGGACGTATGAATCCTTTGTCAGTCAGCTCTTGCAGTTGACTGGCCAACTCTTGCATTTCGGATGGGGCTAACCTATAAGGAGATTTTGCGACTGGTGTAGCTCCAGGTACAAGATCGATGCGGAATTCGACTTCTCTCACAGGAGGGAGTCCTGAAATGTCGTCGGGAAAGACTTGTGGGAATTCTTTCACAACTGGGATATCTTCGAGTTTCTTCTCCTTGTTTCCCTTTTTGACGACGTGAGTTAGGAATGCGACATAGTTCTTGCGGAGATATCTTCGGGCTTGAAGGCAGGACATTAGTTTGAGTCCTTTCGAAGGGGTTTCCCCAAAAATACGTAGGGTCTGACCGTCTTCAAGAGGAATGCGAATGAACTTTTCGCAGCACACTACTTCAGCGTGATGCTGGCTGAGCCAGTCCATACCGATTATAACATCGAAACTTCCCAACTTCATAGGAATGAGGTCAACTGGAAAATTGTGATCTTTTAGAGTAAGGGTACAATTGCGTATAATAGAATTTAATGAAACGGGTTTTCCGTCAGCAACTTCCACCGTTAGAGATTCCATGAGATTAACACGAGTTTGGTTGAGGATAGGTTCGAATTATAAGGACACAAAACTCTTATCCGCGCCAGTATCGAATAACATGGATGCATAACTACCATTGATGAGAAACGTACCGTTGACCACGTTGTTGTCTGCCCTAGCTTGGTTGGCATTGATGTTGAAAGCTCTTCCTCTGGCAGGTGGAGGAGCTTGGTTAGCTTGGTTTACTGGGTTCGCTTGGGCTTGAGCATGGATGATGTTCACTAAGCGTGGACAAGTGTTTCTGCAGTGGTTTGGGTCCCCACAGTTGTAACAAGCTCGCATGGGTTGCATCATGGGGTAGTTGGGTTGGTAGTAAGGTTGAGCTATGTGTTGCGTGGGTGGTAGAAGTAAGTGTTGTTGGGCTTGACCCACTGTCTAATTTTGGGTTTGAGTTTGTGGTTGACTGCGGTTCATTCGTTGAAGAATACGGCAGGTTCGGATGGTGTGACCTGCACGGCCACAGCTTGTGCAATGTTGGCAAAGAGTTTCGGGAGGGTGATGGTATTGACAACGGTTGCATTTTGGGTTTGGGCCGGTGTATGGCTTTTTAAATGGTGCAGCTAAGGGAGCGATTTGGGTGATTGGTGCAGCAGTGATAGGAGGGTTGGTTTGAGTGACAGCAAAATTCTTGCCATTGCGTTTCCTCTTACCAGCAAACCTTGAGGATGAGACTGAGTGCTTTGCAGTTGAGGTCTCTATGGGTGCTTTCTTCTTTTCATCTTTGAATTTGCCGTTTCGAATGCGATTTTCAGTGAGTTCTGTAGCTAACTCCATCACGGCTTCAAGTGTTGCAGGCGAAGTGCTTAAAACCGAATCTTGGATTTTCGAGGGGAGGCCTCGAATGTAGTGTTCGACTAAGCGGTACAAGGGGGTGAACAAATTAGGGATCATTTGGTTCAGCTCGAGAAATCGCTTATTATAGGAGGTGTGATCTCCTTCCTTTTGTTTCAGCGCGTGGAATTCATCTTCCAACTTTTTGATTTCGCTTCTTGGACAGAAGCGTCTTGTCATGAGTTCCCTTAACTCTTCCCATGTTAAGGCCATGGCATCTTCAACTCCTCATTTACCCTTTTCCGTACTCCACCAGGTAAGGGCTACCCAAACAGTCTTCCAGTTGCATAACGTACCTTGCGATCCTCAGGACAATCGCAATTGAGGAAAGTGTTTTCCATTTCTTCAACCCAGTGAAGGAGAGCAGTAACACCTTCGGTCCCTTCATACTTTGGGGGATCGCAAGATTTGAAGTGTTTGTAGGAGCACTTTTTGGAGGGAGGGTTTGCGACGCTCTGGTCTTCTTGATTGGGAGGATTGATGGGATTTGCGGTGAGTGCTTGTTGAACTTGAATCACGATGTCAGGAAGCACTGCGACCATTTGTTTAGCAATTTGTGTGGCCAAGCGTTCATTTGATCTTCCTGACTTTCTACCTCCACGTAGTTGCCTAGCCGACATCTACAGGAACATACATAGGAAGATTGTGAGTTTAAAGTTTCTAGGTGTCATGTGTCGTAAAAAGAATGAAAAATAACATAACTGACAATAATTCAACTACATCCATAGGATGTCTTGGGTTTGCTCATGTTTGGGCCTCCAATGTCCCCCATACCATCGCCTGTGTAGTCGTGTGGGCCCCCATGACTATTGGGCTTGGTAGGATTCACATTGGTGTTGACGGATTAACACTCGCACCACCCGAATGAAAATCGGAAAATATAACTGCGAGATGTATGGTAGGAGGGTGTCCAGGTGTAGACACAATGGCAACTCAAAGTGGGGTTAGCTCACACGACGTTTAGTATAGCATGCTTTGGCCTAATAGGTCCTTCGTACTCTCATCGTTAGTCCCCAGGTAGGCAAACTGGTCCTTTATTTTGGATTTATACGAATGCCAAGCCTAGACAGGACGTTCCGACTACCGGTACTCGTACCCTTCCAGTTACTACATGCCCGTCATGAGAACTCACTTTGATGTGATTTGAAAATACAAAAATCATTGCAAAAATCATGGTAATCGTGAGGTGTGTGCTCTCATGGATATGATATGTTATGAGGATATGATTCATGATGAGCATTGTATAATAACATGTATTTGTGAGCATGCTTGCATAACATTGAGTGTAAAAATAAACATAAAGCATATAAACATCATGAATTTTGTATGTAACGCATAAACAATTTAAAATTTTAATAAACTATAGTATAGGCTCTAAGGGTCTAATAACCTATCCTATATCCCTATAGTTATGGCTCTGATACCAATCTGTCACACCCCGACCCGCAGCGGAATAAGAGTCGGGGCATAATTGGGTTATCACCAAAGCTCATGATGTTTACTAAAATGTTTCATATTTATTAAATTCAAATTACAACTTAAATATCCAAAACAAAATTCATACAATTACAAGAAAATTTGAAACTACATAATTATTCCAAAACTTAAACTTAAACTTGTTTATTCTTTTAGGCCTTCCTATATGTTTCTTGTCTCAGCTGGATCACCTGTATCATGTGTAAAACGGGGGATATTTTGGGTCAACAAAAGTTGGCGAGTGAACCTTGATAAAACATTGTTACTAATTTCTTGTTTTATTTAATAAGGAAAATTTGTGCAATAATCACATGTGAGCAAACATATATAGATAAACAAACACAAACCACTTTGAATGAGTATATGATATGAACGATGATGTATGTGAGATCAAGGCTCAATCAAACGGAGCCGATCTAATGAGGCACCTGATGCTCAACCCGTCTCCCACAGGGAGCTGATGGGCCTAATGAAATGCGTGCACTGAAAATGATAAATCCAATCTACATATAATTCACACAACAATTGATACACATTTGATACACATTTGATCACGGATATGATGTATGCACAAGTGTTTATATATATAATAAAAGAATTATATGACACATGATACACCCCAAAACATTATTAAAACGGGGAATTGATAGAGATTCACTCACAATGGGTGCGTTCTTTGATGACGTTGGATGCGCACGAATTTAGGATTCAATCGACGAGGGAAAAACTAGCCTAGATAATAACAAAATGATTCGATAAATAAATAAATTTTATTTGAGATTAATATTTTTTAATTAGTGCTCTTAATGGAATTTTTAGATTTATTTTTGTGAGTTTAAGGAAATTTTCTAACTTTAAAAATCTTATTTTTAAGTAATTTTTCAATTAAATAAATAAATAAAAAGAAAATAAAAAGTTGACTTTTGACCGTTGACCGGGTCTTGACCGGTCAGACTGTGTTTTTTATGCGCTGAGTGAGGTTCGAACTCGGGACCTCTCGTATACGTGCACGCAGCTCTACCAACTAAGCTACGTGTCTAACCCGAAATATTCTCTGTTTTAATTATATTTATATACTAATTAACTTTAAACTTATTTGGTTTTTATTAAAAATGATTTATATGGTCGAACCGGTTGCAGAGACCCGGAGTCGAACTCGGGTCCTTCGGTTCGAGTGCGCACAGCCCAACCAGTTGGGCTGTGTGTCTAATCTGTTTAATTACTGGATTATATTCCTTTTATGTATATACTGTGACTTGATCTGATTAGGTGTTAAAAATGTTGGTTTTATTTCTGAAAGTCGGTAACGTGTGCGATTCGAACTCGAGACGTGCGTGTTATATTTGCACACAGTCCACCGCTGGACTGTGTGTCTAACCCGGTTTAATATCCGTTTTTAATTATACTAATACACGTTTTCATCTTCGTCTTCTTCGCTTAAAAATTACAGAACAGTGAAATCCGACTGTTCTGGTTAATCGATCATAACTTATACTTGTTTGAAATGGAAAGAGAATTAAGTGATATGGTATACCAAGTCGGAGCTTTTCTTCAGATTTCCGGCAGTGTTCATCGGCTCTGATTTTGTGATTTCCGGCTGTATGAACTGTTTTAACATTTTTGATTATTGGTTTGAACAATTAAAGTATAAATCAAAAGATAGCAGAGAAGTTTAGACAGTTATACCGTCTGATGAACGAATACGGTTTTCTGATCAACGATTCCGGCGATGTTCCGACGAAATTGGAAATCTCCGGCGACGAGCTTTTGAGGAAATGCAACTTCGGAAAGAAAGTGCAGTTGAGAGCGAAAGGTTTACGAGATGTTTGAGTGAGTATTTATAGGGATGAACAGCTGAATTGGGTTTGAATCGAGGTCAAGGTTCGCGGTCAAAGGTTTTCCGGCGGTTATGACCGAAATTGACTGCCGGCAACGGTTATACTGGCGTCGAGATTAAATTGTGCGTTTCAGTCAAAGGAAAGGTAGCCAAAATCGCGGAACGTCGGTTTTTCCGGTGAGTGCGAGTTCTGGGCGCGCTGATTGCAGATTTGACTTTTCGGTTTTATTATAAATCCTATTTGTTTCCGTGTTTATTACAAAAGCAATGTGTGGCGGAGTGGTGTGGTGTGTGTTTGTGTTTGTGGGTGACCCGGGTTCGAAACCCGGCGTCTCCATTTTATTTTTTTCTCACTATTTATTATTATTTATAAATTATGGTTTTTAAATTCTAATATATTTATTAATTATGTATTGTTTAAAATTAATATGAACCATAAATACGCAACGAAACTTATAACTGACTATTTGATTGATAAACGAATTGGGTTTGGAAACCCGTTTTTCGACGAATTTTACATTATATTACATGATCATAATCAGAATCCAAGTTTATGCGCAAGTTGCATAATTAAGCCATCTTTGACCAAAATGTCTTTTTTACATAAATCAAGGTTTTAATGATAATAAACTTGAATATGAGTTTCCTGCTGATGTAATATTATAAGTAGGATTATTTGGGATGTTAAACCAAGTTATAAACTGAGTTTTCAAACAAGCCCTTAAACTATGTCGACAAATGACGGTTTTAGCCCTTGTGGCTTATAAAATGGTTTTAATCAAATCTTTTCAAGGTAAATCATTTACCTACTGATATGTTATATTAAATAACATATTTTAAACATTTTAATCAGACCTTAATGTTAGTTTTCGTAAATATCGCTTAAAAGTGTTATTTTACGACATAAGCGCCGTTTCGGCGCTTAGTATGGTTTTAAACCATATTAATGGACCAAGACTTGTTACCTACTGATTTTAAAACTTATTTTAAACATATTTACAGTAGGTGCAGGTTATAAACTCAGAATCCCAAATAAATTATAAACTATGTGTAAAATGACCAAATTGCCCCTTCGGTGCATAGTTTGGTCATAAAAGATAATTTACACATATAATTGACATCCTACCGATATTATATCATAAATAAAATATTTTTCCAGAATACTTATAATTATAAACTTAAAATATATTCAAGTTCTTTTATACGGTATGAAATTACCAAAATGCCCTTATGAGGCATAGTTTCGTTTAAAAACCAGAACGGGCATACAATTTAATATCTTACTGATATCTTAACTTATTTAAAATATAATGGCATATAGAACTTGTCCATGACTTATCCGGTTACCCGATATCGCTAATATGCGCACGGTTACGTATATGTAACTATTTTACGGAAGCTAACCGAAACGGGTTTAACCTTGTCATTTAAGCCTCAAAATCCATAATGTCAATAGTTTACCCATATTAAACAAGTCAAGGTACTTGTTGGGATTAAACTGCATTCTATCAAATCATCGTCTAATCTAGCTTCATACGTTTTGATCAAGTACGCTAGTCGGTCTAAGTCTATGACTTAAATAAAGACCGTTAGTATTTAATTGGTTAGTTTATGCCATAATCCAGACTAGTGACTTGCCGGTAAATGCTATCTGCACTTAATCCTTTTGTGTACGGCTGAGTTATTAAAAATTAAAAGAAGACTAGCTCAGGTAAATACTTTCGACTTATTTCCCCTATACGGGCTTGGGTTACGGTAAATTATTACCGCTTGGTCGGAAATGGGATTCAATCGAACGCCGGTTCGGAGATAATCAATCTGCATAATCTGTTTTAATCAGGTTTGTTTGATAATTTAAACATCGGGGGTTAACTACCGTCTCCTAGATATCCTCGGCTCATTACAATAGAAATGGCCACGACCTTAGCGCGGGTGTAGGCATACACCCGATAGACGCTCAATTATGCATTCCCACAAGGTTGGGAGGAATTGACTCCTTCGTGAGTCCAAAGTGGTGTGTACGTTAATTGTGCCTCGGTTTTCGTATCGAGCCCGTATGTATGACAAACATGTAAATCTGTTAACAAGGTTAGACGGTCAATTAACCCAAGTTATAAAAAGAATTTTTGTGTTGATACGCACTTAAAACATTTTCGAAATGTTTTCAAAATGAGTCAGTTGGGTGTATTTACCAGCGAAAGCTGACGTATTTTCAAAAGACTAATCTGCAGGTACAATACGAAAATAGGCCGGAAGTGCTCGGTAGTGATAGAGGATCTTGCAAATCCTAAATGTGCCCAAAGTCTGTTTTGTATTCTTTCCATAGATCATTGTGGATCTTCTATTACAAGCTTGTATATTATTTTGTATTTTCGAACATTTGGTTTGTAATAGTAATTTTACTCCAAGACTTCCGTTGTGCCGTGTTTAATTGACTATGATGATTATCAACTAACGTCACGATACTCCCTACCCGAGCCCACCGGTGTATGGATCTTGGGTTGGAAATCCGGGGTGTGCACACAGGGTAACTCTCATAATCTAAATTTGCAGACATTAGGTTCCTAGGAACATAATGATTCAAATAAGATTACGGTTAAAATGTGCTCATTGGGTCAAAACATTATATTGAAAGTCCTTCGTCGTAAAAGAGGGGCCTAAGTTGACCAAAATGCCCTCGCGTCGTAAAATGAGTAAACGACCATAAAGGTAGTTTAAAAATGAGTTTTATAATTCAGTAGACCCTTTCGGTAGTGTAAAAGTGTAAAGCATAAGCCTTTTTTGGTTTAATGCCTTTTAACGTGTCTTTTCCATAAACTGTCGAACTGAGGATATATATTGGACTAAATGAATTTACGATAACAAATCCACCACAAATATAGTTGTGGTGAAATGCAGATGAATATCTTTGTGTGAAAATGATAAGATAGATAAGGTTTGGTTGAAATAAGCGTTAGATTTCGCTAAAACAACCAAACGGGTCAAAATGATAAAATAAATAAAGGTTTAGTTGACTAAAGCGATGCATTTCGCTAAGGAAACCATACGGGTAAAAAATGGAGTTTTAATGCATACCGAAATGGATGCGTAAATAATTAGTTTGGTTTAAATGCGGTAAAAAGGTAAAATTAGAAAATATGAAAATAAACCGGGAATGAATATGTAATTCATAAGAAATAAGAATCCGGGTCAAAGATTTCGGGTTAAATAGGTAAGAAAACATTTTACGAACATTTAGAAATGGGTTTCATAGGAAACGGATAAAAATTGAATAAGTTACAAAGGTTTTCGTAATAAAAACGGCAAGACGTAAATTCTCGGCAAGATGTAAATTCTTGCGATAGATCACCTTAAGCTACGGTGGACAATTGTTGAACGAAAACAGGAAATAGTGTTTTACGGCATGTCACCATAAGTCTCGAGTCGTGATTTAAATGTTCGGGACTTGAAACGGGTCGAATGGACAACTAATCAATTCTGCAGCAAATCTGCTGCAGAAGGTACCGTCGCCGACGGTACAACCGGCCGTCGTCGACGCCACCCCATTGTTCCGACACATTAAACTACTGTCTATGTCACACCCCGACCCGCAGCGGATAAGGTGATCGGGGCATGATTGAGTTATCATCAAAGCTCATGACATTTATTATAACGTTTCATATTTATTATTACAATTTAAAGGGAAATATACAATCATAATTACATCGTGTTCTACACATCATTCTAGACTTTATTATTTTCTTCTAAGGCATTTCCTATGTTTTCCTTGCTTCATCCTGTTCACCTGTATCATGTGTAAAAATGGTTTTTGGATCAACAAAAAGTTGGCGAGTGAATCCTATGAAAACATTTGAACAAGTTTATTGAACTGATTATGAAATAAGGTGAATAACCACATATGAGTAAATATAGATGTAAACATATTCACAAAACACTTAATATCAGATAATGCACACACATACAATAATAAATTGTTTTGAGGCACGCGTTGCTCAACCCGTCTCTCACGAGGAACTGATGGGCCTAATGAATGAGTTTTAAGGCACGCGTTTTTCTACGAACTGATGGGCCTAATGAATGATTTGCATACAACTTGACAATTTGTAATACATAACTACAAACAATATTTACATTCTAAGTTTAAATCATAATATGGTATGGCACGAGTTTAAATACACGAATTTAATTTTAGTGACACATGACACACCCCAAAACGTGTAATTAAAAGGGGAGTTGTAAGATTCACTCACATTGGGTGCGTTCGGTTGATGATGTTGAATGCGCACGAAGTTGGATTTAACCACAAGTGAAACTAACCTAGATAATAACATAATGGTTCGGTAAATAAGCGGATTTTATTAATCAATTTTTAGTAGGATTATTGGATATATTTTTGTGAGTTTAAGGCTATTTTCTAACTTTAAAAATGTTATTTTTAAGTATTTTTAATTGATTTTACATAAAATAAATAAATAAAACTAATAAAAATATGTTGACTTTTTGACCGTTGACTTATTGACCGTTGACTTTTTGACCGGTTTTATTGTGTAAATGTATGCGCCGGGCAGGACTCGAACCCGAGACCTCCCGTTCGCGTGCACGCAACTCTACCAACTGAGCTACGTGTGTAACCCGAAATATTTCTGTTTTTAATTATATTTATATACTAATTGAATTAATCCGAAAATCATTTATTTTAAAAACGATTTTAATGTATCGCTCGGTGCTCGCCACAGGTCTCGAACCCGGGACCTGTGGTTTAGTTTGACACACAGTCCACCGCTGGACTGTGTGTCTAACTTGGTAAATAATCTGGTTTTTATTATACTTATATACAAACTAGATAAATTCATTTCTGTCCTTATATAAAAAGTTTGATAATTGCCAGAACCGGTGCGGTAGCCTGGACTCGAACCCGCGACGTATGATTTAAACACGCACACAGTCCACCACTGGACTGTGTGTCTATCTTGGTTATTATTCTTGTTTTCATTAAACTTAAAATCTATTTGCGAGTGAATCCGGTTCAGTTTAAAAAAAAAAACATTTTTATTAAGGCGAGTGTGCGTGTGACAAGAATCGAACTCGGGACGTATGCGTGTTTATTTGCACACAGTCCACCGCTGGACTGTGTGTCTAACCCGAGATATAACTTGATTTAAATTATATATATATATAACTGAAAACTTCATCTTCTTCGTTAAGCTTAATCCCCGAACCAATGTCCGACTGTTTCATCAGTTTAATCAATTTCTTTAGTAGGTTGTGATTAGCTACATGTGAGATTAATAAAAACGAGAGAGATTAGGTGTAAGATATACCGAACAGAGATCCTTTGTTTCGCCGGCGAAATTCCGATGACAGCAGGTTATTCCGGCGACATTTATCTTGCGGCAGAAGGTCTTCAGGAAGCTTGAGGTGAGTGTGGGTGACTTCGGTATGAGCTCTAGGTGTTCTGTTTTTAGAGTAAGGCACAGAGGTGAAGGGGTTCGGTTTCCGGCGAGTTGCAGAAAGTTTCCGGCGAGTGAAATTTCGTCGAGAATGGGTGTGATCGTGAGCGAAAAGGCTATCAGAGGTTAGAGGGTGCATTTATAGGGAAGAACATTGACGAATTTGGTTTGATTACCGTCTTGATTCTTTGGTCAAAATTTTCCGGTGGTTATGACCAAAGTCGCGGACTGGACATCGGTTATAACCGATGTTAAGGTTAATGCTTCGGTTAAATCAGAAGAAACCGTCCAATCTCGGCCAAATCATCGGGATTTCCGACGACTGCGATTTGGGCGCGTCAGTTTGAATTCGAGATTTATGTTATGTATTAATTGTTTCAATATGTACACAAACAACACAATGGCGGAGTGGTTGAGCGTGTGGGAGTTAAGACCTGGTTGACTCGGCTGACCCGGCTGACCCGGGTTCGAATCCCGGCAGCCTGGTTTTATTTTTATTTCATTATTTTTAATAAATTTTCAAATATAAATTATATATTCCAATATACTTATTAATTATGTATCGTTTAAAATTAATTTGAGCATTAAATACGCAACGGAATTTTTAACTGATTGTTCGGTTAATAAACGAAGCGGGTTTGGTAAATCCGGTTTTTGACGGATGTTACAGTCTACGACAGTCTTGATCAGACGCTACTATTAGCATGGCGTCGCCGACGTGGCTATAAGCCGTCGCCGACGCCACCTCAGAAATCAAGTTTTCTGACTTGATTTTTATTCAAGTCGATTATGTTATGCTTTCGGAACTTAGCTATAATACTAATATTTTGCAAATTTACAGTTTAGGTTAATCGCAAGCATTTCTGGATAATGAACAAGCTCAATGAAGAACCGAACACGATCAAAGATCAGGTTTCCGCTTTTGTTTTCTATGTTCGAAACTAATTAGTAAGGACATGTCAAAATGTTTAATGTTGATAAAGTTTTAATAAACTCGAAAATTTGTAGTGACGTATAATTGTATTTACTCGTTTAAATGCGAAATTTTTATATAGAAATTTCAATATAATAAGATAGGGTCTTACATGTTCTCGTTCTTTTTGCTATTCACGACAGGTGTCCATTTTTAACCTTTCAATCTTTTAATATGTTGTCTATTTCAGTAAGTTTATTAAGGTTTGGCTACTCACGTCATCAGTGTATATAATTTTATATATAGAAATGAAAACTAAAACAACGATGAAGTCATTCCTCAATGGTAAGTTTGCGTTCCCGTATCCAAGAGATGCGGGTTTCCTGGATTGTTTTCTTTGGCCTTCTACCGTTTTTTAAAGAATCAATAAATTGAAAAAGGTGGGCTCGTTATGTCGTTGACGTATTTTCATAAAAAAAGGTAAGATAATTTTATTTTAGAAAACACTTTTAGTATAAATAATACGTGCCATAAGTACTTAATTTGTTTCCCGAAACTCTTTTATATATTTCCTTTTTCTATTTATATTCCAATAATCATTTATTTTAGACATTAATAATTAATGTCACACCCCGGATTTCCAACCCAAATCCATACACCGGTGAGCCTGGGGGGGGGGGGGGGGAGTACCGTGACGTCAGTTGATAATCATCATAGTCAATTAAACATGGCACAGCGGAAGTATTGGAGTAAAATTACTATCACAAACCAAATGTTTGAAATACAAAATATATACAGGCTCGTAATAGAAGATCCATAGGCGGATCATTAATTGTACATGTAAAGAAAATAAAACAGACTTTGGGCAGATCTAGGATTTGCACGATCCTCTATCACTACCGAGCACGTCCAGCCTATTTTTGTATTATACCTGCAAGTTTAGTCTTTTGAAAATACGTCAGCTTTCGCTGGTAAATACACCCAAATGACTCATTTTGAAAACATTTCAAAAATGTTTTAAGTGCGTATCAGCACAAAATCTTTTTATAACTTGGGATAATTAACCATCCAACGTTGTTAACAGATTTACATGTTTGTCCGTACATACAGGGCCCGGTACGGAGACCGAGACATGATTAACGTACACACCACTTTGGACTCACGAAGAAGTCAATTCTTCCCAACCTTGTGGGAATGCATTTTTGGGCGTTTATCGTGTGTATGCCTACACCAGCGCTTAGGTTGTGGCCATTTATATTGTAATGAGACGAGGATATCCAGGACCCGGTAGTTAACCCCTGATGTTTAAGTTATCAAACAAAACTGATTAAAACAGAATATGTGGATTTACTAGCCACAATCCGGCATTCGATTGATCCCATTTCTGACCAAGTAGTAATAATTTACCGTAACCCAAGCCCGTATAGGGGAAATAAATCGAGAGTATTTACCTGAGCTAGTCTTTTTTAATTTTAATAACTCAGCCGTACACAAAAGTACTAAGTGCAGATACCATTTACCGGCAAGTCTCTAGTCTGGATTATGGCATAAACTAACCAATTAAATACTAACGGTCTTATTTAAGTCATATACTTAGACCAACTAGCGTACTTGATCAAAACGTATAACGCTTGATTAAACGGTGATTGGATAGAATGTAGTTTAAACCCAACAAGTACCTTGACTTGTATAATATGGATAAACTATAAACATTCTGGATTTTGAGACTTAAATGACAAGGTTAAACCCGTTTCGGTTAATTTCCGTAAACTAGTTACATATATTTAACCGTACACATAACAGCGATATCAGGTAACCGGATAAGTCATGGATAAGTTCTATATGCCATTATATTTTAAATAATTTGTAATATCAGTAGGATATCAACTTTTATGCCCATTATGGTTTCAAATTGAGACTATGCCTCATAAGGGCATTTCGGTAATTTCATACCGTATAAAAGGAACTTGAATATAGTTAAATGTTATAATTATAAGTATTATGGAAAAATAATTTATTTGTGATATACTATCAGTAGGATATTAATTATATGTGGAATTTATATTTTATGACCAAACTATGCACCGAAGGGGCATTTTGGTCATTTTACACATAGTTTATAAATTATTTGGGATTATGAGTTTGTATCATGTACCTAATGTAAAGATACTTAAAATAAGTTTTAAAATCAGTGGGTAAAAGTCTTAGTCAAATAATATGGTTTAAAACCATACTATGCACCGAAACGACGCTTATGTCGTAAAATGACATTTTATGTCGATGTTTACTGAAAACTGATGTTAAGGTCAGATTAAAATATCTTAGATATGTTATTTATTATAACATATCAGTAGGTAAAAGATTTACCTTAAAAATATTTGATTAAAACCGTTTTAAGAGTCACAAGGGCTAAATCGTCATATATCGACATAATTCAAGGACCTGCTTGTAAACTCAGTTTATAATCTGATTTAACTCCCAAATATTCCTACTTATAATATTACATCAGTAGGAAACTTAATTTTAAGTTCATTATCATTAAAACCTTGATTTATGCAAAAAGGGCATTTTAGTCAAAATGGCATAATTACGGAACTTACGCATAAACTCAGATTCTGATTATGATCATGTAATATAACCTCATAGGGTTATGCTACATTATTTTATGATCATAATGCAACTTTAGATCAGTAGGTAACTAATCTAAATCGGGTCAGAATCGAAAGTCAAAGCAGAAGTCAAACTTCGCGACTTTCGGTTGCGAACACCCTAGAACTGAAATTGACGAGCCGAACATGTTCTTACATGTTCTAATAATTATTACCAACTTGTTTAAGTATCAAACATGTTTCATAACATATATAAGATCAAATTATAATTTTTCCGAAAAATGGCCTATTTGACTTTTTAATATCATAACTTTGACCCGTCAATTGGTCTAGCAAATGTGATCTTCAGGAGGTGCCCTTTATAGGGACTAACACCTACCTTATTACGATCATTTAGCTATGTTCGTTATGAACAATGGCTGGACCATAATGGTCTTAACCGAAAGTCAAAGCGTTTTTCGTAAAGCGCTTGACTTTTGGCTATAAAAGCCTATAAACAAAAATGCAAGAGCAAGGAACACTTACAAGAGGTTTCTAGAATGCAAGAGAACTAAGTTGGATGCTCCTTTCAGTTAGGAACTTCCAGAGGAGGGATATAGAGTTGAAAATGAGAATGGTGCAAGTTCAAAGGTTGAACCTTTGCACCTATTTATAGTTGGAGAGCTTGAAGGAGGTGATGCCAGGTGTTAAGGGGTGTAAAAGGGAACTTACAAGTGTCCTAAAACGTGGCATATCTGTTTGCATGTCCCTGGTTTCGAATCAAATGGTTTTTTTTGGCAATATGTGTGGAGGCTAAGCAAACTTTCTGCAGACACAGACCTCCCGCGCCCCGCGAGAGGCACAAGGCTTGCCTCTCGCGCCCCGCGAGCGCCCCATTGGCAGATTTGAAGTTTGTCACTTTTAGCCCCTAAACTTATTAAACACCATTAAAACATCCTAAAACACCTTTTTAGCACTTTTAGCCCTCCCTAGCCAATATTTGGTGTACCCGGGATTATGCCCAGACATTGTTGAGCTATCGGTTCGTTAAAAGGTCACTCAGAGGTATAAATTAACATGTTGACACTTTCAACCCTCCAATGTCCAACTTTTATATAATTACGGATTTAATCCCTCTCGTCCAACAAATGGGACATATGAGAGTTAGGACTTCATAAAGGGTCACTCAGAGGCTCATTATAAGCATGTTGACTCCGATGTCACTCAGAGGCTGGGCATGTTGACACAGTGGTCACTTAGAGCCAATTTTAAGCATGTTGACACTAAGGTCACTCAGAGGCTATATTTTAAGCATGTTGACACTAATGGTCACTCAAAGGCTATATTTTATGCATGTTGACATTAGAAGATCACTCAGAGACTTAGTTTGAGCATGTTGACGCTTTTAGTTCTTGTTAGTCTTTAATAGACTAAAAATAAAAATATAACACATGTCGCTATATTATTGGACACGATTTTAAACGGTGTTACATCCTCACCCCCTTAAAAGAAATCTCGACCTCGAGATTTATTAAAAAAGATAGGGGTACTTTTGTCGCATAGTGGACTCAACCTCCCATGTATACTCGAGACCTCTAAAGGCATCCCATTTAACCTTTACTATAGGTATCATTTTTCTTCGGAACTTCTTTACCTGTCAATCCTCGATCGAAATTGGTTTCTCAACGAACCACAGGTTTTCATCTATTTGCACATCTTTATGTGACATTGCTAGCGACTCATCAGCTAGACATTTCTTAAGGTTACTGATGTGGAACACATCATGGATTCCACTTATCTCCTCTGGCAATCTGAACTTATAAGCTACAGTGCCGACACATTCGACTATCTCGAATGGTCCGATGTATTTTGGGCTTAACTTGCCCTTCTTTCCAAGGCGCATCACACCCTTCCAGGGTGACACTTTTAACATGACTTTGTCCCCTACTTGGAACTTAAGATGTTTACGCCTCTTGTCAGCATAGCTCTTCTGCCTATCTCTGACAGCTTTGAGACGATCATAAATTTGCACAATCTTTCCACGGTCTCCAGGATAATCTCCGGTCTTGATAGTTGGGCTTCCCCAACTTCTGCCCAACACATGGGCGTTCTACATTTTCTCCCATATAACGCCTCATAGCCTTGATGCTTGTATGATAACTATTATTATAGGAGAATTCTATTAGGGGTAAGTGGTCATCCCAACTTCCACCTAAATCAATCACACATGCCCTAAGCATGTCTTCCAATATCTGGATAGTACGCTCACTTTGACCATCTGTCTGTGGGTGGTAAGGCGTACTAAAGTTTAATCGTGTGCCTAAAGATTGTTGGAAACTTTTCCAAAAATGAGAGGTATATCTAGTATCTCTATCAGATACAATAGATACTGGCACACCATGTAGGGACACAATCTTGTCCACATACAACTTAGCCAATTTGTCAGAGTTATACGTTTCCTTTACTGGCAAGAAATGTGCTGACTTAGTCAGCCTGTGCACAATGACCCAAATAGTGTCATTTCCGCTTTTGGTCTTAGGTAATTTGGTAATCAAGTTCATAGTTACCATTTCCCATTTCCATGTGGGAATTTCCAATTGTTGTAGAAGTCCTGACGGCTTCTGATGTTCGGTCTTAACTTGCGAACACGTCAGACACTTAGCTACATAAGTGGCTATGGATTTCTTCAAACCCATCCACCAATAATTCTTTTTCAGATCCTGATACATTTTGTCACCTCCAGGGTGAACTGAGTATCTCGTGTTATGCGCTTCTTGGAGGATTAGATCTCGAAGTCCTCCAAAGACTGGAACCCAAATCCTTCCATTAAATCTAAGGATTCCATCTTTCCCAGGCGCTAACTGATCAACAATTCCGCCTAATCCCTCATTGGGGATATTAGCCTTTAATAGGGCTTGCTTTTACGCATCTAATAGCTTCTCACTTAAGCTATTTCTGAGCTCAATGCTCTTGGCGTTAATCCTTATAGGTTTAACCTGTTCCTTGCGACTTAAGGCATCAGCAACTATGTTTGCTTTGCCTGGATGGTAGCGAATCTCGCAATCATAGTCATTAAGTGTTTCCATCCATGGACGCTGTCGCATGTTCAATTCTTTCTGATTGAACAGATGTTTGAAGCTCTTATGGTCTGTGTATATGTCACACCCTGAATTTCCAACCCGAAATCCATACACCGGTGGCCCAGGTGGGGAATATCGTGACGTCAGTTGATAATCATCATAGTTAATTAAACACGGCACAGCGGAAGTCTTGGAGTAAAATTACTATCACAAACCGAATGTTCGAAAATACAAAATAATATACAAGCTTGTAATAGAAGATCCACAGGCGGATCATTAGTTGTACATGAAAAGAATACAAAACAGACTTTGGGCAGATTTAGGATTTGCAAGATCCTCTATCACTACCGAGCACTTTCGGCCTATTTTCGTATTGTACCTGCAGATTAATCTTTTGAAAATACGTCAGCTTTCGCTGGTAAATACACTCAACTGACTCATTTTGAAAACATTTCGAAAATGTTTTAAGTGCGTATCAGCATAAAAATTCTTTTTATAACTTGGGTTAATTGACCGTCCAACCTTGTTAACAGATTTACATGTTTGTCATACATACGGGGCTCGACATGAAAACCGAGATACAATTAACGTACACACCATTTTGGACTCACGAAGGAGTCAATTCCTCCCAACCTTGTGGGAATGCATAATTGAGCGTCTATCGGGTGTATGCCTACACCCGCGCTAAGGTCGTGGCCATTTCGATTGTAATGAGCCGAGGATATCCAGGACACGGTAGTTAACCCCCGATGTTTAAATTATCAAACAAAACTGATCAAAACAGAATATGCGAAGTGATTATCTCCAAACCGGTGTTCGATTGAATCCCATTTCCGACCAAGCGGTAATAATTTACAGTAACCCAAGCCTGTATAGGGGAAATAAGTTGAGAGTATTTACCTCAGCTAGTCTTCTTTTATTTTTTAATAACTCAGCCGTACACAAAACGATTAAGTGCAGATAGCATTTACTGGCAAGTCTCTAGTCTGGATTATGGCATAAACTAACCAATTAAATACTAACGGTCTTTATTTAAGTCATGGACTTAGACCGACTAGCGTACTTCATCAAAACGTATGATGCTAGATTAGACGATGATTGGATAGAATGTAGTTTAATCCCAACAAGTACCTTGACTTGTTTAATATGGGTAAACTATTAACATTCTGGAGTTTGAGGCTTAAATGACAAGGTTAAACCCGTTTTGGTTAGCTTCTGTAAAATAATTACATATACGTAACCGTGCGCATATTAGCGATATCGGGTAACCGAATAAGTCATGGACAAGATCTATATGCCATTATATTTTAAATAAGTTAAGATATCAGTAATATATCAAATTGTATGCCCGTTATGTTTTAAAACAAAACTATGCCTCATAAGGGCATTTTGGTAATTTCATACCGTATAAAAGAACTTGAATATATTTTAAGTTTATCATCATAAGTATTCTGGAAAAATATATTATTTATGATATAATATCAGTAGGATGTCAATTATATGTGTAAATTATCTTTTATGACCAAACAATGCACCGAAGGGGCATTTTGGTCATTTTACACATAGTTTATAAATTATTTGAGATTCTGAGTTTATAAAAATGTACCTACTATAAATATGTTTAAAATAAATTTTAAAATCAGTAGGTAACAAGTCTTGGTCAATAATATGGTTTAAAACCATACTGTGCGCGTAAAATGACGTTTTAAGCGATATTTACGAAAACTGACATTAAGGTCAGATTCAAATGTTTAAAACTTGTTATTTAATATAACATATCAGTAGATAAATGATTTACTTTGAAAAAAATTGATTAAAACTATTTTATAAGCCACAGGGGCTAAAATCGTCAATTATCGACATAGTTTAAAGACTTGCTTGAAAACTCAGTTTATAACTTGATTTAACATCTCAAATAATCCTAATTATAATATTAAATCAGTAGGAACTCATTTCCAAGTTCATTATCACTTAAAACCTTGTTTTACGTAAAAAGGGTATTTTGGTCAAACTTGGCATAATTATGGAACTTGCGCATAAATTTGGATTCTGATTATGATCATGTAATATAACCTCAGAGGGTTATGCTGCATTATATTATGATCATAATGCAACTTTACATCAATAGGTAACTAATCTAAATCGGGTCAGAATCGAAAGTCAAAGAAGAAGTCAAACTTCGCGACTTTCGGTTGCGAACCGACCCTAGAACTGAATATGACAAGTCGAACATGTTCTTACATGTTCTAATAATTATCACCAAGTTGTTTAAGTGTCAAAACAGGTTTTATAACATATATAAGATCAATTTATAGTTTTTTCGAAAAATGGCATGTTTGACTTTTTAATATCATAACTTTGACCCGTCAATTGGTCTAGCAAATGCGATCTTCAGGAGGTGCCATTTATAGGTACTAAAACCTACCTTATTACAATCACTTAGCCATGTTCATTTCGAACAATGGCTGGACCATAATGGTCTTAACCGAAAGTCAAAGTGTTTTCCGTAAAACGCTTGATTTTTGGCTATAAAAGCCTATAAACGAAAATGCAAGAGCAAGGAACACTTACAATTGGTTCCTACAATGCAAGAGAACTAAGTTGGATGCTCCTTTCATCTAGGAACTTCTAGAGGAGGGAGAAGAGTTAATAAGAAAGGTGCAAGTTGAAATGGTGAATTTAAGCACATATTTATAGTTGGAGAACTCAAAGGAGGTGAAGCCAGGTGTTTAGGGGTGTAAGAAGAAGCTTACAAGTGTCCCAAAATGTGGCATAGCTGTTTAGAGAAGCCATGGTTTCGAATTAATGGTTTTAGAGTTTTGCTTGGAGACCAAACAAAAATTTCTGCAGCAGAGGCTCTCTCGCGCCCCGCGAGAGACACAGACCAAGTCTCTCGCGGCCCGCGACCGCCCTCTGGCCACTTTCAAACTTTGACACTTTAACCCCTTAACTTTAAAAAGCTTCTAAAAACCTTTTTAAACACATTTTTGGCACTTTTAGCCCGCTGTAGCCAATACTTGGCATACCTGGGATTATGCCCGGACATTGTCGAGCTCTCGGTTCGTTAAAAGGTCACTCAGAGGTATAATTTAATATGTTGACACTTTTAATCCCTCATCCAACTTTCACATATTTACAAAATTGAACTCTCTCGTCCAACAAATGGCACGTATGAGAGTTAGGACTTCACAAAGGATCACTCAGAGGCTTATTATAAGCATGTTGATTCCGATATCACTCAGAGGCTGGGCATGTTGACATATCAGTCACTCAGAGGCCAAATTTCAAGCATGTTGACGTATCAGTCACTCAGAGGCTAATGATTTAAGCATATTGACGCCTTTAGTCCTTATTGGTTTTAACAGACTATATTTAAAAATACAACACGTGTCACTATACTATTGGATACGATTTTACAGGGTGTTACAGTATATAATACACTTTGTGCCATACAAGTAATGTCTCCATAGCTTTAGTGCAAATACAACATCACCCAATTCCAAATCATGGGTGGTGTAATTCCTTTTGTGCACCTTTAACTGTCGTGATGCATAGGAAATCACCTTGCCTTGTTGCATTAGCACACAACCCATGCCAGTGTGCAAAGCATCACAATAAACTACAAAATCCTCAATACCCTCAGGTAGAGATAACACAGGAGCATTGCTCAACTTGTGTTTTAAAATCTCAAAAGATTCTTGTTGTTTTGGACCCTAATTAAATTTAACATTCTTACGGGTCAAGGCAGTTAAAGGAGTGGCTATTCTCGAAAAGTTCTCAATGAACCTTCTATAGTAACGAGCCAATCCTAAGAAGCTACGAATCTCTGATGGGGTTTTGGGCACTTTCCAATTCATTATGGCCTCAATTTTGGCGGGATCCACTTGGATACCATGCTTACTCACAACGTGTCCAAGGAATTGGACTTCTCTAAGCCAAAACTCACACTTAGAGAACTTTGCATAAAGCTTCTCTTGCCTTAGTAGTTCTAGAATGCACCGAAGGTGTTTCTCGTGATCATCTTGATTACGAAAATTGATAAGTATGTCGTCCATAAAGATAATGACAAACTTTTCCAAGTACGGCTTGCAGACCCTATTCATGAGATCCATGAATGCTGCAGGTGCATTCGTGGGCCCAAAAGGCCTCATCAAGCATTCAAAATGACCATATCGGGTCCTGAAAGCAGTCTTAGGAACATCCTCACTCCTAACCTTCAGCTGATGATATCCAGATCTTAGATCAATCTTGGAGAAGTAACTAGCCCCTTGAAGTTGGTCAAATAAATCATCGATCCTGGGCAAAGGATATCGGTTCTTAATTGTTAACTTGTTCAGTTCTCGGTAATCAATGCACATCCGCATTGAACCGTCTTTCTTTTTAACAAAAAGGATAGGAGCTCCCCAAGGTGAGGAACTTGGTTGAATAAAGCCTTTCTCTAATAGTTCATCTAACTGAGTCCTCAACTCCTTCATTTCCGTTGGTGTTAGGCGATATGGGGCCCAAGCTACGGGTGCTGATCCAGGTATGATATCAATTCTAAATTCCACTTGCCTATCTGGAAGTAAGCCAGGTAATTCTTCAGGGAAAACATCGGGATACCCCGAGATAACGGGTAGGTCTTCCATGTTTGGCCTTGATTCGTTGATAGTGACTTGTGCCATGTAAATGACACAACCTTTCCTCAAAACTTGGATGCCTTACATAACGACACCTTGTCTGGCAATCCGTAGTGTGAGTCTCCAGGGATGGTGATCATTTCACCAGATGGGGTTTTAATATTGATGAGTTTCTTATCGCAGGCAATGCGGGCTTGGTTATGTGATAACCAATCCATGCCTAAAACTACATCGAACCCCGCCAATTTCATTGGCAGTAAGGAGATAGGAATAGAATGATTCTTAATGGATATTGAGCATCCATCGAGAATGGAAGATGCTATTTCTAACGTTCCATCAGCGAGTTCTATCTCATAAGTTTTATCTAGAGTTCTTATGGGCAGGTTTAATAATTTACTAACTTATGATCAACAAATGATTTATCCGCACCCGAATCGAAAAGAACTCTAGCGTAAATATTGTTAATGAGGAATGTACCTGTTATGACATTGTTGTCATTAACAGCCTCTCTTGCTGTCACACCCCGACCCGTAGCGGATAAGGTGATCGGGGCATGATTGGGTTATCATCAAAGCTCATGACATTTATTAAATGTTTCATATTCATTAATACAAATTAAATGAAAGTTTACAATAGTGATACAACATGATCTAACTAACAATCTAACTCCTTTGTTCTCTTCTAAGGCATACCCTATGTTATCCTTGCTTCAACCTGTTCACCTGTATCATGTGTAAAAAGGTTTTTGGATCAACATAATGTTGGCGAGTGAATCCTAGGGAAAAACATTTGAATAATTTATTTAAATTGATTATGAAATATGTGCACAACCAAACATGAGTAAAATTAGATGTAACTTGATCAATAATCATAAGATGTTAAATGAAAACACTCATGAACAATAATGGGACAATTAAAGGCACGCGATGCTCAACTCGTCTCTCACGAGGAACTGAGGGGCCTGATGAATGAATTGCATAAACATGATAATATGAATAACACAACTACAAACAATATAAACTCAATGAAAACACACATGAACAATAATGAATTTGAATTGAAGCACGCGATGTTCTACTCGTTTCCCACGAGGAACTGATGGGCTTAAAGTATGAGTTTCATGTAATTTGACAAACGGAATATAAATAAATCACAACAATAAATCAATCTAAGATTAAGTCATGATGTGGTATGGCACAAGTTTAAATAAATAAATTAATTAATTCATAACACATGACACACCCCAAAACGTGTAATTTAAAAAGGGGAATTGTAAGATTCACTCACAGTAGGTGCGTTCGGTTGATGATGATGAATGCACGCGAAGTGGTTTTAACCACGAGTGAGATTTAACCTAGATAAATCGCATTATGGTTTGGTGAGTAAACGGATTTTATTTAACTATTTTAGTAGGATTGTTGGGTGTATTTTTGTGAGTTTGAAGCTATTTTCTAATCTTAAAAATGTTATTTTTAAGTATTTATAATTGATTTTTAATTAAAATAATTAAATAAAAATAATAAAAATATTTTTTTTTTTTCTGCTACAGTTGACCTTGACCAGTTGACTTTGACTGGTCGTTGACCGGTTTGCGGAATATTGTTGTGCGCTCGGTGAGGCTCGAACCCGAGACCTCCCGTACGCGTGCACGCAGCTCTACCAACTGAGCTACGTGTCTAACCCGTTATATATCCGATTTTAATTTCATATATACATTAATTAGAATTAATAGAAAATCATTTATTTTAAAAACAGTTTAAGGCGAAACGGTCATGCATACCACAGGTCTCGAACCCGGGACCTGTGGTTTAATCCAACACACAGTCCACCGCTGGACTGTGTGTTCAACATGTTATATCATTCGGTTTTTATTATACTTAAATACAAAATAGATATTTCCTTTTCTGCCTTATTTAAAAAGAAGAGATAATTGTCCGAGTCGGTGCTGAAGACCGGACTCGAACTCGTGACCTGTGATATAAACAAACACACAGTCCACCGCTGGACTGTGTGTCTAACTTGGTTATTGTTTCGGTTATTAATATACTTAACATATATCTTAGGCGACTCCGGTTCAGTAAACAAAAACAATGGTTTTTATTAAGGCAGCGTGTGAGACGGGATTCGAACTTGAGACGTTTTGCTTTTTATATGTGCACACAGTCCACCGCTGGACTGTGTGTCTAACCCGATAATTTTCATGATTTATATTATACTTATATGATAACAATCATCGTCTTCTTCAATGAAAAATAACCAGAAATCGGAAAATCGGCTGGTTCGAAGTTTTATCGATTTATTAGTGTTTTACAGTTAATTAAGGTATTATAAAAGTGAAACGGAGAAGAAAACTGGGCGGGAGAAAGTATACCGACAAGACTCTCTGTTTTCCGGCAGAACTCCGGCGACAGAATTCACCTCCGGCGATAGGTTCCTTGCAGCAGCGAGTCTCCGGATATCTTGGAAAGAGTATGGGTAACTTCAGTAAAGGTTTAGGGGATTAGTGAGGTTCAGAAAATTAAAACTCGGTTTTCCGGCGAAAAATAGGAAAGTTCCGGCGAGTGGAATTGTGCCGAGAAAAGGTGTGATTTTTGAGCGAAAGTGTTTGTAGACGGTTGTGGTTGAATTTATAGGGGAAAAATGAGATGTATTTGGTCTGATTTCGGACTGGGTTCGTCGGTTTAAGTTTTCCGGCGGTTATGAATTTGGTCGCGGACTTCAAACATCGGTTTAACCGATATGTGATTAAAGGTTTACGTTATAACGTAAATTGTAGTTAAGATTCGCGGAAATTCCGGGATTCCGACGACTGAAACGATTGGGCGCCGGTTTTGAATTTGTAAAGTTATTATATCAATTAAATGATTCTGTTATTCATCAAACATAACAAGCGGCGCAGTGGTTTGTGTGTGAGAGTTAAGTCACTAGGTGACTCGGTACAGACCCGGGTTCGAAACCCGGCTGTAACAATTCATTTTTATTTTTCGATTTTCAACAGTTTTTCAAAAACTAAATATATACCCCCGTATAATAATTGATTACGGATCGTTTAAAAATATTTTGGGCATTTAATTCGCAACGAAAATTTTGACTGACTGTTCGGTTGATAAACGGAGCGGGTTTGGTAAATCCGTTTTTGACGGATGTTACAGTATCCCCTGCTTTTTAGAAATTTCATCCCGAAATTTAAATAATGATATATTTTGACTATAAGAATGGTGATGTTTTGTTTGACAGTTGTATGCTCAGAAAAATGAGGGTTTAAGTTTTTGTTCGAGGCGGTAACGTTCCTTGTAAAGGTTAAGTACCCTATTCAGGAATCGCTTTTTGTTGCCTACTGTATGAATATTGATAAACAGGAATGATTTGCTAAAAATGATATCATGCATAAGAGTTTAGTTACGTTTGGGAAAATATGGTTATATCCTAAGGCAAAACTTCTAACACTACAATCTACATGGAACATAAATAAAAACACAACAGCTGATATCCAAACATGAATGAACACATCAGCAAATATTTGAACATGAATAAACATAACAGCAAATATTCGAACATGAATGAACACATCAGCAAATATTTGAACATGAATAAACACAACAGCAAGTATTTGAACATGAATAAACACAACAGCAAAAATTCGAACATGAATAGACACATCAGCGAATGAATAAACACAATAGCCAATATTCGAACATGAATAGACACATCAGCGAATATTTGAACATGAATAAACACAACAGCAAATATTTGAATCCATATATGTTTGAATGATGGAAGTTCCTCTCTCGTTTGTTATGATGGAGAGGTTAATTTATGTAGAAATGGAACACAATCCAATCTCTTTAAATAACATGATGATATAAATGTATCACAAATTCCAACCAAGGCAAATAATAAATCCTACCTGGAACTTCTCATAACCGCCTGATAATGCCTCTGATCCTTTGGCAAGAATACTTATATATAGGAAGTACCAGCGGCGTATCCACCATATTCTTGCCAAATTTTCATTAGTTTTACCCACAAGTTATGATTGGTTACCAAGAAACTAATAAATCCTACATAGAACTTCTCATAACCATCCGTTAATGCCTCTGATCCTTTGACAAGAATACTTATATATAGGAAGTACCAGCGGCGTATCCACCATATTCTTGTCAAATTTTCATTGGTTTTATCAGTGAATTATGATTAGTCCTATAACTCTACAATCAATACAACAAACATAAAATACTGAAATGAAACATATCTGTGCGATCAAGGCTCAATCGAACGGAGCCGATCGTATTGCATGTACTGAAAATGAAATTGTGTGCTCAAGGCTCAATCAAACGGAGCCGAACATATTGCATGTACTGAAATTGAAATTGTGTGCTCAAGGCTCAATCAAACGGAGCCGAACATATTGCATGTACTGAATATGAATAACTTAACCACACAAACAGCCTATGCATGGAACCTCTCATAACCGCCTGATAATGCCTCCGATTATTTGACAAGAATACTTATATATAGGAAGTACCATCGGCGTATCCACCATATCCTTGTCAAATTTTCGTTGACTTTATCCGAAAGTTATGGTTAGTTCGATGCGACTCTACTACAAACACCACAACCACAAGATACTGATAATGAAATTGTATGTGCGCTCAAGGCTCAATCAAACGGAGCCGAACGTATTGCATGAACTTGAAATGTAAATTGAAATGTGCGCTCAAGGCTCAATCAAACGGAGCCGAGCGTATTGCATGAACTTGAAATGTAAATTGAACTGTGCACTCAAGGCTCAATCAAACGGAGCCGAGCGTATTGCATGTATTGAAATGAAATATTACGTAACCGATCAAGGCTCAACAAACGGAGCCGATCGTGCGGGCACGCCAAGATCAACCACATAATAAAATGGGGATCCAACTCAACCTCGATGGATGGGGAGCCACGGCCTCGGCAAAATCGTATACTGAAAACAATATATAATATATAATATACCATAATTACTCTAACAGTCTACACATGTGATAAAGAAAGACTAAACAATAAGAGTTGAATCTGGATCTTCGGCGAACAGGACTAGCTGAGTATCTTCGTTTGGGCCGTCATTATCTTCGACAGGGTTGGCGTTGATATTGAAGACTCTTCCTCTTGCTGGCGGCATAGTGGTTGGGTTTTCTTGGTTTACTTGGTTAACTGGGTTTGATTGGGCTTGAGTGTTGATAATGTTAACCAATTGAGGGCATGTGTTTCTAAGGTGGGTAGGGTCGCCACAATTGAAGCAAGCTCGAGCATATGGGAACATGGGGTATTGAGGTTGGTGATAAGTTTGGGCCATGTTTTGAGTAGAGGAAAAGGTTTGGTCTTGAAAGGTGCGACAAACATTGCTCAAATGACCATAACGTCCACAAGTTGTACATAGCCGGCAAGGTAAAGTAAGGGGATGATGATAAAAACAGTGGTTGCATTGAGGGTGAGGTCCAAGATATGGTTTCTTATTTGGGTAAGCTGAGTTGGGTGCCACTTGGGTGATTGGGACAGCTCGGATGGGTATGGCGTGAAAAACTGGTTGATTACGTTGGGTGGCAGCGAAAAGTCGCCTGACTCTTCTTCTCTTAGGTTTGGGTTGAGAAGGGGATTCGGGTTGAGAAGGGGATTCGGGTTGAGAAGGGGATTCGGGTTGAGAAGGGGATTCGGGTTGAGAAGGGGATTCAGTTTGAGTGGAGTCGGAGGTTTCAGTCGATTCTTTATCCTTCTTCTTCTCCTCCTCGAAGTCTTTGCTTCGGATTCGGTTCTCGGTGAGCTCTGTTGCTAGCTCCATTGCTGCTTCCAAAGTTGCAGGCTTGGTACTTATTACAGGGTCTTGAATCTTTGACGGAAGACCACGAATGTAGTGCTCGATCAAACGGTGGAGGGGAGTAAACATGTTGGGAACCATTTGATGTAATTCGAGAAACCTTTTGTTGTAGGTGGTGTGGTCTCCTTCCACTTGCTTCAATGAGTAAAATTCATCTTCTAGCTTCTTGATTTCGCTCCTTGGGCAAAATCGTCTGGTCATGATTTCCTTCAATTCGTTCCAAGTTAAGGACATAGCATCTTCAACACCTCGTTTGGCCTTCTCTGTATTCCACCAAGTAAGTGCTATCCCATATAGTCGACCGGTAGCATAACGCACTTTGCGATCATCAGGGCAATCGCAATTTAGAAAAGTATTCTCCATTTCTTCAACCCAATGGAGGAGTGCGGTGACACCTTCAGTCCCTTTGTATTTCGGAGGGTCGCATGATTTGAAATGCTTGTAGGTACATTTAATGGTATTTGGGGAAGAGTTGAAAATGTTTTGGTTTGCTTGATTGACAGGATTATTGGTAAGTGCTTGTTGAACTTGGATTACAATGTTGGGTATTACGGCAGCCATTTGTTGAGCGATTAAGGCAGCCATGCGATCGCGGGCTTTTCTTGCTCTCGTCTTCCTACGGGCGAGGTTAGAAGACATCTACAATGAACACATGACAAGGGTATGAGTTGGATGCTTTTGAGATCATGGGTCGCATTAGGGATGAACATTCATAAAATAATTATACAAAAATACTACATCCATAGGATGTCTTTGGCTTTGCTCGCTGTTAGGCCCGTCATGCCGCCATACTTTACCTTATGTAATCATGTGGGCCCCCATGAATTACCGGTTTTTCATATGGTTCGCACGGTTTCTGCCTGGTTGCGTACACAAAAACCCGGTGAAAATCGAGAAATATGTATACAACGTGTGATGTTCGGAATGTGTCCAGGTGTAGACACGGTGACACCTCAAAGTAGGGTTAGTTCGAACGACGTTTGGTGTGGCATGCTTTGGCCTAATAGGTCCTTCGTACTCTCATCGTTGGTCCCCAGGTAGGCAAACTGGTCCGTTATATTGGATTTATACGAATGCCAGCCTAGACAGGACGTTCCGACTACCGGTACTTGTACCCTTCCAGTTACTACATGCCCGTCGCAGAACTTACTTTGATGAGAATTGAAAATTGCATAAAATCTTTGGATAACGAGAGTATGAAAATAAATTGAACACATGAACATCGATATATGTATAATGAATATGTATATATGTATAATGAATATGTATATGAGCATGTATGTTTGACTGAAATGTAAACAAATATGAAACAAATAAATATCACAAGTTTGTATGTAACCACCTAATCAATTTAAAATTTAGGCAGACTATAGTATAGGCTCTAAGGGTCTAATAACCTATCCTATATCCCTATAGTCATGGCTCTGATACCAATCTGTCACACCCGACCCGCAGCGGATAAGGTGATCGGGGCATGATTGGGTTATCATCAAAGCTCATGACATTTATTAAATGTTTCATATTCATTAATACAAATTAAATGAAAGTTTACAATAGTGATACAAAAAAAAGATCTCGGCATCAGCTCGACTAAGAGTTCCGAATAAAAAAAGTACAACATGATCTAACTAACAATCTAACTCCTTTGTTCTCTTCTAAGGCATACCCTATGTTATCCTTGCTTCAACCTGTTCACCTGTATCATGTGTAAAAAGGTTTTTGGATCAACATAATGTTGGCGAGTGAATCCTAGGGAAAAACATTTGAATAATTTATTTAAATTGATTATGAAATATGTGCACAACCAAACATGAGTAAAATTAGATGTAACTTGATCAATAATCATAAGATGTTAAATGAAAACACTCATGAACAATAATGGGACAATTAAAGGCACGCGATGCTCAACTCGTCTCTCACGAGGAACTGAGGGGCCTGATGAATGAATTGCATAAACATGATAATATGAATAACACAACTACAAACAATATAAACTCAATGAAAACACACATGAACAATAATGAATTTGAATTGAAGCACGCGATGTTCTACTCGTTTCCCACGAGGAACTGATGGGCTTAAAGTATGAGTTTCATGTAATTTGACAAACGGAATATAAATAAATCACAACAATAAATCAATCTAAGATTAAGTCATGATGTGGTATGGCACAAGTTTAAATAAATAAATTAATTAATTCATAACACATGACACACCCCAAAACGTGTAATTTAAAAAGGGGAATTGTAAGATTCACTCACAGTAGGTGCGTTCGGTTGATGATGATGAATGCACGCGAAGTGGTTTTAACCACGAGTGAGATTTAACCTAGATAAATCGCATTATGGTTTGGTGAGTAAACGGATTTTATTTAACTATTTTAGTAGGATTGTTGGGTGTATTTTTGTGAGTTTGAAGCTATTTTCTAATCTTAAAAATGTTATTTTTAAGTATTTATAATTGATTTTTAATTAAAATAATTAAATAAAAATAATAAAAATATTTTTTTTTTTTTCTGCTACAGTTGACCTTGACCAGTTGACTTTGACTGGTCGTTGACCGGTTTGCGGAATATTGTTGTGCGCTCGGTGAGGCTCGAACCCGAGACCTCCCGTACGCGTGCACGCAGCTCTACCAACTGAGCTACGTGTCTAACCCGTTATATATCCGATTTTAATTTCATATATACATTAATTAGAATTAATAGAAAATCATTTATTTTAAAAACAGTTTAAGGCGAAACGGTCATGCATACCACAGGTCTCGAACCCGGGACCTGTGGTTTAATCCAACACACAGTCCACCGCTGGACTGTGTGTTCAACATGTTATATCATTCGGTTTTTATTATACTTAAATACAAAATAGATATTTCCTTTTCTGCCTTATTTAAAAAGAAGAGATAATTGTCCGAGTCGGTGCTGAAGACCGGACTCGAACTCGTGACCTGTGATATAAACAAACACACAGTCCACCGCTGGACTGTGTGTCTAACTTGGTTATTGTTTCGGTTATTAATATACTTAACATATATCTTAGGCGACTCCGGTTCAGTAAACAAAAACAATGGTTTTTATTAAGGCAGCGTGTGAGACGGGATTCGAACTTGAGACGTTTTGCGTTTTATATGTGCACACAGTCCACCGCTGGACTGTGTGTCTAACCCGATAATTTTCATGATTTATATTATACTTATATGATAACAATCATCGTCTTCTTCAATGAAAAATAACCAGAAATCGGAAAATCGGCTGGTTCGAAGTTTTATCGATTTATTAGTGTTTTACAGTTAATTAAGGTATTATAAAAGTGAAACGGAGAAGAAAACTGGGCGGAGAAAGTATACCGACAAGACTCTCTGTTTTCCGGCAGAACTCCGGCGACAGAATTCACCTCCGGCGATAGGTTCCTTGCAGCAGCGAGTCTCCGGATATCTTGGAAAGAGTATGGGTAACTTCAGTAAAGGTTTAGGGGATTAGTGAGGTTCAGAAAATTAAAACTCGGTTTTCCGGCGAAAAATAGGAAAGTTCCGGCGAGTGGAATTGTGCCGAGAAAAGGTGTGATTTTTGAGCGAAAGTGTTTGTAGACGGTTGTGGTTGAATTTATAGGGGAAAAATGAGATGTATTTGGTCTGATTTCGGACTGGGTTCGTCGGTTTAAGTTTTCCGGCGGTTATGAATTTGGTCGCGGACTTCAAACATCGGTTATAACCGATATGTGATTAAAGGTTTACGTTATAACGTAAATTGTAGTTAAGATTCGCGGAAATTCCGGGATTCCGACGACTGAAACGATTGGGCGCCGGTTTTGAATTTGTAAAGTTATTATATCAATTAAATGATTCTGTTATTCATCAAACATAACAAGCGGCGCAGTGGTTTGTGTGTGAGAGTTAAGTCACTAGGTGACTCGGTACAGACCCGGGTTCGAAACCCGGCTGTAACAATTCATTTTTATTTTTCGATTTTCAACAGTTTTTCAAAAACTAAATATATACCCCCGTATAATAATTGATTACGGATCGTTTAAAAATATTTTGGGCATTTAATTCGCAACGAAAATTTTGACTGACTGTTCGGTTGATAAACGGAGCGGGTTTGGTAAATCCGTTTTTGACGGATGTTACACTTGCAGTCATCTGAAAGGCACGGGCATTCCCCTTCTTGGCCTCCCCGGGTTTTGCATCATTGTTTTTGAGGCAATTGAACGTAATATGCCCTTTTCATTACAGTTGTAGCAAACTGCATCCTTAAGATCCTTGCAATCTAGGGTCTTATGCCTTTTTCTTTTGTAGATAACACAGGGTTTAGTATGTGGATTTATACTACACTGTCACCAATGCCTATATTTACAGTTTTTGCACAGAGGTTTGTCATTAGACGCGTGCTGGTTCTTCTTGAACCCGAAATTCCCTTTCTTTTTAAACCTTTGGAAGTTATTATCCTCCCGTTTCCTCTTTCCGTCAATTTCAGTCTTAACTGACCTTTGTCTTACCAAATCAAGGGTGAGGGAAAGAGATAGGTCTACAACGGACCTATAGGTACTAGGCTGAGCAGCCTTTACCATGCACTTTATCTTGGCGCCAACCCATTTATAAAACGCGCAATGCGTCTAGATTCAGGGGTGATCAAATATGAAACTAACCTAGATAGGGAGTTAAAATCAAAAACATACTTCCGACAATCTCGGTTTTTCATTGAAAGAGACAAAAAGTCTGTCTTTAAATTTCTCCACCTCATGGGGGTGGGCAGTAGGTTTCCTTAACAAGGTCTACAAATTGGACCATCCCAAATTGTACAGGTGGATTTTACCCGTAGATTGGATCATTGCCTTCCATCATATCAGGGCATCACCTTTGAAGGACTGTGATACATACTTGACCACATCCTTATCAGCACAACTGCTGATATCTACAATCGTCTCCATCTCATCAAGCCATTTCAAGGCTTCCACAACTCCTTTCTCCCCATTAAAGTCTCGGGGCTTGCAGGAGACAAAATACTTATAGGTACACCCGTCTTTAAAAGAACGGGACCTACCATTGGAATCTATTTTCTTTGGTTCACTCTTCGCATTCGAAGAGTGAACTGAGCTCTCCTTATGAGCTGAAGATAGTGGAATAGATAAGGGTCTGGATCGAGTAGCACTCGACTCCCTAAGATTTTCTATGGCCTTTCCCATGGCCTTTTCAACAGCCGCATCAATGCGAGCTTGAAAATTGTCATTATCCATATTTTGTCTTCGGCTTTGTTAAAGTCAACATCTCGGTGGTTACTTTGTGCCTCATCCGAGTTAGCCATCTTTTGAGCTTTGGTTTTATATACCAATAAAATCTTTCTTAGCCATGGTATAACAACCATGTTGTTTTTAAACATTGGATATATCAATCCAAAGCCTACTTAATCTAGTGTGAATAACATCACAACTCTTAGGCTTATCATATCTATATTTGGCCTAGGTATTAATAAGACCATCAAAGGCAAATTACAATCTAGACGTAGTCCATATATATTATTGGACAGTGGATCGTAAGGTCACAACTGTCATTGTCATAATTGACAATTATATAGCTCATAGGCTTGTCACTAATGGACATAATAATTGGGCACATTGGCCAGTCACATTGGACATTTAAAAAACATTGGGCACATTGGCCGGCATATTGGACATAAATTGGGCACATTGGCCTACATCATAACAAATGTAATTCATGGCATATCAGCTTGTCATATTGGACATAAATTGGGCACATTGGCCTACATCATAACAAATGTAATTCATGGCATATCAGCCTGTCACATTGGACATAAATTGGGCACATTAGCCTACATCATAATAGATGTAATTCATGGCATATCAGCCTGTCACATTGGACATAAATTGGGCACATTGTCCTACATCATAATAGATGTAATTCATGGCATATCAGCCTGTCACATTGGACATAAATTGGGCACATTGGCCTACATCATAACAGATGTAATTCATGGCATATCAGCCTATCACATTGGACATAAGTTGGGCACCTTGGCCTGTCATTTGTCATCATATTGATGACATTAGCCGAGATCATATTGATCACATAGGCTATATAATAGGTCTTAGGACATAGTCCTTTTACCTTGACGGCTAGTGTGATTCCTCAAGTCACACTACCAAGAGTATGAACATTTCTTAATGTTAACATAAGAGTACCTTAATGATTGATTAATGGTCCCGGTCACCTTCGACCTTAACAACCTTGGAGGTTTGAACCTAGTTCCTCACCTCTGGATAGAAGGATAACTTCCCCTAACTATCCTGATAGAAGACCCCTTCGTCCTTAACTATCATTTCTTGGCCAAATGTGTGGTCTACGCCACTTGGCATAATCAAATCTATTAAGGTCTTTTGGAATTATATAGCAGAGCATAAATTTCGAATAAAATCAAGACGCTCGTTTTGAAGAGGATGAATACATATATATAATTCCAAAAATACTTCATTAAATTCCAAATAGAAATTACAATACTTAGAAACATTGAAATAAATCGTCCATGCAAGGACTTCTGAAACAAAATGTCCACACAGAGACTAAAGAAATAACAATGTCCTCGCAGGGACTAGCATATATTAGAAGAGACTTCACTCGTCCTTCTTTTCCTTAACTAGTTTGGAGAGTTTCTTGAAGAACTTGTTCGTCTTCTTCTACGTTTTCTCCGCTTGTTGTTGCATTTCTTTCATTCTTTCTAAGGCTTCGTTAATGGCCCCAAGTGGTGGCGGTGGTTGTGGTTGTGGCATAACCGGATACTGGTACCCATAAGTTGGATATCCAGTCAGTGGATAAGCAAGTGGGAAAGGAGACAGATAAAGTGCGTTATGCATGACCGCTTGCATGTAAGGGTCATGCGACCATGCTTGATAGTCTACTGGTGTAGACGGGTTAAAAGGATCATATCCAGACGTGTCTAGATATGTGGGGATAGGTTTACTATAATCCGATGGTGGTGGTTGAACTGTAGGTGTTTGGGTTTGTTCCACCATAGATGAGGTGTTAGAGGGTCCACCCATTTGGGGGTCCTCGTGAATAGTTGGGTAAGGTTTGGGCAATGGTGGTAGCGAACCCGACCGTTGGCCCGCACGTACCGACATACGTGCTCCTATTTTCCTCCTTGGCGGTTCTGGGAGCGATTGGGTTGTTCCACCGGTTCCATGTGCACATCTTCTTGCACGGGAGGTGGTTGGGAGTGATGGGAAGGAGTATTGGCGAAGGTAAATTGATTCCAATATTGGTCCCACTCATTAGGACTTGGTAAGGCGGTCCGGCATAGGAGTTCGAATCGCTTGAGATTTCAATGGGATGCTGTAACACCCTGTAAAATCGTGTCCAATAGTATAGTGACACGTGTTGCATTTTTAAATATAGTCTGTTAAAGACCAATAAGGACTAAAGGTGTCAACATGCTCAATCTGAGCTTCTGAGTGACGATCTGATGTCAACATGCATAGATAACAGCCTCTGAGTGACTGATACGTCAACATGCTTAAATATTTAGCCTCTGAGTGACTGATATGTTAACATGCTTGAAATTTGGCCTCTAAGTGACTGATATGTCAACATGCCTAGCCTCTAAGTGACATCAAAATCAACATGCTTACCATAAGCCTCTGAGTGATCCTTTATGGAGTCCTAAACTCTCATACGTGCCATTTGTTGGACTAGAGAGTTCAATTTTGTAATTATATGAAAGTTGGATAGTGGAGGGATTAAAAGTGTCAACATGTTAATTTATACCTCTGAGTGACCTTTTAACGAACCGAGAGCTCGACAATGTCCGGGCATAACCCCAGGTATGCCAAGTATTGACTACGGAGGGCTAAAAGTGCCAAAAAGGTGTTTAAAAAGGTTTTTATAAGCTTTTTAAAGTTAAGGGGCTAAAGTGTCAGAATTTTAAAGTAGTTATGGGGCGGTCGCGGGCCGCGAGAGACTTGGTATGTGTCTCTCGCGGGGCACGAGAACAGGTCTGCTGCAGAAAGTTTTGTTTGGAGACCAAGCAAAACTCCAAAACCATTAATTCGAAACCATGGCTTCTCTAAACTGCTATGCCACGTTTTGGGACACTTGTAAGCTTCCTCTTACACCCCTAAACACCTGGCTTCACCTCCTTTGAGCTCTCCAACTATAAATAGGTGTTCAAGTTTTTCATTCCAACTTGTACCTTTCTAAATCATAACTCTTCTCCCTCCTCTAGAAGTTCCTAGCTGAAAGGAGCATCCAACTTAATTCTCTTGCATTCTAGGAACCTCTTTGTAAGTGTTCCTTGCTCTTGCATTTTCGTTTATAGGCTTTATTAGCCAAAAGTCAAGTGATTTATGGAAAACGCTTTGACTTTCGGTTAAGACCATTATGGTCCAGCCATTGTTCGAAATGAACATGGTTAAGTGATCGTAATAAGGTAGGTGTTAGTCCCTATAAAGGACACTCCTGAAGACCACGTTTGCTAGACCAATTGACGGGTCAAAGTTATGATATTAAAAAGTCAAACAGGACATTTTTTGGAAAAATCATAAACTGAATCTTATACATGTTATGAAACCTGTTTTGACACTTAAGCAAGTTGGTAATAATTATTAGAACATGTAAGGACATGTTCGGCTCGTCAATTTCAGTTATAGGGTCGGTTCGCAACCGAAAGTCGCGAAGTTTGACTTCTGCTTTGACTTTCGATTCTGACCCGATTTAGATTAGTTACTTACCGATCTAAATTTGCATTTTGATCGTAATATAATGTAGCATAACCCTCTGAGGTTATATTACATGATCATAATCAGAATCCAAGTTTATGCGCAAGTTCCATAATTAAGCCATCTTTGACCAAAATGTCCTTTTTACATAAATCAAGGTTTTAATAATAATAAACTTGAATATGAGTTTCCTGCTGACGTAATATTATAAGTAGGATTATTTGGGATGTTAAACCAAGTTATAAATGAGTTTTCAAACAAGCCCTTAAACTATGTCGATAAATGACGGTTTTAGCCCTTGTGGCTTATAAAATGGTTTTAATCAAATCTTTTCAAGGTAAATCATTTACCTACTAATATGTTATATTAAATAACATATTTTAAACATTTTAATCATACCTTAATGTTAGTTTTTATTAAACATCGTATAAAACGTCATTTTACGACATAAGCGCTATCTCGGCGCTTAGTATGGTTTTAAACCATATTAATGGACCAAGACTTGTTACCTACTGATTTTAAAACTTATTTTAAACATATTTATAGTAGGTACATGTTATAAACTCAGAATCCCAAATAATTTATAAACTATGTGTAAAATGACCAAAATGCCCATTCGGTGCATAGTTTGGTCATAAAAGATAATTTACGCATATAATTGACATCCTACTAATATTATATCATAAATAAAATATTTTTCCAGAATACTTATAATTATAAACTTAAAATATACTCAAGTTCCTTATTACGGTATAAAATTACCAAAATGCCCTTATGAGGCATAATTTCGTTTTAAAACCTTAACGGGCATACAAGTTGATATCCTACTGATATCTTAACTTATTTAAAGTATAATGGCATATAGAACTTGTCCATGACTTATCCGGTTACCCGATATCGCTATTATGCGCACGGTTACGTATATGTAACTATTTTACGGAAATTAACCGAAACGGGTTTAACCTTGTCTTTAAGTCTCAAAATCCAGAATGTTAATAGTTTACCCATATTAAAAAGTCAAGGTACTTGTTGTGATTAAACTACATTCTGTCCAATCAACGTTTAATCTAGCATCATACGTTTTGATCAAATACGCTAGTCGGTCTAAGTCTATGACTTAAATAAAGACCGTTAGTATTTAATTGGTTAGTTTATGCCATAATCCAGACTAGAGACTTGCCGGTAAATGCTATCTGCACTTAATCCTTTTGTGTACGGCTGAGTTATTAAAAATTAAAAGAAGACTAGCTCAGGTAAATACTCTCCACTTATTTCCCCTATACGGGCTTGGGTTATGGTAAATTATTACCGCTTGGTCGGAAATGGGATTAATCGAAAGCCGGTTCGGGATAGAAATCCGCATATTCTGTTTTAATCAGTTTTGTTTGATAATTTAGACATCGGGGGTTAACTACCGTGTCCTGGATATCCTCGGCTCATTACAATCGAAATGGCCACGACCTTTGCGCAGGTGTAGGGATACACCCGATAGACGCTCAATTATGCATTCCCACAAGGTTGGGAGGAATTGACTCCTTCGTGAGTCCAAAGTGGTGTGTACGTTAATTGTGTCTCGGTTTTCATGCCGAGCCCCGTATGTATGACAATCATGTAAATCTGTTAACAAGGTTGGACGGTCAATTAACCCAAGTTATAAAAAGAATTTTTGTGCTGATACGTACTTAAAACATTTTCGAAATGTTTTCAAAATGAGTCAGTTGGGTGTATTTACCAGCGAAAGCTGACGTATTTTCAAAAGAATAATCTGTAGGTACAATACGAAAATAGGTCGGAAGTGCTCGGTAGTGTTAGAGGATCTTGCAAATCCTAAATCTGCCCAAAGTCTGTTTTGTATTCTTTCCATGTACAATTTATGATCCACCTGTGGATCTTCTATTACAAGCTTGTATATTATTATGTATTTTCGAACATTTGGTTTGTAATAGTAATTTTACTCCAAGACTTCCGCTGTGCCGTGTTTAATTGATAATGATGTTGTCAAACTGACGTCACCCCGGGCCCACCGTGTATGGATTTCGGGGTTGGAAATCCGGGGTGTGACTGGGTTGGTATCAGAACCAACTTTGAGAGAATTAAACACTAGCCTTTGGTGTTTAGTCTCAACTACCGACCCATTCCTTAAGTTCGAGTCTATGCATTTGACTAGGATTACTCATTCAGTATTAATTTTAGTATATGTTTTTTGATATTAAATTTTAACAGGAAAATTGCGCCACTGTGAAGACAAATGACGAGAAAAGGTCCAATGGAGGAGGACCATTCGGAACTCATTCTTCTCTCAACCTTCATAATGCCATGCATTACAGATCAGGAATTCATCTTCATGGCAACACAAGTTTGTCTCAATAGACATTCTGCCTGCACATTCCCAAAATCTTACCACTCTATCATTAATCATTTCCCATTCCATTGCTCACTTACTTGAAGAATTACCCATCATTATCTTAACAGCTCCAGCCGTATAAAATCAGTGACCAACCAATCACTATGGACAAGGACTCGACCGAATGCCGCACGTCGATCAAATGTGCACCCATAAATATCAACGATATCAAACTCTACGCTGGATCACTACCAAGTCCTAATGATGGGATGAATATGGAATAATCACATTCCAACTCCTTTCAACCACTCTCACCACTCCTTCATGAAGATGTCACATGGAACCCGTGGACCAACCTCAAACTACCTGGAACAACCAAAGAAGCGGGAGCACGTATGTTGGTCACTGCCGGACGAAAGTCGGATGTACACCTTGCGCAACATCTACCCCACATTCAAGGGCCCCAAATGGGGGACCCTATAATGTTCCACTGATGTGGAAACTCAACACACAAGACCTGCTGTTCAACCACCACCAATGTTATAGAACAATTCACTACCCAGACACGTCTGGATAATGATCCTTTTAACCGTCTACGCCGATAGATTATCAATGCGCGGTCACAAGACCATACAGCAGGACTGTATGCAATCACTTTACCCTTCTTTCCCACATATATCCAACATGGATACTAAATTATGGTACCATATCCTATCCACAAAAACTATAAACTCGGGATCATTTGAGTTCATCACATGGAGGCCTTCGAAAGTGATGATATGAATGCGCAACATAGGGATGAAATCGAGAGGAAGAAAATAAGTTCTTCAAAAACCCCAAATTAGTAAAGGAAGAAGGTAGATGAATGTCTCTTTTAATTATTTGTCCTACGAGGACATTTTTATTTCTTTTAGTCCTGTGTGAGGCTATTTTTCTTAATCCTTGTAGACAAGTTTATTTATTTTCTAAGTATTTTTAATTTCGATAAATAAATTTAAATGAATACTTGAATATAATATATAGTAAACATCCTCTTGAAATAGCTCTGATTTACTCGAACTTATGCCTCGTTATAATTCCAAAGGCCTTAATAGATTGATTTGCCAGTGGCGCAGACCAATTGGCCAGAGTGATCCGTTAAGTACGAAGGTCTCTATCAGGATAGTTAAGGCAAGTGATCTATTCGGGTAGGACTAAGGTCCAAACTTCCTCGTCGTTAAGGTCAAAGGTGACTGACCATTTAACTCAAACCATTAAGTCCTCTTATTTTAAACATCAATAATGTGCTACTCATGGTTGTGTAGACTTGAGATCACACTAACCTTCAAAGTATTGGACTATGTCCTACACTAAGTGCCCTTGTGACTATGTGTATCCTGGCTAATAGCCGTTGTGATTTTTGATCCCGGCTAAATATACATGTGCGTGATGATAAAATCCATTAAGAGATGTATTTTAATAGCCCTTGTGATTAGTTTAGGATCCTGCAAATACCCTTGGGATTGTTTGATTCCGGCAAATTCACTAGTGCGGTGATGAATTAAAACTCCATAAATGTATTTTAATTAGCCTTGTATACTATTGATCTCTAAATACTCTTGTTCTATTTGTCCCTGCTAAATAGCCTGTGATCTGTTGATCCGGCTAAATAAGCCACTTGTGTTATTTGTTCCAGCTAAAATTAAGCCATGTGATACAGTTTGAATCCCACTAAAATCACTAGTTGCGGGATAAAACATCCATTAGTGATGTTTACCTTTGGGTTCATGATCTATTCAAATAGCCCTTGTGATCTATTTGATCGGCTAATATCACCAGTACGTGATGAATAAAAATAAATTAGTGATGTATTGCCCTTATGCTATGATTATTTTATATACTATTGAATCTATCTGATCCCGGCTAATTATCGCCAGTGCATTGAAAATAGACATCAGTTGTGACAGCGCCAGTGCATATTTGATTCCGTAGTGACAGACCTATGTGCCATATTATGTCATTAGGCAAGCCTTTGTTGCATATTTGATGTCCTTTGTGACAAGCCTATGTCTAGTATATTGTCAATTTACAATGACATTGTGACATTGCGATCCCCTGTCAGTAAAAATGGACTATTTCCAGATTGCAATTTGCTATGATGGTCCTTTTAAGACCTAGGCAAAAATAGTTATATTAAGCCTAAGAGTGTGAATGTTATTTCACACTAGTAGGTAATGGATTTTCTTATCCATGTTTAAAAGCGATGCGTGTGTATTACTATGGCTAAGAGAAATTTATTTTAGTAGATAAGAACAAGATTTGAGAATGCTAATTCTATGAGACCATAAGTACTATCGGAACTCAAGACGCTGAATTAGCCATAGATGAATTGACTCCAAGCACTGCGGTTGAGGCCCTGTAGAAAAGGCATGGTAAGGCCAAGGAAGTTAAGAGAGTCGAGTGCAACTCGCTTAGCCATCCAATTACCATTATAGCTCATAGATAGGTTTATTGCATATCAATGCGAAAGTTAAACTAAGGGTAGACATGGATAGGTCCCATTCTGTCTAAGGAAGATGCACGTAAAGTACTTGTCTCTGAAACCCTGAGACTTAATGGTGAAAAAGATCCGTAATGACAAATCTGGAAAACGGTAACAAGAATCGCAATTTCGCTAAAAGGGATTGTGGCAGATTTTCACGAATTTCGGGCGATGCCTAAATGGAGGCACTGGGTTTGATTTCCAGATTTATTTATGTATTAAATTGTTTCAATATGTAAACAAACAACACAAGTGGCGGAGTGGTTGGTGGGAGTGAGAGTTAAAGCGTTTGAGTTCTCGGCTGACCCGGGTTCGAAACACCGGCTTCAGCATTATATTTCTATTTCACTATTTTAATACATTTTCAAATATAAATTTTATATTCTAATATACTTATTAGTTATGTATCGTTTAAAATTAATTTGAGCATTAAATATGCAACGAAATTTTTAACTGGTTGTTTCGGTTAATAAACGAAGCGGGTTTGGTTAACCCGATTTTTGACGGATGTATACATTTAGTCTCAAACTTACACGAGCACATTCCTTAGACTTCCGAGTCTAGGCTTTGACCTAGGATTACTCATTTCAGTATTAAGTTATTAGTTTGTTTTTGAATTGAATTTTAACAGGAAATGCCGCCACGTGTGAGAGGACAAAGTGGACGAGGAAAAGGTCAAATGAGAGGAGGACCATCAGGACGCATTCCTCCTCAACCTCATAATGTAGATGCATACCAAGAATCAGGAGATTCATCTCCATGGCAACCAGCGAGACGTTCTGTCTCTAATAGACATTCACCCTCACATTCCAAAATTCTTACCACTCCTATCATTCACATCATTCTCACCATTCCCATTCTCATCACTCTTACCATGAAGAATTAACCCCAACCATTATCTTAACACGCCTCCAGCCGATCAAAACCAGTTGGACCAACCACATCCTATGGACGAGGACTCCGACCCGGAGATGCCGCCGTCGGGATCAAATGTGCATCCCATTGAAATATCAAGCGATTCAAACTCTTATGCTGGATCGCCCTACCAAGGTCCTAATGAGTGGGATGAATACTGGAATCAATTCACATTCGCCCACACTCCTTCTCACCACTCTGAACCACCCCTGTTCAAGAAGATGTCCACATGGAACCCGTGGACCAACCTCAACCACCAAGAAGGAAGCGTGGAGCACGTATGTCGGTACGTGCCGGACAAAGGTCGGGATCGCTACCACCTTTGCCAACTCCTACCCCACCATTCAAGAGGACCCACAAATGGGTGGACCCTCTAATGTTCCACCTATAGTGGAACCAACACCAACACCTGCTGTTCAACCACCACCAACAGGTTATACTAATCCAATTCCCACGTACCCAGACACGACTGGATATGATCCTTTTAACCCGTCTACGCCGATAGATTATCAAGCGCAGTCACAAGACCCATACATGCAGGCAGTTATGCACAATGCACTTTACCCGTCTCCTTTCCCACCTACTTATCCACCAACTGGATATATAACTTATGGGTACCAGTATCCGGTTATGCCACAACCTCAACCACAACCTCCGCCATCACTTGAGGCCATTAATGAGGCCTTAGAAAGGATGAAAGAAATGCAACAACAGGCGGAGAAAACGGAGAAGAAGACGAATAAGTTCTTCAAGAAACTCTCCAAATTAGTGAAGGGAAAGAAGGACGAGTGAAGTCTCTTTTAATTATACGTAGTCCCTGCGAGGACATTGTTATTTCTTTTAGTCCCTGTGTGGACATGTTTATTTCCTTTAAGTCCTTGCATGGACAAGTTTATTTCATTTTCTAGTATTGTAATTTCGAATAAAAAATTTAATGAAGTACTTTTGGAATTATATATATATGTAAATCATCCTCTTGAAAATGAGCGTCTCGATTTTACTCGAAATTTATGCTCTGCTATATAATTCCAAAAGACCTTAATAGATTGATTATGCCTAGTGGCGCAGACCACACATTGGCCAAGAAGTGATCGTTATGTACGAAGGGGTCTTCTATCAGGATAGTTAAGGGAATTATCCTTCTATCCAGGGGTAAGGGACTAGGTCCAAACCACCACGGTCATTAAGGTCAAAGGTGACTAGGACCATTAATCAACCATTAAGGTCCTATTATGTTAACATTCAAGTAATGTGCATACTCATGGTTGTGTGACTTGAGGAATCACACTAACCTTCAAAGTATTGGACTATGTCCTCACCTTATAAATAGCCCTTGTGATCTATTTGATCCCGGCTAAATAGCCCTTGTGATCTGTTTGATCCCGGCTAAATATCACCAGTGCGGTGATGAATAAAACATCCATTAGAGATGTATTTTAAATAGCCATTGTGATCTATTTGATCCCGGCTAAAATAGCCCTTGTGATCAGTTTGATCCCGGCTAAATATCACTAGTGCGGTGATGAATAAAACATCCATTAGAGATGTATTTTAATTAGCCCTTGTGATCTATTTGATCCGGCTAAATAGCTCTTGTGATCTATTTGATCCCGGCTAAATAGCCCTTGTGATCTGTTTGATCCGGCTAAATAAGCCTTGTGTTCAGTTTGATCCAGCTAATATAGCCCTTGTGATCAGTTTGACATTGGCTAATATCACTAGTGCGGTGATAAAACATCCATTAGTGATGTAGTACCCTTTCGGGTTATGATCTATTCTATATAGCCCTTGTGATCTAATTGATCCCGGCTAAATATTACCAGTACGGTGATGAATAAAAACATAAATTAGTGATGTATTGCCCTTATGGCTTGATTTATTTTATATAGCCTATGAGATCTATCTGATCTCGGCTAATATCGCCAGTGCAATGATAATAAGACATCCATTAGTGACAGGCCCATGTGCCATATTTTATGTCGTTAGTGATAGACCTATGTGACATATTTATGTCCATTAGTGACAAGCCTTTGTGCCATATTTGATGTCCTTTGTGACAAGCCTATGTGCTGTATAATTGTCAAATATGACAATGACAATTGTGACATTGCGATCCCCTGTCTAGTAATAAATGGATTATGTCCAGATTGCAATTTGCCTATGATGGTCCTATTAAGACCTAGGCCAAAATATAGTTATATTAAGCCTAAGAGTTGTGATGTTATTCACACTAGTATAGGTAATGGATTTTTCTTATATCCAATGTTTAAAAGCCGATCTGGTTATTATACCATGGCTAAGAGAAATTTTATTTAGTATATAGAACCAAGACTTTGAAGAATGGCTAATTCTAATGAGACACAAAGTAGCTATCGGAACATCAAGGACGCTGAAAATATAGCCATAGATAATAATGACTTCCAAGCACGCATTGATGCGCCTGTAGAAAAGGCCATGGGTAAGGCCATAGAGAAGTTAAGAGAGTCGAGTGCTACTCGCTCTAAGCCATTACCAATTCCACCATCCTTAGCTCATAAGGAGAGCTCTATTCACTCATCAAATGCGAAGAGTGAACCTAAGAGGATAGACTATGCTGATAGGTCCCATTCTTCTAAGGACAGATGCACCTACAAGTACTTTGTCTCCTGTAAACCCTGAGACTTTAATGGGGAAAAAGGAGCCGTAGAAGCCCTAAAGTGGCTGGACGAAATGGAGACCATTGTAGACATCAGCAACTGTGCTAAAAGGGATGTGGTCAAGTATCTATCACAATCCTTCAAGGGCGATGCCCTAACATGGTGGAAGGCCATGATTCAATCAACAGGTAAAGTATACCTGTATAATCTGGGATGGTCCAAATTTGTGGACCTTATTAAGGAAACCTACCGCCCACCACATGAGGTGGAGAAAATAGAGACAGACTTCTTGTCTCTATCAATGAAAAACCTAGACTGTCGGAAGTAGGTTTCCGATTTCAATTCCCTATCTAGGTTAGTTTCCAATTTAATTACCCCTAAATCCAAACACATTGCGCATTTTATTAATGGGTTAGCGCCCGAAATAAAGGGCATGGTAAAGGCTGCACAGCCTACTACCTGTAGGTCTGCTATAGACCTATCTCTTTCTCTCACCCTTGATCTAGTAAGACAAAAGTCAGTTAAGTCTGAAACTGACGGAAAAAGGAAGAGGGAAGATGAAAACTCCCATAAGTTTAATAAGAAAAATAAATGGAGATTTGGGTTCAAAGGGAACCAAGGCAAGTCGGCTGTAATGCCATTTTGCAAGACTTGCAACCGCAAACACTTGGGACAGTGTAATTCTGATTTTCAAGTTAGACCTTGTGGTATTTGTAAAAGGAGAGGGCATAAGACCCTAGATTGTAAAGATCTTAAGGATGCTGTATGCTATATCTGCAACGAAAAAGGGCACATTGCAACAAACTGCCCTAAGAGTTCAAAGAATAAAAATCCGAAGCCTGGAGAGGCCAACAAGGGGAATGCACGCGCCTTTCGGCTGACTGCTAAGGAAGCTGTTAATGACAATAACGTCATAACAGGTACTTTCCCCATTAATGATATTTATGCTAGAGTTCTTTTCGATTCGGGTGCAGATAAATCATTTGTTGATCATAAGTTTAGTAAACTATTAAATTTACCCATAAGAACTCTAGATAAAATTTATGAGATAGAACTCGCCAATGGAACCTTAGAAACTGCTTCTTCCATTCTTGATGGATGCTCTATATCCATTAAGAATCATTCCATCCCTATCTCTCTTTTGCCAATGAAATTGGCGGGGTTCGATGTTCTCTTAGGCATGGATTGGTTATCTCATAACCAAGCTCACATTGCCTGCGATAAAAAGCTCATCGAGATTAAGACCCCATCTGGTGAAATGATCACCATCCCTGGAGACTCATACTATGGACTGCCAGACAAGGTGTCGTTATTAAGGCATCCAAGTGTTTGAGAAGGGGCTGTGTCATCTACATGGCACAAGTCACCATAAATGAATCAAAGCCAAACCTTGAAGATCAACCAGTTATCTCGGAGTATCCCGATGTTTTCCCTGAAGAATTACCAGGCCTACCTCCAGATAGACAAGTGGAGTTTAGAATAGATATCATACCAAGAGCAGCACCCGTAGCTAGAGCTCCATATAGGCTAGCTCCAATCGTAATGAATGAGCTAAGAGTTCAATTGGACGGACTCTTGGAGAAAGGCGTTATCCAGCCTAGTTCCTCACTTTGGGGAGCTCCTATTCTGTTTGTAAAGAAGAAAGACGGTTTGATGCGAATGTGCATCGACTACTGGGAGCTGAACAAGCTAACCATTAAGAATAGATATCCTCTGCCCAGGATTGATGATTTATTCGACCAACTTCAAGGGGCTAATTACTTTTCTAAAATAGATTTGAGATCAGGATATCATCAACTAAAGGTTAGGAGCGAGGATGTTCCCAAAACAGCCTTCAGGACCCGCTATGGTCACTTTGAATTCTTAGTGATGCCTTTTGGGCTCACAAATGCACCGGCAGCATTCATGGATCTCATGAATAGAGTCTGCAAACCGTATTTAGATAAGTTTGTCATTGTCTTCATCGACGACATACTTATCTATTCTCGTAATCAAGATGATCACGAGAAACATCTTCGGTGCATCCTAGAATCATTAAGGCAGGAGAAACTTTATGCAAAGTTCTCTAAATGCGAATTTTGGCTTAGAGAAGTCCAATTTCTTGGACATATGGTAAGTGAGCGTGGTATCCAAGTGGATCCCGCCAAAATTGAGGCCATAATGAATTGGGAAGTGCCCAAGACCCCAACGGAGGTTGTAGTTTCTTAGGATTAGCTGGTTACTATAGGAGGTTCATTAAGAACTTTTCAAGGATAGCCACTCCTTTAACTTCCTTGACCCGTAAGAATATTAAGTATAATTGGGGTCCAAAACAACAAGAATCTTTTGAGATTCTTAAACACAAATTGAGCAACGCTCCTGTGTTATCTCTACCTGAGGGTATTGAGAACTTTGTTGTCTATTGTGATGCTTCGTACACTGGCATGGGCTGTGTGCTAATGCAAAATAGCAAGGTGATTGCCTATGCATCACGACAACTAAAGTGCACGAAAGGAATTACACCACCCATGATTTGGAATTGGGTGTCGTTGTATTTGCACTAAAACTGTGGAGACATTACTTGTATGGTACAAAGTGTGTTATATACGCCGACCATAAAAGTCTCCAGCATCTATTCAATCAGAAAGAATTGAACATGCAACAACGCCGTTGGATGGAAACTCTTAATGATTATGATTGCGAGATTCGCTACCATCCAGGCAAGGCAAATGTAGTTGCCGATGCCTTAAGTCGCAAGGAAAAGGTTGAACCTATAAGGATAAACGCTAAGAGCATTGAGCTCAGAAATAGCTTAAATGAGAAGCTATTAGATGGCAAAAGCAAGCCCTGATTAGAGGCTAATATCCCTAATGAGGGATTAGGCGGAACTGTTGATCATTTAGCACTTGGAAAGGATGGAATCCTAAGATTTAATGATAGAATTTGGGTTCCAATCTTTGGAGGACTTAGAGATCTAATCCCTCCAAGAAGCGCATAATACAAGATACTCAGTTCACCCAGGTGGTGACAAAATGTATCAAGACCTTAAAAAGAATTATTGGTGGATGGGTTTGAAGAAATCCGTAGCCACTTATGTAGCTAAGTGTCTGACGTGTTCACAATTTAAGGCTTGACATAAAAACCGTCAGGACTTCTACAACAACTTGAGATTCCCACCTGGAAATGGGAAATGGTAACTATGGATTTGATTACCAAGTTACAAAAGACCAAAAGTGGTAATGACACTATTTGGGTCATAGTGGATAGGTTGACTAAGTCAGCGCATTTCTTGCCAATTAAGGAAATGTATAATTCAGACAAATTGGCTAAGTTGTATGTGGACAAGATCGTGTCCCTACACGGTGTGCCGGTGTCTATTGTATCTGATAGAGATACTAGATACACATCTCACTTCTGGAAAAGTTTCAACAATCTTTAGGCACACGATTAAATTTCAGTACGGCTTACCATCCACAGACTGATGGTCAAAGTGAGCGTACTATCCAGACACTAGGAGACATGCTTAGGGCATGTGTAATTGATTTAGGTGGAAGTTGGGATGACCACTTACCCCTAATATAATCTCTTACAATAACAGCTATCATACTAGGATCAAGGCTGCTCCTTTTGAGGCCTTGTATGGGAGAAAATGTAGAACGCCCGTATGTTGGGCAGAAGTTGGGGAAGCCCAACTAACAGGACCTGAGATTGTCCTGGAGACCACGGAAAAGATTGTGCAAATCCGTGATCGTCTCAAAACTGCCAGGGATAGGCAGAAGAGTTATGCTGACAAAAGGCACAAACCTCTTCAGTTCCAGAAGAGTTATGCTGAAAGTATCACCCTGGAAAGGTGTGATGCGTTTTGGAAAGAAGGGCAAGTTGAGCCCAAGATATATTGGACCATTTGAGATAGTAGAATGTGTCGGCACTGTGGCTTATAAGCTCAGATTGCCAGAGGAGCTTAGTGGAATCCATGATGTATTCCACATATCTAATCTTAAGAAATGTCTAGCTGATGAGTCGCTAGCAATGTCGCACAAAAATGTGCAGATAGATGAAAACCTGAGGTTTGTTGAGAAACCAATTTTGATCGAGGATCGACAGGTTAAGAAACTCCGAAGAAAGATGATACCTATAGTAAAGGTTAAGTAGGACGCTTTTAGAGGTCCTGAGTATACATGGGATGGTTGATTCCACTATGCGACAAAAGTACCCCCATCTTTTTGAATAAAATCTCGAGGTCGAGATTTCTTTTAAGGGGGTGAGGATGTAACACCCTGTAAAATTGTGTCCAATAGTATAGTGACATGTGTTGTATTTTTAAATATAGTCTGTTAAGACCAATAAGGACTAAAGGTCGTCAACATGCTCAATCTGAGCCTCTGAGTGACGATCCGATGTCAACATGCATAGATAACAGCCTCTGAGTGACTGATATGTCAACATGCTTAAATCATTAGCCTCTGAGTGACTGATATGTCAACATGCTTGAAATTTGGCCTCTGAGTGACTGATATGTCAACATGCCCAGCCTCTGAGTGACATCGGAATCAACATGCTTACCATAAGCCTCTGAGTGATCCTTTGTGGAGTCCTAAACTCTGATACGTGCCATTTGTCGGACGAGAGAGTTCAATTTTGTAATTATATGAAAGTTGGATAATGGAGGCATTAAAAGTGTCAACATGTTAATTTATACCTCTGAGTGACCTTTTAACGAACCGAGAGCTCGACAATGTCCGGGCATAACCCTGGGTATGCCAAGTATTGATTCGGAGGGCTAAAAGTGCCAAAAAGGTGTTTAAAAAGGTTTTTATAAGCTTTTTAAAGTTAAGGGGCTAAAGTGTCAAAATTTGAAAGTAGTTATGGGGCGGTCGCGGGCTTCGAGAGACTTGGTATGTGTCTCTCCGGGGCGCGAGAACAGGTCTGCTACAGAAAGTTTTGTTTGGAGACCAAGCAAAACTCCAAAACCATTAATTCGAAACCATGGCTTCTCTAAACTGCCATGTCACGTTTTGGGACACTTGTAAGCTTCCTCTTACACCCTAAACACCTAGCTTCACCTCCTTTGAGCTCTCCAACTATAAATAGGTGTTCAAGTTTTTCATTCCAACTTGTACCTTTCTAAATCTAACTCTTCTCCCTCCTCTGGAAGTTCCTAGCTGAAAGGAGCATCCAACTTAGTTCTCTTGCATTGTAGGAACCTCTTGTAAGTGTTCCTTGCTCTTGCATTTTGTTTATAGGCTTTATTAGCCAAAAGTCAAGCGATTTACGGAAAACGCTTTGACTTTCGGTTAAGACCATTATGGTCCAGCCATTGTTGGAAATGAACATGGTTAAGTGATCGTAATAATGTAGGTGTTTGTCCCTATAAAGGGCACCTCCTGAAGATCACGTTTGCTAGACCAATTGACGGGTCAAAGTTATGATATTAAAAAGTCAAACAGGCCATTTTTTGGAAAAATCATAAATTGATCTTATATATGTTATGATACCTGTTTTGACACTTAAACAAATTGGTAACAATTATTAGAACATGTAAGAACATGTTCGGCTCATCAATTTCAGTTCTAGGGTCGGTTCGCAACCGAAAATCGCGAAGTTTGACTTCTGCTTTGACTTTCGATTCTGACCCGATTTAGATTAGTTACTTACCGATCTAAAGTTGCATTATGATCATAATATAATGTAGCATAACCTTCTGAGGTTATATTACATGATCATAATCAGAATCCAAGTTTATGCGCAAGTTCCATAATTAAGCCATCTTTGACCAAAATGTCCTTTTTACATAAATCAAGGTTTTAATGATAATAAACTTGAAAATGAGTTTCCTACTGATGTAATATTATAAGTAGGATTATTTGGGATGTTAAACCAAGTTATAAACTGAGTTTTCAAACAAGTCCTTAAACTATGTCGATAAATGACGGTTTTAGCCCTTGTGGCTTATAAAATGGTTTTAATCAAATCTTTTCAAGGTAAATCATTTATCTACTGATATTTTATAATAAATAACATATTTTAAACATTTTAACCTAACCCTAATGTCAATTTTCTTATGCGCACGGTTACGTATATGTAACTATTTTACGGAAATTAACCGAAACGGGTTTAACCTTGTCATTTAAGTCTCAAAATCCAGAATGTTAATAGTTTACCCATATTAAACAAGTCAAGGTACTTGTTGTGATTAAACTACATTCTGTCCAATCATCGTTTAATCTAGCGTCATACGTTTTGATCAAATACGCTAGTCGGTCTAAGTCTATGACTTAAATAAAGACCGTTAGTATTTAGTTGGTTAGTTTATGCCATAATCCACACTAGAGACTTGCCGGTAAATGCTATCTGCACTTAATCCTTTTGTGTACGGCTAAGTTATTAAAAATTAAAAGAAGACTAGCTCAGGTAAATACTCTCGACTTATTTCCCCTATACGGGCTTGGGTTACGGTAAATTATTACCGCTTGGTCGGAAATGGGATTAATCGAACGCCGGTTCGGGATAGAAATCCGTATATTCTGTTTTAATCAGTTTTGTTTGATAATTTAAACACACTTTGTATATTATAAATTGTACATGGAAAGAATACAAAACAGACTTTGGGCATATCTAGGATTTGCAAGATTCTCTATCACTACCGAGCACGTCCAGCCTATTTTCGTATTGTACCTGCAAGTTTCGTCTTTTGAAAATACGTCAGTTTTCGCTGGTAAATACACCCAAATGACTCATTTTGAAAACATTTCAAAAATGTTTTAAGTGCGTATTAGCACAAAATCTTTTTATAACTTGGGATAATTGACCGTCCAACGTTGTTAGCAGATTTACATGTTTGTCCATACATATAGGGCCCGGTACAGGACCGAGACATGATTAACGTACACACCACTTTGGACTCACGAAGGAGTCAATTCTTCCCAACCTTGTGGGAATGCATTTTTGGGCGTTTATCGGGTGTATGCCTACACCCGCACTAAGGTTGTGGCCATTTATATTGTAATGAGCCGAGGATATCCAGGACACGGTAGTTAACCCCCGATGTTCAAGTTATCAAACAAAACTGATTAAAACAGATTATGCGGATTTACTAGCAACAATCCGGCATTCGATTGATCCCATTTCCGACCAAGCGGTAATAATTTACCGTAACCCAAGCCCGTATAGGGGAAATAAGTGAGAGTATTTACCTGAGCTAGTCTTTTTTTAATTTTAATAACTCAGCCGTACACAAAAGTACTAAGTGCAGATACCATTTACCGGCTCTGGATTATGGCATAAACTAACCAATTAAATATAGACGTTCTTATTTAAGTCATAGACTTAGACCAACTAACGTACTTGATCAAAACGTATAACGCTTGATTAAACGGTGATTGGATAGAATGTAGTTTAACCCCAACAAGTACCTTGACTTGTGTAATATGGATAAACTATAAACATTATGGATTTTGAGACTTAAATGACAAGGTTAAACCCGTTTCGGTTAATTTTTGTAAACTAGTTACATATACTTAACCGTACACATAATAGCGATATTGGGTAACCGGATAATTCATGGACAAGTTCTATATGCCATTATATTTTAAATAAGTTGTAATATCAGTAGGATATCAACTTTTATGCCCATTATGGTTTCAAATTGAAACTATGCCTCATAAGGGCATTTCGGTAATTTCATACTGTATAAAAGGAACTTGAATATAATTAAATGTTATAATTATAAGTATTCTGGAAAAATAATTTATTTGTGATATACTATCAGTAGGATATTAATTATATGTGTAATTTATATTTTATGACCAAATTATGCATCGAAGGGCATTTTGGTCATTTTACACATAGTTTATAAATTATTTGGGATTCTGAGTTTGTATCATGTACCTACTGTAAAGATACTTAAATAAGTTTTAAAATCAGTGGGTAACAAGTCTTGGTCAAATAATATGGTTTAAAACCATACTATGCGCCGAAACGGCGCTTATGTCGTAAAATGACATTTTATGCGATGTTTAATGAAAACTGATGTTAAGGTCAGATTAAAATGTCTTAGATATGTTATTTATTATAACATATCAGTAGGTAAAAGATTTACCTTGAAAATATTTGATTAAAACCGTTTTAACAGTCACAAGGGCTAAATCGTCATTATCGACATAATTCAAGGACATGCTTGTAAACTCAGTTTATAAGTTGGTTTAACATTCTAAATACTCCTACTTATAATATTACATCAGTAGGAAACTCATTTTCAAGTTATTATCATTAAAACCTTGATTTATGTAAAAATGACATTTTGGTCAAAGATGGCATAATTATGGAACTTGCGCATAAACTTGGAATCTGATTATGATCATGTAATATAACCTCAGAGGGTTATGCTACATTATTTTATGATCATAATGCAACTTTAGATTAGTAGGTAACTAATCTAAATCGGTTCAGAATCGAAAGTCAAAGCATAAGTCAAACTTCGCGAATTTCGGTTGCAAACCGACCCTAGAACTGAAATTGACGAGCCGAACATGTTCTAATAATTATTACCAACTTGTTTAAGTGTCAAAACAGGTTTCATAACATATATAAGATGAAATTCTAATTTTTCCGAAAAATGGCCTATTTGACTTTTTAATATCATAACTTTGACCCGTCAATTGGTCTAGCAAACGTGATCTTCAGGAGGTGCCCTTTATAGGGACTAACACCTATCTCATTACGATCACTTAGCCATGTTCGTTACGAACAATGGCTGGACCATAATGGTCTTAACCAAAAGTCAAAGCGTTTTCTATAAAACACTTGACTTTTGGCTATAAAAGCCTATAAACGAAAATGCAAGAGCAAGGAACACTTACAAGAGGTTCCTAGAATGCAAGAGAACTAAGTTGGATGCTCCTTTCAGATAGGAACTTCTAGAGGAGGGAGATAGAGTTGAAAATGAGAATGGTACAAGTTCAAAGGTTGAACCTTTGCACCTATTTATAGTTGGAGAGTTTGAAGAAGGTGATGCCAGGTGTTAAGGGGTGTAAGAGAGAACTTACAAGTGTCCTAAAACGTGGCATAGCTGTTTGCAAGTCCCTTGTTTTGAATCAAATGGTTTTTTTTGGCAATATGTGTGGAGGCCAAGCAAACTTTATGCAGACACAGACCTCTCGCGCCCCGCGAGAGGCACAAGGCTTGCCTCTCGCGCCCCGTGAGCGCCCCATAGGCAGATTAGAAGTTTATCACTTTTAGCCCCTCAACTTATTAAACACCCTTAAAACCTCCTAAAACACCTTTTTATCACTTTCAGCCCTCCGTAGCCAATATTTGGCGTACCCGGATTATGCCCGGACATTTTCGAGCTCTCGGTTCGTTAAAAGGTCACTCAGAGGTATAAATTAACATGTTGACACTTTCAACCCTCCAATGTCCAACTTTTATATAATTACGGATTTCCCTCTCGTCCAACAAATGGGACATATGAGAGTTAGGACTTCATAAAGGGTCACTCAGAGGCTCATTATAAGCATGTTGACTCCGATGTCACTCAGAGGCTGGGCATGTTGACACAACGGTCACTCAGAGGCCAACTTTTAAGCATGTTGACACTAACGGTCACTCAGAGGCTATGTTTTAAGCATGTTGACACTAATGGTCACTCAGAGGCTATATTTTATGCATGTTGACACCAGAAGATCACTCAGAGACTTAGTTTGAGCCTGTTGACGCTTTTAGTCCTTGTTAGTCTTTAACAGACTAAAATAAAAATATAACACGTGTCGCTATATTATTGGACACGATTTTACCGGGTGTTACAATTAAAGTTATTGAAATGAATTTTGTTTACCAAACTATTTTATATCTTTCCTTTCCATCTCTTCAAATAATTATTTTTTAGACACTATTGCAATGAATTTGCTTACCAAATAATACTCATCGTCCAAAAACTATTTCATTCTCTCTTCGACGAATAAGATTTTAACGCCCTGAAAGTAATAACTTAAATAATTATAACTGCGTATTTGAGTATATAAATAATATACCCCGAATAAAAATCATATGGTATAAAATTCGTAATAAGTAACCTGGTCAATAACGTGTTAATGTCTAATAAATATTTAATTGTGGGCATTCAATCAATATCAAAACATGGGGGACTAAAATGGTATATTTAAGAATTATAATAAAAAAATATATAGAAACACACATGTGTGTGTTGAGATCAAGCAGAAGAAAAGGGCAGAAGGTGAAAACCTTCACTTGACCTAAAATCACCAAATTAGAAGGTAATTGGGGCTAGAATTCATGCATGTGTAGAAATTATTGATCATCCTTACGTGATTAACATAAGGTATATAGTAAATTTCTTTTTGAATGATGGTTGTTATGTAGATGAGCTTTAGAAATTGGGTTTTTGGTAAAATTGTTGATAATGTGGCATAGAGAAGTTGTTGTATGAACTTAAGGTCTTAATCCTAACTGAGATTGTTAATAAATTATCAAGAAACGGGTAATAGGATTGTCACACCCCAACCGATGGCGGAAACATCGGAGTGAGACGAAATAGATTCCTCAATGTATCATAACACTATTTGCGACAATATTTAAATAAAAACTCGTTCATTTCATATATAAAATTGTCAATTACAACAGAAATCAACATACAACAACTTCAACAAAATTACAACATGAAAGCCTAACATTCTAGGTACGTTTCTATGTCGTCCCTACTAGATTTGTCATAAGCATCATCATCAACCTGTAACATGTTAAAAGTATAGTTCAATACAAAAGTATTGGCGAGTACACAAGTTTAACAATACCCCGACGGGCGGTGTGCTACTCCTATAGCGCTATATATGTTAAGTTGGGGCTAGCTAAGTTAATGACAAATAGCATGTATGTATTTAGCATGTACCAAAGCATAACAATAAGCATGTATGAAAGATTGAGTGTATAAAGCATGTAGTGTGTGTATTTGTGTGTTTTTGTATGATAACATGTTACAACCCAAATTGTGTAAAAGATAAATGCGTCAAGTGTACTCACTGTAACATCCGTCAAAAACGGATTTACCAAACCCGCTCCGTTTATCAACCGAACAGTCAGTCAAAAATTTCGTTGCGAATTAAATGCCCAAAATAATTTTAAACGATACATAATCAATTATTATACAAGAATATATAATTAGTTTTTGAAAAACTGTTAAAAATCGCAAAATAAAAAAATATAGGTTCTGCCGGGTTTCGAACCCGGGTCTGAACCGGTTCAACATCAGACTTATCACTTATCACACAAACCACTGCGCCACTTGTATTGTTTGATAAATATTGGAATCATTTAAATTATATTATGACGTTACGAATTCAAAACCGGCGCCCAATAGTTCAGTCGTCGGAATCCCGGAAATCTCGCGAGTCTTAACGACAATTTACGTTATAACGTAAACCATTAACAAGACATCGGTTATAACCGACGTCTGAGTCCGCGACCAAAGTTATAACCGCCGGAGTTTTTATAATCGATGAATACAGTCGGGAATCAGACCAGGTTCTTCGACGATTTGCACTATAAATTCACCCACAACCCACTGCAAACCTTTTCGCTCAAAACCACACTTTTTCTCGGCGTAATTCCACTCGCCGGAATTAATCTGTTCGTCGCCGGAAAACCGGTTTCCTCATTTCCGAGCCTCACTGAGCCTCTGAGCTTATACCGGAGATACCCATACCTTTTCCAAGCTTTCCGGAGACTCGCTGCTGCAAGACACCTGACGCCGGAGCCTATTGCTGTCGCCGGAGTTCTGCCGGAAAACAGAGAGTCCAGTCGGTATACCTCTTCGCTTATTTTCCTTTTCTTTTCACCTTTATCTCACCATAATGAACTGGAAAACACTAAATAACATGTTTTAAAAACTTCGAACCAGACTGTTACCGATTCTGGTTAAATCTCAACGAGGAAGACGATGTTTCGGTAGTTTATAAGTATAATTAAAATCAACTTATTACTCGGGTTAGATACACAGTCCAGCGGTGGACTGTGTGCACATTAAACATACAAACGTCTCGAGTTCGAATCCGGTTTCACACACGTCGCCTTAATAAAAATCATTTTTTTTTTGTTAAACTGAACCGGAGTCGCCACATATATATGTTAAGTATATTAATAACCGAAATAATAACCAAGTTAGACACACAGTCCAGCGGTGGACTGTGTGTATGTTTATATCACAGGTCACGAGTTCGAGTCCGGTCTTCTGCACCGACTCGGACAATTATCTATTCTTTTTAAATAAGGCAGAAAAGGAAATAACTAATTTGTATTTAAGTATAATAAAAATCGGATTATATAACATGTTAAACACACAGTCCAGTGGTGGACTGTGTGTTAGTTTAAGCCACAGGTCCCGGGTTCGAGACCTGTGGAGCGCACCGTCCGAATTGATTTAAACTGTTTTTAAAATAAAATGATTTTCGGTTTAAACTAATTAATATATATATATAATTAAAATCAGATATATAACGGGTTAGACACGTAGCTCAGTTGGTAGAGCTGCGTGCACGCGTACGAGAGGTCTCGGGTTCGAGCCTCACTCAGCGCACCTATATTCCGAATCGAACCGGTCAACGGTCAGGTCAACGGTCAACGGTCAGAAAAAGTCAAATTTTTTTATTATTTTTATTTAATTATTTTAATTAAAAATCAATTAAAAATAGTTAAAAATAACATTTTTAAGGTTAGAAAATAGCCTCAAACTCACAAAAATACACCCAACAATCCTACTAAAATAGATTAATAAAATCCGTTTACTTACCAAACCATAATGCGATTTATCTAGGTTAATCTCACTCGTGGTTAAAACCACTTCGCGTGCATTCAACATCTTCAACCGAACGCACCCACTGTGAGTGAATCTTACAACTCCCCCTTTTAAATTACACGATTTGGGGTGTGTCATGTGTTATGAAAATAATTAATTTATTTATTTAAACTTGTGCCATACCACATCATGACCTAAACTTAGATCGTTTATATTGTTGTGTTTTACTTATTTCCTTTTGCCAAATCATATGAAACTCATTCATTAAGCCCATCAGTTCCTCGTGGGAGACGAGTTGAACAACGCGTGCTTCAAATCAAATTCATTATTGTTCATGTGTGTATCATTGAGTTTATATTGGTTGTAGTTGTGTCATTCATATTATCATGCTATGCAAATTATTCATTAGGCCCCTCAGTTCCTCGTGAGAGACGAGTTGAGCATCGCGTGCCTCTAATTGTTCCATTATTGTTCATGTGTGTTTCATTTAATATCTTATGATTGTTGATTAAGTTACATCTATTTTTACTCATGTTTGGTTGTGCACATATTTCATAATCAATTTAAATAAATTTGTTCAAATGTTTTCCATAGGATTCACTCGCCAACATTATGTTGATCCAAAACCTTTTTACACATGATACAGGTGAACAGGTTGAAGCAAAGAAAACATAGGAAATGCCTTAGAAGAGAACAAAGATGCCTAGATTGATAGCTAGAACATGTTGTAATCTTTATTGTAAATTTCCATTAAATTGTATTAATGAATATGAAACGCATAATAAATGTCATGAGCTTTGATGATAACCCAATCATGCCCTGATCACCTTTTCCGCTGCGGGTCGGGGTGTGACAGATTGGTATCAGAGCCATGACTATAGGGATATAGGATAGGTTATTAGACCCTTAGAGCCTATACTATAGTCTGCCTAAATTTTAATTGATTAGGTGGTTACATACAAACTTGTGATATTAATTTGTTTCATATTTGTTTACATTTACAGTCAAACATACATGCTTATATACATATTCATTATACATATATACATATTCATTATACATATATCGATGTTCATGTATTCAATTTATTTTCATACTCTCATTATCCAAAGATTTTGTGCAATTTTCAAATCTCATTAAAGTAAGTTCTGCGACGGGCATGTAGTAACTGGAAGGGTACAAGTACCGGTAGTCGGAACGTCCTGTCTAGGCTGGCATTCGTATAAATCCAATATAACGGACTAGTTTGCCTACCTGGGGACCAACGATGAGAGTACGAAGGACCTATTAGGCCAAAGCATGCCACACCAAACGTCGTTCGAACTAACCCTACTTTGAGGTGTCACCGTGTCTACACCTGGACACATTCCGAATATCACACGTTGTATACATATTTCTCGATTTTCTCCGGGTTTTTGTGTACGCAACCTGGCAAACCCGTGCGAACCATATGAAAAACCGGTATTCATGGGGGCCCACATGATTACACAGGTAAAGTATGGCGGCATTCATCTATTTATAATTATTTTATGAATGTTCATTCCTAATGCGACCCATGAACCCAAAAGCATCCAACTCATACTCTTGTCATGTATTCCTTGTAGATGTCTTCTAACCTCGCCCGTAGGAAGACGAGAGCAAGAAAAGCCCGCGAGCGCATGGCTGCCTTAATCGCTCAACAAATGGCTGCCGTAATACCCAACATTGTAATCCAAGTTCAACAAGCACTTACCGTTAATCCTGTCAATCAAGCAAACCAAAACATTTTCAACTCTTCCCCAAATACCACTAAATGCACCTACAAGCATTTCAAATCATGCGACCCTCCGAAATACAAAGGAACTGAAGGCGTCACCGCACTCCTCCATTGGTTTGAAGAAATGGAGAATACTTTTCTAAATTGCGATTGCCCTGATGATCGCAAAGTACGTTATGCTACCGGTCGACTATATGGGATAGCACTTACTTGGTGGAATACAGAGAAGGCCAAATGAGGCGTCGACGATGCTATGACCTTAACTTGGAACGAATTGAAGGAAATCATGACCAGACGATTTTGCCCAAGGAGCGAAATCAAGAAGTTAGAAGATGAATTTTACTCATTGAAGCAAATGGAAAGAGACCACATCACATACAACAAAAGGTTCCTCGAATTACATCAAATGGTTCCCAACATGTTTACTCCCCTCTACCGTTTGATCGAGCACTACATTCGTGGTCTTCCGTCGAAGATTCAAGACCCTGTAATAAGTACCAAGCCTGCAACTTTGGAAGCAGCAATGGAGCTAGCAACAGAGCTCACCGAGAACCGAATCCGAAACAAAGACTTCAAGGAGGAGAAGAAGAAGGATAAAGAAACGACTGAAACCTCCAACTCCACCCAAACCGAATCCCCTTCTCAACCCAATCCTAAGAGAAGAAGTGACGGGCGACTTTTCGCTGCTACCCAACGAAATCCACCAGTTTTACACGCCATACCCATCCGAGCTATCCCAATCACCCAAGTGGCACCCAACTCAGCTTACCCAGATAAGAAACCATATCTTGGACCTCACCCGCGATGCAACAACTGTTTTTATCACCATCCCCATACCCTACCTTGTCGTCTATGTGCAACTTGTGGACGCTATGGTCATTTGAGCAATGTTTGTCGCACCTTTCAAAACCAAACCTTTTTCCCTACTCAAAACATGGCCCAAACTTATCACCAACCCCAATACCCCATGTTCCCATATGCTCGAGCTTGTTTCAATTGTGGCGACCCTACCCACTTTAGAAACACATGCCCTCAATTGGTTAACGTTATCAACACTCAAGCCCAATCAAACCCAGTTAACCAAGTAAACCAGGAAAACCCAACCGCTAGGCCGCCAGCAAGAGGAAGAGTCTTCAATATCAACGCCAATCCTGTCGAAGATAATGACGGCCCAAACGAAGATACTCAACTAGTCCTCTTCGCCGAAGATCCAGATTCAACTCCTATCGTTTAGTTTTATGTTTTTCTTTATCACATCAAACCAATCATAACTTAAGGATAAAGCCAATGAAACTTTGACAAGAGTACGGTGGATACGCCGATGGTACTTCCTATATATAAGTATTCTTGTCAAAGGATCAGAAGCATTATCTGGCGGTTATGAGAGGTTCCATGTGTAGACTGTTAGAGTAATTGTAGTATATTATATATTGTTTTCAGTATATGCATTTGCCGAGGCTGTGGCTCCCCATCCATGAGGTTGAGTTGGATCCCCATTTTATTATGCGGTTGATCTTGGCGTGCCCGCACGATCGGCTCCGTTAGATTGAGCCTTGATCGGTTATTTCATTTTACATTTCAATACATGCAATACGTTCGGCTCCGTTTGATTGAGCCTTGAGCGCACATTTCAATTTACATTTCCAGTTCATGCAATACGTTCGGCTCCGTTTGATTGAGCCTTGAGCGCACATACAATTTCATTATCAGTATCTTGTGGTTGTGGTGTTGTTGTAGTGTCGCATCGAACTAACCATAACTTGCGGATAAAGTCAATGAAAATTTGACAAGGATACGGTGGATACGCCGCTGGTACTTCCTATATATAAGTATTCTTGTCAAATGATCGGAGGCATTATCAGGCGGTTATGAGAGGTTCCATGCATAGGCTGTTTGTGTGATTGTTGTTTAGATTAAGTTGTTCAATTTCAGTACATTCAATACGTTCGGCTCCGTTTGATTGAGCCTTGAGCGCACATACAATTTCATTTTCAGTACATTCAATACGTTCGGCTCCGTTTGATTGAGCCTTGAGCGCACAGACAATTTCATTATCAGTATCTTGTGGTTGTGGTGTTTGTAGTAGAGTCGCATCGAACTAACCATAACTTGCGGATAAAGTCAATGAAAATTTGACAAGGATATGGTGGATACGCCGCTGGTACTTCCTATATATAAGTATTCTTGTCAAATGATCGGAGGCATTATCAGGCGGTTATGAGAGGTTCCATGCATAGGCTGTTTGTGTGGTTAAGTTATTCATTTTCAGTACATGCAATACGCTCGGCTCCGTTTGATTGAGCCTTGAGCACACAGACAATTTCAATTTCAGTACATTCAATACGTTCGGCTCCGTTTGATTGAGCCTTGAGCGCACATCCATTTCATTTTCAGTACATGCAATACGATCGGCTCCGTTCGATTGAGCCTTGATCGCACAGATATATTTCATTTCAGTATTTTTATGTTTGTTGTATTGGTTGTAGAGTTATAGGACTAATCATAATTCACTGATAAAACCAATGAAAATTTGACAAGAATACGGTGGATACGCCGCTGGTACTTCCTATATATAAGTATTCTTGTCAAAGGATCAGAGGCATTATCGGACGGTTATGAGAAGTTCTATGTAGGATTTATTAGTTTCTTGGTAACCAATCATAACTTGTGGATAAAACTAATGAAAATTTGGCAAGAATATGGTGGATACGCCGCTGGTACTTCCTATATATAAGTATTCTTGCCAAAGGATCAGAGGCATTATCAGGCGGTTATGAGAAGTTCCATGTAGGATTTAGTATTGCCTTGGTTGGAATTTGTGTTACATTTATATCATCATGCTATTTAAAGAGATTGGATTGTGTTCCATTTCTACATAAACTAACCTCTCCATCATAACAAACGAGAGAGGAACTTCCACCATTCAAACATATATGCTATCAGAATGTGAATTCAAATATTTGCTGTTGTGTTTATTCATGTTCAAATATTAGCTGTTGTGTTTATTTATGTTCAAACATCAGCTGTTGTCTTTTTATTTATGTTCCATGTAGGTTGTAGTGTTAGAAGTTTTGCCTTAGGATATAACCATACTTTCCCAAACGTATCTAAACTCTTATGCATGATATCATTTTTAGCAAATCATTTCTGCTTATCAATACTTATACAGTAGGCAACAAAAAGCGATTCCTGAATAGGGTACTTAACCCTTACAAGGAACGTTACCGCCTCGAACAAAAACTTAAACCCTTATTTTTCTAAGCATACAACTGTCAAACTAAACATCATCATTCTTTTAGTCAAATATATCATTATTTAAATTTCGGGACGAAATTTCTAAAAAGCAGGGGATACTGTAACATCCGTCAAAAACGGATTTACCAAACCCGCTCCGTTTATCAACCGAACAGTCAGTCAAAAATTTCGTTGCGAATTAAATGCCCAAAATAATTTTAAACGATACATAATCAATAATTATACAAGAATATATAATTAGTTTTTGAAAAACTGTTAAAAATCGCAAAATAAAAAAATATAGGTTCTGCCGGGTTTCGAACCCGGGTCTGAACCGGTTCAACATCAGACTTATCACTTATCACACAAACCACTGCGCCACTTGTATTGTTTGATAAATATTGGAATCATTTAAATTATATTATGACGTTACGAATTCAAAACCGGCGCCCAATAGTTCAGTCGTCGGAATCCCGGAAATCTCGCGAGTCTTAACGACAATTTACGTTATAACGTAAACCATTAACAAGACATCGGTTATAACCGACGTCTGAGTCCGCGACCAAAGTTATAACCGCCGGAGTTTTTATAATCGATGAATACAGTCGGGAATCAGACCAGGTTCTTCGACGATTTGCACTATAAATTCACCCACAACCCACTGCAAACCTTTTCGCTCAAAACCACACTTTTTCTCGGCGTAATTCCACTCGCCGGAATTAATCTGTTCGTCGCCGGAAAACCGGTTTCCTCATTTCCGAGCCTCACTGAGCCTCTGAGCTTATACCGGAGATACCCATACCTTTTCCAAGCTTTCCGGAGACTCGCTGCTGCAAGACACCTGACGCCGGAGCCTATTGCTGTCGCCAGAGTTCTGCCGGAAAACAGAGAGTCCAGTCGGTATACCTCTTCGCTTATTTTCCTTTTCTTTTCACCTTTATCTCACCATAATGAACTGGAAAACACTAAATAACATGTTTTAAAAACTTCGAACCAGACTGTTACCGATTCTGGTTAAATCTCAACGAGGAAGACGATGTTTCGGTAGTTTATAAGTATAATTAAAATCAACTTATTACTCGGGTTAGACACACAGTCCAGCGGTGGACTGTGTGCACATTAAACATACAAACGTCTCGAGTTCGAATCCGGTTTCACACACGTCGCCTTAATAAAAATCATTTTTTTTTGTTAAACTGAACCGGAGTCGCCACAGATATATGTTAAGTATATTAATAACCGAAATAATAACCAAGTTAGACACACAGTCCAGCGGTGGACTGTGTGTATGTTTATATCACAGGTCACGAGTTCGAGTCCGGTCTTCTGCACCGACTCAGACAATTATCTATTCTTTTAAAATAAGGCAGAAAAGGAAATAACTAATTTGTATTTAAGTATAATAAAAATCGGATTATATAACATGTTAAACACACAGTCCAGCGGTGGACTGTGTGTTAGTTTAAGCCACAGGTCCCGGGTTCGAGACCTGTGGAGCGCACCGTCCGAATTGATTTAAACTGTTTTTAAAATAAAATGATTTTCGGTTTAAACTAATTAATATATATATATAATTAAAATCAGATATATAACGGGTTAGACACGTAGCTCAGTTGGTAGAGCTGCGTGCACGCGTACGAGAGGTCTCGGGTTCGAGCCTCACTCAGCGCACCTATATTCCGAATCGAACCGGTCAACGGTCAGGTCAACGGTCAACGGTCAGAAAAAGTCAAATTTTTTTATTATTTTTATTTAATTATTTTAATTAAAAATCAATTAAAAATAGTTAAAATAACATTTTTAAGGTTAGAAAATAGCCTCAAACTCACAAAAATACACCCAACAATCCTACTAAAATAGATTAATAAAATCCGTTTACTTACCAAACCATAATGCGATTTATCTAGGTTAATCTCACTCGTGGTTAAAACCACTTCGCGTGCATTCAACATCTTCAACCGAACGCACCCACTGTGAGTGAATCTTACAACTCCCCCTTTTAAATTACACGTTTTGGGGTGTGTCATGTGTTATGAAAATAATTAATTTATTTATTTAAACTTGTGCCATACCACATCATGACCTAAACTTAGATCGTTTATATTGTTGTGTTTTACTTATTTCCTTTTGCCAAATCATATGAAACTCATTCATTAAGCCCATCAGTTCCTCGTGGGAGACGGATTGAACAACGCGTGCTTCAAATCAAATTCATTATTGTTCATGTGTGCATCATTGAGTTTATATTGGTTGTAGTTGTGTCATTCATATTATCATGCTATGCAAATTATTCATTAGGCCCCTCAGTTCCTCGTGAGAGACGAGTTGAGCATCGCGTGCCTCTAATTGTTCCATTATTGTTCATGTGTGTTTCATTTAATATCTTATGATTGTTGATTAAGTTACATCTATTTTTACTCATGTTTGGTTGTGCACATATTTCATAATCAATTTAAATAAATTTGTTCAAATGTTTTCCATAGGATTCACTCGCCAACATTATGTTGATCCAAAACGTTTTTACACATGATACAGGTGAACAGGTTGAAGCAAAGAAAACATAGGAAATGCCTTAGAAGAGAACAAAGATGCCTAGATTGATAGCTAGAACATGTTGTAATCTTTATTGTAAATTTCCATTAAATTGTATTAATGAATATGAAACGCATAATAAATGTCATGAGCTTTGATGATAACCCAATCATGCCCTGATCACCTTTTCCGCTGCGGGTCGGGGTGTGACACTCACGGTTTTGCAAGCTTCCACTTGAGTATTCAGTGAAGGGTTTGGAAAGTTGGAGAAACACCGAGTTATCTTGAAAGTCTTAAACTTTCTTGATTGAGAGTGAGCTTTAGAGGGAGAGAGAGAGAGAAGTGTTTGAGGTGTGAAATGATTGTGGGAGGAGGTGGGTATTTATAGTTGAGGTTTGGGGGTTAAGTTAGGTGAGTATTAAATGCAAGAAACACAATCCAACAAACATACTTTTGCCCAATACATGAGCTAGAAACAAGAATCTACGAATTATGCCATTTTTATTCCTTGAACTTAGTTTATCTTTCATTTCAGGCTATAACTTGTCATTTTTGCATGTATAGCGCATATAAGTATGATTTGAGTATCGAATGTGATTGTATGAGTCTTTGCACGTAAAATGATTGTATGTATGTAAATCATGTATAACAAGTATTAGCTTAAATGATTGAATGTATGTAAAGCACGTAGATATAACAAGTACGATTTTTTTACTAAGATTCAAGTCTCGGATTACAAAATTGGGAAAAGAAATACGAATACAAGTTTCCATAAATAGAAATACGATTATACTTTCTAATTAAGGAATGTAAAAAAAAGCGAGGCGTTACAGTCTCCCCTCCTTTCCAAAATTTATTCAAGAGGAAAACTTTGGAAAAGATGCATTTTGGTGAAAATGTTTGGCCAAAATCAAGATTTTGAAGTTTAAAGTTTTTGCGGAGTTCTTGTATAAGTGTGTCAATATGTATCGAAATCTTGAAGGATAAAAATGGTAGGTTCGTGAAAGTAATTTGTTTGACTAAGGTGTTTTTGAGACACCAATCGTAAACGTGTATAAGGATAAGTAAAAGACGTATATGTGTGTGTGTAAGCAAGTGAGTTTGACTGGGTCTGGAAAACTCATTGGAAGGAATTTTTTAAAAGAGTACAACCTAAGAGGAAGGTTTTAGTATGACTAAGGATGCATTTTGATTAAAATGAGCGGTCCACACCGAAAGTTGTAAGAAAAGTTTTGTCAGTTCTAAGGCGTATTAGTAGAATCACTTGTTGTAGAAAAAAAAATGTTTATTGGAGAGAGCTAGGATGGTAAATATTTATGGTTTTTAAAAGGTTTTGGCGGTAATAGACCGACTGGTTGAAGTGTAACATTCGTCGAAAAACGGGTTTTCCAAACCCGCTTCGTTTAATAATCAAGTATTTAGTTATAAGATTTCGTTGCGTATTTATTGTTCAGATTATTTTAAATAGTACATAATTAATAAACATTTTAGAATTAAAAAAAAACCATAATTGATAAATAATAATAATATGTGAATAAAAAAATAAAATGGAGCTGCCGGGTTTCGAACCCGGGTCGCCCACAAAGACAAACACACACCACACCACTCCGCCACACACTTTCTTTGTGACAAATAATGAAACAAATAATACTTATAATAAAAACCGAAAAGTCAATTCTGCAAATCGGCGCGCCCAGAACTCGCAATCACCGAAAAAACCTAAACTCCGCGATTTTGGCTGTTTTTCCTTTGACCGAAACGGATAAACTGATTTCGACATCAGTTATAAACGTTGCCGGCAATCAATTTAGTCAAAAACCGTCAGAAATCTTTAATCGCGATTGTTGACCTTAATTCAAACCCAAATCAACTGTTCCTCCTTATAAATACCCACTCCAACCTCCTGTAAACCTTTCGCTCAGAACCGCGCTCACTTCCTGAAGCTTTAGTCCACTCAGAACACGTCGCCGGAAATTCTCGCACTCGCCGGAATATCACCGGAGAACCGAAGCCTTACTCCTAATCGGTACAATCATCTAAACCTTTCTTGCTATCTCTTGATTAGTAATCTAATTGCTCAACACAATAATCGAAACTGTTAAACAATTCACTCAGCCGGAAATCACAAATCGGAGCCGACGAAATCTTGCCGGAAATCTGAAGCAAACTCGCTGTTTTGGTATACCATATCACTTAATCTTCTTTCCATTTCAATCAAGTATAAGTTGTGGTCGATTAAACAGAACAGTCGGATTTCACTGTTCTGTATTTTTAAGTGAAGAAGATGAAGATGAAAATGTGTATTAGTATAATTAAAAATGGATATTTAACCGGGTTAGACGCACAGTCCAGCGGTGGACTGTGTGCAAATACAATACACATGTCCCGAGTTCGAATCGCACATGTTACCGACTTTCTGAAATAAAACCAACGTTTTTAAAACCTATTCAGATCAATCCACAGAATGTATATAAGAGGAATATAATCCAGTAGTTAAGCGGATTAGACACACAGCCCAACTGGTTGGGCTGTGCGCACTCGAACCGGAGGTTCCGAGTTCGACTCCGGGTCTCTGCAACCGGTTCGGCCATATTAAATCATTTTTAATAAAAACTAAATAAGGTTAAAGTGAATTAGTATATATATATATATAATTAAAATAGAGAATATTTCGGGTTAGACACGTAGCTCAGTTGGTAGAGCCGCGTGCACACAAACGAAAGGTCCCGAGTTCGATCCAGCGCGCCGCATAGAATAAACACAGTCTGACCGGTCAGACCCGGTCAACTGTCAGAAAGTCAACCCATTTTTTTATTATTTTTATTTAATTATTTAATTGAAAAATTATTTAAAAATACTTAAAAATAATATTTTAAAGTTAGAAAATTTCATTAAACTCACAAAAATAAATCTAAAAATCCCACTAAAGAGCACTAATATAAAAATATTAATCTCAAATAAAATTTACTTATTTATTGAATCATTTCGTTATTATTTAGGTTAGTTTTTCCCTCGTCGGTTGAATCATAAATTCGTGCGCATTCATCGTCGTCAAAGAACGCACCCACTGTGAGTGAATCTCTACCAATTCCCCGTTTTAATCATGTTTTGGGGTGTATCATGTGTCGTACAATTCTTTTATTTTATTTAAACACTTGTGCATACATCATATCCGTGATCAAATGTGTATCAATTGTTGTGTGAATTATATGTAGATTGGATTTATCATTTTCAGTGCACGCATTTCATTAGGCCCATCAGTTCCCCGTGGGATACGGGTTGAGCATCAGGAGCCTCATTAGATCGGCTCCGTTTGATTGAGCCTTGATCTCACAAACATCATCATTCATGTCATATACTCATCCAAAGTGGTTTGTGATTGTTTATCTATATATGTTTGCTCACATGTGATTATTGCACGAATTTTCTTTATTAAATAAAACAAGAAATTGGTAAAAATTTTTTATCAAGGTTCACTCGCCAACTTTTGTTGACCCAAAATCTCCCCCGTTTTACACATGATACAGGTGATCCAGCTGAGACAGGAAACACTTAGGAAGGCCTAGAAGAATAAACAAGTTTATGCTTTGGAATAATTATGTAGTTTCATTTTCTTGTAATTGTATGAATTTTGTTTTGGATATTTAAGTTTGTAATTTGAATTTAATAAATATGAAACATCTTAGTAAACATCATGAGCTTTGGTGATAACCCAATTATGCCCCGACTTTTATTCCGCTGCGGGTCGGGGTGTGACAGATTAGTATCAGAGCTTGTGACTATAGGGATATAGGATAGGTTATTAGACCCTTAGAGCCTATACTATAGTTGATTAAATTTTAAATTGTTTATACGTTACATACAAAATTCATGATGTTGATATGCTTTATGTTTATTTTCACACTCAATGTTATGCAAGCATGCTCACAAATACATGTTATTATGCAATGCTCATCATGAATCATATCCTCATAACATATCATATCCATGGGAGCACACACCTCACGATTCCCATGATTTTTGCAAAGATTTTTGTATTTTTCAAATCACATCAAAGTGAGTTCTCATGACGGGCATGTAGTAACTGGAAGGGTACGAGTACCGGTAGTCAGAACGTCCTGTCTAGGCTTGGCATTCGTATAAATCCAAAATAAAGGACCAGTTTGCCTACCTGGGGACTAACGATGAGAGTACGAAGGACCTATTAGGCCAAAGCATGCTATACCAAACGTCGTGTGAGCTAACCCCACTTTGAGTTGTCATTGTGTCTACACCTGGACACCCTCCTACCATACATCTCGCAATCATATTTTACGATTTTCATTCGGGTGATGCGAGTGTTAATCCGCCGACACCAATGTGAATCCTACCAAGCCCAATAGTCATGGGGGCCCACATGACTACACAGGCAATGGTATGGGGGACATTGGAGGCCCAAACATGAGCAAACCCAAGACATCCTATGGATGTAGTTAAATTATTGCCAATTATGTTGTTTTTCATTCTTTTTACGACACATGACACCTAGAAAATTCTTAAACTCACAATCTTCCTATGTATGTTCCAGTAGATGTCGGCTAGGCAACTATGTAGAAAGTCAGGAAGATCAAATGAACGCTTGGCCACACAAATTGCTAAACAAATGGCCGCAGTGCTTACTGACATCGTGATTCAGTTCAACAAGCTCTCATCGCGAATCCCATCAACCCTCCCAATCAAGAAGACCAGAACGTCGCCAACCCTCCTTCCAAAAAGTGCTCCTACAAACACTTCAAATCTTGCGATCCCCCAAAGTATGAAGGGACCGAAGGTGTTACCGCCCTCCTTCACTGGTTTGAAGAAATGGAGAACACTTTCCTCAATTGCGATTGTCCCGAGGACCGTAAGGTACGTTATGCAACTGGAAGATTGTTTGGGGTAGCCCTTACCTGGTGGAACACGGAAAAAGGTAAGCGAGGAGTTGAAGATGCCATGGCCTTAACATGGGAAGAGTTAAGGGAACTCATGACAAGACGCTTCTGTCCAAGAAGCGAAATCAAAAAGCTGGAAGACGAATTCCACTCACTGAAAGAAAAGGAAGGAGATCACACTTCCTATAATAAGAGATTTCTCGAGCTGAACCAGATGATCCCTAATTTGTTCACCCCCGTGTACCGCTTGGTTGAACATTACATTCGAGGTCTTCCCTCGAAAATTCAAGATTCGGTTTTAAGCACATCGCCTGCAACACTTGAAGCCGCGATGGAGTTAGCTACAGAACTCACTGAAAATGGCATTCGAAACGGCAAATTCAAAGATGAAAAGAAGAAAGCACCCATAGAGACCCCAACTACAAACCACCCAGTCTCATCCTCAAAGTTTGCTGGTAAGAGGAAACGTAATGGCAAGAATTTCGTTGTCACTCAAACCAACCCTCTTATCACTGCTGCACCAATCACCCAAATTGCTCCTCCAGCTGCACCATTCAAAAAGCCATATACCGGCCCACACCCAAAATGCAACCGCTGTCAATACCATCACCCTCCCGAAAACCCCTGCCAACATTGCACAACCTGTGGCCATGCGGGTCACACCATCCAAACCTGCCGTACTCTTCAACGAATGAACCGCAATCAACCTCTAACCCAAACCCACAATCAGATAGTGGGCCAAGCCCAACAACCCTTACTTCTACCACCCACACAACACGTAGCCCAACCTTACTACCAACCCAACTACCCCATGATGCAACCCATGCGAGCTTGTTACAACTGTGGGGACCCAAACCACTTCAGGAACACTTGTCCACGCTTAGTGAACATCATCCATGCCCAAGCTCAAGCAAACCCGGTAAACCAAGCTAACCAAGCTCCTCCACCTGCAAGAGGAAGAGCTTTCAACATCAATGCCAACCAAGCTAGGGCTGACAACAACGTGGTCAACGGTATGTTTCTCATCAATGGTAGTTATACATCCATATTATTCGATACTGGCGCAGATAAGAGCTTTGTGTCCTTAGAATTTGAACCTAGCCTCAACCAAACTCGTGTTAATCTCATGGAATCTCTAACGGTGGAAGTTGCTGATGGAAAACCCGTTTCATTAAATTCTATTATACGCAATTGTACCCTCACTCTAAACGATCACGATTTTCCAATTGACCTTATTCCTATGAAGTTGGGAAGTTTCGATGTTATAATCGGTATGGACTGGCTCAGCCAGCATCACGCTAAAGTGGTGTGCCACGAAAAGTTCATTCGCATTCCTCTCGCAGACGATCAGACCCTACGTATTTTTGGGGAAACCCCTTCGAAAGGACTCAAACTAATGTCCTGCCTTCAAGCCCGAAGATATCTTTGCAAGAACTATGTCGCATTCCTAACTCACGTCGTCAAAAAGGAAAACAAGGAGAGGAAACTCGAAGATATCCTAGTTGTGAAAGAATTCCCACAAGTCTTTCCCGACGACATTTCAGGACTTCCTCCTGTGAGAGAAGTCGAATTCCGCATCGATCTTGTACCTGGCGCTACACCAGTCGCAAAATCTCCTTATAGGTTAGCCCCATCCGAAATGCAAGAGCTGGCCAGTCAACTGCAAGAGCTGACTGACAAAGGATTCATACGTCCTAGTTCCTCGCCTTGGGGTGCACCTGTTCTCTTTGTGAAGAAGAAAGATGGAACGTTTCGCATGTGCATTGATTATAGAGAACTAAACAAGTTAACGGTTAAAAATCGCTATCCACTACCTCGCATCGATGACCTCCTAGACCAACTTCAAGGCGCCACCTGTTTTTCAAAAATCGACCTTCGTTCTGGTTATCATCAGCTCAGAGTGCACGAAGAAGATATCCCAAAAACCGCTTTCCGGACTCGTTATGGTCATTACGAGTTCATGGTCATGCCTTTCGGTTTAACCAACGCCCCCGCTGTCTTCATGGATCTAATGAATAGGGTATGCAAACCCTACCTCGACCGTTTCATCATAGTCTTCATCGACGACATCCTTATCTACTCCAAGTCTAAATCCGATCATGAACGACACCTTCGACTCATCCTTACACTCTTAAGGACTGAAAAGCTCTACGCTAAGTTCTCAAAATGCGAATTCTGGTTAGGAGAAGTACAATTCCTTGGACATGTCGTCAATGACAAGGGAATTCATGTTGATCCTTCAAAAATCAAGGCAGTGCAGGAATGGCAATCGCCACGTACCCCTACCGAGGTAAGGTCATTTCTTGGTTTGGCTGGTTACTATCGACGCTTCATTGCCAATTTTTCCCGTATTACTGTACCACTCACGGCTTTGACTCATAAAGGAAAACCCTTCATATGGGGACCTAAACAAGAGGAAGCCTTCCAAACTCTAAAGCAAAAACTTTGTGACGCACCTATCCTCACACTCCCTGAGGGTTGCGATGACTTTGTGGTATATTGCGACGCATCGGGGCAAGGGCTAGGCTGTGTATTGATGCAAAGAGGAAAAGTGATAGCCTATGCCTCTAGACAACTCAAGGTTCACGAGAAGAATTACACCACCCACGACCTGGAACTTGGAGCCGTTGTGTTCGCTCTCAAGATATGGAGACATTACCTCTACAGTACTAAGTGTGAAATATACACAGACCACAAGAGTCTCCAGCATATCTTCAACCAAAAGGAGTTGAATATGAGGCAACGAAGATGGGTCGAACTTCTCAACGACTACGACTGTGAAATTCGGTATCATCCTGGCAAGGCAAACGTTGTGGCTGATGCGCTGAGTCGAAAAGGTTATGCGAACTCCATTTGTCTTCTATGTTCGCAAATCATAACCAACATCAAAGATCGAATCCGAGCAGCCCAACATGTTTCTGTAACAGAAAATGACGTACGCGATGAGCTGTCATGTGGAGCTGAACTCAAAATCGAAACCAAATCCGACGGTATTCTATACTATTTAAACCGGATATGGATTCCTGATCGCCATAACCTTCGTGATTTCCTCATGAATGAGGCGCACAAAACACGATACTCTGTACACCCAGGAGCCGACAAGATGTATCAAGACCTACGATACACCTACTGGTTCGCTGTTTTTGTTTCCAAGTGCCTTACCTGTTCCAAAGTAAAAGCTGAACATCAAAGACCTTCAGGACTTCTAGTCCAACCCGAAATACCCGTATGGAAGTGGGAAAACATAACCATGGATTTCATTACCGGGTTACCTCGCACCTCCAGTGGGTATGACACCATATGGGTAATAATCGATCGTCTTACAAAGTCATCTCATTTCATTCCGATTCGCGAGGACTTCAAGAACGAGAAGTTAGCTCGTATCTACATCAACGAGATCGTAAGCCGTCATGGTGTACCTTTAAGCATCATTTCAGACCGTGATGGTCGTTTCACTTCACGAACATGGCGAGCCGTACAAACCGCCTTGGGTACACGATTAGACCTCAGTACCGCTTTTCATCCCCAAACTGATGGTCAATCTGAACGCACCATCCAAACCCTTGAAGACATGCTGCGAGCATGTGTCATAGACTTCAAAGGGAACTGGGACGCTCACCTACCATTAGTGGAATTTTCGTACAATAATAGCTATCATTCAAGTATCGGCATGGCTCCTTTCGAAGCTTTATATGGTCGTAAGTGCCGATCTCCAGTATGTTGGCACGAAATTGGGGAAGCGCAAATCACCGGTCCAGAATTAATTCAAGAAACAACCGACAAGGTCATTCAAATTCGAAACAATCTTCTAGCGGCTCAAAGTCGTCAAAAGAGTTATGCAGACAAACGACGAAAGCCCTTGGAGTTTGACATTGGTGATCAAGTACTTTTAAAAGTATCACCGTGGAAGGGAGTGATTTGTTTTGGCCAAAAGGGAAAGCTAGCACCACGCTACGTAGGACCTTTCAAGATACTCGAAAGAGTAGGTGCTGTAGCATACAATCTTGACCTACCAGAATAACTCCACAGAATTCATCCCACATTTCACGTATCAAACTTGAAAAAGTGCCTTGCCGATGAAAATCTCCACATTCCTCTAGAAGACATTCAAGTCGATGAATCGATGCACTTCGTTGAAAAACCGGTAGAAATCATGGAGTTCGGAGAGAAGCGTTTAAGGCGAAGTCGTATTCCAATTGTCAGGGTACGTTGGGAGTCGAAACGAGGACCCGAGTTTACTTGGGAACGTGAAGACTCAATGCGCGAAAAATACCCGCATCTTTTTCCAGTTACCCTACTACTTAAATTTCGGACGAAATTCCTAAAAGTAGGGGATACTGTAACATTCGTCGAAAAACGGGTTTTCCAAACCTGCTTCGTTTAATAATCAAGTATTCAATTATAAGATTTCGTTGCGTATTTATTGTTCAGATTATTTTAAATAGTACATAATTAATAAACATTTTAGAATTAAAAAAAACCATAGTTGATAAATAATAATAATATGTGAATAAAAAAATAAAATGGAGCTGCCGAGTTTCGAACCCGGGTCGCCCACAAAGACAAACACACACCACACCACTCCGCCACACACTTTCTTTGTGACAAATACTGAAACAAATAATACTTATAATAAAAACCGAAAAGTCAAATATGCAAATCAGCGCGCCCAGAACTCGCAATCACCGGAAAAACCTAAACTCCGCGATTTTGGCTATTTTTCCTTTGACCGAAACGGATAAACTGATTTGGACATCAGTTATAACCGTTGCCGGCAATCAATTTAGTCAAAAACCGTCGGAAATCTTTAATCGCGATTGTTGACCTTAATTCAAACCCAAATCAACTGTTCCTCCTTATAAATACCCACTCCAACCTCCTGTAAACCTTTTGGTATACCATATCACTTAATCTTCTTTCCATTTCAATCAAGTATAAGTTGTGGTCGATTAAACAGAACAGTCGGATTTCACTGTTCTGTATTTTTAAGTGAAGAAGATGAAGATGAAAATGTGTATTAGTATAATTAAAAATGGATATTTAACCGGGTTAGACGCACAGTCCAGCGGTGGACTGTGTGCAAATACAATACACACGTCCCGAGTTCGAATCGCACATGTTACCGACTTTCTGAAATAAAACCAACGTTTTTAAAACCTATTCAGATCAATCCACAGAATGTATATAAGAGGAATATAATCCAGTAGTTAAGCGGATTAGACACACAGCCCAACTGGTTTGGCTGTGCGCACTCAAACCGGAGGTTCCGAGTTCGACTCCGGTTCTCTGCAACCGGTTCGGCCATATTAAATCATTTTTAATAAAAACTAAATAAGGTTAAAGTGAATTAGTATATATATATAATTAAAACAGAGAATATTTCGGGTTAGACACGTAGCTCAGTTGGTAGAGCTGCGTGCACACAAACGAAAGGTCCCGAGTTCGATCCCGCGCGCCGCATAGAATAAACACAGTCTGCCCGGTCAGACCCGATCAACTGTCAGAAAGTCAACCCATTTTTTTATTATTTTTATTTAATTATTTAATTGAAATTTTTTTTAAAAATACTTAAAAATAAGATTTTAAAGTTAGAAAATTTCATTAAACTCACAAAAATAAATCTAAAAATCCCACTAAAGAGCACTAATTAAAAATATTAATCTCAAATAAAATTTACTTATTTATCGAATCATTTCGTTATTATTTAGGTTAGTTTTTCCCTCGTCGGTTGAATCATAAATTCGTGCGCATTCATCGTCGTCAAAGAACGCACTCACTGTGAGTGAATCTCTACCAATTCCCCGTTTTAATCATGTTTTGGGGTGTATCATGTGTCGTACAATTCTTTTATTTTATTTAAACACTTGTGCATACATCATATCCGTGATCAAATGTGTATCAATTGTTGTGTGAATTATATGTAGATTGGATTTATCATTTTCAGTGCACGCATTTCATTAGGCCCATCAGTTCCCCGTGGGATACGGGTTGAGCATCAGGAGCCTCATTAGATCGGCTCCGTTTGATTGAGCCTTGATCTCACAAACATCATCATTCATGTCATATACTTATCCAAAGTGGTTTATGATTGTTTATCTATATATGTTTGCTCACATGTGATTATTGCACGAATTTTCTTTATTAAATAAAATAAGAAATTAGTAAAAATGTTTTATCAAGGTTCACTCGCCAACTTTTGTTGACCCAAAATCTCCCCCGTTTTACACATGATACCGGTGATTCAGCTGAGACAGGAAACGCATAGGAAGGCCTAGAAGAATAAACAAGTTTATGCTTTGGAATAATTATGTAGTTTCATTTTATTGTAATTGTATGAATTTTGTTTTGGATATTTAAGTTTGTAATTTGATTTAATAAATATGAAACATCTTAGTAAACATCATGAGCTTTGGTGATAACCCAATTATGCCCCGACTTTTATTCCGCTGCGGGTCGGGGTGTGACATGAAGTTTGTGCGTAGATAAGAGTGAAAGATAGTTTTAAAAGAAAAGGAACATTTTGACCAAATTGAGCCGGTGGGGACGTTTATAAAAAATGGATTGAACGTTTTAGGTTGATTTGCTGTAAAAAAAGTTTGGATAAAAGGTTACGGGAATAATTGGGAAAATTGTGGTAAGGTAGTGAATGATTCGGTAGGTGTATGCGAGGGGTAAAATGGTATGAATATCGGATAAAATGCGAAATGGAATGTTGAGAGTTGCTAGTGATAGTTGTTGCGGTTAAAATTAACGATTTTGAGAATGAAGCTTTGTCATGGGTAATCGAGTACTAATCATTTTGAAGTGGGGTCACCAAAGTTTGTTATGAATCAAATGTATTTAACAAGGTCCGGGAAAACACCGAATTTCTCATGGCACGTTTTAGAAAGTTTGCTAACATGGTAGGGACACTTATATATAGGAAGTACCAGTGGCGTATCCACCATGTTCATAGCATGTTACATCCGTTTCGCTATTCGGTGTCATGTTACGTTCCGTGTTACGATACACAGTAGAACCCACAATGGTTTTCATGCGCCTACCAGTATAATCACGTGTACCCGCGATTATTTTGGTTTGTGCATGATCCGCATAATTTGTACTAGTAGTGTACGGGTCAGGTTTCATTGCAGTATTACAAGCAAAATGTGTACAAGATAGTGTATAAAAATTAAGTATGTAAGCATGATTGTATGTATGTATGAGTGTGTCGAAATGTAGGCGAAACCACTCGGGTTGTGCCTACTTGTAGATTTCAAGTATGACTACCAAGTAGTGCGAATGCATAAATTTTGAGTATGATTGAAAACAAATACGTATAACATTAGCATGCAGAATCGAGCGTATAGGTGGAGTAAAATGGGATTTAGCATATATAAGTTTCCATGAAGTTGCGAGTGTGTAAGCTACGAAGTGTAATAGTGATATGTGTAATATTGTCATATAACATTGACTGCATAAATAGAAACGTGTAAGGTGATAAGCCTGTGTATGGTTGCTCGAGTCAAAACATTGAGTTGGTTGAATTAAAATAAGTCGGGTTTGTCAGAAATGAAGGACCAAAATTGTGAATGTCGAGTGAATATTGAGAAAAGTATTAATTTTTTATGTAAAATGTTGTTTGTAAAAAGAATTGCTACTTTTGTTTTAAAATTTGTATTCGCATATGAAATTTTCTTGCCCATGTGTTTAGATTTAGATTTACGTATTTTGAAAAAGTTGTAAAATAGTGAGCTTGCTTATTTTATTTTATTTTATTGATGCAAGAAAAGTCGTGTTTTGAAAATTTTCATGTAAAACTTAAATTTTTAGCAAAGTACTTATACGTATGTGAGAGAAAGTTTTCGTTAGTTTCTTATTGGAAATAAAATGTCTTTAGAATGGTAGTATAAAGTGAGTGTGTTTTGGACGAGTTGTGAAAATCGAGGGCAAGAGGTTCGTTTGACCGACTAAGTTGATGGGTAGCATTTCATAAAGTTTTTGAAAAATTGTGAAAGAAACGTTTAAAGTGTCATTAGGTTTCGTGTATGTAATTTACGTAAATATGTTGTAGGGTGAGAAATCGTTTGGATAAAATAATAAGGTTCGAGGTTTATGCATAAATGAGAAAAATTGAAACAATGATAAAAGGTTTAGGTATAAGTTTTGATATTTGGACTTCCACTCATTTCTCCAACTTGAGTTTTGCGAAAAAAGACATCTAGGTGATCGACAATGAAAATCACGTTTGAGAATGTAAGTATTGTATAACATGTATGACTTCACATTGGTTACATAAGCATAACAAGTATTCAATAGTATAAACAGGTATGATTGCATAAGGAGTATGAATTTAGTTAATTTGCGAGAATTGTTATTGTTTTTGATTGCGAAAGATGTGCGAATTGTGCATCGGGTTCGAAATGAATGAGGTAATAAGTATTAAAACACATAGAAATAGGCTTAGTAAAATATTGGAGTGCTTTGGGTTGAGAAACGTCTACTATTCCAAAGTAAATCGAAGATCCTTTCAAATTAGAGGAACGTGCTGTAACATCCGTCGAAAAACGGGTTTTCAAAACCCGCTTCGTTTATTAATCGAATAGTCAGTTTTAAATTTTCGTTGCTTGTTTATGACTTATTATAATTTTAAACGATACATAATTAATAAACAAATTGGAATTTATAAGCTATAATTGTCAAAAAGTAAAAATAAAATAAATAAAAAGAAAAACAGGCTGCCGGGATTCGAACCCGGGTCAGCCGGATAAAGCTTAGCAACTTAACTCACACACATCAAACCACTCTGCGACTTGTGTTTTTTGATGATATATCGAAACAATTAATTCATATAACAAAACTCGATATCAAAATCAGTCAACAACGCGCCCATTTCGCAGTCGCCGGAAATCCCGACGACTTCGCCAATTATTGTCGGTTTCATTTGACTTAGCGTGCGTATTAACACCTACATCGGTTATAACCGATGTCCAGTCCGGCGACATCAGTCATAACCGCCGAGAAAAAATTGACCAACGAATCAAGACAGAAATCGGACCCAATTCATCGTTATTCTTTCCTATAAATACACACCCTAGCCTCTGGTAATCTTTTCGCTCAAAATCACACCAATTCTCGAAGCAATTTCACTCGCCGGAACTTTTCTGCCATCACCGGACTTTCGTCGGAAAACCGAGACTCACATCAACACGGTAAATACCTCGACTCTTTCTGTTTCAATCCATTGTTAGACTATTACTAACATCAATCCATCACCCAGAATCAATCCCAGACGACGTTGCCGGATATTCTGTACTCGCCGGAAAATCGCTGGAATTTCCGAAATCACGCTGTTAATCGGTATGATCATCTAAACCTCCTGTTAATCATGGTTTAGTAACTCAATTTCATATCTAATCAATCAAAACTGTTAATTGATCCGAACAGACGAAGTTCACAAAACAGAGCCAACGAATCCTTGCCGGAGTTCTGAGAAAGACATCTGATTCGGTACATTCTTTCCCCAAACCCTCTCTGTCCATTACATTTCAATCGCTGATAATTTTCGTTAATCAAATTAAACATGAAACAGTTGATTAATCGTTGTCTGTGTTCTTGAGCGAAGAAGACGAAGTCGATTATGATTATAAGATTAATTAAAATCAGTATTATAAACGGGTTACACACACAGTCCAGCGGTGGACTGTGTGCAAACAATACACACACGTCTCGAGTTCGATCCCTATCACGACCCTATCCTCGGAAATAAAAATGTTTTTTTTAAACCGAACCGGGTTAACTCACAGTAAGATGTTAAGTATAATAAAAATCAGAATATTATCCAGGTTAGACACACAGTCCAGTGGTGGACTGTGTGCAACACTAATCACAGGTCCCGGGTTTGAGACCTGTTGACGGCACCGGTTCGATACAATTAAATCCTTTTTAAATAAATGATTTTCGGATTAAATTAAATAGTGTATAAATATAATTAAAAACAGAAATATTTCGGGTTAGACACGTAGCTCAGTTGGTAGAGCTGCGTGCACACGTACGGCAGGTCACCGGTTCGAGTCTCACCCAGCGAATATTATATTTATTTATTTAATTGAATTCTATAATATTCTTAGTTTTAAATGAATATATTTCATTTAGTATAATACTAACAATCATTAAAATGATAATTTAGTTAATCAAGGTGATTTTGGGAGCAAATATGGGTGAAGATCAAGCTAAGACGAAGGACCGAACATCTTTGAAAACTTCATGCTTCCGTTGTTACCTTTCGTTTATGTATTCACTTGGACGAAAACGTTAAGTTTTTAAGTAGTTTTTTAAAAATTTTAAGCAGTTGTCCTTGTCTTTATAATGAATATAAGATTTTGTAAATATTATGTGGTTATTTTCTTAAGACTGTTACAAAGATTGACGAACTGTGAGACAAAATGAGTGATTAAAAAAATCTATACACTTTGTAAAGGTTTTGGGAAGCGTATTAGGCTATACGTTTCGTATTGAGGGATGTACAAAAATTTTAGAAGACGTCTAGATGCCATCACCCTTTATAAAACACTTAACTGAAGACTAAAATTAATTTTAAATTAAGTCCATTACTCTATTTTTTTGAACGACAAATTTTCTTCTAATTTCCGTCGTTTATGAGACTTGAAATCAAGACCTCCCCTTCTATCGTGTTTAAAGATTTGTCTTTGTTAATTAACGAACCCTCATTAGTAAGTCAATTACCTTTTTACTCATCAATATATGTTTGTAAAGTTTAAGCTCACTTAAAATTCGCCTAATAAAATCTTTTTATTCTACTCGGCCTAAGGTTCAATTTTTTTTTCGAGTATTCTAAGAAAATATAAATTAGTATTTCTTTTTTTTTTATCGAAAAACAATAATCTTTTGATGCATTCCCGACTCCCCAGACAAATTCATGTTCACCGACATTTTCAATAAACAAATATAATAATAAGAGAAGAAAGTATATTGTCAAATATCTATATAAACCCAATACATATACACACATCATTACATCAGTCATCTCACACTTAAAAACACAGCAAAAACAATGGCAATCTTCCTCTACTTTCTCTTTACTCTTTCAATAACTGCATCTGTACGTGCTTGTGATAGATGTCTGCATCAATCTAAAGCTGTTCTCTTCACTAATGCTTCTGCTCTTTCATGTACCATTTTCATATTTCAAAATTTCACTCTTATTTTAGTTTTTGAAAAAAAAATTTAATTTTGACATTGACCATGATAATATTTCTTGAATTAATTTAGTGGGTAATAATTATTTTTGCAAAATAATGCAGATGGAGCATGTGGGTATGGTTCATTTGCTCCAAGCTTCTACAATGGCCATCTTGCTGCTGCTGTTCCTAGCATCTTCAAATCCGGGTCGGGTTGTGGAGCTTGTTTCCAGGTATGTATTTACAGATTTGACCTCGGAAGTCGAAAGAAGGGTATCAAATGGACCCTGATTGAACTTATTCAAGTGGTATTGGAACCGTTTTATCGAACTCTACAATGTAATAGTTTAGGTTTTTGTCTTTAGATGTTTAGCTTATAGATTTTATACTTTTTGTTTACATAATTGTGTGTCTTTTTTATTTATCGTTGTTTCTTTTCTATATTTGCGTAATCGTGTAATTTTTGTGACTCCCTGTCTTTTTTCTTCGACACTGTGTTATACTTTTTAGCATTGTGTTATATTTTGATCGACAATGTGTTATATTTTACAATCTATAATGTCTTTCTACAACTCTTAGTTTTAGGAGCCAATGTGAAATAACTTTACCTTTACCCCCGTTGTTTATTCATATTTTCTTTGTGTTTATGAATGTGATCTTCAGAGCATGAGAATTCGAGTGGTCTGTGTGACTAGAAAACTATTCCTACAAAATTAACTTTATATATATATAAAATATATTAATGAAACAACGAAAAGTGAGATAACAATAACACGAAACAAAATTATTGTAGCCCGCGAAATGACATATTTTACAACATTCTTGAAACCAAAGTTAATTAACTCGTCATAATCCATACTTTCCGATATGTTGTTTTTGATAGATATCGTTGTAAACTCATTAAGTCTTTTTGGAACATTGAGTTTATATTAAAATATTATATTGAGTTTTAAACTTTATTGATTTTTGTCTAAAGTTAAATATATAAAAGTTCTAAAACTTGGTCTGATGATTTTGCAGGTGAGATGCATGGAGAGTAAGCTGTGTTCTAAGTCTGGAACTCAGGTTATAGTGATTGATTTGAATAACAACTCAGAGACAGAATTGGTGTTGAGTAGTAGAGCTTTAATGGCGATGGCTAACAAGGGTATGGAGCAAAAGATGTTATTAAAACTTGCTTCTGCCAACGTTGAATATAAAAGGTACAAGATTCCTTTAGCCATGGTTAACCGACCCAACACTTTCGACCGACATGGGTCGGTAACTTTTGTCCACTCCACGTAGGTTTCAAAGCATGATTAACTATGTATTGCACGTACAAAGAGTAAAAGCACAAGCTAAGATGGTTCGTGAACTATATGACAGCTAATATAATACTAACTTCTTGACTTTAATATTATTTTTAGTTTATATCACATAAGTTGCAAGTTTGTTTGACTCGATTGTATCAAAGGAAATGATGAGCATATAAAAGAATATATTTAATATATGGTAAATTACATTTTTTGTTATTTATGTTTGTAGCAGACTGTAATAATTGTCTTTTAACTTCTATAATTGCAATGGTTGTCTTTTATCTTCAATAATTACAATCATAATCTTTTTTGTTAAAAGAATTACATCGTAGGTCCTTTAGTACTAATCTGAGTTATTTGAATATATATGAATATACTTTTAAATAAGATGGTAGCTCAGAATAGTGAATAGTGAATTGGTAGGAGGATTTGAGTTCTCTTGTGAAGACTCAAGTTCGATTCCTATTTGGTGCAAAAAAAGAGTGGGGTACTGGTGGGCAATGATAGGAGACCCAGGGAAACCTGGGTTCTATCCTTGAGCCAAACGAGTCTTACCGGTAATTTCACCGTCGTACCTACGGACGGGTGGGTTACTGGGTTTTCCCCGGAAGTGGTGGTGGACGACTCAGTTACTTTCGGAGTATTCCGTTTGTCCAGTGGGTGCCCCGAGAGTACCCGAGATTGATTTGTTAGGCCGTTCAAAAAAAGAATAGTGAATTATTGGATTTTTTTTACCCTAGGTCCTTTAGTACATGCGGGCGGGTATTCCAGTCATTTTACCTTACCTTCTTAGTAAAACTTAGCTCCCAAATAGTGAATTTTTGGATTTTTTTTATTATGGATTAACTTTTGGAATATTTTTATTATGAAATGATACAGCTTTGGATTATTTTTTGAGTTGAAACTGTATTTTATGGATTTTTAAGGTTAATTAGTCAACCCGGTTGAACCGCCCGGTACAACCCGATTCAACCGATTGAACCATTTTTTTAGCCTAACCCGGTACGATTTAAAAACCGGTTTTTAAAAACATCGGTTGTGGGTTTCCTTCTAGGCGGGTGGGCCGGGTCACCTTCGAACTGAAGGTTGATTCATTTGCTAGGATGATCCCGTGTGGCCCCTGTCTTTGCAGTTCAATTAAAATATATAATAATTAGTTATTTTGCAGTTTATTTATACATAGTATATTTATAACTATAACTAAATAATGAAGAAAAAGAACAAGTGGATGTATATAAATAACATAACTTACCATAAATGATCTTAATTTTTTAGATCATATTATTAGGCATGGAAAAAAAGGTAATGTTTGAAAGATACTTTTTTATTATTCCTGTTTAGATGATAGAGATATGAAAATGGTCGCTTCAATCTATAAAGTCCAATAGATGTTACTGCTGGTAGTGGAGGTGGGCTCCATTAATTGGCCTAAGAGAATTGTAAGCAACACTAGGTTTTCAATCGTCTTTAATAAAAAACCGGATAAGTGTTAAAACCGGTTCAGACTGACGTGGTCGATTTGGAAACCGGTTTTTGTGTATTAGTTAACTAGCGGTTCTCTCAAACCAGCTTCAAACCGTTTTCAAAGTTTATGAACTCAAACCGATTTCAAACCGGCGGATAGGATCCGATCCGAATCGGATACTCCAAACCGGTTTCCGGATCAACTTAGGATCCGGCGATTTCTAGGCCCTTGTATAGTTGTATATACACAATTATACAACATCTTTTATACATAATCAGTTTTAAACATTTTCGAAACTCGAAGTTTGACGTGTATATGTTGTGTATATACTATATTGTACTGATGCAATATTGAGTATAGAATAATCAATGATATATGTGTAGAGTACCCTGTGATTACAAAGGCAAAAACCTCGGTGTGAGGGTGGAAGAATCAAGCAATAAGTCACATTATCTTGCCATCAAGTTCTTGTATCAGGGTGGCCAGACCGAGATTGTGGCCGTTGATATCGCCCGGGTAAATCTACGTTGTTATTTGTAAATATAACACGACATATGTATAGTACTCATCGAAAGAAACGTTTGTTTTTAATATAGGTTGGTTCGACAAATTGGAGTTTCTTGACGAGAAAGTTGGGTGCTATTTGGGAAACGAGTAGAGTTCCGGTTGGGGCAATGCAATTTCGGTTGGTGGTAACATCCGGATATGATCGAAAGACGATCTGGGCCAAGAGCGTCCTCCCGGCTAATTGGAATGTTGGAGTGGTGTATGACTCCGGTGTACAAATTGATGACGTTGCTAAAGAAGGTTGTGGTAGTTGTGATTAGATTTACCGAGTATGATGATGTAATGTTTGGTGTGAATGAGGTTTTGTATCATTCTTGTTACAGATTATTATATATATTAAAATAAAATGGGAAGGAATTAAATAGGTAAGGATTAAAGCTTATATAAAAATAAGAATTCAAAGTAAAATGTTTTATTCAATTCAATGATAATTGTTTTTGAAGACAAAAGGTGTGAAAGAAGAAGTCAAGATCTTGACCTGTTGTTCTGTTGAGTCAAGGTCAATGCAGGTAGTAGTAATCTTATTCTTGTTGAATCACCAATAGTGTTTTATTTATACTCAAAACACTGATGAACTGCATTAATTATGATGAGAACAGATTATTTGAAGTATCAAAATTATTTATTGCGGATGAGTTAGAAAACATATGTGCTAATGGGTAAATGGTAAATAACTGGTTTAATTGTTTAGCGGGCCTAAAATAAATCAGTGTTAATGAGACGGTGGACCTAAACTAAAAAATGTTTTTAAAATTAGTTATCCCGCATGTTGCGCCGAGGACACAGTGGGAACTCAGTCAGTATCAGCTCGATTCGGTACGTGACTAGTAAGGTACACGTACGGTACCACTATCGTCATAGCAACCGAAAGAAAATACACACAAAATATAGTCGTAATATTACTAGAAGGATATTGACATGTGTTCGGTTTATTATTTAACCAAAAACAATAAATGATTTTATTATGTTAAGTTTTGAATTAAATAATAAACAAAAACAATCCCTAACAATGAGTTAAATAATAAAAGAAAAAAGATTAACTAAAATAAACCCTAAAATTTCATAATTTAATTATTTTTAGTTTGAATTAAATTTCATTTTTGAGGTAGGAAAAAAAATAGTTAAGTTCTAATACATTTACCTTCAAAGCAAATACTCATGAATTAATATTTATATTTTAAGGAGAGTAATCTCTTGTGAATTTCATTTTAATATGGCTTCTACCTAACCAGTGGGCCAAACCAATTTTGTATCTTTAATTAATATTGTTTCATCTAATATATATTTTAAAAAATTAAAAACTTTGGTCCCTCGGGAGAACGACTCTAGGGTCGCCTACCTCGCCCATGCCTAGGGCCACCCCAGCTTCTTCCTGACTAATATAATTTTTGGCACTAAAAAATCTTAGGGTTCATTGGGGTAGGGTTAGGAGTTGATTCTTACGTAAACCATATAATTAAATGGTGCAAAAGATGAGTTTCTATCTACTGATCGAAAGCTACCTGTCATCCTATCTTCTCCGACACAAGTTAATGCAGTTGTTGATAAAAAAAGAGTTGATTGATAAAAAAAGTAGGAGTTAATTACTCGATCTATTCTAATATAAAATTCATGTTTTAATTTGATTTTCGAATAAGTGAAAGATTTAAATCTATCTTGAAATTAGATTTCTATTATCCTCTCATGCCTATTAAAGGGGTATGATATCAAGTGTGTTTGATAGATAATCGAATTAAACTTTAAGCTTACACTCTTGAGATTTTATCTTTATGTTTTGGGTTAGGTTATACGTCAAGCGAACACGCAGCAAGGTCTAGGGGGTTGAGCCCTTGGAGATTGAGAGATCAATTGCGCTATTTAAGCTCATCTGAACTTGATTCTCATATGGTTGGTTGGTTGATTCACATTAGGAACTATGATTTATCAGTGGGAAAGTGATTAATCGGCAATATACGATCAACTATATGTGTGCGATCAAAAGGACTAAGCGATTAACAATAACTAGATTTTGACTACCAATCAAAATAATGAATTCAAAAATGATTAAACATTATTGAAAGATCATCCAAGAACTTACATGCTATATAACCTACAATTATGGGCCTTGCAAGTGAAGTGGTGTAGCTGGTGTGATCTTCGATCTTCGTTTTGTTTCATCTTTGTTTCATTGAATCTTTGTTTTGTTCCATCTTTAGCATACGGTTAGTGGATCTTAGGAAGAGGGCGTGACGCTCGAAAATGGGGTTAGTAGTTTCAAGGAGAGAAAGTGATGTTGCAAAGTGGGGAAGGGACTAGGGAGGTCTGTTGAGTTGTATTGTTAAATCCACTTTTCTTCTTAATCATAAAGGTATCTTGTCGTTTTCGTCTTTATGGAGAAAAGTGGGTAACGATGTGTGCATTTTCTTTTGGCGCAATATTTGGGTCGAAAATACTTCTCTTACGTCTAGATTTCCTAGATTGTTTTATCTGGAAAACAACAAGAGTTGTAGTAAATATTGATGGGTTTCTTCGTTTAGGAAATGCATTGTCGTAGGTCGTTGAGGGTGGCCTTGAATCGACCCAATTGGCTAAGTTTGAGGCTCTCCTTTGTGACTTCTCTTTGGGAGAAGGAAGGGACACATGGGAGTGGGATCTCGATTTCCAATTTGTCTTTACGCTAAAAGGTACATGGAACTTAACTGATTAGACAATTCTTCCAGTGGGCAATACTCCGACTAGGTGGAATAGGTTTGTTCCTAAAAACGTTAACATCTTGGATTGGCGTATTTTAATGGATCGTCTCCTATTAAACTTGATTTACGTAATAAAGAAATTGTTAAACCATTGATTTTATACCCTTTATGTTCGATCCATGTGGAAACTATTGAGCATATTCTTGGTGATCGTGGGGAGTACATGGAGGTTGATTTCTAAGTATTAAATTCATAATCTTATTTTTAATTACAAATCAAACTATATGTTCTATTATCTATTTAAGACAAAAAGATTATCACATATTACTAATGAAAAATCAACTTCATGTTCAACGGTCAAATGGTAAACTGCAGTGAAGAAGAGAGAAAAATGCTTTAGCATGATTTCAAGATTCAAGGTCCACAAATGACTCATTCAAATTCCAAGCAAAGGCAAATGATTTCTTTTTTATTATTTCGAATTTTCTAAAATAATGATTTTAGATAAACTTAGTAACTAGTAATTCGTGACTTAGTCCCCCAACTTTCTTGTTATCATTTTTTTAACCAGTCATGCTACTAGTCACCCATCCAACAAAATATCGGATGAAGTAATAATTAAATTAAAAAATATATTTATATATCAAATAAAATTGAAGTAGCGCGTTGTTATGTTATTTATCTTTGAAATAAAACAAAAGATATGTTGTTTTAAGAACACCTTCATTATTTATAAGGTATCCAGATCTTATAATCTAAATAATACAAACAAACAAATTGAATTTTAATAATTCAAACTATGATTCATAAATTGAATTTTGATAATTCAAACTATGATACATTGCTTCATAATAACCTATACTAATAATTAGACCAATATAACTAATAACTTTCATTTTCCGTTCTAAAAGAAATCCTAGTCTTTTCATGTGTTTTTTTTTAATTTTATTTTCTAACATGAAACCTTTATTAGAAGATATGTGGAACATTATAAAATCCGTCCAAGAAAGATTTCATTTTTTTTAAATTAAAATAAAAAAAACACATGAAGAAAATTAGAAGTGAGATTGTTGTTCACAACAAAAATAAAGTTAAGAGTGACACTAATACGAAGCATTTTAACTTTTTTTTTTACTTAAAACCAGTCCAATCACTTAACCGGTTCACCTAGTTCAACATCAACCGTGACACATAAAAACCGAGCGGTTCAACCGGTCCTTTCAAACATACCAACTGTATGTGTTATCAACATTCGTCGTAATGAAATATGAATGCCTGAAATGATGAAGCATAATCTGTATCTTCTTCAAATCATGGCCCATAAAAAGAAAAGCCACTAAATTTCCCCCACTCCATGACAAGTTGTTTTACCTTTGAAATTCCACATAGATTGACTGATGACTCAATCTCGCCTAAATTTCTTTTGTACGCTCAATATATATAACTAACAAGCTCCATGAATATTCTTATGTCTGGTTTCTACATGGAGACGAATCATTCGGAGCTTGAATTACCCGGCTTCCGGTTCCACCCGACCGAGGAAGAGCTGCTTGAATTTTACCTAAAAAAGATGGTTTTAGGAAATTATACGTTCTTTGAAGTCATTGGGTTTTTGAACATTTACCTCTACGATCCTTGGATCCTACCAGGTAACTTTCCCTAAGTTTGTTCTTTTAACGATAAATTTTGGATCACTGATGGATCATTTCCCTAAATTTGTTAGTTATTCTTCTGTCTCTAGTTGGAATATTAGGATAGTTCTTATTAACGGTTTATCATTATTTGATTTAACTTTAACAATATTATTTTAATTGTAATCTTTCTACACAAAGATTTGGCGATCACTTATTTATACACAAAAAATATTATTTACCATACATTTTTCACTTCTTTGAATTCTTTCAAATTTCATTTTAAAAGGAGTAATGTGTGTTTCAAACGGGTTTTAGATTTGATTTGGCTACAGATGGTTTATAAATTTTAATGTCTGGATTACAGAAATGTCTAAGATTGGGGAGAGAGAGTGGTACTTTTTTGTGCCAAGGAATAAGAAGAATGGTACCGGAGGAAGACCAACCCGAACCACCAAAAATGGATTCTGGAAGGCAACCGGGTCGGATCGTAAAATATTTTCTCTATCTGACAGGAAGAAGCATCTTGGGTTGAAGAAGACTTTAGTGTTCTACAAGGGCCGGGCACCCGGCGGGAGCAAGACGGATTGGGTCATGAGCGAGTACCGATTGCCTGATTCTTGCTCGTCGTCAAAGGTAGTGACAAATTGAAATCAAATCACTAATTCTATTTGTACTAGTTATGGTAGGGGTGACTAAATACAGCCCCCTACTAAACGTACCCCATATGAGAATAATATTATTTTTTTAATGTTGCTAAACATATCCCTTTTCACATGGGTATGTTAGGGGTATGTTTAAACACCCTTATTTGTTAATGGGGAGGGTTCACCATGTTTTGTAAGAGGGGGTACGTTTATAAGCACCCGTCGTATCATCATTTATGAACATTGGTGTATTTAATTGGCAGGATATAGTGCTGTGTAAAATATACAGAAAGGCTACTTCCATGAAGGTGTTGGAGCAAAGGGCAGCAATGGAGGAAGCGCAGCCTCAGTCGTCTCCTAGCTCGATTAGTGGTCAACGTCTTGACTTTTTAGCATCTCCGGCAATGAGCTTCAGCCTTGGAGCATCAAACACCGATGAGAACGAAGACAGTAAGGAAGCAAGTCTGAAATTACCGATGATTGGCACGAAGAAGCTATCGGAGCTCCGATTACCCAAAAGTAACATGGATTGGAGTCAGGATTCACAGTTACGTAGTCCATGGCTACATGATCTCATTTTCACTCCTCCCCCCTATGCCAATGTACTTAATTTCCTAGATTAATTGTGTAAAACTAATACAGTGATAGTAATTGTAATCATCATTATCACTAGCTAATTTTAAATATTAAAACCCATTTGATTTCATACTCCATTTGTGGACCAACACTTTTATTATTCCCAATCTAATACGTGTCTAAAAGACTGTTATCTTTTATAAATATTGCAATGTCTAGTTGTGTCAAGTGATCTTTATTGGGCTCGTGAGAGAAATTTGCGCCCAAAAGGTGAAGTCTCAGCCTAAATCAGTATCTCACCAAGAAAAATGATCTACATTTTAAAAACTTGAGCAAGTTTTTGAGGTCTTGAAAATTATAGAAGTGAATAAAATTACTGAATCGAGACATGATGATATCTGAGTTCCTCGAAGTGATCTCAACCTAGGACTAGCTACTCGTGAGCTATTTGAGATCAATCTGCTAACAGATTGAATCAAGCCGGGAGTAAATGAACTTAAGACTTATATTGAAATTTATTTAATAAACAAGATTGAGTTTGAGATTCACATATCAAGCTTGATTGGGCTTGGGAGCCTATCTTTATATAGTTTTTTTCTTAAAATTTTAAATATATATGTACATAATGATGATTATAGTTATTATATACAAAATTATGAAAATACTAATTGAATAACATACCATATGCTATATATATATATATATATAAAATACAACTATAAGTATAAATAAAATTTTTGATGAATAATAAGAGAGTCATGCTCGAACTTTTACAGTAGAGCTTTAAATGAACTGTAATCGAGCTTTAAAATTAAACAAGCCGAACTTGGCTCAACTCATATAGACCACCACTACATATCAGTATATGCGAATATAGACTGTGTAACACATACAATATCATATGTCACATGACATGACAAATGGATATCGTGGTTGATCTTTGTATCGTATTTCAAATGGTTCAAAAAAGTTAACAAAGGTTCCATTCTTTCACATTGGGTTCATGCCCATGTCTTTGGCCTTTGGGTCTATCTTTGCCCCGTATTTTCAAAGTATCTATATTATAGATTTATAGGCAATCAACAATAATATTCGTATTCTCCAACCGATTTGGTCCATCTTCCAATATCTTTTTGCATCTTGGTTACGCTAGGTAGCTTAACACCCCTTTAACAAGTGCCACCACCCATTTCAACCTAATTTCTAAGACGTAAAGGTCCAAAACACTCTAGTTGTGGTATCAATGAATGTGTTCCCTAATAACATTATTTAGTACTAGTTTGATTTCAAGCTTCATGTTTACTTCTTCATGTAAAAATAGCTATTAGATTAAAATCTTTAAAAGTTCTACATGACTTGTTTTCAACATCCTTTTTTATTTTCAAATAAATCAACCCTTAGAACGTAAAGTGTTTTCAATTTTCTTTTTGTTATCTGATAAACCAAAGCCTAGATTTATAATGTAAAAAGAAAGGAATAAAATAAAAGTCTATTAAGAATAACACTAATATTGGCATATTAGAATTGTAATCATAATTATATTTATAATAATAATAATAATAATAATAATAATAATAATAATAATATAAATCTATTAATAAGTGATTGCTAGGAATATTGTTTTTTTTTGCCATGTGGCAATGCGCTTAATGTTGTCTTTTTCACCATTCAATACAAAACCAAATTTTAAATGTAAACTGTAAAGTCGCAAAATACACTTATATATAGCATTTGTCGATTTAATATGTTAATATGAGAGAGAAGGTATTGACTACATGATGTTTATGTATTACAACTAATGCAAAATACATTTTACATGGTCTTCGTAGTTCGCTACTTATTTGTAATTTTGTATTTACGAAGAGCAGGAAAATAACATGTCTATTGCAATGGGTGGGATTGGGTACATAGTATCAAGTATTTTCTAACTAACTAAATGAAGAAAATGTTTGGTAACCATTGTTTATTGATTCATAGATGGTCGCATCTATAAAGGATGCTCTTGGTGAAACGAGTGTCTCCAAGTGTCGATTGATTGAGTTAGTGGCAGGTGTGGATCTAGGCTTAGCCAAGCAGATGTAAACATCCCAACTAAAATGTAATAAAAATTTGGTTTCTTACGATGAATGGAGCAATAATATTTGACAGTATAGAACCCGGTTTTATACTAAGAATTAAGTTATGCCACTTTCTCTGTGTCAGAAATCAATTTATTTTCTACAAACCGGCTCATATTACTTTCTTCTGCATGCCAAGATGCTATACACAACATTTTACCCTTTTCAAAAATTGGATAAATATATACGTTTTTGTAGCAATGTGTTCGTCCCCCACAATAATGCTTTAATACAAGTTAACTAGTAACATATATCATGTGGACAAACCTTTGTTAGGACAAGTGTCAGGTCACCCACAATGGTCCCTAAGATGGTTGGCCCAGTGTTAAGTTATATCCCCATGGTTTGTCCGTATGGAGGAATGACAATGAGTGCCACCCAATTTAAGTCATATCCTTGAATGGTTTTCTAGGGTTTTGTTTACATTTCACATCCGTTTATTTTTAACATATGCATTCGAGGGTGTAGTCCTTAGCGACAGCAAGATGTCTTCTTGATATCCTAGTAGTGGAGGACTCAAATCATGCAAGGTACAATATAGATAGTCAATAGAAGTAGATTAGAATTTAAAGCCGTTCTTAAAAGACATGCGACGGTTTAAAAAATAAACTAAGAAAGTGGAATCCACGTGTTTGGTCCTCACATTACTCTTCATGAATAGTAAATTTTCTCATATTAATGTTACATATATTAATGATAATAGAAAACTAATAACTTCATTTAGAAGCTGATTTCACAATAATGCTAAGGTAAAAAAAATCATGATTTTCTAAAGGTTATGCCAAAGTATCTTGTCTCTCAATTTTACTTGTGGCATCCCATTAAGTTATCAAATCATTAATGTTACTTCCCTATTTTCACACCGAAAGAATAAAAAGAACACACTACTTTCACATTTCAAAAGGGAGCACGAATGAATAGATGGCAAATCATCCATAGATATTTTGATCCCTTTTTTACTGACTATATATGCCTACCAAACTAGTTTTTCTATGAACTATTTACAATTTTTTCTTTCAATTATATGATGGGATGGAACAATAGTTCATTCTTTTACTTAAAATCCAATAAAATATCATTGTGCCATACACATAAATATATCATTTCACTTGAAGATCCAAGTGTTGATCATTACTAGAATTAGGTACATATATTCCAATAGAAAACCAAGTCATTATGCCATAACTAATACTCATTTTAGGTGATCTTTACTAAGGATGAGTTTTAGGTACCGGATACCGGTACTGAATTATTTTTGGTATTGATTCAGTACCTACTTATTAGCATTTTTAGTACCGGTACTTTTGGTTTAGTATAGTACGGTAAAGGTATTTTACCAAATTCTACCTTAAAATATCGGTTTTTTGTAGTGGTACTTTCGGTAGCGGTACCGAGCTCACCCCTGTTCTTTAGTATTTTTTAACGTATGTAGCTCTTTAGCCTAATAGTTAATCGATCAAAGATGTTTGCCTACATTTAAATGTCAAGCTTTAGTGTCTTATTCTTATCACATTTGCTAGCTTTTGATTTAGTACTTCGTATTACTATATCATCTTCTTTCTGAATTTTATTATTTAAGTTTAATAGTTTTTAGTGATTACTTGGTTAATAGTACAAATTAATACCTAATATACTTACTACTAAATTAAATATTTGCTCTTCTAAAAATAAATAAATAGATATATAATTTATATTTAGGTTTAGCAATTCAAATGTAATATTTCGTATTGATATTTTGTTAATTTAGTATTTAAGATTAATATTTTAATTCTTAAAAGAAATTCCAATGTAAATACGTCAAAAATTTATATTTTATCATTTAAACTTTCAGTAAAACACTTGTTTTTAATATATTTTATCATTTAAACTTTCAGTAAAACACTTGTATTTAATCTAGCAAAACATCAAGCTAAAATAATTATATTATAAAAGGCGTAAACCATGAGCTGTGAATTATTCTGACATCACAAGAAACTAAAATGAAATTTGTATGTTTGGGTTTAGTTTAAAATATAAACGGGGTCGGGTTAGTTTTAAGTTGAACCCAAAAAACCGTTTAGCTAAATAGGTTGGGTTCATGTCATGACAAAATCTAACATGTTGTGGATTAACCCGTTTAACCATTTTTCCCCTTAATGTATTCTATATCATAAATTAACATCGGTTGTTATTTTATGACAAAATCTAAAACTTATAAAAAAATTCACAAAGAAAAATGGTTTTATATTTTGTTGTGAAAATGTAAATTTTCCAGTATTAATATAAAAGAGACAAAAAATCAAGTTAAACAGATTGTGTTCGAGTTAACCGCCAATATTCGTGTGTGTTTAGTGTTTAGGTTCTTAACACCTCAACTTGATACATTCCAAAGATATTATTTTCTAACACACAAGTTAAAAACAGAAACGACACTGGAAGTTTCAAGATGGCAACCCCACTCCATCAACTCATCATATTCAATCTAGCCCGCTAGATCTTTGTGTGTGCCCATACTATATATGAACTGGAAACCATATTATTGGAGTGTATAAACAGATAAGGTGATATCCGAGACTACATTGCCTGGAGATCATGGATAAGAAGCAAGTGGTCATCGTCGGAGCCGGAATCAGCGGCCTCCTTGCTTGTAAATACTGTCTCTCCAAAGGCTTCAACCCCACTGTGTTTGATTTAGAATCCGACATTGGTCGCGTATGGGCTAAAACCATCAAGACCACAAGGCTCCAGGCGCCGAAACCTTTGTTTCAGTTTTCTGACTTCCCATGGCCCGAATCTGTCGTCGACGTTTTCCCTACCCAGCAACAGATGCTAGAGTACCTTCATTCCTACGCCGAACACTTTGATCTCATGCCCCACATCAAACTACAATCCCGAGTGAATAGTATCAGCTATGACGGACCAATATCGCAGACGTGGTCTCTCTGGAATGGCAACGGTGAAGCGTTTTCATCTACAGGCATGTGGAATGTGACTGTTACTGTTACGGACACTAGAACCGCTACCACCCAGGTATGATGGATGCCTTAGGCATCGTGCTAGATTGATATCATTTCTAAACGTATCTTTGGATACAGTACCACACTGGTTCAAAACTCGTGAATTATACGAGGTAACAGTAACGGACACTAGAACCGCTACCACCCAGGTATGATGGATGCCTTAGGCATCGTGCTAGATTGATATCATTTCTAAACGTATCTTTGGATACAGTACCACACTGGTTCAAAACTCGTGAATTATACGAGGTAAAGTAAAGAAAATATAAAACAGTTAGTAATGAATATACAGGATTATAAAATGATATTTTGAGATAGTATATATTTAATAAAAGTTGAAGATAGAATATGAATGGGTGAAACAAGAAATATTATATTGGGCTCATTGAATTGTGTCACATGAAACAATAGTTGAATTATCAGGTAAGAATAAGCACGTACACAGCTTGACAACTGTAGAAGTTAGTGATAAACAACCGTCGATCTAGGAAAATCTTTCATCATGGTTAAAGATCTACGATTCGGATTTCACTTTGTCGTGCCGACAAATTTCTTTTACTAGATAGATTTAGGTTAAAAAAAAAGAAGCAAACTTCATATTTATTTTATCGGATTGAATCGTGTCATTGTTAGCTCTTATTTATATAAAAAAAAGTTTACGGTATTTTATTTAAAGTACGAATCATAAATCTAGTCTAGCGCCTATGACACACACAAAAAAAAAATGAGTAGGAATTTCGTTTGAGTAGGAAACAACACTTGGTTGGAAATGTAATAAAAATATATGAGAAGGAATTTCGTATTATTTTCGTGACTCACCGTCATTGTTTTGGACAAGATAACCGTAACCAAAAACCAATAAAAAATCAAGATTACTAAACAAAGAAGAAATATGTTCATACTGAATCACCAGGTTTACATTGCCGACTTTGTGATTCTGTGTTTGGGACGATTCAAAGATGTACCAAAGATGCCTATATTCCCTGCCGAAAAAGGCCCAGAAAAATTTCAAGGGAAAGCCATACACTCCATGGAATACGCAGCCATGGATTACGAGTTTTTCCAGTGTTGGTAGTCGTTAACAATGATATGACATTGGTGCTACTTAGTATGGTTTTACAACCTCACTGCAACATGAAGAGCTTAATACTAGTCTTCATCAAAGTCGAAATAATTTAATTGTTAGTGCTCGTCCAATTATTTTTAATGTAGATGTTTAGTGTAAGCATGTGATAGGATAATATTAAGTTCGCACTAAAATGATAGAAAACTTTATTATATAATTATAAGATAAGACGAGCGAATCTTCAATTAATTATATCAAATACAGTATAATTATTGTTGTTATCAATAACTCATCTGATCATTTTTCTATACCAAAAAAACCCTACATAAACATCTGTAATCAATAATATGCCTAAATAATACAATTCAATATGCCCAAATAGTACAACATGAGTCACGTGTCCAGTGTGACAATATTATATATGAATTGGAGCCTATATTATCGGATCGCATTAACAGGTAAGGTGATATTCGAGCCTGCATCACTGGGAGATCATGGACAAGAAGCAAGTGGTTATCGTCGGAGCCGGAATCAGCGGCCTGCTCGCCTGCAAATACTGTCTGTCCAAAGGCTTCAACCCTACTGTGTTCGATTTAGAATCCGACATTGGTGGTGTATGGGCTAAAACCATCAAGACCACAAGGCTCCAGGCGCCGAAACCTTTGTACCAGTTTTCTGACTTCCCATGGCCGGATTCCGTTGTCGATGTTTTCCCTGGGTACCAACAGATGTTAGAGTACATCCACTCGTACGCCACACGCTTTCATCTCATGCCCCACATCAAACTACAAACCCGTGTGAATAGTATCAGCTACGACGGACCATCATCGCAGGCTTGGTCTCTCTGGGATGGCATCGGAGAAATGTCTTCGTCTAAAGGCAAGTGGAATGTCGTTGTCACGGACACTAGAACCGCCACCACCCAGGTATGATCATAATGGATATCGTGTTAGATTAAGATCATTTCTACACGTTTCTTTTGATATCTTTATATATTTTTACACACTTTAAGAATTGCAAAAGCTAGTTACGTGACAAAACTTTACACTTGGTGTGAAATTTCAAATATTTTGTACGTTTATGACTAGGAATTTTGTATTATTATTATTTTTTTGACTCTCCTTCATTGTTTTGACCACGATTGTCAAAAATCATTAAAAATGATCATCTTAAACAATGAGTTTGACAACTTAGGATTAAGTTTTAGGAATTTACAATTAACCAGAGGTGGATCTATCTTATTGGTAGGGGTAGCCTCTGCTACCCCTTGACGCTCCGACAGTAGTGTAAATTTTTTAAAAAATTGACATTTTTTTGATTTCGTTAACCTTTTTCTATTAAACGTTACCCCTACGAAGATTTTCTAGATCCGTCACTGCAATTAACCAACATTGATAAGAGTTACTTGACACAATAGATTTCAATCCTAGGGTAACAAATCTATTTCTTTTTTAAATTGGCATAGCAGATCCATGCATGACGCATGAGATCAATTTTATTCAGGATAATCACGAAAATAGTCATGGAATGGTCAACTTTACCAAAATAGCCATTTGACACGGCTCTACTAGCCGTTTCAATATACTGACACGACTTAAAAAAATCCTTTCAAGTCAACCAATCCATGATTGCCACGTGTCCAGTTGACCCGTTTCAGTGTGGCTTGAGCTGTTTCAGTGTGGCTTGAGCCCTTTCAATGTGGTTTGAGATCTTTCAGTGTAGCGGTTTGGCTTGGCTTAAGATCTTTCAACACGGCTTGAGAACTTTCAACACGACTTGAGATCTTTCAACATAGTTTAAATATAAACGGAAAATTAAAAACACAAACGAATAATTAAAAATATAAAAGAATAATTTAAAAAAATCTCAATAAAATGTGAGAACTTGAAAATCTCAATTAAAAAAAATCTGAAAGTTTTAACTTGAAAATAAATTTAATTTTATAAATTTAATTTTTATAATAAATAATAAAAAATATAACTTTAAAAACCTCGTGTATTGTACGAGTTGAATAAATGTATTACACGGGTACAATACACGAGTTTTTTTAAAGATATTACTTTTTTTACAATACACGAGTTTTTTAAAGATATTACATTTTTATTATTTAGTATACAAAATTACATTTATTTAACCTGTGTAATACACAGAGTTTATAAAGGTATAACTTTTTTAATTATTTGGTATCTACAATTACATTTATTCAACTCGTACAATACACAAGATTCTTAAATATATAACTTTTTAATTACTTAATATATAAAATTACATTTATTCGACTCGTGTAATAAACGAGGTTTTTAGAGTTATATTTTTATTATTTAGTATAAAAATTACATTTATTTAACCCGTGTAATACACGGGCTTCTAACCTAGTAATTTTTTATTTTCAAGTTAAAACTTTCAGATTTTTTTAATTGAGATTTTCAAGTTCTCACATTTTATTGTGATTTTTTTTAAATTATTCGTTTATATTTTTAATTATTCGTGTATATTAAACTATGTTGAAAGATCTCAAGCCGTGTTGAAAGATCTTAAGCCAAACCAAGCCGCTACCCTGAAAGATCTCAAGCCACTCTGAAAAGGCTTAAGCCACACTGAAAGGGTTTAAGTCTATGGTTGAAAGGGCTTAAGGCACACTGAAAGGGCTTAAACCACACTGAAAGATCTCAAGTCACACTGAAAAGGCTTAAGCCACACTGAAACGGCTTAAGTCTATGGTTGAAACGACTCTAGCCACACTGAAAGGGCTTAAGCCACACTGAAACGGCTCAAGCCACACTGAAAAGGCTCAAGCCACAATGAAACGGCTCAACTGGACACGTGACAATCATGGGTTGATTAACTTGAAAGGATTTTTTAAGCCGTGTCAGCATATTGAAACGGCTCGTAGAGCCGTGTCAAGTGGCTATTTTGAAAAAGTTAACCATTCAGTGGGCTATTTTCGTGATTATCCCATTTTATTCGCTTGGAACCAAGTTGAGCCAAATCATGGAACTATTTTGTCAAACTCGTCAGTCAGTCAGTCAGTCAAGATTGATGGATTTCTTTTACGAATATCAGATTTACTAAACAAAGTAGAAATATGTTCATACTGAATCACCAGGTTTACATTGCCGACTTTGTGATTCTTTGTTTGGGACGATTCAAAGATGTACCAAAGATGCCTAAATTCCCCGTCGGAAAAGGCCCAGAAATATTTCGAGGGAAAGCCATACACTCCATGGAATACGCAGCCATGGATCACGACAAAGCTGAAGCGTTCGTGAAAGGGAAGAAGGTTGTCGTTGTGGGATTCGGGAAAACAGGACTCGACATAGCAAGGGAGTGCGCATCCATCAATGGTTGGTTGGGGTTGCATAGGTAGCCTTCATCTCTGTTCGGTTGTGTTACTTAACTTGGTTTCCTATGCTAATTTTCAGGCCGGGAACATCCATGCACGATAGTTTACCGGCGTGATCATTGGAAATTACCGGACTGGGCTCCATGGGGAATCCCATTGACGTATTTATACTTCAATCGCTTCTCGGAGCTTTTGGTTCATAAACCTGGAGAGGGTTTTGTGCTTAATCTGCTGGCTACATTACTTTCACCTCTTGTAACTCTCTCAACAACTTCCAAACTTGTCCTTTGAAACTTTATTATAATAACTAACAATAAACTCACTAACAATCTTTTTGTTTGACGATCACATAGCGTTGGGGAGTCTCAAGTTTGTGGAAAGCTACATAAAAAACAAGCTTCCTCTCGCAAAGTTTGACATGGTGCCACAACATAGCTTCGAAAAAGACACCCGCTCGTGTTTGATTCTATACATGCCAGATCCCGACAACTTCTTTGATGCGGTTGAGGATAAAAGCATCAAGTTGAAGAAATCCCAAAGTTTTAGCTTCTATGAAAAGGGGATTTCTATCGACGAGGACAACACACTAATAGAAGCAGACGTTGTTATTTTTGCTACAGGATTCAGAGGTGTCGAAAAGCTCAAAGATGTATTCGAATCATCAACATTTGGTTGCTTCATCTCAGGATCGCCGCGAGTCCCTCTTTACAGGTTATTCAATACTCGAATAGATCAAACATGAAAGATAAAGCTAGACTATTGATATGATTATTAATGCTATGATCAGGGAATGCATTCATCCACAAATACCACAGGTAGCAGTAATTGGATTCTCTGAAAGTCTTTCCAATATTTATATCTCGGAAATGAGGGCGAAATGGGTGGCAGCGCTGCTTGAAGGTGCGTTTAAGCTACCGAGTGTTAACGAGATGGAGAAAGATATTGCAAGATGGGATGAATACATGAAACAATCAACTGAGGAATATCATTATCGGTCGTCGGTTGGTGCTTTAGAAATTTGGTATAATGATCAGTTGTGCAAAGACATGGGCATGAATCGACTCAGAAAAAATGGACCCTTCGCTAACCTTTTTGAACCGCATGGTCCATTGGACTATGTCAAAGTACCCTAAACCAAATCCATTTTCTCCAACAATATTGGCTTCAAAACTAATTCTTCCTGTCAGTCACCGGTTTAACCAATCAAAATGGTTGACTTGATTCTACAAACACGATATTATTAATTATAATATATATATATATATATATATATTATTTGTGTGTGTTAATTATTATGTAATTTACCCATCGATATATTACTGTTTTGTTGGTTTTGTGAAGTTGTTAGTCTCATTATGCAATTTACCCATCATTTTCACATTAATATATTGTAATTTTTTTAATAAATAGGTTTAGGTCATTTCTATTATGTGGTTTTGTGGAGGTTTGTGAAATTTTTGTTTTTTGTGTTGAATGAGCAGTGTAAATGCCATTAAGTGCAGCATCCCTATTACATCACCCTATAGCGCCACGCAAATTACAGCCTGCGCGTGTAGGGGGTCAATCCACCAACCACGTAACGAGTGTTATAGGAATGATTTTGGGCCTCCCCTTGCATATTATCAATCAATTTTTTTTTCATTTATATAATTAAAGTAGACTTTATTTGACACCGTATAAGTTAATAATAAAGTTTTTCACTTACGTGACTTGATAAAACTTCTAACAGTTTTATCCAAACCATGCAGTCTAATAGTTATGTTACCTCTATTTTGAGCTAACCAAAATAAGTGTTGTTTTTTTTAATTTAAATGTTAAAGACATTAAGTATTGAAATCAAAATACATAGCTATGATCCATTCTCAAAATAAAAGATTAAACTGAAATATTAAGTTTTGTAAAATATAAAGTTAAACAGTATCTACCTACATACTTTAAACAAACACAAAAAGATCACCTAGAATAAAGTATTAATCATGGCATGATGAGTTGATTTTCTGTTGGTTTTTATGTACCTTATTATAGATATGAAATCAACACTTCCAGTTCCATCTTCATGTGAAAATCATATACTTATAAGCTTATTAGGGGTGTTAAAAACTATTCATGTGAAAACCTAGAATAAAGTATTAATCATGGCATGATGGTTGTATGTATTTTGTATGAGTGTGTCAAACGTAGGCGAAAACACTCGGGTTATGCCTACTTGTAGATTTCAAGTATGACTACCAAGTAGTGCAAATGTATAAATTTTGAGTATGATTGAAGACGAATACGTATAATATTAGCATGTAGTATTGAGCATATAAGTGGCATAAAATGGGATTTAACATATATAAGTTACCATGAAGTTGCGTGTGTGTAAAATACGAAGTGTAATGGTGATGTGCGTAATATTGTCATGTAATATTGACAATGTAAATAGAAACGTGTAAGGCGATATGCATGTGTATGGTTGCTTGAGTCAAAACATTGAGTTGGTTGAAATAAAGTAAGTTAGGTTTGTCGGGAATGAAAGACCAAAATTGTGAATGTCAGGTGAATATTAAGAAAAGTATTAATTTTTTATGTAAAGTGGAGGCTTTAGCCAAAGTTAATGACGAATAGTATCACATAAGAATGTTCCAAGTATAAGAATCATGTATCAAGTAACTATAGCATGTATGATGGATTGTTTGTGTGATTGCATAAAAGTATAAGTGTGATCGCGTGTATTTTGATAGGTTAACATATTGCACCCAAAAGTGTAAAGCGTAAAAAGGGTGTTCGAGTGTACTCACGGTTTTGCAAGCTTTACTTGTTACTTCACGAAGGGTTTGGAGGGTTGGAGGAACACCAAGCTATCTTTTGAAAGTCTTGAACTTTCTTGATTGAGAGAGAGCTTTAGAGAGAGAGAGAGAAGTGTTTGAGGTGTGAAATGAGTGTGGGATGAGGTTGGTATTTATAGTTGAGGTTTGGGGGTTGAGTTAGGTGAGTATTAAATGCAAGAAACACAATCCAAAAGACACACTTTTGCCCAATCCATGAGCTAGAAACAAGAATCTGCAGATTATGCCCCTGAACTTGGTTTTTCTTCATTTCATGCTAAAACTCGATATTTTTGCATGTTTTTAAGTATATAACATATTTGTAAGTATATTTTAGGTATCCAGAATGTATGTATGAATATTTGCACGTATAACAAGTATCAGTTGGTATGTAATCACGTATTTAACAATAGAATGTATGTAAGATAAGTAGGTATCAAGTATGAATTTAATTATGATCAAAGTCTCGGATTACAATATTGGGAAATGAAATACGAATGTGATACGAATACAAGTTTCCATAAATAAAATACGATTACACTTTCTAATTAAGGAAAGTACGAAAAAGTGAGGCGTTACAGTGAGAAGGATAGAACATATGCGAGGGTGACAACGCAAGTGTGTTTCACCGGCTTCCTAAAGATCATGTTGCTTACAAGCCTACGCCACGGGTTGTATACAACCGGAGGCGGAGTACAACTACAATCTGATCTATAGACCGGCTGAAGCAGCCGAACACTCGAAGTTTGTGAGGGAGATCACGTTAGCCCCACTTGAATGCGCGAAACTACCCTCCAACATGGGAAAATACAATGGGTTGACGGACCCAGATGATCACTTGCGCTGTTCACTGGCGCAGGTCTCATTGGAGGTTGGACACTACCCATTTGGTGTCACCTTTTTGTTCAAACTCTTATGGGCATGGTGCGCCTATGGTTTGACAACTTACCGATCGGTAAGCTTACGTTATGGAACAATCTCAAACAAGTTCCTGATGCATTTCAGCCAACAACGGCGGTACGTCAGAGATTCCTCTTACGTCATGAATATCTGGAGGCGGGATGATAAAGTCTCGAAGACTTCATCACCCGCTACAATAAAGAGGCGTTGGAGATTGGAGACGTGCATGAAGACTTGATTCGTGCAAAATTCAAATACGTTGTCCGCTGCGACGAGATGATAAAAGTCTTGTCGGGAACTACCGGCCTCCCAAAAAGCTGGGGAAACTAATGACGGCTGCGAAGGTCTACGCGCAAACGGAGCACAACCTAAACTCCAGCAGACCTCCCTTACCCCAATACCGTCCGCAAGACATGAGTAGGAGTTTTGCGAAGAAGAATAAGAAGAGTTTGAGGGAATCCAACCAAAAAAATCCTACTCACCGGTCGATGCGCGCGCGACCATAAATAAGATTGCTACCCAAAGAGCAATCAAGCAGGATAATAGCGATCATCAGTGGACCATCACTGACGAAGACTCCGGCGGAGGTGCTCAACACAGAAGATCACCAGTTCAAACAGCCACCGCTGATGCGCAACAAAAAAGGTCAAGACCCTAACCGTTTTTGAGATTATCATAAAGATACAGGGCACACAACGACAATTGCATCTTCTTGCGCACGGAGATCGAAAAGGCGATGAAAAGTGGGAAGCTCACCCACTTACTTCAAAATGTGCGCAAGGAGGTGCGCCAGATTACTCACGGCGAAGAAGGCCCGAGTAACAAGAAGATGAAGCAAGACTTGGTTCACATGATCCAAGGTGGCCCATCACGCAAGCGCGGATATCAGAAGAGTTGTACGCCACACTGGCGTGAACAACAGGTCATTTTCTCCATAGTTCTCGGGGGTCCGCAAGAAGAACGTCGGTCGTGATAACTGGCATCTTTGGCCATCATATATGAACAATGCTTCCAACAGTTGGACCCAGAAGATAAGGCGCGCTTGGAGCGGTCGATTTCCCACTTACTAGTTTCTGTAACAAAGCCATCTTTCCACTGGGTCAGATCTCATTCCCGGTATCTCTTTCTGATGGGCGACACTCGCGCACGGTCTCAGTCAACTTCATGGTCATGCCAGCAACATCACGCCATGACGTGTTGCTAGACCGTCGTGCCTAAAGAGAGTTCAGCAGATCACTTCCACTCCTCATGCTGCCTACGGTTTTCCAATAGAAACCGGGGTGGCCATCATGTACTCGAGGAAGGAGATCATATCCATCAACGAGGAACCACCGGTGAAGATACTGAAGTCATCATCCAATGGTGAGCCAGAGAAATGGGTACTCAACAACAAGTACCTGGAACAAACGGTACTGCTAGGACCAGCCATGACCCCCGCAGTCAAGGCGCGGCTAAAACAACTCCTGTTCTGCAATGTAGACATTTTCACTTGGTCGCCAGCGGATATGACAGGGGTGCCAAGGGAGATTGCAGAGCACGCATTGCACACATTCCCTTTCAGTTGAGCCTATCGTTCAGAAAAAGCACATTTTTGGTCCTGAAAAAACTCGCGCAATGAACGAGCAAGTTTCAGAGCTCTTCCAAGCCTGCATCATCATAGAAGTACACTATCAAACATGGGTAGCCAATCCAGTCATGGTCCAGAAGCACAACGGCGGTTGACGCATGTGCGTCGATTTCAAAGATCTGAACAAAGCGTGTCCAAAAGACTGCTACTCTTTACAAGAAATCGATAAAAAGATGGGCTCCCTTACTTTATTCAGGTGGAAATGATTTCTCGACGGCTATAAAGGCTACCACCAAATTCAAATGAAGAAGGAAGACGAAGACAAGACCGCATTCCAAACTGACAAGGGAATCTTTTGCTACACAAAGATGCCCTTCGGATTGCGCAACGCAAGAGCCACCTATCAGCGTTTAATGGACCATGTCTTCGGAGATGACATTGGCGAAACTGTGGAAGTGTACATCGACGACCTAGTCATCATGAGCCCGGATGAGGAAAGGATGCTGACAAATGTTCAAAAAACTTTTGCATCCTTGCGCAAGGCTAACTTGAAGCTGAACCCCGGGAAGTGCTTGTTTGGAATGGAAGAATGTAAATTTATGAGATTCATCGACACACACGACAGTTTCAAAGTCAATCCTGAGAAAATGGAAGTGATTCAGCGTATGCCTTCCCCCTCAACCATTCAAGAAATGCAAGGGTTGGCAGTGCAACTGGCTGCGCCGAACAGTAGCCAACCACGTGATGAAATCTTTCCCATTTATCAACACTTTGAGGAATTGTGTAAATGTAGGTCCCCTAGTCCTTATGGATCTTCACATAATCGTCTATCCAATCTAGAGTGCGGAATCCCCTAGATCAAATTTCACAAAAACAAGAACACGAACACGAACAATTTCCTTCAAACAGTCTTCTATTGATTATCAAACACAATTGTTTTACAATCAATTCAAGACTCTTTCTCAATCTCTCTAAACAACTAAACCAGCAACACGAACAAAAGAACCAGCAATAGAAACAACAACTTAAACCCCAATGCAAACCTCCCTTTATATAGAGATAGGTTATGTAACTAGGCTAGGGTTTCCTACATGGACTGCTAATGGGTTTAAAGCCCAATTCGCCTACCATGTGCTAAATTGTGTCTGGTTCAGCCCAATTACTTCTAATTAACTATTACAAAACTAAACCCGCTAACCGTTTATCATTTTACTAATTATAAGATATCCAAAGACCAAATCTAAGATGTTGTCACAAATATGCACCAACAAACTCCCCTTGACAATAGCTTCATAAAATAACTCAGTCTTCAGTCTTCTTGCAATCTTTAACATCTTTGAAAAACGTTGGTCTTTGGATAGCTTCAGCTTTAATAGCTTCTTTCAGCAATAGACTCCCCCTAAGCTGATGTATCCAATCACCAAATCTTCTAAATCGTTAGCGTTTGAGTTGTAACATTCGTCGAAAAACGGGTTTCCAAAACTGCTTCGTTTGTAAATCGAATATCAAGTTATAAAAATTTCGTTGCGTATTTATGATTATTTTAATTTTAAACGATACATAACTAATAAACAAATTAGAATTTAAAAACTACAATTGATAAAAAGTGAAAATAAAATAAATAAAAAAAGAAGGCTGCCGGGTTTCGAACCCGGGTCAGTCGGGTGAGCCTCAAAGTCTTAACTCACGCACACCACTCCGCCACTTGTGTTATTTGTTGATATATCGAAACAATTAATACATATAATGAAACTCGAAATCAAATCAGTCAACAACGCGCCCATTTCGCAGTCGCCGGAAATTCCGACGATTTCGCCAATCATCGTCGGTTTCTTTTGACTTAACGGATGCTTTAACTTCAACGTCGGTTATAATCGATGTCTAAGCCCGCGACATCAGTCATAACCGCCGGAGAAAATCTGACCAATGAAGCGAGACTAAAATCAGACCCAATTCAATTTGATTCTTCCCTATAAATGCACACCCAAGCCTCTGGTAATCATTTCGCTCAAAATCGCACCTTTTCTCGAATCAATTCCACTCGCCGGAGATTTTCTGCAATCGCCGGACTTTCGCCGGAAAACCGAGACTGGCATCAAAACGGTAAATACCTCGACTCTTTCGGTTTCAATCCATTGTTAGGCTATTACTAACTTCAATTCATCAACCAGAATCCATCCCAGACGACGTAGTCGGAATATTCTGCTTTCGCCGGAAGACTTCTGGAATTTCCAAATCACGCTGTGAATCGGTATAATCATTCAAACCTTCTGATAATCATTGTTTAGTAATTCAATTTCACAACTAACCGATCAAAACTGTTAATTTATCCGATCAGACGGAGTTCACGAAACAGGGCCGACGATCCTAGCCGGAGTTCTGAGAAAGACATCTGTTCGGTACATTCATTTCCAAAACTCTCTCTATTTCATCACATTTCAATCACTTATAAGTTCGTTAATCGAATATAACAAGAACAGTTGAATAATCGTTGTCTGTGTTTTTGAACGAAGAAGATGAAGTCGAACTAATGTATAAGTATAATTAAAACAAGAAATATAACCGGGTTAGACACACAGTCCAGCGGTGGACTGTGTGCAAACAACTATCACACGTCTCGAGTTCGATCCCTGACCCAACCTCACTCTCTGAAATAAAAATGCTCTTTTTAAAACCGAACCGGGTTAACTCACTGAAAGATGTTAAGTATAATAAGAACCAGAATATTAACCAGGTTAGACACACAGTCCAGCGGTGGACTGTGTGCAACGTTGAATCACAGGTCCCGGGTTCGAGACCTGTTATATGCACCGGTTCGATATAATTAAAACCTTTTTAAAATGAATAAATTCTGATTAAACTAAATAGTGTATAAATATAATTAAAAACAGAAATATTTCGGGTTAGACACGTAGCTCAGTTTGTAGAGCTGCGTGCACGCGTACGGGAGGTCTCGGGTTCGAGCCTCACCCAGCGCATACATACACACGTCCGAAACGGTCAACAGTCAACAGTCAAAGTCAATGGTCAACGGTCAACCCAAAAAGTCAACATTTTTTTTTATATTTTATTTATTTATTTAATTTAAAAAATCTTAGAAAATAACCTTAAACTCACAAAAATAAATCTAAAAACCCTATTAAAATTGTTAATAAAATCCACTTATTTACCGTACCTTTTCGTTATTATTTAGGTTAGTTATTCCTCGTCGATCAACTCTTTAAACTCGTGCGCATTCAAACATCATCAAACGAACGCACCCAATGTGAGTGAATCTCTACCAATTCCCCGTTTTAATCACATTTTGGGGTGTATCATGTGTCGCTATTTATTTATTTCATTTAAACACTTGTGCATCCATCATATTCATGATCAAATGTGTATCCAATATGTATCAATTGTTTGTGTGGTTAATGGTTAGATTTAATTTATCATTTTCAGTACATACATTATCATAGGCCGCCGCTCCCCATTACCTATGAGCGTGAGCCGTTCCCCATTACCTATGAGCGTGAACGAGGCGTTGCCAACATACGATCGGCTCCGTTTGATTGAGCCTTGATCGCACATACATCATCATAGGCCGTCCGTTCCCCATTACCTATGAGCGTGAACGAGACGTTGCCAACATATACATTATCATTCATGTCATATACTCATGCAAGGTGGTTTGTCATTGTATGTTTATTTACGTTTGCTCATATATGATTATTGCACAAATTTTCCATATTAATTACAACAAGAAATCCATAATAAATGTTTTCTAATAAGGTTCACTCGCCAACTTTTGTTGACCCAAAACCCCCCATTTTTACACATGATACAGGTGATCCAGTTGAAGTAAGAAACATATAGGACGGCCTAGAAGAATAAATCAGTTTAGATGTTGGATTGTTTATTTAATTTTTCCTTTCCTTGTATTGTATGAATTTGACTTGAACATTTGAGATGTAATTTGAATTTAATAAATATGAAACATATTAGTAAACATCATGAGCTTTGGTGATGACCCAATTATGCCCCGACTCTTTTTCCGCTGCGGGTCGGGGTGTGACATGAGTAAACTCCAGTTTAGTCCTTGCATAACAATCTTCAAAACTCTTCAACTTTGTCTGCAACATAGAAAGGAGGTTCTACCATGCATCCAATCAAACTCCTCTTCACCAAACTTCTCAACAACACGCTGCTACAATCTGTATACTATAAAACAAATATCTCGAGAAACCATAAGAATATTTCAACACAAGTTAAACAAATTATTATTATTCAAGAGATAGTAAAACTGTATCACATATTAAGCACTTCTCAATACAAATCACATACATAAAATGTTAAACACCATGAACCTGCAAGATCTTAAAAATTTTGAACTAATCTTCTAACACCGTCTCCCCCTATCGGTAAGAACTCCTCCATGGACAACCAATATCCGTACATTATGAATTACAAGAAAATGAAATATTTTTGGATTTTTATATTTTCGGAAAGCAAGTAAATAACAAAATAATAAACACTCTATTTTTGTGAGTATCACCGTTAAGAAGATCATATCAGCAACATCAAACTGTTTTAACACTATTCGATTGTTCTATATGCAATATTCATGAAAAGCAGTTCAAGACGATTACCAGTATTGTTTATCCACTTAAACAAAATACATGAACATTTCAAGTACCAGTCACTAGTGATATGTTTAGATAATTTATACTGATATACTAGTGTGTCTCACTTCAGGACATACCCCCACGATCAAGGTGTGCACAAAAATTCATCGTAGTAGGTGAGTGTACCGAAATTCATCCTTTTGAATTATAACGTTTGATAATTGGTGATCAGGTCAGTACTTTCGTACAGCAAAGAGACCAATATCCAACGAGGGTTAGGACAAATACCAAATTTTGGTACGGATAATGCAATTTGCACATTTGAATGACTCTCTAGGAGAGCTTCTTTAATTTTTGGGATTTGGCATTTTAGCTCTTTTAAGATATCCTGGTTGTGCCTAGGTCAGCATATATCTGGATGCAGCAGAAGGACAACCTTGATACCCCAGATGAAATAACGATATAAAGACCTAAAACCTCAGATTTTGACAATCTATCAACGCAAGATTTAAGGTTATAAAACCATACGCCACTGATATGTTACTCACTTATACACAGTCTATTAATTTTATATCACCAAGGTAAGTTGATTAATTCATACCTTTTGCCTACGGGTACATCATATGATGAAGCTGCTATCGCACTTAAGCAATTTTAATTCTAAATTCAGTGTGACAGTCTAACTTGCTGATGTACTATCATGTCTTCCTTTTCACACAGTGAAAACTCATTTATGATTTTCTATTTTTTTATTATTTTTTTTAATTTTGGAAAGCAGCAAATTATTTACAGAATTTTTTATGGAAAATGGTTATTCAGGATTCCTCATCTCGTTGAGTTCGACTAAATGTTCAAAACGAGCCCTGTCAAAAGCTTTTGTGTAAAGATCTGCCAGGTTATCTAGTGTGTCGACTCGATGCAGTTCAATTAATTTCTTTTCAGCACAATCCCGTATAAAATGATGACGAATGTCAATATGTTTTGTGCGACTGTGTTTTATGGGATTGTTGGTGATTGATATAGTGGCATTATTGTCTATCATAATAGGAGTGCGAGTGAAATTCAAACTGGAATCGCGCATCTGCTATTGGATCCAGAGAACCTGAGAGCAACAGCTACCCGCAGCAATATATTCAGCTTCACACGTAGAGGTAGACACGTAAGGCTGCTTCTTGCATTGCCATTACACGAGCCTCCCTCCTAAGAACTGACAACCACATGTGGTAGACTTTCTTGTAGATTTGCATCCTCCAAAGTCCGAATCAGTGAAAGCAACAAACTTCAAATCACTAGCAGTTGGATACCATAACCCAACTTTAGGTTTCCCCTTCAAGTAACAAAGAATCCGCTTCACCGCTTTCATGTGGGACTCCTTTGGATTCGCTTGATATCTGGCACAAAGACATACTGCGAACATGATGTCGGGTCATGAAGCAGTCAAGTACATCAGAGAACCAATCATTGCCCTGTATTGAGTTGGATCAACATCCTCCACACTCTCATGATCTGGACCAAGACTGTGATTCTCACAGATAGGTGTATTGAAAGTTGCACAATCCTTCATTTTGAAACGAGACAAAATGTCATACACATACTTCGTCTGATGTGTAAACAAACCATCCTTCTTCTATTCAACTTAACCCAAAAAGTAGGATAATTCACCCACCACATTCATCTCAAACTTGCTCTTCATTACCTCTTCGAAATCATGACACATGTTCTCATCAGATGACCCAGAAATGATGTCATCTACGTATACCTGTACCAATAGAAAGTCTTCCTTCTTCCTCTTAACGAACAGTGTACTGTCAATCTGACCTCTTTCGAAATCATGTTTTAACAAATGTGTTGACAGTGTCTCAAACCACGCCCTAGGTGCCTGATGCAACCCATACAATGCCTTATCAAGTTGATAGACTCGATCTGGATAGTCTGGATCAGTAAACCCATCTGGTTGTGAGACATACACCACTTCTTGGACTTTCCCGTAAAGAAACGCACTCTTCACGTCAAGTTGGTAAACTTTGAAGCCCTTGAATGAAGCAAAAGCTAGGAACAAACGAATTGCTTCCAACCTTGCTATTGGTGCAAACACTTCATTGTAATCAATCCCCTCTTGGTGATTGAACCCTTTCACCACCAACCAAGCCTTATTCCTTATCACGATCCCTTGGTCGTCTTTCTTGCACTTGAACACCCACTTAGTGCCTATTTCCTTCTCTCCTACAGGCAAGTCAACTAGCTCCCAAACTTTCAATTTCTTGAACTGAGCTAGTTCCTCTTGCATAGCTCAACCCAACAATTGTCTTTTAGAGCCATATGAACATTTTTCGGCTCCTCTTGAGCAATAAAGCAGCTACACAAACATTCATGAATCAACCCAGTCTTCTGAATCGAAGTAAACAAACAGGAACCTTCGAGCACACCTCTTCTCGTCTGAACACCTGCAGCAGCACCACCAATGATGTTTTCAACTGGATGATCTCTGTTTACACGTGTGGTAGCAATGGTGTCAACAACTAGATTATCTCCCAGATTAGATCCAACCTCCCCTGAATTTTACTATTAGCAAACGGATTAGTAAAATCCTCCCCTGAATAAGTTCAGACTGACTATCACGGGAGTCCTCTGGAGCTGCACTGGAAGAAGTTTTTGGAGCATCTGTCATTGATACACTCGATTTAGGCATGAAGTCACACTCTCCATATTCACTGATCACAGTTTGAATCACTTGAGACTCATCTGCATTGGAAAAATCAGGAATATTAAATGATTTAAAAACAATGTCATAATCATATAATATAGCAGGACCACTCGTTGATTGTTGAGGTGAATAACTAGTGATTTCCATGTTAAACACAACCTCAATTTTACAAGTTTTTAGATTAAAAACCCTTTTATTCGGTGTTCCAGGCATATAGCCTAGAAAGTAACCCTCATCAGCTACCTCACCGAATTTTTGCTTATCTTTGTTTCGCACAATGGTGCAGGGTAATCCAAATGGTTCAAAGCCTTTTAAGTTTGGTTTTCGGTTAAACAATAGTTCGTGACATGTTTTGTTAAACCGTTTAACCATCAAAACTTTGTTCAGGACATAACAAGTTGTGTTCACAGCTTCTCCCCAGAAAAGAACTGGAAGCTTTGAATCAGAAAGCATAGTCCTTGCAGCTTCAATCAACGTCCTGTTTTTCCTCTCAGCGACTCCATTTTGTTGAGGTGTATAAGGAGCAGAATATTGATGTTCAATTCCCTTGCGAAGACAATATAGATCCAGAACTTGATTCTTGAACTCCGTGCCACTATCACTCTTTATCCTCTTGATCCGTGCATCATGGACATTTTCCAATTTTGTAAAAAGATCTATCAGCATCCCCGTTGTCTCAGCTTTTGTACCTAAAAAGAAAACCCATGAATATCGTGAGTAATCATCAGTGACAACTAAACAATAGTACTTTCCACCTATGCTCCTTACGTTCACCAGACCGAATAGATCGATATGAAGTAATTCATAAGGGGCATCTATGGAATTTGCTGTTTTAGACTTGTGATGTTTCTTATGTTGTTTTCCCTTTTGACATGAAAGACATTTATCTTCCACGTGAAACATCTGCACTGGCACCCCTTCCACTAAGCCATTTTTAATGATGTAATTCATTTTTCGATAATGGATGTGGGCCATGCGTCTGTGCCACAACAATGACTCATCCTCAGATGCTTTTGCTAGTAAACATGCCACCACAGTGGAAGAATCCTTAGCACCCATGTCCATGACATATGTGTCATTTCTCCTTGGCGCTCTCATCACTATCCAGTCATCCGGTATCACCAAACCAGGTTTCAACACCAAAGCTTCAGACTTAGTAAAGTGGACCGAGTGACCCTTGTCGCAGACTTGAGACACGCTCATCAGATTGTGCTGCAGCTGCTCAACATAGTTCACTTTGTCCAGTGTGATCTTCCCGTTAGTCATTTTTCATCGACCGGTAATGTGCCATCCTTTAGCACCTGCAAAATTCACAATACCACCATCTATATTCTCAAACTCCGTCAACAGCCTCGCATCCCTCGTCATTTGCCTGGTGCAGCCACTATCAACATACCACAAGTTGATAATCCTCCTTAGCAGCTCTTGCACAAGCCAACAAGATTAGTTAGATTGGGGGACCCAAGCCTTAATGGTCTTGGGTCTTCCAGATTCATCAACCATGGGAACATCCATCAATTATCCATCACTCCTAACAGGAGTCTTGGATCTTAGACCTGTTGATGGAAATGGTTTTTGATTTCCACTAGGTCTGTGGTCCTAAGGTTTCCTAACCATGTTTGGACTTTGCGACCTTTGGAAATTATGATTTTGGTTCCATGAATTTTGATGATGATAATTTCTAAAGCCATTGTTATAAAATTTCGACTACCAACATTCTGGTATCGAGTTTGATATTAACCTTGACTTCTGAATTTATTTGTTTCACCATTAAAGTTATTCATTCTTGGTGAACTACTTCTAGGTCTTTCATATCTGCCTGATGTAGATTCAGGTTGAAATCTTTGTTGATTTCTTTGAAAACAAGGAACTTGGTGAGTTTCTTTTTTAGCTTTATCTACACCAACAGCAACACTTTATTGCCTGGTAGCAGATATTTTGGTGAGTTAACCTTCTTCTCACCATCACCACTTTTTGCTGGTGATTTTTCTCTCTGTCTCTCGCTTACCTGTGTTTCACTCTTTTTGTTAGAACAGCAGCTAGCTACATGTCCCTTTTCGTGACATTTGAAGCACGATTTTCTAGCCGAATGCTTCTTAATTGAAGCCTTTTGCTTAGATTAATCAGGTGATGGTGATGATGAAAATGATGCCTTCGAAGGATCTTGTTTAGTTTGCTTAACTTCTGATTTTTCTTTTAGCAAACTGCACATTAGACTCTTTTGTAATAACAGTGACCTCTTCTTTCATATCACTCCCTTTAACAAAATCAACCTTTCTAATAAAAACTTGCTTTTGATTTTTAGGGTGTGTATTCTTTGTTTTTAGAACTTGTTCCTTGTTATTATCTTTCTTAGCATTCTCAGAACCATCAACATTACCTGATGTGGAACTACCAGGTGTAGTTGACACAAAGTCTGTAAGCTCTTCTTCATCAGGCAAGAAAGAATAGTCATGACCAAGTGGTGGTGGAACTTCATTCAAACCTTTGAAGCCCACACATGTCTTGTTATTACTCTTCTTCAGGCCATTCATCATGTGTTTCATGACAAAAGATGAATCTCTGAATTAATTTAATTTCTTTTCAAGTTCACAAATTTTAAGTTGTGCTTCTGACAACTCTTTGCATTTTTCAGAATCCTCTTTTGATTTCTCACTCATCGTATTATGAGCTAAATCAATAACTTGAAGTTTTTCGTTAAGTTTAGGTTAGAATATTAATTTCTTGTTCATAACCTTTAATTTTCTTCAAGTATAATGACTCATTTCGTTTTACGAAAAAGTTTGATTCTTTTAGGTTCGAGAGCTCATTTACCAGACTTTGATTTTGATTGGTTAACCTGTCAACCTCACTTTTCAGGTCACGACATTTTAAACAAACAGAGCTACCAGAGTTAGAACATACCTCGCCTGTTGATTTGCTTAGATCGGCCATGAAAGCAGCAAAATCAGCAGCCATCTTCTTCTCTGTAGCAGTCTGTTCTCCATCAGTTTTTCCAGCTACCTTCTCTCGCTCTTCCTCAGCATCAGCTTTCACTTCTTCATCAGCAACTGAGGCTATCTCAACCATGAATGCCTGTGAGGCATTATTATCACCCTCCAGATTGTCACACCCGGATTTCCAACCCGAAATCCATACACCGGTGGGCCCGGATGGGGAGTATCGTGACGTAAGTTGATAACATCATTGTCAATTAAACATGGCAAGCGGAAGTCTTGGAGTAAAATTACTATTACAAACCAAATGTTCGAAATAAAATAATATACAGGCTCGTAATAGAAGATCCACAGGCGGATCATAAAAATATACAAGAAAGAATATAAAACAGACTTTAGGGCAGATCTAAGGATTTGCTAGATCCTCTTATTCACTACCGAGCAGCTTCTGGCCTATTTCGTATTGTACCTGCAGTTTAGTCTTTGGACGATACGTCAGCTTTCGCTGGTAAATACACCCAACTGACTCATTTTGAAAACTTAAAATGATTTTTAAGTGCAAACGGCACAAAATCTTTTATTAACTTAGGAAAGTTGAATTTACAACCTTGTATCAGATTCACATGTTTGTCAATACATACAGGGCTCGGGACAGAAACCGAGACATGATTAAATACACACCACTTACAAACTCACGAAGGAGTTATCCCCAACGTCTTGGGTAATTTGCATATGAGCATCTGACAGGTGTATGCCTACACCCCGTGCTAAGGTCGTGGCCAATAACTAATGTATTGAGCCGAGGATATCCAGGACACGGTAATTTAACCCCCCGATGTTTAAGTTATCAAACAAAATTGACTTAAAACGAAATATGGGGTTTACTAGCCACAAACGGGCATTCATTGACCCCATTTTGGACCAAGCGATAATAATTTACCGTATCCCAAGCCCATATAGGGAAAATAAGTCGAGAGTATTTACCTGAGCTAGTCTTCTTCTTTTATTTTTAAATAACTCGGCCGTATAAAAAAGTACCAAGTGCAGATAGCATTTACCAGGAAGGCTCTAGTCTGGATTATGGCATAAGCTAACCAGTTAAATACTAAGGGTCTTATAAACAGAATAGTGTACATGATCATTACGTATAACGCTTGATTAAACGATGATCGGATAGAATGTAGTTTAATCCCGACAAGTACTTGACTTGTATAATATGGGTAAACTATAAACATTCTGGATTTTGAAACTTAAATGACAAGGTTAAACCCGTTTCGGTTAATTTCCGTAAAATAGTTACATATACGTAACGTGCGCATATTAGCGATATCAGGTAACCGGATAAGTCATGGACAAGTTCTATATGCCACTATACTTTAAATAAGTTAAGATATCACTAGGATATCAACTTGTATGCCCGTTAAGGTTTTAAAACGAAATTATGCCTCATAAGGGTGTTTTGGTAATTTCATACCATGTAAAAGGAACTTGAATATAGTTTAATGTTATGATTGTAAGTATTCTAGAAAAATACTTTATTTATGATAAAATATCAGTAGGATATCAATTATATGTGTAAATTATCTTTTATGACCAAACTATGTACCGAAGGGGCATTTTGGTCATTTTGCACATAGTTTATAAATTATTTGGGATTCTTAGTTTATAACATATACCTACTGTAAATATGTTCAAAAAAAATTTTAAAATCAGTAGGCATCAAGTCTTGGTCAATAATATGGTTTAAAACCATACTATGCGCCTAAACGACGCTTATGTCGTAAAATGGCGTCTCTGTGTGATCTTTACGAAAACTGATGTTAAAGTCAGATTAAAATGCCTTAGATATGTTATTTAATATAACATATCAGTAGGTAAAACATTTACCTCGAAAAGATTTGATTAAAACTAGTTTATGAGCCACAAGGGCTAAAATCGCCATTTATCGACATAGTTTAAGGACTTGTTTGAAAACACAGTTTATAACTTTGTTTAACATCCCAAATAATCCTAATTATAATATTACATCAGTAGAAAACTCATTTTCAAGTTCATTACTATTTAAAACCTTGTTTTATGCAAAAAGGACATTTTGGTCAAAGATGGCATAATTATGGAACTTGCGCATAAACTTGGATTCTGATTATGATCATGTAATATAACCTTAGAGAGTTATGCTACATTATATTATTATCATAATGCAACTTTAGATCAGTAGGTAACTAATCTAAATCGGGTCAGAATCGAAAGTTAAAGCAGAAGTCAAACTTCGCGACTTTCGGTTGCAAACCGATCCTAGAACTGAAATTGACGAGCCGAACATGTTCTTACATGTTCTAATAATTATTACCAACTTGTTTAAGTGTCAAAACAGGTTTCATAACATATATAAGATCAATTTATGATTTTTCCAAAAAATGGCATGTTTGACTTTTTAATATCATATCTTTGACCCGTCAATTGGTCTAGCAAACGTGATCTTCAGGAGGTGCTCCTTATAGGGATTAACACCTACCTTTTACGATCACTTAGCCATGTTCATTTCGAACAATGGCTGGACCATAATGGTCTTAACCAAAAGTCAAAGCGTTTTCGAAAAACGCTTGACTTTTGGTTATAAAAGCCTATAAACGAAAATGCACAAAGAAGGAACACTTACCAGTGATTCCTAGGGTGCAAAAGAACTATGTTGGATGCTCCTTTCAGTTAGCAACTTCCAGAGGAGGGAGAAGAGTGAATAAATGAGAAAGGTGCAAGTTGGAATGTGAACTTATACACCTATTTATAGTTGGAGAGCTTAAAGGAGGTTAAGCCAGGTGTTTCGGGGTGTAAGAGGAAGCTTACAAGTGTCCCAAAATGTGGCATAGCAGTTTGGGAAGCCATGGTTTCGATTTAATGGTTTTGGAGCTTTGTTTGGAGGCCAAGCCGAAACTTTCTGCAACAGACCCGTTCTCGCGCCCCGCAAGAGACACAGGGCATGTCTCTCGCGGCCCGCGACCGCCCCTGGTTACTTTCAAACTTTGTCACTTTTAGCCCCTTAACTTATTAAAGCTTCTAAAAACCTTTTTAAACACTTTTTTGGCACTTTTAGCCCTCCATAGCCAACACTTGGCATACCCGGGATTATGCCCGGACATTGTCGAGCTCTCGGTTCATTAAAAGGTCACTCAGAGGTATAAATTAACATGTTGACACTTTTAATCCCACCATTATCCAACTTTCATATATTATTGGATTTAATCACTCTCGCCCAACAAACAGGACATATGAGAGTTAGGACTACGTAAAGGATCCTTCAGAGGCTCAGTATAAGCATGTTGACTCAGATGTCACTCAGAAGCTAGGCATGTTGACACAACGGACGCTCAGAGGCCGAGTTTAAGCATAACGACACTAATGGTCGTTCAGAGGCTACGTTTTGTGCATAACGACACTAATGGTCGTTCAGAGGCTACGTTTTTATGCATGACGACACTAATGGTCGTTCAGAGGCTAGGTTTATGCATGTTGACATCAGAAAGTCATTCAGAGGCTCAGTTTGAGCATGTTATCACTTTTAGTCCATCTTAGTCTTTAAAGACTATATTTAAAATACAAAACGTGTCACTATATTATTTGACACGATTTTACAGGGTATTACATCCTCACCCCCTTAAAAGAAATCTCGAACTCGATATTTATTCAAAAAGATGGGGGGTACTTTTGTAGTATAGTGGACTCAACCTCCATGTATACTCAGGGCCTCTAAAGGCGTCCCACTTAACCTTTACTATAGGTATCAACTTTCTTCGGAGCTTCTTAACCTGTCGATCCTCGATCAAATTTGGTTTCTCAATGAACCTCAAGTTTTCATCAATTTGCACATCCTCGTGCGACATTGCTAGCGACTCATCGGCTAGACATTTTTTAAGATTAGATATGTGGAATACATCATAAATTCCACTAAGCTCCTCTGGCAACCAGAGCTTATAAGCTACAGTGCCGACACATTCGATTATCTCAAAGGGTCCTATATATCTTGGTCTCAACTTGCCATTCTTTCCAAAATGATCACACATTTCCAGGATGATACTTTCAGCATGACATTGTCCCCTATTTGGAACTTATGAGGTTTACGCCTCTTGTCAGCATAGCTCTTCTACCTGTCTCTGGCAGCTTTGAGGCGATCACGGATTTGCACAATCTCATCCATGGTCTCCAGGATAATCTCTGGTCCTAATAGTTGGGCCTCACCAACTTCTGCCCAACACACGGGCGTTCGACACTTTCTCCATATAAGGCCTCAAAAGGAGCAGCCTTGATGCTAGTATGATAACTGTTATTATAGGAGAATTTTATTAGGGGTAAGTGGTCATCCCATCTTCCACCTAAATCAATCACACTTGCTCTAAGCATGTCTTCTAGTGTCTGGGTAGTACGCTCACTTTGACCATCAGTCTGTGGATGGTAAGTCGTACTAAAGTTTAATCGTGTGCCTAAAGATTGTTGGAAACTTTTCTAAAAATGAGATGTGTATCTAATATCTCTATCAGATACAATAGATACCGGCACGCCGTGTAGGGACACAATCTTGTCCACGTACAATTTAGCCAATTTATCTGAATTATACGTTTCCTTTATTGGCAAGAAATGAGCTGACTTAGTCAGTTTATCCACAATGACCCAGATAGTGTCATTTCCACTTTTGGTCTTGGGTAACATGGTAATCAAGTCCATAGTTACCATTTCCCATTTCCAAGTGGGAGTTTCAAGTTGTTGTAGAAGTCCTGACAGCTTTTGATGTTCGGCCTTAACTTGCGAACACGTCAGACATTTAGCTACATAAGTGGCTATAGATTTCTTCAAACCCATCCACCAATAATTCTTCTTTAAATCTTGATACATCTTGTCACCTCTAGGGTGAACTGAGTATCTTGAACTATGCGCTTCTCGGAGGATTAGATCTCTAAGTCCTCCAAAGATTGGAACCTAAATTCTTCCATTAATTCTAAGGATTCCATCTTTCCCAGGTGCTAACTGATCAACAGTCCGCCTAATCCCTCATTAGGAATATTAGCCTCCGATAAGGCTTGCTTCTGCGCATCTAGTAGCTTCTCACTCAAGCTATTTCTGAGCTCAATGTTCTTGGCGTTAATCCTAATAGGTTTAACTCTTTCTTTGCGACTTAAGGCGTCGGCAACTACATTTGCATTGCCAGGATGGTAGCAAATCTCGCAATCATGTTCATTAAGTCTTTCCATCCACCGACGTTGTCGCATGTTCATTCCTTTTGATTGAACAGGTGTTGAAGACTTTTATGATCAGTGTATATAATACACTTCGTGCCATACAAGTAATGTCTCCATAGTTTTAGTGCAAATACAACGGCACCCAATTCCAAATCATGGGTGGTGTAATTCCTTTCATGCACCTTTAATTGTCGTGATGCATAGGCAATTACCTTGCCATTTTGCATTAGCACACAGCCTATGCCGGTGTGCGAAGCATCACAATAGACAACAAAGTTCTCAATACCCTTGGGTAGAGATAACACATGAGCATTGCTCAACTTGTGTTTAGAATCTCAAAAGATTCTTGTTGTTTTGGACCCCAAACAAACTTAACATTCTTACGGGTCAGGGTAGTCAAAGGAGTGGCTATTCGTGAAAGTTCTCAATAAACCTTCTATATTAACCATCCAGTCCTAAGAAACTACGAATTTCAGATGGAGTCTTGGGAACTTCCCAATTCATTATGGCTTCTATCTTGGTGGGATCCACTTGAATACCACGCTCACTTACAACATGTCTAAGGAATTGGACTTCCCTAAGCCAAAATTCGCATTTAGAGAACTTTGCATAAAGTTTCTCCTACCTTAATAATTCTAGGATGCACCGAAAATGTTTCTCATGATCAGCTTGATTACGGGAATAGATAAGTATGTCGTCTATGAAAACAATGACAAACTTATCCAAATACGGTTTGCAGACTCTGTTTATGAGATCCATGAACGCTGCTGGGGTATTCGTGAGCCCAAAAGACATCACCAAGAACTCAAAATGACTATAGCGGGTCTTGAAGGCTATCTTAGGAACATCTTCACTTCTAACCTTCAGTTGATGATATCCTGATCTCAAATCGATCTTAGAAAAGTAACTAGCCCCTTGAAGTTGGTCGAATAAATTGTTGGGCTTGGAGCTTAAAGGTTTATTCATTTATATTGTATTTTGGGCTTTTGGGCAGTTTGGGCTTCCTAGTGCCTAGTGGGCCTAGGGTTGTACTTTGGGCTTTGTCATGTTTATAAATAGTGGGGTTAGGTCATATGTTAGGGGATAGAGAGTTGATCACAAAAACTTGTATCTGACATCCTCTGGTGTATGCAAGTTATTTTATTCAAGTTATTCAAGTTGTTCTTCATCCTGATCATAATTTCCGCTATTGATTAGGCTAGTGATACCTGTTTGATCGTTTTCACGGGACTTACAATTGGTATCAGAGCCTGCTATTCTAATACAGGCTCCGGTATTGCTGATTGAAGAAGTTTTTGAAGTGTATTGCTGCTTTTTAGATCGATTTCTGCTATTCTGGATTGTTAATCATCACAAAGGGTATGTTCCGAAGAACTCGAAGAAGCTCTGCATATTTCAGATTTGACACTGTTCCAGATCCCGAAGAACACGAAGAAGGTTCTCATAATCGAATTCGCTACTATTCCGGATTCCGAAGAACACGAAGGAGATCATCCATTCCGGATTGATCCCTGACTGTTGCTTTATTCCGGATTGTGATCCTGAGTTACTGTTGACGTATTTGACTTCCTTGAATTTCGAAAATCGGTTGCAGAAAATGCGGGGTCACTGTTCCGGATTTTTAGAAGATAAGTCAGGCATTTCGGATTTTTCGTTCCGGATTCTTGATTTCGGATTTCATTTCAGAGCTGATTATTCCTTATCTTCATTTCAGTCTTTTTGTTTTATCTGCATTTCGGTCTTTTTGTTTCGGATTTCTTCTCGGGTTTTTCTTTTCGGATCTTCAAATCGGATTCTTAAATCCGGATTCTTCATTCCGGATTACTTATTTCGGATAGTTCATCCAGGTTGACCATCTTTGACTTCCGGATTGCCATTTCGGAAAAATCTTCCGGGTTGACCATATTGACTGCAGAATTGACTGTTTCGGATTGAGCACTGTTCATTATAATCACTTAAATTAATTAAACTTTAAATCAACTTTGGTAAAGTTTAATTAATTTAATTTTAATGGCTGGATTCATGACCGCACAGGACCTACCAATGCCACACTGGCAGCCCTGCAATCGCAAACTTTAGCCCTCCACCAAGAGCTGGATCAGGTGATTGGCACTTCCACCAAAGTGCCTCGTTTGTTATACGGAGATGAATATTACGAGTGGAAGTTCCACTTTGAACAGTATTGCAAGGCAAAGGAACCCGGCATATGGAGATGCTTCATGAATGGTCCAAGAACCATAGTATATAGCACAGAGCAAGATCCCGAAATGAAAATTCCCAAGCCTATGCACTTATGGACTCAAGAAGACGTCAAAATCATAGAGGAAGATGAGAAGGCTTCTGCAACACTAACCATGGCTCTATGACCTGATATCTCTATCGCGGTCAGGAACTGTAAAAATGCTAAGGAGGTTTGGAGTGAGTTGCAAAATCTCTACGAAGGAAACGCTGACATGAAAGCAAGTAGGGTGAACCAGCTGAATCAGCAGTTCAGCTCGTTCAATCACATATATGGGGAAACCATCGAAAATCAGATACGCCGCTATGTCAAACTGGTTTCCCAAATATTTCAGCTGAGATCACCCTCACCAACAGCGCCATGAACCGACAGTTGTTGAATTCACTGCCCAAAAGTTGGGATGCAGATGTGGGTATGATAAAAAAGACAGAGAACCTGAATGATGTCACTCTCACTGAGATGATAGCTACTATCAAATCATGTGAAATTTATAACAAACAGAGGGAGATCAACCATCAGAGTAGTCTGATGGCCGCAGGGATGATAGGTCAGAACGCAGCTTTAATGTCACAGAATCTCGTCTATAGTCCTCTGCAAGGAACTGCACAAGCACCAGGTGGATCAAATGTGGTGTACAGTCCTGTTGTCATGCCTCAAAACACTCAGTATGTGTATGGTTTTCAATCTCCAAATCCTACAACGGTTTTAACGGCTTAAGTCCACACAAAGTACCATGCTCAGTATCCTAACGTGGTGTTAAGTCCTGCAACTCCTCAAACCGTGCAACAAGGCGTTATTCCTCAAACAGCCGCACCAGTCCCTGGCTCTACTCAACCCGCGCCCAACTCTGCGTTTCTCACTAAGGAGAACGAAGAGAAACTGGCGATTGCTGCATCAATGATCAAGAGCTTGAACGCCTTCCTAGCAGGCGATCTGAGCCCTCCATCTATTCTTCCAACAGAAGCTGATCAGATCATGGAGGAAGACCTGGATGAGATCGATGTCTCCTGGAATTTGGCAATGGCTGCTTTTTGGGTCAACAAATTTCAGAAAAAGTATGGAAGGCAACCCTTGTCCAATCTGAAGCAAGAAGCCACCATCAGGGTATGTGTCATCCAGGGTCCTGATATACAGAGCAGTGACAGATAGTTGGTTCCCGTCTCTCCTTCCAAGTCAACTACGAGTCCATCCGGCAGCTCAGGCGGGAAATCAACAGCACTTGTGGCCCAACAGCATGAGGGCTTCAACTGGGCAGATGCTGCATCTCAAATGGAAACCTTGAATCTATCCAAGAACAATAACCACTGCATGATGGCGCAGACAACTGAGACACCCGATCTTTCGGAAACGGTAAATCGAATACTTTGTTCAGATAGTTGTCGTTTTAAATTATCACAAATGCGCACCCACAATTCAACTCTTGTGGCTGAATATCAACAAGTTGCGTCACAGAACATCGCCCTTAAACATAAGAACAAGCTTCTTATGGATAAGGTCGAAGCGCAGAAACAAGATGTGGCTCAGCTAAAGCTAGACTTGAACCAACAGCAATGTTGGGTCTACTACTACAAGCTAAAATTAGCTGAAAAAGACGTAGAACTTCAAGCAGCCTTAGCCAAGTTGAATTCCTTGACAGGGAAACTTCATGAAAATGAAATAAATATTAAGAAATTTGAAACTTCAAGCAAATTATCAAGGACTTATGTGTCACACCCCGACCCGCAGCGAAATAAAAGTCGGGGTATAATTGGGTTATCACCAAAGCTCATGATATTTACTAAGATGTTCCATATTTATTAAATTCAAATTACAAACTTAAATATCCAAAACAAAATTCATACAATTACAAAGGAAAATGAAACTATATATTTATTCCAAAGCATAAACTTGTTTATTCTTCTAGGCCTTCCTAAGTGTTTCTTGTCTCAGCTGGATCACCTGTATCATGTGTAAAACGGGGGAGATTTTGGGTCAACAAAAGTTGGCGAGTGAACCTTGATAAAACATTTTAACTAATTTCTTGTTTTATTTAATAAAGAAAATGCGTGCATTAATCACATGTGAGCAAACATATATGTAAAAAATCACAAACCACTTTGGATGAGTATATGACATGAAATGATGATGTATTTGAGATCAAGGCTCAATCAAACGGAGCCGATCTAATGAGGCTCCTGATGTTCAACCCGTATCCCACGGGGAACTGATGGGCCTAATGAAATGCGTGCACTGAAATGATAAATTCAATCTATATATAATTCATACAATAATCAATACACGTTTGATCACGGATATGATGTATGCACGATTGTTTAAATAAAATATAAGAATAGTACGACACATGATACACCCAAAAACATGATTAAAACGGGGAATTGGTAGAGATTCACCCATAGTGGATGCGTTTCTTGATGACGATGAATGCGCACGAATATTATGATTCAACCGACGAGGGAAAACTAACCTAAATAATAACGACATGATTCAATTAAATAAATAAATTTTATTTGAGATTATTATTTTTTATTAGTGTTCTTTAATGAGATTTTTAGATTTATTTTTGTGAGTTTAATGCAAATTTTTAACTTTAAAAACCTTATTTTTAAGTATTTTTAAATAATTTTTCAAGTAAATAAATAAACAAAAATAAATAAAAAGGGTTGACTTTGTCAGGTTTGACCGGGTCTGACCGGTCAGACAGTATATATTCCAGGCGGTGAGTGAGATTCGAACTCGGGACCTCTCGTATACGTGCACGCAGCTCTACCAACTGAGCTACGTGTCTAACCCGAAATATTCTCTGTTTTAATTATATGTATATACTAACTAACTTTAACCTTATTTAGTTTTTATTAAAAACAATTTAATATGGCCGAACCGGTTACAGAAACCCGGAATCGAACTCGGGACCTTCGGTTCGAGTGCACACAGCCCAACCAGTTGGGCTGTGTGTCTAATCTGCTTAACTACTGGATTATATTCCTCTTATATACATACTGTGAATTGATCTGAATAGGTTTTAAAAATGTTGGTTTTATTTCAGAAAGTCGGAAACATGTGTGATTCGAACCCGGGACGTGTGTTTTATATTTCCACACAGTCCACCGCTGGACTGTGTGTCTAACCCGGTTAAATACCCGATTTTAATTACATTAATATACAACTTAGTCTTCGTCTTCTTCACTAAGAAAACACAGAACAGTGAACCCGACTGTTTTGCTTAATCGATCAACCAACTTATACTCGATTGAAATAGAATAGAAAAAAAATAAAGATTAAGTAATATGATATACAAGACAGAGAGTTTTCTTCAGATTTCCGGCAAGTTTCGTCGACCCTGATTCGCGACGGCGGAGTTTCCGGTAATATCTTCTGGTGACTATCAGACATTCCGGCGAGGTTTGGAGAGAGCAGAAAGGTTTGAATTGAGGAGCAACCGGGCGACGGTATGGTTTAACTGGTATTTATAATCACCCAATGTTTCGATTATAACTCCTCTGTCTTTAACTTCAAAATCGGTTATAATCATTACACAGGATTACCGATTTGAAACTTATCAAATGATCAGTTATACATGAACAGATAACCGAAAGCATTGATTGATTTTGATGAAGATGATTGGCGGTTTTACTGACTTCGGATCTTGAATTACGAATTGATGATTTCAATTTTGAACGGTTTGAAGTTTTAATCCGATTTTGATTTCGAGAATCGTAACTGTTTCCGTTCTAAAAACAGACATTTGCTTATTGAAGTTGGCTTGATTGAAGTTGGTGGTTCAGTCGCGATTCAAACAGGTGATGTGTGAGTCTTAACATAAAACTTAATTGATTTCAATTTCAATCACAAATGTGTGTGTAGTGTAGTGGTGAAGGTTGTGTGTGTATATTCGGGGAGACCCGGGTTCGAGACCCGGCTACCCCATTCTGTTTTATTATTTAATTTTTTGTTATTATTACTTATTAATTGTGGTTTTTAAACTCTACAATATTTATTAATTATATATTATTTTAAATAACCGGCACAATAAATACGCAACGAACTTTTAACCGACTGTTTGATTATTAAACGAAGCGGGTTTTGAAACCCGTTTTACGACGAATGTTACATTATGTGACCTCCAGCTTAATTATCAAAAGAATTTCACTAAGGGTTTGGGTACAATAGGGCACCTCCACCATATAATCATAACTACACTAAAATGTCTGAAACTGAGGAAGAAACCGAAAATGCTGAAAAAATGATGTATGGTAAACCATCAGATTACTTATCTAAATCATGGACACCCTATTACCCTAAGTTCTTCAAACCCACTGAACTCACGAAGGATGATGTGTTTGTGGCTTCTACATCACTTCCTGGTGAAACTAGTAATCGTCCATCTGAGAGTACGGTGGGATTGGAGACAGAAGTGCCTGAAGCAGAACCATCCACATCCTCTGCTAAACTTAATGAAAAGGAATCTTCTGATGCTCAAACTAAATTTGTGAACGATACTAATGTGTCTAATTCATGTGCAGAAGAAATTTTAGTTGAGGACATCACACAGGATGATGAGGAAGAATGTCTGAATATACATTCAAACAATTCAGCTGATGATTATGCTTTTTATAAACCTGCCTTTAACATTTTATATCACTTTCTTGCTGAACAATTTACATGCTCAAACAGTGTTGGTTGTGTTGAACATTTAGACAGTTTGAATTCCGATACTGATGTTTTGAATGATGATAATGGCTCTAATAACTTGTGTGATGAGAAAATGAATTTAGCTGCAGGATCTGCATCAACAGATGACTCAGCCTCATCAGCTTCAGCTGAGGATACCGAATGTTCATCTTCAGCTGAGGATACCGAATGTTCATCTTCAGCTGAGGATACAGAAAGTTCATTTTCAGCAGAGGATATCGAATGTTCACCTTCAGAGGCCGCATCTTTTGATGCATCTCCTAGGAATGAGAGTGTTAGCGATGACCAACCAACTATTTCTGTCAATGTTGATGGTGACATAATTCTAGAAGACTTGGGCGACTCAATACAAGGGACTGATTCCGAAATGACAGCAGATGAACACAAATCTCAATTTGATTCAAATGAAACTTTTAAACCTGATAGTGAATCGGAACCTCGAATTTTCCTAAATTATGAGGTTCCACCATCATCTGCTAAAATTTCTGAACATGATGTTCCTGTAGAGTCACTCGTGTCCTCTACAGAATCTCTCACGAAGTGTGATTTGAAGAATAAGCCTAAAAAAAAGAGAACACGCTGATCTAAAAAGAAGAAAACCAAAGAAGCGTCTTCAAACACTACAAAGGCAACTGCTAAGTCCTCTCATCAAACTGAGGAATTAACTCAGCAGTCGCCCGTTTCATCTGTTTTGAAAAAATCTCCATGTTCAAAATTTTGCAATTCAAATCACAAATCTGACAAGTGTGCTGATGGTTGTGCGCAGGACACCGCCAAGCCCAAGACCGTGCAACAGCCTTCAGTAAACGCCAGCAAGAAATTGACCGACAAATTGCCCATAATTTCCCAAGCTGAATGGACTGTTTTCTTCCAGAAGAGGCAGACTTGTTTCAATTGTGGATCTCACGGGCACATTGCTCGAAACTGTCAAAAGACCTTTACCTCTTTCCATACTTTGTACTCCAGACATCAGAAGGCTATTCCTAATCGCCAATATGTGGCTCGATTTGTGGCTAAGTCTTCTAATCAAGACTGGAACTTGGCCAAGAAACAAACTGTCAAACCCTTGAGACCTTCGGTTTCCCAGAATCCCTCTAGCACTCCTAGAAATGTGCAGAGGTCTGATTCGGTAACCTGGAGGCCTAAGTTAGTGGCCAAGAATCAGTCTGCTAACCCTTGTCTAGTAAATCAAAAGCATCATCAACCTCTTCCTCAACTAATTTGATCTTTCGTGAGGTTACTTATGTTGATGCAAAAGGCAAACCCAGATCTTCCATGGCCTGGGTTCCCATTTCTAACTAAACCTGTTGAAATGTGCAGGAACAGCTCTGGTGTGCTCTTATTCGATTATGGTATATTGATAGCGGTTGTTCCAAGCACATGACAGGAGACATCTTGCAGTTGAATGACATTTTCCTTCACAGGTGGAGAAACCGGGAAAATCACGATGAGACGAACTGTTTGCAATGAGCCCTGAGTTTTAAGAATGTCAACTATGTACCAGAATTGAAGCACAGTCTGTTGAGTGTGTCTCAACTCTGCGACAATCATCTGGATGTTCTCGTCACAAAGAAAGGATGTTATGTGCTAAAACCAGGCTTAATCATTCTAGATGATTGGATTCTTTTGAAAGCTGCAAGAAAAGGAAACGCATACGTCATTGATATGAACCAGGCTCCTTCTGACAAGCTCACATGCCTTTTCTCTTCGACAGCCGAACATGACGCCATGCTATGGCATTGCAGACTGGGTCACATCAACATGAAGAATTTAAATCGTCTCGCTAAAGGTGGTTTAGTCAGAGATCTACCAGTTTGTGACTTCATGCAGATCGAAAAATGTGAATCATGTGCTCGTGGGAAACAACACCGTCAGCCGCATAAAACCAAAGCCATACCCTCCACTTCTCAGGTCTTAGAACTGCTCCATATGGATCTTTTCGGTCCAACAAACATTCGCAGCATTGGAGGGAAGGCTTACTGTCTGGTTATAATTGATGACTACTCTCGATTCACCTAGGTTTCTTCCTCACACATAAAAGTGAAACCGTTGAGATAGTCAAACAATTCGTCACGCTTATGGAAAATCAGACAGATTCAAAGGTAAAGGCTATTCGGTGTGATAATGGGACAGAGTTTAAGAATCTTACCTTAAACTCTTTTTGCTCATCCAAGGGGATTGACCGACAGTTCAGTGCAGCCAGAACCCCCCAGCAAAATGGGGTTGCAGAACGCAAAAATCGCACACTCATTGAGGCGGCACGAACTATGCTCGTTGAATCCGAGCTACCTCTCATCTTCTGGGAAGAAGCAATTAACACTGCATGCTATAATCAGAATCATGCCCTGATCAACAAAAGCCACATGAAGACTCCGTACGAAGTGGTTGAAGGTCGTAAACCTTCGGTCAAGCATTTCTGCAAATTTAGATGTCCTTGTGTACTCCTGCTCATGGATGCTAAAGGAAAGTTTGAAGCACGCGGAGATCCTTGCATTTTCGTTGGTTATTCTAAAAATATGACATATCGCGTTTATAACAAGATCAAGAAGATGGTGGTTGAAACCTACAATGTGGGTTGGCTAGAGGAAAATCCCAAGGACAAACGCATTGGTCCTGACTGGTTGTATGACTACTCTACCTTATTTAATCATTTTAAAGTGTCTTCTCGTATCTCTACAGAACATAGTTCGACTTCTTTCCCTCTCAACGGTGCCCATTACTTCCGATGATGACGCTGATGCTGCCACGCTAAATGAGACTCTAAAGCAGCTAAGTGTTGATCCTCCTGGATTCAGTGACACTGTCTCGCCATCCTCCATAGTTTCACAATCTCAAGCCCCATCTATCTCTTCGCCTGTACAGCCGAATCCGACTGAAGATGTGGTTTTGCTCTAGAGCCACCTACAGCAGATGAAGGACTCCCTCCTGATGTTTTGGGCTCCTCCTTGTTTTCCGAGCCTACTCCCCTCGATTGTGCGGTGGATTCTTCACCACATACCTCTCCAGGTGCCTCGGTTGAGGGGGAGGCATCTGGAGTTGCTTCAGCTAGTGTCACCAACTTGCCAACCGATGTTTTGGTTCCCGCTACACCAATACCACAACGTTTATAGCGTGATCACCCCATTGAGAATATCATTGGTCCTATAAACGCTGTTGTTCGCACACGCAGTCAATCTGGGGATATCAATACCTGTCTCTATTCTTGCTTTATTTCCCAAATTGAACCTACAAGTATTAATGTTGCCTTGCAGGAACCAGGCTGGGTGGATGCCATGCACTAAGAACTCAATCAATTTGAAAAACTTGGCGTTTGGCAATTGGTGAAGCTACCTCAGGGAAATCGGGCTCTTGGAACTCGTTGGGTATTCTGCAATAAACAGGATGATACTGGAGGTATCGTTCGAAATAAAGCTAGACTGGTGGTCCAAGCGTTTCGACAGATTGAAGGTTTGGACTATGATGAGGTCTATATACCTGTCGCGCGTTTGGAAGCTATACGTATCTTCTTGGCAAACGCATCTTACATGGACTTTACTGTCTATCAAATGGATGTCAAGACTGCGTTTCTATACGGCAAAGTGAAAGAGGAAATATACGTGGCACAACCACCAGGCTTTACTGATCCTGACAAGCCAGATTATGCCTATAAATTAGACAAAGCTTTGTACGGGTTGCATCAAGCGCCTCGCGCATGGTACGCTACTCTTGCGGAGCATCTGCTTGCTCATGACTACACACGTGGAACTATTGACCAAACTCTGTTTATCAAACGCGTTGATAAGGACATTATTCTCGTCCAAATCTATGTTGATGATATTATTTTTGGTTCCACCAATGATGGTTTGTGCCGCGAGTTCGAAGAAATCATGAAGAAGAAATTTGAGATGAGCTCATTGGGAGAGATGACCATGTTTTTAGGACTTCAAGTTCGTCAGAGCCCACAGGGTATACTCATTCATCAAGGAAAATACGTACACGATGTTCTTGCCAAATTCAAGCTTACAGATTCCAAGCCAATGGCTTCACCTATTGCAGAACGGCCTCTGCTAAATGAAGATGCTGAAGGAACGCCTGTTAATCCTACCATGTATCACTCAATGATGGATCACTCATGTATCTCACTGCTAGTCGGCCAGATATCATGTTTATCGTCTGCCAGTGTGCTCGTTATCAGGCTACTCCTAAACTTTCTCATTTACATGCTGTTAAACGAATTTTTAGGTACCTCAAAAGGGCTCCATCTCTGGGCCTCTGGTATCCTAAAAATTCTGAATTTGAACTGTTTGCTTTCTCTGACAGTAATCTAGGAGGTACAGATCGGGACATGCGCTCAACTTCAGCTGGTTGCCAATTTCTGGGAGATCGCTTAATTTCATGGCAATGCAAGAAGCAACGGACAGTTTCACTTTCCACTACAAAGGCAGAATATGTTGTAGCTTCTGCTTGCTGCACCAAGGTTTTATGGATGCAACATCAGCTTGCGGATTACGGTTTGACTTATCTAAACACCACAATCTATTGTGATAATGATGCCGCAATCCAAATAATTAAAAACCCTGTTTTCCACTCCAAAATTAAGCACATTAACATTAAAGTTCATTTTATCCGTGATTGCTATGAAAAGGGTCTCGTAAAGCTTGAGCAAATCCACACTGATGCAAATGTGGCGGATTTGTTCACGAAACCCGTTAGCAACGCACGTTTTCAAGTGCTTGTGGATCTTCCAAAATGATTCGGTTTTCTTCCTAGGCATCTACTATCTTCGTGTTTCTTTACTGTTCTTAATTTCTTTTCGTTGCTTCATAAATTTGTTCATATCTGTATGCACAAATTTAGGGGGAGAGAAAAAAATAATAATAATAATAATTTTTGTTTTTGCAATGATAGGGAAATGAAATGAATATTCGTGATAAAATGTTTGACTAACACATGTAAGGTATGGAAGTGGAAAAGATTTGGATCGAAAGTGATGTGTCGGTAGGTCTAAAACTCAACCAGATGGGAAAGTCAAATGATACGAACATAACAAACTTTGTACTCAGTGGGTCACTTACTATAGGCATATGATTTTATGGTCTTAAATCTTACGTTGATAGATAGCCAACATCTGAGGTTTCGGGTCTTTATGTTGTTAGTCATCCGGGGATATCGTGACTGCCCATCTGTTGCATCCAGATTATATGCAGACCTAGGCACAGTCAAGATATCTTTATAAAAGAGCCAAAATGGAAAGGCCAAAACCTAAGAGAACAAAAGTTTCTTTCTAAGTTCTTACGTACCTCATAAGGTATTTGTCTAACCCTCGTCGGTCACTATTGGTCTCTCTGTTGTACGGAAGTACTGATCTGTTCACCAATAGCCTGATGTTGTACAATAAAGGATGACCATGGTATATTCACCTGCTACGATGAACTGTTGTGCTTACCTTGATCGCAGGGCATGGTATGGACACATGAGTATCTTAGTATAATATTACCTTAAGCATATCATGGTGCCTTAACTACAAGGGTTGAGTTTTGGATTTAAGTGGACAAGTATACTGACAATCGCTTAGACCAACCGAACCTGCTCATATCGAAAAATGTTCCTTGGTCAGCGTTTGAAATGATTTAATCCCGTAGCAATGTTGTGTTAATTGTTTATGTCTGTTTTTAATAAGTTCTCCTTGTGATGGTTGGATGCTTGGTTAGTTTACTTGATGAATTTTGGTGGGATGGTTTTCTGTCAAGAGATATTGGACTGGCCCAGTGTGCTTTGGGATTTGGGCCAGCCTGATGAAATTGGTTTTTAAGTCTGAAAATTGGAGCTAAGGTTACTGTTCCGAATTGAGCTCACTTGGGCCAAAGATTACTGTTCCGGATTGGACTTGTCTGGAAAGGCCCATTTAAATCTTTCCGGACAAGCCCAATATGTTATTGTTCTGGATTGGGCCTGTCACAAGCCCAATCCGGATTTGAAGTTCAGGCCCAAGCCCATTTCGGAAAATCCATATTGGCATCTCTATTCTCATTTCGGATTATTCGAAATCTGAATTACTATTTGTCTTCACTGACTCTCTCTCGAACTTAGCGTTTCGGACTGCATTCCGGATTAGGTACAAATGTATTCCGGTTTTACTTAATGAATATTTTATGTATTTTGGATTACATTCCGGATAGATCTTCAAAGACTAAGCAGTTCGGATTGTATTCCGGATGGATATTCATCCGAAATGATGAACTCAGATATCATTTCGGATTGGATCTTCATTCGGGATGTAAATTTATCCGAGGTACATAATCCGGATTGATAAGAGTGGTCCGGATTCATTCTGAACCGTCTATAATCCGGATATGAAGTTTGGACCTTTTCAATTGTTGAACCCCCTAACTAATTTGAACTCGCTTTAATTTGAACCTTGACTTCAATTGACCTGTCCACTTAGTTTTGACTCTGTTAACTCAGTTAACTCAGTTTACTTGTGTTAGTTGGCTTTTGACTCTGTTGATTTTTGGCAAACATGGTGGAAGAAGCTTTCGATGCCGTGATGCTGGTTGAAGAACAGTTTCACAACCAGGCTGGATATCTTTCAGACCCACCAGCTGAGTATTTTCAAGAGTTTTAGGCGATGATCGTGGGGCTCAACACTTGCCGGATTGCCTACGCCCTCCGTGCGAACCCCGTGATATACAGAGATTTAGTTCACTCATTTTGGAAAAGAGCGCGAATACAGCCGGGAGGTGATGATGGTAGACCTTAAATACGATCACATATTCAGGGGAAGGAGATTGTGGTTAATGAGGCTTGTGTGAGGGAGGTGCTACAGCTGACAGATACCTTCAGTGATCCTATAACACATGTCAAAGAAAAGGTGTACTCATGGAGATGGGTATGAGGGTTCTTATCCGCCACTGCTTAAGAAGATGTTTCCGGCTTACTGGAGGTTGCTAATACACATGTTCATACAATGTGTGTCGGAAAACAAAGGTGGACTGGATCAGCCAAATCAGGCACAGACATCGGCGATCGTTTCGTTAGTGATGGACTGGAAGTATAACTATTCTGGTTATATCTTCGAAAATATGAGGAAAAATTAGAGCAGTCCAAGAAACGGATGTTTCTGTTATATCCATGTTTTATTCAGCTAATACTCGATGCTCGTTATCCAGATTTAGCAAAGGATGCTACAAATGCTAATCTCTGAATATGAAGCCAATGGGGTCTACCATTTTTGCGACTATGAAGAAGACCCGTTCTACCACGAAGACGGTGTTTGTAGGTAGGTTCCCTTTGAATAAGTTTGGCAAGTTTTCTGAAGTTGTAGGTCTGCATGCTCCACCACCTCCTCCTCCTCCTCCAGTAAATGCAATTGTAGCTGAGGAACATGATATACAGGCAAAGGAAAAAGAGATAGAAGTCGAGGATTTGGTTACAGATGATGAGGATGATGTTGGACAAGCCTTTCTGGATGATCTTGATGCGTTCAATACTATGTTGAGTCCTGTTCTACCAGAGCTATCATCTGAGAATCTAGCTGCCCTGATTGCTCAATTGAAGGACATTCAAGAGAAACAAGGTGATCCCCCACTTGACTTTCCATCTGTTGTTGCTCCAACTATTCAGCCTGAAGAAGATGACGACGACGAAGAAGATGAAGTACCGTTGGTTAAGAGGCACATAATTGGGCCGAGTATTTCAGCTAGTACATCTGAGGTTCCTGTTGTTGTTACTGTTGCTGCTTCTGAGTTGATTACTTCTACTACTGCCGAGATCACTGCTGCTGAGGTTATTATTGCTGAATCTGTTGCTTGTAATCAGTATTGACACTCCTATTATTTCTACACAGCAAACTATTCCTGTCATTACACAATCCACAGTTGTCTCCATACCTGCTACCACAGCATTGCAAATGATGGAATTTGGAGGTAGTTCGTCTGATGCCGGTGGTTCAGAAGCGGGTGGTAGTGGTGCTGGTCATTCTGATGATATTGCTGATGATTATATGCGCAGATCTGAGAAGCGGGCATTTGAGTTTGGGGGATTAGACAGTGATGATGATGATACAGAGGTGGATGTCGTTGAGTTAAAGAAACGGGTTGTTGTACTGGAACAGGATTCCTCTTCCTCCAATTCTTTCCATTCTACCAATGAATAATCTATAATCATTCGTAAATCTAGATAGGCTAATGGTTGTCTGATAGAACCTCCTCCGGTAGACATCTCTCGATTTCGAAATGTATCTAAGCTTCGGTAGTAAAAAAATTGGGATCCTGTATTTCCAGGGTTGAATTTCATATTCCAATAAACCCCGTAATCGTAAAAAAAGTGGGTTTTTTTATCTATGGGCCTAGCAAAATAAAAATTGGGACATGATCCCCCCCCCTAAAAATCGGACGTGAAATTTCTTTTCATCCGGCTAAAGTAGGTCAAATAAAGAAAAAAAGAAAAAGAAAGGAGTTCTCGCTTTCAGATTCTAAAAAACTCCAAAAAGATATACTCCTTACTAAAGTTTTCAGTGAAAATCAAGCAAAACTTCATTGATTCTGTCTTCCTTATTATTTTTATTTAGATTTTATGAATGCTTTATTCAATTATGACATAAATGAAATGTAAAATTCTTGAGTAGTCTACTTCCTCTCGAATGATGAATCCCGTAATTCTTAATTAAAGAGAGTACCTTGGAATTCATAAGAAATTTATTTGTCTATGTACTGTTCCATTCGATCTTTTAGGTCCCGACTTTAGGCCAAGATTAAGTCTATATGCGATAGATAGACTCTTGTAACCATGACATCTTTTCTATTTGCTTACTTGAACATAATTTTTTTTCTAAAAAAGGAACTGAGGCTATGTTAAAGGATGCACAGATTGCCTCCCTGCAAATCGCTTGGATGTTCGAGATCAAACTATCGAATAGCTGCAGGGGATATGACGATGCTGATGACTATTGTTTTTTATTTAAGGGGCAAGTTAGAGAACAAGTTTGGCTGGGAGTTTAGCGATCCGACCGATGATCCCATGAATGTTGAAACCCGACATCGTGCAGCACAGCAGCGTATGGCAGAAGAAACTGAAGAGCAGAGGTTGGCGGCTGAGCAGTTAGCAGCCGAACGTCAAGCCGCTCTCGATGATTACTTAAATGATCCACGCAAGAAGTTCACTGCTAGTCAGAAACGCACTACAGATCAGAGGAAGAAGAAGCATATGGTATTGATAAAGAATGTGAACGTGAATCCTCTAGACGAAAATTTCCAGCTGAAAGATCCAACCAATCAATCTGATAGATACGTAAAGAGTTGGGATCGAGTTATTACAGTAAGGTGGGCAATAAGTCGAAAGTGCTGAGTTGGATTATGATCATATCAAGAACATGTGGATCATTGTACCCCAAGATGGAACGAGAGAATATTATTCGAAAGAGTCGCAGTTTGAGACTTGGACTAAAGTCGCACTGACAGATCTGTTAAGAGCTCCATACACTGACGACGATACGACAGAGCGTGGACCAGGTTGGAAGTTCTTTAAGAAGCTTGAACGGGAGGTTAGGACCGGTTTTAAGAGTATGAAGACCACTAAACCATATCTGAGAGCAGCCAAGGGAGTTCGTGATACACACACAGGCAAACGTTTCAAATCTGTGATGTGGCCTTCTACAGATAAAGAGTTGGTGATTCCTGTTGCTCCTACCTTTCCAAAGGGAATTCTGAAGAATTTTAACTTCTGGTTATATGATCCAAAGGTCGGAAGTGTTGCGATTGTGACAAAAGAGAAGGCTTTCAGGATAAATGATGTGGTGGATCTGGTTAGCTTCCATGATGAAGATTTACAAGTTTTGGCTTCTCATCAAATACGGACTGCTGAGCTTTATGAGGTGTGTGCCAAAGACTGGACGGCTGCAGTTGCTGGGATTATTGTTGGACGTTTGGGTGTGGATGCGGTACCGAAGGACAAATGAAGAAACCTAGGGGGAGAATGTTGGGCTTGGAGCTTAAAGGTTTATACATTTATATTGTATTTTGGGCTTTTGGGCAGTTTGGGCTTGCTAGTACCTAGTGGGCCTAGGGTTGTACTTTTGGGCTTTGTCATGTTTATAAATAGTGGGGTTAGGTCATGTGTTAGGGGTTAGAGAGTTAATCACAAAACTGTATCTGACATCCTCTGGTGTATGCAAGTTATTTTATTCAAGTTATTCAAGCTGTTCTTCATCCTGAGCATAATTTCCGCTATTGATTAGGCTAGTGATCCTGTTTGACCTGTTTCACGGCACTTACATAAATCATCGATCCTGGGCAGAGGATATTTATTCTTAATTGTTAATTTGTTCAGCTCCCGGTAGTCGATGCACATCCGCATTGATCCGTCTTTCTTCTTAACGAAGAGGATTGGAGCTCCCCAAGGCGAGGAACTAGGTTGAATAAATCCTTTCTCCAAGAGTTCATCCAATTGAACTCTTAACTCATTCATTTCTGTTGGAGCTAGTCTATATGGAGCTCTAGCTACGGGTGCTGATCCTGGTATGATGTCAATTCTGAACTCCACTTGCCTATCCGGAGGTAGGCCTGGTAATTCTTCAGGGAAAACATCGGGATACTCTGAGATAACTGGTTGATCTTCAAGGTTCAGCTTAGGTTCATTTATGGTGACTTGTGCCATATAGATGACACAACCTCTCCTCAAACACTTGGATACCTTAAATAACGACACCTTGTCCGGTAATCCATAGTGTGAGTCTCCGGGGATGGTGATTATTTCACTAGATGGGTCTTAATCTCGATGAGCTTCTTATCGCAGGCAATTCAGGCTTGGTTATGAGATAACCAATCCATGCCTAAGACAACATCGAACCCAGCCAATTTCATTGGCAAAAGAGAGATAAGGATGGAATGATTCTTAATGGATATAGAGCAACCGTCAAGAATGGAAGAAGCAGTTTCTATGGTTCCATCGGCGAGTTCTATCTCATAAATTTTTCTAGAGTTCTTATGGGCAAGTTTAATAGTTTACTAAACTTATGATCAACAAAAGATTTATCTGCACCCGAATTAAAAAGAACTCTAGCATAAATATCATTAATGGGGAAAGTACCTGTTATGACGTTATTGTCATTAACAGCTTCCTTAGCAGTCAGTCGAAAAGCGTGTGCATTCCCCTTCTTGGCCTCTCCAGCTTTTGATTATTATTCTTTAAATTTTTAGGGCAGTTAGTTGCAATGTGCCCTTTTTCATTGCAGATATAACATACAGCATCCCTAAGATCTTTACATTCTAGGGTCTTATGCCCTCTTCTTTTACAAATACCACAAGGTCTAGCTTGTGAATCAGAATTACACTGTCCCCAGTGTCTGTGGTTGCAAGTCTTGCAAAATGGCATTACAGTCGACTTGCCTTAGTTCCCTTTGAACCCAAATCTCCCTTTGTTTTTCTTATTATATCTTTGGGAGTTGTCTTCATCTCTCTTCCTTTTCTCGTCAGTTTCTGGCTTAACTAACTTTTGCCTTACAAGATCAAGGGTGAGAGAGAGAGAGATAGGTCAACAGCAGACCTATAGGTAGTAGGCTGAGCAGCCTTTACCATGCCCTTTATCTCGGGCGCTAACACATTAATAAAACCCGCTATGCGTTTGGATTCAGGGTGATTAGATAGGAAACTAACCTAGATAGGGAATTTAAATCGAAACATATTTCTGGCAATCTAGGTTTTTCATGGAAAGAGGCAAGAAGTCGGTCTCTAATTTCTCCACCTCATGGGTGGGCACTAGGTTTCCTTAATAAGGTCCATAAACTTAGACCATCCCAGATTATACAGGTATACTTTACCTGTGGACTGAATCATGGCTTTCTACCAAGTTAGGGCATCACCCTTGAAGGATTGTGATACATACTTGACCACATCCTTATCAGCACAACCGCTGATGTCTATGATGGTTTCCATTTCGTCCAGCCACTTTAGGGCTTCCACAGCTCCTTTTTCCCAATTAAAGTCTCGGGGCTTGCACGAGACAAAATACTTATAGGTACATTCTCTTTAATAGAACGGGACCTTTCAGCGAAATCTATTTTCTCTGGTTCACTCTTCACATTTGAAGAGTGAACGGATCTCTCCTTATGAGCTGAGGATGGTGGAATAGATAAAGGTCTAGAGCGAGTAGCACTTGACTCTCTAAGCTTTTCTATGGCCTTTCCTATGGCCCATTCCACAGCCACATCAATGCGAGCTTGGAAATCATTATCATTTATGGCTATATTTTCAGCGTCCTTAGAGTTGACGTTCTGATGGCTACTTTGTGCTTCATTAGAATTAGCCATTCTCCAAAGCTTTGGTTCTATAAACCAGTAAAATTTCTCTTAGCCATGGTATAACAACCATATCGGCTTTTAAACATTGGGTATAACAATCCATTGCCTAATTTAAACTAGTGTGAATAACATCACAACTCTTAGGCTTAATATGTCTATATTTGGCCTAGGTCTTAATAGGACCAATAAGGGCAAATTACAATTTGGACATAGTCCATATATTATTGGACAGTGGATCGCATTGTCACAACTGTTATTGTCATATTTGACAATTGTATAGCACATAGGCTTGTCACAAAGGACATTTAAAGCACGGCACATAAGCCTGTCACAAATGGACATAAAATATGGCACATAGGCCTGTCACTAATGGACATAAGATATGGCACATAGGCTTGTCACTAATGGACATAAAATATGGCCCGTAGGCACTACATCACTAATGGATGTTTAATTCATCACCGCACTGGTGATATTAGCCGGGATCAAATATAGATCACATAGGCTATATAAAATTAATCATAACCCGAAAGGGTAATACATCACTAATGGATGTTTTATTCATCACCGCACTGGTGATATTAGCCGGGATCAATATAGATCACATGGGCTATATAAAATTAATCATAACCCGAAAGGGTAATACATCACTAATGGATGTTTTATTCATCACCGCACTAGTGATATTAGCCGGGATCAAATATAGATCACATGGGCTATATAAGGTCAGGACATAGTCCATTACCTTGAAGGCTAGTGTAATTCCTCAAGTCACACTACCATGAGTCTGAACATTACTTGAATGTTATCATAAGAGGACCTTAATGGTTGATTAATAGTCCCGGTCGCATTGACCTTAATGACTTGGAGGCTTGAACTCACCGTCTCTAGATAGAAGGATAACTTCCCTTAACTATCATGATAGAAGACCCTTCCGTTCTTAACTATCATTTATATATTTGGCCAAATATGTGGTCTGTGCCACTCGACAAATCAAAACCATTAAGATCTTTTGGATTTATATAGCTGATCAAAAAGTTCGAGTAAAATCGAGACAATCGCTTGAAGAGGATAAGTACATATATATATATAATTCCAAAATATTTCATTAAATGATAATTAGAAAGTACAATACTTGAAATAAATAAAAGAAACTGATTGTCCATGCAAGGACTAAAAGAAATAAAATGTCCACGCAGGGACTAAAGAAATAACAATGTCCATGCAGGGACTACATATAATAGAAGAGACTTTACTCGTCCTTCTTTCCCTTAACCAGTTTGGAGAGTTTCTTGAAGAACTTGTTTGTCTTCTTCTCCGTTTTCTCCGCTTGCTGCTGCTGCATCTCTTTCATTCGTTCCAAGGCCTCATTGATAGCCTCAAGTGATGGCGGAGGTTGTGGTTGTGGTTGTGGCATAGCCGGATACTGGTACCCATAAGTTGGATATCCAGTCGATGGAAAAGTAGGTGGGAAAGGAGACGGGTAAAGTGCATTGTGCATAACTGCTTGCATATAGGGGTCTTGCGACCATGCTTGATAGTCTACTGGTGTAGACGGGTTAAAAGGATCATATCCAGACGTGTCTGGATATGTGGGGATTGGGTTAGTATAACCCGATGGTGGTGGTTGAACAACGGGTGTTGGTGTTGGTTCCACTAGGTGAAACATTGGGTCCACCCATTTGTGGGTCCTCTTGAATTGTGGGGTGGGAGTTGGGCAAAGGTGGCAGCGATCCCGACCTTTGTCCGACATGTACCCACATACGTGCACCATGCTTCCTTATTGGTGGATCAGGTGGTGGTTGAGGTAGGTCCATCGGTTCCATGTGGACATCTTCTTGAACAGGAGGTGGTTGAGAGTGATGGAAGGAGTGTGGGCGAAGGTGAATTGATCCCAATATGGTCCCACTCGTTAGGACCTTGGTAGGGCGATCCAGCATATGAGTTTGAATCACTTGAAATTTCAATGGGATGCATATTTGATCCGACGGTGGCATCTCCGGGTCAGAGTCCTCGTCCATAGGGTTTGGCTGGTCTAACTGATTTTGATCGGCTGGAGGCGTGTTAAAGTAATGGTTAAGGTTAAATTATTCATGGTAAGAATGTGAATGGGAATGATGGGTATGGTGTGAATGATATGAGTGGTGAGAGTGGTAAGAATTTTGGGAATGTGAGGGTGAGTGTCTATTAGAGACAGAACGTCTTGCTGGTTGCCAAGGAGACGAATCTCATGATTCTTGATAAGTATCTGAGTTATGAGGTTGAGGGGGAATACGCCTCGATGGTCCTCCTCTCATTGGACCTTTTCCTCTCCCACTTTGTCCTCGTACACGTAGCGGCATTTTCCTGTTAAAAATCAATTCAAAAACAATCCTAATAACTTAATAATGAGATGAGTAAATCCTAGGTCAAATCCTAGACTCGGAAGTCTAAGGAATGTGCTCGTGTAAGTTTGAGATTAAACACAAAAGGCAAGTATTTAATTCTCTCAAACGTTGGCTCTGATACCAACCTGTCACACCCTGGATTTCCAACCCGAAATCCATATACCGGTGGGCCCGGGTGGGGAGTATCGTGACGTAAGTTGATAACATCATTGTCAATTAAACATGGCACAGCGGAAGTCTTGGAGTAAAATTACTATTACAAACCAAATGTTCGAAATAAAATAAAATACAGGCTCATAATAGAAGATCCACAGGCGGATCATAAAAATGTACAAGAAAGAATATAAAACAGACTTTAGGGCAGATCAAGGATTTGCAAGATTCTCTTATTCACTACCGAGCAGCTTCCGGCTTATTTCGTATTGTACCTACAGTTTAGTCTTTGGACGATACGTCAGCTTTCACTGGTAAATACACCCAGCTGACTCATTTTGAAAACTTTAAAATGATTTTTAAGTGCAAAACGGCACAAAATCTTTTATTAACTTGGGAATGTTTAATTTACAACCTTGTATCAGATTCACATGTTTGTCAATACATACAGGGCCCGGGACAGAAACCGAGACATGATTAAATACACACCACTTACAAACTCACGAAGGAGTTATCCCCAACGTCTTGGGTAAATTGCATATGAGCATCTGACAGGTGTATGCCTACACCCCGTGCTAAGGTCGTGGCCAATAACTAATGTATTGAGCCGAGGATATCCAGGACAGGTAATTTAACCCTCGATGTTTAAGTTATCAAACAAAACTGATTAAAACGAAATATGGGGTTTACTAGCCACAAATTGGCATTCGATTGACCCCATTTTGGACCAAGCGGTAATAATTTACCGTATCCCAAGCCCATATAGGGAAAATAAGTCGAGAGTATTTACCTGAGCTAGTCTTCTTCTTTTATTTTTAAATAACTCAGCCGTATACACAAGTACCAAGTGTAGATAGCATTTACCAGGAAGGCTCTAGTCTGGATTATGGCATAAGCTAGCCAGTTAAATACTAACAGTCTTATAAACCGAACAGTGTACATGATCATTACGTATAACGCTTGATTAAACAATGATCGGATAGAATGTAGTTTAATCCCGACAAGTACTTGACTTGTATAATATGGGTAAACTATAAACATTATGGATTTTGTAACTTAAATGACAAGGTTAAACCCGTTTCGGTTAATTTCCGTAAAATAGTTATCATATACGTAACCGTGCGCATATTAGCGATATCGGGTAACCGGATAAGTCATGGAAAAGTTATGTATGCCACTATACTTTAAATAAGTTAAGATATCGGTAGGATATCAACTTGTATGCCCGTTAAGGTTTTAAAACGAAATTATGCCTCATAAGGGCGTTTTGATAATTTCATACCATATAAAAGGAACTTATATATATAGTTTAATGTTATGATTGTAAGTATTCTGGAAAAATACTTTATTTATGATATAATATCAGTAAGATATCAATTATATGTGTAAATTATCTTTTATGACCAAACTATGCACCGAAGGGGCATTTTGGTCATTTTGCACACAGTTTATAAATTATTTGTGATTTTGAATTTATAACATGTACCTACTGTAAATATGTTTAAAATAAGTTTTAAATCAGTAGGTATCAAGTCTTGGTCAATAATATGGTTTAAAACCATACTATGCGCCTAAACGACGCTTATGTCGTAAAATGGCGTCTCTATGTGATCTTTACGAAAACTGATGTTAATATCAGATTAAATGTCTTAGATATGTTATTTAATATAACATATAAGTAGATAAAAGATTTACCTGGAAAAGATTTGATTATAACTAGTTTATGAGCCACAAGGGCTAAAATCGCCATTTATCGACATAGTTTAAGGACTTGTTTGAAAACTCAGTTTATAACTTGGTTTAACATCCCAAATAATCCTACTTATAATATTACATCAATAGAAAACTCATTTTCAAGTTCATTACAATTTAAAACCTTGTTTTATGCAAAAAGGACATTTTGGTCAAAGTTGGCATAATTATGGAACTTGCGCATAAACTTGGATTCTGATTATGATCATGTAATATAACCTCATAGGGTTATGCTACATTATATTATTATTATCATAATGCGACTTTAGATCAGTAGGTAACTAATCTAAATCGGGTCAGAATCGAAAGTCAAAGTGGAAGTCAAACTTCACGACTTTCGGTTGCGAACCGACCCTAGAACTGAAATTGGCGAGCCGAACATGTTCTTACATGTTCTAATAATTATTACCAACTTGCTTAAGTGTCAAAACAGGTTTCATAACATATATAAGATCAACTTATGATTTTTATGAAAAATGGCATGTTTGACTTTTTAATATCATATCTTTGACCCGTCAATTGGTCTAGCAAACATGATCTTCAGGAGGTGCCCCTTATAGAGATTAACACTTACCTTATTACGATCACTTGGCCATATTCATTTCGAACAATGGCTGGACCATAATCGGGCGGTTATGAGAAGTTCCATGTAGGATTTAGTATTGCCTTGGTTGAAATTTGTGTTACATTCATATCATCTCGCCATTTAAAGAAATTGGGTTGTGTTCTATTTCTACATAGACTAACCTCTCCATCATAACAAACGAGAGAGGAACTGTCACCATTCAAACATATATGCTATCAGAATGTGGATTCAAATATTGGTTGTTGTGTTATTTATGTTCTAGAGTTACATCATAGGACCAATCATAACTTACTGATAAAACCAATAAAAATTTGACAAGAATATGGTGGATACGCCGCTGGTACTTCCTATATATAAGTATTCTTGTCAAAGGATCAGAGGCATCGTCAGACGGTTATGAGAAAGTTCTATGTAGGATTTAGTAATTTCTTGGTACATTAGTTGTTGTGTTTATTTATGTTCTATAGTCATATCATAGAACCAATCATAACTTACTGATAAAACCAATGAAAATTTAACAAGAATATGGTGGATATGCCGCTGGTACTTCCTATATATAAGTATTCTTGTCAAAGGATCAGAGATGGTTATGAGAAGTTCCATGTAGGTTGTAGTATTAGAAGTTTTGCTTTAGGATATAACCATATCCTTCCAAACATATCAAAACTCTTACACATGATATCATATTTAGCGAATCAACTCTGCTTATCAATATTTTTACCGTAGGCAACAAAAAGCGATTCCTGTAACAGGGTACTTAACCCTTACAAGGAACGTTACCGCCTCAAACAAAAACTTAAACCCTTACTTTTTCTAAGCATGTAACTGCCAAACTAAACACCATCATTTTTTAGTCAAATATATCACTACTTAAATTTCGGGACGAAATTTCTAAAAAGCAGGGATACTGTAAGATCCGTCAAAAAACGGATTTACCAAACCCGCTCCGTTTATTAACCAAACAATCAGTTAAAAATTTCGTTGCTTATTTAATGCCCAAATTAATTTTAAGCGATACATAATTAATAAGTATATTGGAATATATAATTTGTTTTTGAAAAATTGTTAAAAATAATGAAATAAAAATATAATGTTGCTGCCGGGTTTCGAACCCGGGTCAGCCAACAACTTCAGCAAAGTCTTATCGCACACACACTCAACCACTGCGCCACTTGTATTTCTTGTTAATTATTGGAGACAATTAATTCATAACATGATTATCGAATTCAAAATCGGCGCGCCCAATTGCAGTCGTCGGAAATCCCGGCGATCTCGCGAGATTGGACGGTTTTCTTTTGTTCTTAACGTAAACATTTACTATGACATCGGTTATAACAGACGCCTGAACCCGCGACACAAGCTATAACCGCCGGAAAACGTAATGACCGACGAATCAAGTCTGAAATCCGACTATATACATCTCGATTCCTTCCTATAAATTCACCCACAATCTACTGGTAGCCTTTTCGCTCAAAACCGCACCTTTACCCGACGTAATTCCACTCGCCGGAAAAGTTCTGCACCTCACCGGAAAACCGAGCCCTTCACTTCTGAGCTTTACTGAACACCCAGAACTTATACCGAAGCCACTCACATCCATCTCAAGCTCGCTGAAGACTCTCTGCCGCAAGACATACGTCGCCGGAAGTTTCTGCTGTCACCGGAGTTTCGCCGGAGAAACAGAGGAGTCCAGTCGGTATACCTTACGCTTAAATTCTTCTTTCTTTTTAATCTCACATGTAATTAACCACCAAACACTAACGAACATGATTAAAACTTGAACCAGTCGGAATATGTTTTCTGATTAAGTCCGACGAAGAAGACGAAGTTGAGTATTATATAAGTATAATTAAAATCAAGATATATCTCGGGTTAGACACACAGTCCAGCGGTGGACTGTGTGCAAATAAAACACGCTTACGTCTCGAGTTCGAATCATGTCCCACGCATACTCGCCTTAATAAAAATGTTCCTTTTTCTTACTGAACCGGATTCATTTCATATAGTTGTTAAGTATAATAAAAACCGGAATAATAACCAAGATAGACACACAGTCCAGTGGTGGACTGTGTGCTCGTTTAAAACACAGGTCACGAGTTCGAGTCCGGACTACCGCATCGGTCCGGACAATTATCCAACTTTTATATAAGGCAGAAATGAAACTATTTAGTTTGTATATAAGTATAATAAAAATCAGATTATTTAACAAGTTAGACACACAGTCCAGCGGTGGACTGTGTGTTAACTCAACCCACAGGTCCCGGGTTCGAGACCTGTGGAGAACACAGGTCCGATTCAGTAAAATCCTTTTTAAAAATGAATGATTTTCTGTTAAATCTAATTAGTATATAAATTTAATTAAAAACAGAAATATTTCGGGTTAGACACGTAGCTCAGTTGGTAGAGCTGCGTGCACGCGTACGGGAGGTCTCGGGTTCGAGCCTCACCCAGCGCACACATACACACATACGAACCGGTCAAAGTCAAAGTCAACCGTCAACGGTCAAAAAGTCAACATTTTTTTTATTATTTTTATTTTTTTATTTTATTTAAAAATCAATTAAAAATACTTAAAAATAACATTTTTAAGGTTAGAAAATAGCCCTAAACTCACAAAAATACACCCAACAATCCTACTAAAATGGATTAATAAAATCCGTTTACTTACCGAACCATTATGCCATTATCTAGGTTAATTTCACTCGTGGTTTAAAACCACTTCGTGCGCATTCAACATCATCAACCGAACGCACCCACTGTGAGTGAATCTTACATCTCCCTTTTTAATTACACGTTTTGGGGTGTGTCATGTGTCACCAAAAATTAACTCGTTTATTTAAACTTGTGCCATACCATATTGTGATCTAAACTTAGATTGTTTATATTGTTTGTGGTTATGTATTTCATTTTGTCAACTTATATGAAATTCATTCATTAAGCCCTTCAGTTCCTCGTGGGAGACGAGTTGAGCAACGCGTGCCTCAAAACAAATCCATTATTGTTCGTGTGTGTATTATTTAGTTTATGTTGCTTGTAGTTATATATTTTATATTGTCAAGTTTATGCAAATCATTCATTAGGCCCATCAGTTCCTCGTGAGAGACGAGTTGAGCAACGCGTGCCTCAAAACGATCCATTATTTTTCATGTGTGCATTATTTAATATTAAATGATTGGTGTATAAGTTTACATCTAGTTTTACTCATGTGTGGTTGTGCACTTTATTTTATCAATTAAATAAACTTGCTCAAATGTTTTCCATAGGATTCACTCGCCAACTTTTTGTTGATCCAAAAACCATTTTTACACATGATACAGGTGAACAGGATGAAGCAAGGAAAACATAGGAAATGCCTTAGAAGAAAACAAAGAAGCTTAGATTGATGTTTAGGTCATGATGTAATTATGATTGTAAATTTCCCATTAAATTGTATTAATGAATATGAAACGTTATAATAAATGTCATGAGCTTTGATGATAACCCAATCATGCCCCGGTCACCTTTTCCGCTGCGGGTCGGGGTGTGACATGATGCCATCAGGTAACGACATCTTTATAGCAGCTAAGGCTTTCTTCTCAGACTCATACATCATCTTTTCAGCTTCAGACATGTTTATATAAGCAGTAACACGTTGTCTGCCCTCAAAATCATGTGTGGAGTTAGCATACCCATCTTGAATACAAATCCACATCCGTATGTCTTGATATTCAATGAACGATTGAATCCTATCCTTCCAAGTTAGGTAATTTTCTACCTTCAGCCTTTTTGGAGGTTTGTTTGTGGTGCCAGCCTCGTGTTCCATTCTTAACAGCTCATTTAGGTTAGACTATTCGACATACCGAACCGGCTCATTAAAAACGTAACACTTGTTCGAAAGGAGTGGTTACCAAATTATACTGTTAGACTCGTCTCGCCGATACGGTTCTAATGATGTATATTGTTCGATTATGATTTTTGGAATTTTCGTGCCTTTTTTTTTCTTAAAAATCACACGAGCCTAACCGTGCAACCGGTTTGTCAAGATTGTTTATGGATCAAATTCTATGTCCGTCCGTCAGCTGGTTAATTTTCCACCTTTATGTATGAAATCCGGAACAGTACCAAATCCGAAACAGTAACTCGGATAGTCAATCCGAGATAGAAATCTGGAACAGTAATCCGAAATGCTAATCCGAGATGAAATCCGGAATGCACTGTTCTGATCCGAAATGGAAATCCAGAATAGACTATTCTAATCCGAGATGGAATCAAGAATAATTCTGATCCGAAATTCAATCCGAGATGAATTGATCTAATTCGAAATGCAACTCTGATGATCCGAATTGCAAGTCTGATGATCCGAATTGCACTTTTCTGATCTGAAATGCAAGCTTTCCTGATCCGAATTGCAAGTCTGGTGATCCGAAATGCAGGTTTCTGATCTGAAATTCAAGTCTCCAATTCAGAATGCTTCACCTTTGATCCGAGATGCCTTCCTTCAGTCCGAAATACCTAGCTGTTAATCCGAAATCACTGGAAAACCCTAGAACAGCCGCCGAAACCCTAATTCAGTCGTCACAAACTTCAAAACAGCCTCCAAACGTCCAAAAACCCAATTTTTCAGCTGTTACGATTCTGAACCGAGCAAAATCAAGAGTCGAATGCTCTGATACCAATTGTAGGTCCCCTAGTCCTTATGGATCTTCACAGAATCAGCTATCTAACCTGGCTCTGATACCAATTGTAGGTCCCCTAGTCCTTATGGATCTTCACAAATCGTCTATCCAATCTAGAGTGCGGAATCTCCTAGATCATATTCCACAGAAACAAGAACACAAACACGAAAAATTTCCTTCAAACAGTCTTCTATTGATTATCAAACACAATTGTTTTACAATCAATTCAAGACTCTTTCTCAATCTCTCTAAACAACTAAACTAGCAACACAAACAAAAGAACCAGCAATAGAAACAGCAACCTAAACCCTAATGCAAACCTCCCTTTATATAGAGATAGGTTATGCAACTGGGCTAGGGTTTCCTACATGGACTGCTAATGGGTTTAAAGCCCAATTCGCCTACCATGTGCTAAATTGTGTCTGGTTCAGCCCAATTACTTCTAATTAACTATTACAAAACTAAACCCGCTAACCGTTTTTCATTTTACTAACTACAAGATATCCAAAGACCAAATCTAAGCTGTTGTCACAATATGCACCAACAGTAAAGCAGAACAAGTTTCAGTGGACTCCGGACGCGGAGAAAGCCTTCACATAAATGAAGGAGTTCTTGATTCAGCTACCTACGCTCATGGCACCGCAAAAGAACGACCCATTGATCATGTACCTGTCTGCATCGGATATCGCTCTGGGCGCAGTCTTGTTAGTAGAACACACAGGAGTCCAGACTCCGATCTACTACGTCAGCAAAATGCTAACTGACTCGGAGACAAGATATCCAATAATGGAAAAGCTTGCTCTAGCTTTAATCCACTCATCCCGCAAGCTGCGTCGGTATTTTTCAGGCCATGTGATAACAGTTCTCACGAACTATCACTTGGGCCAAATTTTGCAAACCGGACATATCTGGTCATCTGGAAAAGTGGGCGATTGAGCTTGGTGGACACAATATCGTGTACAAACCACGCCCAGCCATCAAAGGCCAGATACTAGCCGATTTTGTTATAGAAGTACCAAGTCATAAAGCGCAAGAGTGTGAAGCTGTACAGAACCCAACGCCGGTCACAGACGATCGCGCATGGATACTTCACACAGACGGCACATCCATTGATGATGGCGCAGGGGCAGGTCTCCGTCAAATAAGCCCCGATAACCAAGAGTTCACCTACGCCATCAGGTTGGACTTCAAAAGCACGAATAATGAAGCTGAGTGTGAAGCATTTCTGGCAGGCCTTCGGTTAGCCATCAAAATGGGGGCCATGAATTTAGAAGCACACGTCGATTCCCTTATGGATGAAGATACGCATTGAAGATTAAAACATGATCTCGTTGAGCATCTCAGAAGAATGGATTTACCCCACCTATTGGTGGACTCCGACGACGAAGATTAGTAATTTTAAGTATTTTTAATTAATGTAATGTTTTTATTTTATTTTTAACTAAATGTAATGTTGTTTTTTAATTTATTGTACTTTTATTTTGTTAAAATTAAGTTTCGTTAATTAAATAATTAATAGTTTATAAAAAAGCAAAAAAAAAAGGTTCCCTCCACTTCTCCTGAGAGATGCACCCTCTATGTTTTTGGACAAGAGAGAAGTTAAAGAGGAAAAATGACATGACATCATATGATTCGGTTAAAAAAAATTCTCCTCACGTCATGAGGGGTGCATCCTTTCACCCTTAAGGAGCTATCAAAGTACGGTAGTTCTTTTTGGAAATGAAGATCAAACAAAGTTTTGGACTTTTTAGTTTCTGTTATTGTATAAATGGGTCTTAATCTAGAATTTGATAGGAGGATTTTTATTTTATTTTTTATATCTTGTTAAGCATATATTTTAGGTTCAGATTCTTAAAAAATCATATATTTATACTAGTAGAGTAATTATATAAGTACTCTCGAATAATTACACATAATTACTCTCCTAGATTAAATACACGAAATATATAATATATATATACGGTGGGGATCATAAGAAAAGTTCACCCTATTTGAGAAACTTGAGAAGCATTTTGAACCACATATTTTTTTAAGCTTTTTTGTAATATACACATATGGATAGTTTAAAATTGGCTATATACATATGTGTATATTATATAAAACTTAGAAAAAATATGTGGTCCACGATCTTAATTCTATATATATATATACACACACATTTTGCAACTAAATACGTACTTAAATAGATGAAAAAAAAATTTTCACTTCTCATATTAAGACTTATTTGTATTTAACTTTTACATTATACTTATAACAAGTGTCTTGTAAAGACAATAAAAAATTTTCTAAATATTCTTAAAAACAAAGGTCACAACACAATCAATGTACTCTTCTCTATATATAAAATCTTTTTCCTTGAAAAGAACTAAATGTTTTTTGTGTTGGTTGGTGGTGTCTGAAGTTAACCACGATGTCAAGGGTTTGACCATTTGCTCCTCTTTTTTCTGTTTTCTAATTGCATGTCCTTTGTAAGGATATGTAATCATGACTCACATATTTTGTTTAGTAAAATCAGATATTTACACATAATTATTAATTAATACATTATAATATAATAGTCATTATTTCTTTTGGATATAACATACTATTTCTATTTCTATTAATATTAAAGTTTCATTTGTGTTTTTTATTATTTCATTAATTTTTTAAATTAACAATAATTTTTTACCCTAAATTTCCATATTAATTTACACTTACAAGTATTTGAACTTAGACTTTTTTATGATAAATCAAACACTTACCATTAGACCACTCATTAGTGTTTTTTTTCGTTAATTATTTAACTAAATAGAATACGAAAAATCATATAGGTATTTAGTTGAATAATAAAAAAAAGCCAATGAGCAAAACACATTTCAATATATTTTTTTTCATATTACAATTTTATTTTGTAGGTTTTTTTCGGTTGTAATCGCTATTGGTTGTACTGTACTAGTACTTTACCAGTCCCATAACAAATCGAACTAGTATCAATCAAGTTCTAACAAAGTCCCCTATCCAACGCTCGTGTTTAATAACTGGTATATCTTAAAAAGCATGGTCGGTGAATCCGAGCATGCCTTTTCATGTAAGCCCTTAACTTTAGAGATTTTATACATTCAACTCACATCTTTAAACAATTGACATATTGACCCCTTATTTTTGATAATTGTCAACTCTGACCCCCCATTTTTCTACTTAATAATTTCAAACCTATGTTCTCTAACATTTCAATTTATTTGTTACTTTAACGACATTACACCACAACGTGTGAGACATTATACTCTTCTTTATTTATGTCTAACTATGTTAATGTCACGAACGTACTGTATAACATATAAAAAAAAAGTTATGTCACGTGCAGACATCATATGTGAATGTCATCATTATAATGCTTGTAACAAAGTCTCAATCTCGACATTGTCACCGCAATGTATGACACCGGTAACAATCTAGTTTATACAAACAAGAAAGATTTGTAGACAATTCTTATTAGTATGCTGACTATCTAAAAAAATGTATCAACAAAATGAGTGGTTCCGGATGTACTTAACTATCAATGAAAACTTTCAAAATTGTGAGACCAGGTCATGTTTGATCACAACCTCAACAATAAGAACATGCATAATGAGCACTATAAGGGCGTGAAAGGGTTTGTTAACGCTCCCAATACCGCCCCCTTATGCATTAGGCCATGCATAATGAGCATTATAAGACCGTGAAAAGATTTGATAATGTCACCAACACCGTCCCTCTGGGGATTATAAGGGATGAAGAGTGAGTGACATTTTTAGAATAATGCCCAAAGAGGAGAAAAAATGGAAAGTAATTAATGCAATAGGCATTAAGAGGTATTAACCGTTACACATTTTTTGAAGAGTCGTTATGATACTGATGTGGCGAAAAATGCCCCTTAAGGGGCATTAACACTTACGCATGGTCTTATAGGGAGACGAAGAGGGAAGATCATTTCTAAAATAATGTCCAATTAGAAGAAAAAAAATAGAAAGTAATGAATGAAAATGCATTAATCATTAAACATTTTTAAAGGAGCTTTATGACATTGACGTATTCATAAATGTCCCTTAGAGGGCATTAACTATCACGCATGGCTTAACTTCACACACACATATATATATATATATACACACACACTTGGGTTTTTTTTATTTAAAACATTTGGTTAAAGAAATAATTTTAAGTTTGAATAAAACAATGACTTTTTTTGGGTTTTGTAGTAGTCTAGAACTTAGAAGGTTCGGAGTTGGCAAGTAAGAACCATCAAACTGAAGAGACAGATAGACTCGTCGTGGGATTTAGTGTCTATGATTGGACTCTGACGTGAGTATAAGTATTAGAGCTAGTCGAGTATTCAATAAGAATTAAATACATCCTACCTAATGCTTTAGTGGTGGACAAAGTTATGGCTAGCTGCAATCACTTATTACAACCTATCCAACATGGTTGATGCTATGCTGTTAGCATATAATATGACATCCTAAATACTATGTTGAGTTGGTACATCTCGAGTACTGTCAATATTAATTACATATAACATCATGTGTGATTATTACCCTACAGATCAATATAGTTGATCTAGAAATCTAGTGAGGCGAAGATGTAATCTGGATGTGCTATGGTCGGAGGTGGTGCAATTCAAATATAACATATACCGAAGATCATATTGCCCAAAGGTGATGATCATATTGCACGAAAGTGATGTAATCGAGACGTAATGTATTATGAAGATAACACCGTATGTAGGTTATGTATTCCAGAGATGACATAGTTCGGAGATGATCTCTGTCATTGATAACCGAACTGAATCGAACCGAATAAACCCAAACCGAACTAAGGATTTAAATGACATATTACATCCTCGTATCCCAAATCTTGAAGGTCCGCTCACACATTTTGACCCTCTTCCCTTCAAATTAATTACATATCTTCCGATTCACACCCACATTTATACCCTCTTCATCCCAATTCCTAAATCTCTGATGCAATCTGCTTCATTTGTGTATGCATAATTGATTGCTTCTACAGTTAGGGTTTGCTTTTGTGCTGATTAATGGGTGTCGAAAGTGAGTCTACTCAAACGGCCGTTGACGGTGGCGATGCAGAGATCAACCTCAACATCCGATGCTCCAACGGCAACAAGTTCTCCGTTCGATCCACCCTCCGATCAACCATCGTCGAATTTAAAGATCTTCTGGCCCAAAACTGTGATGTTCCAGCTAATCAACAGCGCTTGATTTATAAAGGAAGAATCTTGAAGGATGATCAAACCCTAGATAGTTATGGTATACATTTTTTGTGTTAAATTTTTATACCCAATTTAAAAAGATTGATGATTTTTATTTGGGTGTTTTTGTTGATGATTATTTTATTGTTATGTGCATTGCAAAGTGATAAAGCAGTAAGCTTGATTTAATATGTTATTATGTTGATTTGTGTATGTCTTGGTAACCCTTTTGTGATTAATAAAAATCTGACTTTCAGTTGAAATTAAAGAGAATTGTTTGTGGTTAATGTAGCTTCTTATTTGGTTTGATTGTGAATTGATGTTAAAAGTTACATCTAAAAGAGTTCTCTTTATGATCTCATTGGTTATCGTGTTCGATTTGTTACATTATTTCAGTGCAGCTTCCTATTTAGTCTTTTTGTTACTGTTTTTGTATTTCTTTAGCAGAGGTAGAGATAACTTATTGCAATTATGTGGTGTAGGCCTGCAGGCGGATCATACGATCCATATGGTGCGAGGTTCTGCGCCAGCACCGACTCCTGCTGCGCCTCAAGGTGGTGGTCCGAATGAAGGGGTTGGGTTAGGTGGTGCGGGGAACGGTGCACCACTATTTCCCGGGCTTGGTTCGGGTGGACTTCGGGGAATGCTGTGTCAGACCTCTTCGAGTCTAGGACTTCCGGAATTTGAACAAGTTCAACAGCAGCTAGCTCTACATCCTGAGATTATGACAGACATGATGAACATGCCATCGGTTCAAAACTTACTGAACAACCCAGAAATCATGCGTGGCATGATTATGAGCAATCCGCATATGCGTGAGATAATTGATCGTAATCCTGAACTTGCGCATATTCTTAACGACCCTGCGATTCTTAGGCAAACGCTTGAAACAGCAAGGAATCCTGAACTGATGCGTGAAATGATGCGGAATACTGATAGGGCTATCAGTAATATCGAGTCGTCTCCTGAAGGTTTTAATATGCTTCGGCGGATGTATGAAAATGTTCAAGAACCGTTTTTGAATGCTACGACAACGGGTGGGAATGATACCGGTCGAACCCATTTGCAGCTTTGCTTGGGAATCAGGGTGCTGTGAACAATCCTTCAGCAACTGGTTCGGAAACAACTCCAGGGTCTGCGGCTCCTAATTCTAACCCGCTTCCCAACCCTTGGGGTGGTACTACTGGTAAAGATCTAAACGCTTGATTGTTTTCTCTGAATCCCGAAATGGGAATCAAGATTCCGCCGGATGCATGTTGGCTGTAAAGTTGAACGGAAATTGAAATCGATTGAAATCTCCAAATTCTATTCGTTAATGAAATTTATCTTTCCTTTTCCAGCCTGTTGGAAGATTTACAATTTAAGTTTTTTGACCAAAAATCCGTCACGCCGCTAATCGTATTTTTCTGCTTCTTGTTTCAGGTTTACCTTTTTATGTATTGTTGTTTCATGCTGGTTATCAGTGTTCTGATTTCTTCGTTTTTTTAGTGTACTATTATTCTGCCTTGGTTTTTTTAATTTTATTTTTCTTCTTTAGATTTTGTGTTTTTGTTCGGTTGTCACCTTGCCAAATATGCAACTATCTTTTTATGTTTTTTATTGCTACTGCTTCATGATTTCTATCTCTTCTTTACTGTTTCTGTTTTGATTTTTTCACTACTTCAGCTTCTGTTTTCGTACAAGCTATATCATAAGTTTTACCACTAGTTTATAATAAATTAGTATTATTATTTCGTCAGTACTTAGCATCTGTTTTGTTACCACTTGTTTATAATAATTTGAGTTTTATGCTGTGGTTTTGTTATTAATCGAGTGTATATAGTTATACATATTTCACTGTTTACAAAGTTTTTATGTATAATAACCAAAACTTCACAAAGAATCACTAATGGTTAATTCTGTCATCTATCATTATCTACATTCAAACCCCTTTGAAAGATTTACAAACTAAATGGAAATCTACAGAGTAAAAGAATTGAGTTCCTTCCCATTTCCTGTCAACTAAACACACGACACATTCCATTCGTTCCTGAAACGTTCTGCAAACTAAACGCTCCCTAGTTGTTCTCTTACTATAAGAAGCGTTTTTGTTCACTAAAATTTGTTTGTTGAAAATAAATAGGCGGGGCCCAGACAAATGCTGGTACCAGAACACCAAATGTATCCGGGTTGAGTGGACCTGGTCTACCCGGGTTAGACCGGCCAACTGGCATGCCAGACATGAGTCAGCTAATGCAAAATCCTGCTATTTCTCAGATGATGCAAAGCTTGCTTTCCAACCCCCAGTATATGGAGCAGGTTCGCTAGACCACTTACATTGTGCTTTAGATATAGTTACGATTTCCACTTTTCTTAATGAATAATATGAATGTGTAGGTCGTAACCAAAACCCTCAACTACGCACCATGTTCGATGCTAACCCTCAGTTAAGAGAGATGATGCAGAATCCAGAAGTACTTCGTCAGTTAACTTCACCTCAAATGATGCAGGTATATATATAACCTGTTGTGTGAGCGGGTGACATTTTACATAGTTCGCTTGCTGAAAACTCCGAGTTGACCTTGACCTTTACCTAACTATTTGCAATTCATTTCTACAGCAAATGATGTCTTTACAGCAGCTTCTACCTCAGCTTAACCAACAGCAATCTGCTTTGTAAGTGGAAATCATTTTATTGCGTATTTAACTACCTTGTGAAAATGCAGTTTAGAGATACGAATGATTTCAATATTCGACCTTTAATTGTTTCGTCTTTTCTGTTTCAGGGACCCTACCCAGACAGGTGCTGCTACAGGTAACGTACCCTCATTTTTGTTATTTTGTCATCGTATCAGTTATATGTAAAATTGTGTTATATTTTTAACCTGCAGGAGCGCAAAACAATATGGGGCTTGACTTGTTGATGAATATGTTTGGTGGACTTGGAGCCAGTGGCTTGGCTGTTTCAAATGCGCCCGATGGTAAGACTTTACCTCTTTAACTATAGATATACCTTCAAACCTAAGAAAATAGTTGATAAGGACCCAATACTGGGTCGGGGCTGAATAGCGGGAAAAATAAATCAGCGAGTGGGGAGTGATTCGAGAGAATTAAGGAGGTAGAGATGTGGGGCAGAAAACTACCAAATATTTTAGTATTCATATTTCCATAGTTGTCTAGTTTTAGGTGTCGATGTTTATTTATCAAAATTTAGGGCTTGTAATCAGAGATTGCCCATCTCAAATCGGGTCAACTATCCCTTTGTTCGTGTTCTAATCTTTTCAGTTCCTAAGAATCCTATATTTTATAAATATATGATTTCCAGACAACATTAAATAGCTGAACCATGCAGTTAAAATAGTCGTCAAGAAGTTTAAGACTAACAGGCTTTGTTTCTGAGTTTTGATTATTAAGGAATTAGATAATCAATATCAGATAATCAGTTGATATCTGATCAGTTCCATACCCTCTTATAACCTAATTTGGTATTCTCTTGCTCTCATTTAACAAAAAAGATTTTTATTCTTCCCCATGAAAAAAATGTATTTTTTGGTTATCTTGTCTATTAAATTCTTCTTGAATAATCAAAATTTGCCACATCTGACTATACAGTGATTATAACTTTAGATAGCAGATTTCAACAGCCGATTACAATTTGATTAGTCGATTCATATTAATGAATATAATCACGAAAATCTAAGTAGCAATTTTCTAATGGAGGTGCTGTTGAATACTCTTTTCTCTCCATGAAATTCCAACAGTAATGTTTTCCTGACAACCTTATGTGCGTTATTTTTCCTGTTAAATTACCCATTTCTCCGTGATCATGATTACAAATAAGTATATGCTATTTGAATTGAGTTCACAAGATTTTTGTTTGTGCAAATCGCTTAAACTATGTGTCTGGTGACGTTCTTTTCATGAGACAGATGGATTATGAAGGGTGGGTCGTATTGGTTTTTTTGTAAAATCGGTTAACCACCAAAATTTTGAGCCTTCGTTCCAGAAATCAATAGCCTGGCTCAGTTTCCGATCAATTTTCAGCCCAACAATCATAAATCTGTGAATAATATCAAAGATCCAAAACTGTAGCCAATTACAAGGAAATAATCGACGATATCAAACTAACAGGTTCCTTAATAGATCTTGTATTAATTAATTTATGAAATTTCAAATAAAGAAAGGGTTAAAAAATTACGAATTGTTTCATAATTGCAGCTTTTCGGTTTTACTTTTTACATGTAATCATAACCGAAATGGTTTGTTAGGTTGATCAAATTTTAAAGTCCGGCGCGGTCGTTTATCTCAGTTTCAGTTTGCTTTTATGGCTGGCCCATCAAGTTTGTTGTGAACATTTTGCTACCAAGATTAATATTTGTTTTTGCATGCAGTGCCCCCGGAACAACTTTATGCGACTCAACTGTCACAGCTTCAAGAAATGGGCTTCTTTGATACCCAAGAAAACATCAGGGCGTTGCGTGCTACTGCAGGCAATGTTCATGCTGCTGTTGAGAGGCTTTTGGGAAACTTTGGCCCGTGATCGACGTGGAGTTGTTTTCTTCTATTTAAAGATAGCTAATATGAGTCCGTTTTTTACAGTATTCTTCTTTAGACAAAGGGAGGCATGTGGATTTTCGTTTGAGCCCGTGTGTGTGTGATGAAGTAGAAAAGATTACTTTTGTTACTTGCACCGGTGGAAAACCGGCCTCCCTCCCTTAAGCAAACCTTTTGGTGTTTACTGTACAAACAAATTTCATAGCTCATTGCTGTTTTATCATGTTCCTTGAAAGATTGCTTATGTATTATGCACGCTGGAAAACCAGCCCCCCTTAAGCAAATTTCCTTCGTGCGTGCATGGAACTTGTTTCCTTGTTTGTTGCATTTACTTACCGTGATTGGTACCACATTTTTCGATCTAGATTTTAGAAGATGCATTTTCACAATAACTCCTATCAACACAAAAACAACTGATCATAGATTTTAATGTTTTGACCTTTTCTTGGTCCATACCGAACTCTTGAAGTTGATCCGTAGCGTTTATGTTCTCGAGCCAAATTCATGGTCTGGAATGCATCTTGTAAACTATATCTTTGTGGTATTTGATAGGAAGCTCATTATTAACAAACCTAAATCGGTTACGCTTGTTAGAAGCCGATTTGAGATGACTAATCTGGTTTTAATTTAGAATGCGAAAACATAAACGAGGGCTATATCTATAGCCTTACAAACCGACCCACCCGATTTGAGATGACTAATCTGGTTTTAATTTAGAATGCAAAAACATAAACGAGGGCTATATTTATAGTCTTACAAACCGACCCACTACGAATACGGAAACTACTCACTAACTAGACCCAACTACATGAAATGAAAGATTTTTTACACATTATATTACCCAACAAAATCATGGCAAAAATGAAGTACAAGGCATCAATCGTGGAATATAAAGTCTTTAGGGCAAAACATGCATTTGATCTCCATAGTGAAGAATATTCGCATTTGGTCTAACAATACTTGCAACAAATGAAGATGAATATATCAAATTTTCTCCGTTATATGATATGAGGAAAGTGAATATGATGACAGAAAATGTGTATCATGAATCTTTTTTGGATTTACGTAAATACTTACATATTAGCAAATTATAGCAATTAACCAAGAAATTGTTTCTGATCGGCATGTACAATGATTTTTATAGGCGTAGGAAAGTAACGACGTGTAAAAGATCTTGTCCTGTTGGCAAACTTAATCTCATCATTAAGATGCGAAGACAAGATATATATTCACTTACAATGAATAGTTTTTCAAAGCAACAAATATTGTCTTTACAACATTACTTTATCTTTAAAGATCTAGGGTTAAAAACAAGTAATCAACAATATTACATGAAAAAGAAAAGTTAAAAGAACATTACATTTAGGATAATATAAGTTATATTAAACATTACATTAGGAAGTTTAATTAATACTCGCTGGTCGGAAAATATATAAGTTATATTAAAATAGTGATGGAATCGATTTTCGATTCAATTCCTTAGAATGTAGATAATTAGATAATGAGAATTCGAAATGGAGATTGTATGTAGATCCATTATTCATCATTTGTAGGACATGATTTATGATTATATTGTACGCAATATTTTTCCATATGCGTTATTGGATTTTTTGAATACCTCGTACATGCAAGACTTGTTGCTCCTTGTGCTTGTTTATGAACTTGTCGTTTAATGTGTTTTGTCCAAGTTTTATTAAAGTTATATTTAAAATTTAGTTGGATTTGTCATTCATCTTTTCAAATGTGATCCCCTCAAGAGCAAAAACCAAAATGTGATCTTGTACATGCAATGCATGTTGCTTTTTACGGAGATCACAATTTGTAAGATCAATTACAACTCTAGTTAAATTTCCCTTATTGAATACTACGGAGTTGGATGCTATTTTGATAAAATTGTACAAAATGTGATATTTTGTTACATCACAAAATAGAAAGTTGCATTATGGTGACATTCCTTGTGGTTAACACCTCCAATTCAACACTTGTTGCAAAACGTAAGAGAGAGAAAGAGTGTGTGTACTGTGTGTTGGATTGTTTGTATGACTGACACTTGAACACCCAACATCGAAATGCAAATTTTATGAAAGAAAAAAAGGTATAAGAAAAGTTTTATTATTTACCACCATTTTGTGAATATAACTTTAAAATTGTTTCCATCCATGGCTTTAATAAATGTTATAGCTTAGACCAACACGTAAGTTGAAAAAAATACTACATAGTGAGCAAACTTCAAAACCTTTACCCGATTATTATAATAAAAATCAAACCAATCAAAAGCCAATTTTAATTATATGTTTTCTAAACATTACAAAAAGCATATGATTTAAGTAAAAACTATACATTCAAAGTTTTTCAAAATTGAAGTAAAAATGCGGGGTAAGAAAGTATAGATAAAAGAACAACCTCCGAAAACCGTGGCCCATTCTCATCTCCCATAGTCCCACACATTTGATAGCTCAAAAAAGACAAGCATCAACACAACTGAAAATAACTACCCTCTCTCTCACACACTTACTGTGTGTAACCGTCGCCACCACCACCTTTAACACCCCCACTTCAACCCCTTTCTTCCCCCTCCGCTTTTCACATCCACACTATGAACAACAATAATATGATCACGGGTCCCACCACCAATCCACCGGATTTGCAACTCTGTCATGCTTCTCCGGACCCTCACGTCGTTTTCCGGCGAACAGTTCACACCTCCGACGACCCAGCATGGAACATCCACCCCATCACCACCATACAACCACACCACCAAAACCCGAGAAAGAAGCGGACCAAGATGATCCAGTTTCACAACACCAAGCCCATTGTTACTGGTGGCAATGGTTCTGGACCTTCTGGTAGCCATTCCAGCGTGGTTACAAAGAAGAAACCCGACCCAAGTGCACCAAAGATCACCCGTCCATGTACCGAGTGCGGTAAGCGATTCTGGTCATGGAAAGCCTTGTTTGGTCACATGCGCTGCCACCCGGAGAGACCGTGGAGAGGGATCAACCCGCCCCCGAATATCCACCACCCGCCGGTGGATAACCACCGCGAGTTGGTTGTTACGACAACCGAGGACGACGAGTATGTGGCGGCATGCTTGCTGATGCTGGCCAACACACCAACTGTTCCACAAAATGTGAACACAACCACTCATGCATCTACAAGTTACCAACATCAACATCAACATCACTGCGGTTCAAACGACATGTTTCCGGGCCAAGTTAATGACCCAGAAAGCCGATTTGAGTGTTCAAGTTGCAAGAAGGTGTTCGGGTCGCACCAAGCGTTAGGGGGACACAGGGCAAGCCACAAGAATGTGAAGGGATGTTTTGCGAACACAAGAAACGATGCAGGAACTGGAACTGGAACCGGAACCGGAACTGAAGAACTTGAGTATGGCGATTATTCGAGTCATTGTGATAAAACGGTGAAGCTTTGAGCATCAATCAGCAACACAAATGCAGCATTTGCTTGAAGATATTTTCAAGTGGACAAGCACTTGGTGGGCACAAAAGGTGCCACCTTGAGAAAGAAGATGGTGTTATTGTACCAACAGCAACCGCAACGACATCGGTACTTTCGCAACCATTTAGGTTTGATTTGAACTTCCCTGCACCTCTACAAGATGATTCCACATGTTCAAGTTCAGATTTGGATTTAAGATTACGCCTGTGAACTATATATATAGTCATGTATAACTATAACATTACATAAATGTATGTATCATGTATGTCTGCTCCTTCCTATATATATATACACATACCATAACTTGTACTAATTAACTTGTATCTTTTCCATCTTCATACATTTGTGTAATTCCTCAAGTATTTCCTTTAGTAAAAACTGATGTTTATCTCCTGCGATAAACTTACAGCACGCGTTATTAACATGAACCATACTGTAACCGGCCACCACCTTAACCTGTTTATCTTTAACCATGGCCCTAAATCTTGCAGCAGTGTCCCATGAACCACGTGCAGCATACACATTTGATGCAAGCATGTACCCACTTGAGTTATTCGGTTCATATTCAAGAACATGTTTAATCACTTTTTCCTGAATATTTTCATTACCGTTGTAGCTCGTTCGACAACCGCTCAACAAAGCCCCCCAAGCACTCGCACCGACGTTTTGCCCTTTGGCCAGTTGGTCGATCAGTTCCATTGCAAGATCGAGTTTCCCACCCCGGCTTAATAAATCTATCAAACAAGAGTAGTGTTCTATGCTCGGTTTGACTTCTTGACTTTTGATAAACTTCTGGAAAAATGATAGCCCCTCGTTTATCAAACCTCCATGGCTACATGCTGATAACACCGAGAGTATTGTTATCGAATTAGGGTTTATACCGTGCATTTTCATTTTGGTTAACAAGCATAATGCGTCACGAGGAAGCCCGTTCATACCACATGCTGCAATCATGGCACTGAACGATATAACATTTTTATTAATAATTTGACTAAAAGCCTTCTTTGAGGGTGTTATATCTCCATAACTTGAGTACATATCAGAATGGCGGTCCCGACAGTTGTCTCGGTTGCCAACCCTAATCTGATTGTGATCCCATGAACCGATTTTGGTATTTTTAGTTCGGAATAACAAGAGCAGGCTTCTATGAGATTTAGTACAGTAACAGCATTTGGTTTCTCTTGGGTTTGTATCATTTCATTGAAGACTTTGATCGCTTCATCGGGCAAGCCACAATGTGTGAAAGCGGCAATCATTGTGCTCCAAGAAACTGTATCTCGAATCTTCATTGAATTAAACATTCTTTGTGCAAAACATATAAGATTGCACTTCGCATAAACATCAATTAGAGTATTGATTATGATGTCATTTAACTCGTGTTTTTTTCTGAGTATCACGGTATGAATGCATTTGCAGATAAGTGGGTCTGCAAAATGTTTGCATACTTGTAGGAGGTTGACTAATGTGACTGCATCAGGCTCGATTTCAGAAGTCTGCATTAAATTGAAAAGATTAATCGCTTCAGAATGTTTCCCGTTACATGCTAATCCAGATAAAAGAGAATTCCAAGAAACATTGTTTTTTAAAGGCATATCTCTCCAAGCTTGAAATGCAGAATCGGGATCGTTACATTTAGAATACATGTCGATCAAAGAGTTACCTACAAACAAATCATCATGAAAACCTTTATGAACAACAAACCCATGCAATGCTCTTCCTGTAACATAATTCTTTATATTGGTGCAGGCTTTGAGCGCACTCACCACCGTTTGGCCATCAACTTCCTTTCCAAACTGTGATAACATCTCTCTAAATATCCGCAAACCAAAATGAGCATTGTCGCTTCTAACATAGCCCGAAATCATGACACTCCAAGAAATGACATCTCTGTGAGGCATTTCATCAAACAGCTTCTGTGCAAACTCCATTGTCATATTTGCATACATACCCAAAAGAGCGTTTTGGACCGACGAGACAGCCAAAAAGTCGGTCTTCATCATATAACAATGAATTTTCTGCCCTTCATGTAAACCTCCAAGATTGTGAACTGTCTGAATAACAAGTACTAAAGTGGAAACATTAGGTTCAAACCCTGCAGCTCTAGCCTGCATAAACGACGATAAACCGCAATCGAAATCACCATAACCAATGCACCCAGAAATCATAATATTCCATGAAACACAATCCCTAACCTTCATGCTATCAAAGACACCGAATGTGGAATCCAAAATACCAGCTTTTAAATAGAAATCCATGATCGAGTTTCCTATCGATGTGCACGATTCGACACCGAGCTTAATTACAGATGCATGAAGGGACTTCCCATGTCTCAAAGATGTTGCTGAACATGCCTTTAATATTGGATGGAACAATGAAGGCTCTGTGAATTGAACTCCTGATTTATTCAAGCCATTATATAAAGATAATACCTCTAGCCATCTTTTATTAAAAGATAAGTCTTTGATCTTTGTAACCCAGTTGGAAAGTTTTGAAATTGATATAATGGGTGGATGATTCATTGCACACAGTAATTTTGGTTACAAGAATTAACAATCAGCACCCTAATAAAGACGAATGTCAGCATGGGTTGCGAGCATTCAATATTTTATCTACTTTCGAATTTTAAATAAAGAAATAACTTTTAAATATTTTATTACCCTAAAAAAAACAATAATACCATAAACTTAATTATTTTAAACTCTATAATAGAATTTTTGTACAGTCACGTTATATGTTAATAAAAAAAGTTTCATTTTATATATGTAATTTTGTATTACTATATATAGTAATGTATTATTTTGTACAAATCTGTGTCTTATTATTTTACATATGTTGAGTAGTAATGAACATGTTTATGGGTAATTATACCACAAAGAGTGAGGTTGCCGGAGAGATGGAAGGAATTGAGATGGAAATGATGGGAACCTAAGAAGTAATGAGGAAGATATCGAAGGGTGTGGGAGATTCACATTCGAACATTCATATTTATATGAGTGCAACTTTGATATTTTTTTAAGAGACTTAACGTGACTCCGCCCGAAAAGCACATGGATGCAAATTGCATTTTACTCATCTAAATCTAAGTTTTCTTGCAAAGACTTATTTATAGAATTCTGGCATGAGTTTTTTTACAAAAACATTTAACCAAAACTGGTTATAATTATTTACGTTTGGAATGTCTAGTTTGTGTGTGTATGTTCATCAGTTCCGTCTTAGACCATTTACAGAGGTCCCTGGTGGATGATGTGACATCGATAGGTGGCACTCTCACGAACATCGCATTCGTAACCAGCGTGGATGTTTTTAACTTTCACGTTTGTAGGCTTGGACTTCACAGACGGGCGTGATGGACCCTCAAATTTTTTTATTTGGTTTTTTTTTTCATTTTACTTTAGGAGTTTAGGTTATATACACATGCTTTTATAAATAGATTTATTAATAAATATATAAAATACTTTATACAATTATTTTTTATGATATAACTTCTATATTGGAACAATAAAATACCACCTCTAATTTGTAGTATAAGATGTACTCATACCACAAACTGTATTTGTCAAGAAAAATATTAAAACAAAAGGAAATTTCTTCAGCTGATGTAAATTTGAGAATTTAAATTTCTTGTTATTGCACTCTTTTTTTGTGACCGTGAATACCCGCTAACTTACCAAAAAACCTGAAGGGATCTCATCAATACCTTACTAACCAATGTAATAGGGTAAAACTCAATTTCTACTAGGCAGTTTACATTCAACTTTCAAGGGGGTTTAAGACCAAAAACCAGTGGAAGGTGAATTCGAAGATGAGACAGAACTCAAGCGTTTATTGCATCATATTTTAGTCATTACTTCAACTATATAACCTATTGCTGGCAGGCACATATATAGAACAAAACTGAAAGACACTAACACCATGCAAATTCTGTAAATCATGTTGTATAATAATGTTCTTACTGAACAAAATTCTGTTACCTTGAGTTTGTATACAAACAATGAACGTATTACATGTTATGCGGGACAAGAATATCACTATCATCATGATAACATGAAGCTATTAATGTTACACATTTGTAGATACGGATTATCAAACTTCACATACCTTGACCAATACGACCTGTACTTGCCGATAGCAAGATCTAACCATGGTTTATAATTCCCATTGTAATGTACAACAGCCGCATTCTCTATTTCCGTTTGGTTAAGGGCAGGATCATATCCAAGGCCCAACACGTGCCAGCTCCGCTCCAATGGATGCGTCAGATTATAAAATGTTATCAGTCCAGGTGGCAACGTACCAAGCTTCCATAGAGTTCTTTCCTCGTTCTAACCAAAAAAAAATAACAAATAAGTTGGAAAAACCTGTTACACATGACTGGATTGTGTTTCATCTCAAGCGGGTCATGTCATCAAATTTAGGTTCAAAGAAGGAAACGACCACACGGATCAAACAGGTTGATATACAACCAAAGTGTAATTTAATGCATACAACTTCCTAAATAGTTTTTTTAGTAGAGTAAAGTACACGGATGGTCCCTGTGGTTAACCAAAATTTTGGATTTAGTCCCTAATTTTTCAAAAGTACACGGATGGACCCTGTGGTCTATACTTTGTAACGTATTTAGTCCCCAGCTTCCGCCGAAAGCATATTCCCTGTGGTATGCACTTTTAAATGCGTTACAAAGTGCATACCACAGGGACCATCCATGTAATGTTGGCAAGAGTTGGGGACTAAATGATTTACAAAGTGCAAACCACAGGGACCATCCATGTGCTATAAAAAAGCTAGGGGCTATATCCAAAATTTTGGTTAACCACAGGAACCATCCGTCTACTTTACTCTTTTTAGTATTATATTGTTTATGGAATCATTAACACGTAATTATTCATAAAAGGTATAAAAAATGAACAAAAAGTGTTTGCAGGTCAACCCAACCCAACCCGATCCATTTCAAACCGAACTCGTTTGATCCCATTAATTAACCCACCTGGGCCCACCCTCTTGCCACCCTTAGCAAAAAAAAAAAACACCATAAAAGCACGCGTAGAATAGTTGCAAGGCTTACCATATTTTGCCAACCATGATATATTCCCGTAATATCACGTTTTTTCCACTCCTTCAAATCAAACATATTCATACCAAAGGCCCAACCACAAGCATTTGGATCAAAATTATCTGCAATTTTCGGGTTAGAAAAATTCAGATACTTATCAAACCGGTGAAAACTCTCCTTACACGTCTCCACAGCACCATTGACCATCCCTTGCAAGTCAACACTCCATAAAGGTGTCAAATCCTTTTGAACAACAATATCATCATCTAAAAACAGTATTTTATCCAGCTTCGGGTACACTTCAGGAAGGTAAAACCTCAAATGATTCAACATTGATAAGTATTTCGGATTCCTATATTTAAGATTATCCGAACCAGCCGTTAAAGACGATGCTTGATGGGCTTTAAAATAATATTCTCTCATTCTAGATGATTCCAGCTGGCGAAGAACAGGACAATAAGAAGCGTTTAGCCAAGTGAAATCATCCACGTTTTGAACCTCGATTGTAGAACCTTCCGGAGGGTTGGCTAAAAACCACATTTTCATTGCTGCAAAGTTTAGTTTGTCTGTCACAATATGGAACACGTGTTTTCCGGGCTCTTTGGCATGTAGAACCGTTGAATTTACAGCTACGGATGTTGCTAGAACATTGTCTGAAAATATAGCATAGTGATATAAAAAAGGATCTTCAAGATATTTTTTATCGGGAATTCTATTATTTTTATCACTAAGCAAGAAATAATCTGTGGTGAGAACTAGAGGAAGGCAATGCAACGGTTTAGGTAATGTTTTGGCCGCTAGTTGCGTTAAAGATGCGCTTTTTTTCCTCACTTCATCGACGTTTGCTTCTGTGGATTGGAGCATAACCCTTAATTTTCTTGCCATTATGATGCAATCATAGAATTGGTCCTTAGCCAATGATAGGATATGACCCATTTCCTTAGCCCGATCAACTGCACTGATGGCGGAGGCAAACAAAATTCAAGTAAGAAAAAGAGCGCGTCAAACAGGTTGCAAGTAGCCCAAACAAAATACAAGATGGAGGTGACAGTTTTGACCCGTTCATTTGAGAATGGTTCTATTTGGGCTGTGGTTTATCTCAAATAGGTAAAATAGGTGCTAAAAGGGGAACAATTCGAGCGGGTTAAACGAGTCGAAAGTAGCCGAAACTCTATTTTTAATGTATAAAACCTCATAAGTTGTTCTTATTTACAGATTTAGATTCTTATCATAATATTATTGTTTTCGTAATCATAATAACGCATATGGGGGTCAACATGAAAAGGACCGTTTAAAATCGTACAAAAACAGAGCTGTTTTGACCCGTTACGTTACCCAACTCGTCTTTCTTGCCACCTCTAGTACAAGTATACAAAAGAAATTTGTTAGAAAGTTACAAGAAATCAAAGAGCAATACCTTGGCGCTAGTTCACTATCAAAAGTTGCTTTTTCGATAGCTTGCTGGCTTCTTTTAGAGTGTTTAATCAACGAATCATATATAACAGTTTCATTTTTGGCTTTTGCAATACTTGCATAAGCTTTGGCCATGATTATCTGATCACGCATAAGCTTCACCGTAGAATCTGAATTTGGGCTTTCATATTCTTTTCTCCAAATACCGTATCTACCCTTAACACTGGTGTCAAACGTTTTAGCACGTTCAATGGCAGCTTCTTCCATCTGAGTCATCATTTTTTGGCTTACTTGTATCAGTTCTGCAGTTCGGCGATCCCGCCTCTCCTGGCGTAAGGCCTGAATGCGAAAAAAATATGATTAGCTAAAGATATATAGTTAGTGATAAAATTTCAAGACAAGCATTTGCTAATTACCCGACGTTTGAGCTTCGCTGGATGGATTGGAGATGAAGTTTTATGCGGTTGTTCGTTTATATCTGCATGTTCATTGGATGAATGCGAGTTGCTGTGCTCAAATCTTGTTTCGGGCTGATCTTTTAGTGACTGGTTAATCAAAGAAGGAAAGACAATTAGCATGAAAGGCTAATAATTTGACTATTTTTCAAATGTGTCTTAAGATAACCTTAAACAAAAAACTGTATATATACCTTTGAATCCTCCGCTTTGCTTTGATTGTCATCAATGGGGTTTTTCCAAACCCATGAAGCAGACAAATCTTTGGACTTCACGGTCCTAATTTTGATGGCACCAGAAGTGTCTGTGTATGTCACTATTATGTCAATATCCTGCATTGCATCACAAAGAACATGGCATCATCATTGATAAGTACCGTTAAGATAACGGAATTTGGAATATTACCTTCTCCACTTTATGATTTCCAACTGCCGAAGAGTTTGTGTTAGCTTGTTCCTGCACAATAAACTTCTTACTTAGTAACTGCAACCACTTTCAGGCAGATAAGTAAAGACCGTTTGGTTTTGGAATGTCACGATATAAGATGAAATTTATATCTTCACGAATCAGTTAGTTGATTGACCGAATCATGAAACGGTGCATTCAGCGGAATATATGCATGTGCTAAACACAATGCACAACTAAGAAGTAAGCACGTGATACTAAATGATATTAGATTTTTTGGTTATCATTTCCTAAAGAGTAGATAAGAACAGTACCTTCTTATCCATACATTGAGGACAATCAAACATGGGCCATTTCCCATTAATCTCTCTTCGACTGAAAAATAAAACAGAAAATGAAGCATGATTATGATACAGGTATGCCAACATAAATTTAAATCAATTATCAAGGTCCATATGTATAACAGTTCATTTAAAATCTGACAGCAAAGCAAGATGATTGTAACCTTACATTCTTAAAGAATCAAACGCATCAGCTCCAACTATCGAAATGTGAACCAAGACCTGTGTATACACATCAATATAAAGACGTCGTGCAAAACTTAAGTATACAATATACAAAAAAAACGAAAGACTATACATAATTAAACAAAACAAAATATCACAACCAGACATGTAAGAGATGAGAGTAAAACAAATTAAGCTGAGAAACTCTTATATATGCAAGAGATTGACAAATAGCTTAAAAAACCTTCATCTACTACCGAAACTAGCTCAATATATTGGACATGCTAACCGCAATTATCACCCACCCATATGTCCATACAAATACTACTACCTAGGGCTAATGAACAAACTTCAATCCTCAATTTATAAACAATTATTTAAACAGGTAGTACAAACATAATAATGTCGATGCTAGGTTTGTGACATAACTAGTAGCTACTTTGCATCTTAATATTACTTAATTTGAGATTTATATTTACATATTGTAAGTGTTTTTTAGTAAGAAGATCACAATCAACAAATCCTGAACAAAGTGCACATGTTGCATCAGATTTGTATAAATTTGACAACAGTATTCAATCAAAAACCCTAATGGCAGCTGTATGTGTACACGAATAAGCAAGGAATTGATTAAAACTCACAAATGATTACCAGGAAGATGAATATTGTGAGACGAGATAGAGAAGCTGTAATTGGAGATTTCATGGCTGTGGACACAGGTGGAGAGATATAGAGACGTTTTATTTTGTGTTTTGTGGCTGAAAGATTGATCGGAAAATCAGATCGAGTGTCGGAATCGGAGATCGTAGCTGCCGGTAGCATCAGTGTCCCCGATTCCGTTGATCATATGCTGCCCAAAAAGTCAGTGTAATAATAATAATAATAATAATAATAATAATAATAATAAAGGTGTTCATATTACATCAGAACACTTTTTCTCAAAATAATTACACTTTAGCGAATACTACGCGTAATTTTTTTTTTCTTTTTTTGTTTCTTTTTACTTTTAAACGGCAATCTAATCTTCCCTTTATCTATAACGAGTCACTAGAGACTTGAACGTGAACCAGAAGAACCGGTTATCGGAGACATCGCCGGTATGATAAAGCACGGTCTAGTTAGGATACCGCTTTAGTTTTTGAATCGTTGCAAAATTCGGTATTACGTTATAGGGCGGTCCAACGTTTTTGGAGGCCCTAATCGAACTACCAAGGCGGGGCCCTTTTGAATTGTTATAAAGAAAAATCTGTTTTGCTTTTTGCCCTTCCAAGTCTCAATCGGAAATTCGCAAACACGCCTCAATCACAATATCAAAATTTAAAAATTTAAAGTATCAATTAGGGATTTATGGAAAACAATGTTGTAGTATGTCACATATGGGGAAGGTTCTATGCAGAACACTAAATATTGCGAGAACACGCAGAACAAAATGAATCATCCATTTTTTCAATCATAAAAACCTAAAAAGTAAAAGAAAATGTTACAAATAGAAGATTTATTGTTTTTCACACTATAATTTAAAATAAAATATGAAAAATTTTCATTTTTATAACCTACACATATGTGCGTTCTGTGTAGGTTAAATTACCTTAGGCTAAATATAGGTAAAATTGGTTTTCCATGCATATACAATATACACATGAATGTAGGAAACATAAAATTAAAAGAATAAGAACTTTAAATTATAAAAAATAGTGATTTAAAGTTGTTCTTTTTGTTCTCCTAATAATTAGAGTTCTGTAATGATTCTCAGCTTATCACAATATATAAAGATTACTAAAAAATAGTCGTTAGCTAACTTGGAATATCCTTTCCCCTAATTTCTCCCCAATTCACGACGCCATTGAGTGAAATGAGCACGCATGGCGTTATAGTTAGCGAGAATAACGATGACAACCTAAATTAAAAACGAACAACATATTGCTTGAAGTTGGAATTGGGCAATATTTGAGCCTTGCAATAAATATAGATTTTGTTTAGCTTATTTGAGCCTGATACGCTAATACACATATTCAATATAAAAGGTTTTTATTATTTTGGTGGCTCTAGGCGCTTGCTTGACCTTGAAAGCCTATAGGTATGGTCCTTTCATGTTGTTGCCTATGCGTACCATTGAACCAGACTATACCCATGTTCAGTTTTGAGTTTTAACAAGGATAAACCAACTTCTCAAACATAAGGTTACTTGTTATATATGTTACTCGTCTTACGTAATTTTAATATATTATGATTATTGGGAACTAAAAGTTTTTATTTTATATTGTAGGAAACGAAATAGTTATGCTGTTGTCGATAAGGATGACGATGATAGTGAATTCCGTCTTCAAGTGATCGTGAACTTGATACATTCAACACTTCAATGCCATAAATCTATTGTAAGCTTTATTTTTTTAAGAAAAATAAACTTGGTTGGAAAATTGATTTTTTTGATTGTGAAATTATGTAGTTTTGATTATTTTTGAGTTAAAATTGGAATTATAGGGTTGACTAGTCACTCGGTTGAACTGCCAAATACAACCAATTGAACCTTTTATGAGGCTAACCAGTACGATATAAAAACAGGTTTTTAAATGTTGATCCAATCCTAGGTTTCTACCCTTAAAAAAATCATTTTCCGCTACAACACTAGAAATAAACCTTTAACACGCGTATCTATCTATACATATTGAGTTAAATGCCTGCTTAGTCACTAATTACACACTTGGTCTAAGTAGTTGTAATTTTTAAACTCAGATGATCCTTAACACTAACCCTTGTTAAATTTTCCAGTTAAATCTTTATAAAATAATTAAATTGTCTCTAAACATTTAAAAAAAATTTAAAAAAAACCCAAAAACAGATGAGCCCACCCCTCATCTTCTTAACCCCATCTCTCTGTCTAACCCACCACCACCTTCAACCCATCATCACCACCACTTTCACCACCACCTCCGGCCGGCCCCGCCCTCTCCTCCGATCTCCGGTCAACAATTCATATGCATCAAATCAACAAATGTTAATAATTTCAATCAATGACCAACCGATAAAAACTAACAATCACAAATGAATAATTCAAACAGAAGAATCTTAACGCATTATTCAATCACCTCCATCTGAACATATACAATAATCAAAAAATCAAATAGATTCAATCACCTTAACTGAAGAATTCAATCCAGTAACTTTCACAAATGTTGTATAAAACAATAGATCAATCATTAGAACCAAATTTACCATTTTCGCAAATTATAAGTACCAACCAGACATTTAACTCTACAAATTTTGTTATTTGTATCTCAAACTAAAAAGTTTGTGTTATGAGGCAATTAGATTATTCCGTTACCTTTTCATTACCTTTTAAAATATATTGTTTTTAATCAAAATATCCTCTTAAATCAACCACTCGTCTTACTAAGACGCCTAACAACATCATGGACACCTATAGCTAATTGTTATGATATGTGATAGGAGTGTGTACGGTTTGATTCGGTTCGGTTTGGTTTTTGAGTAAAATTAAAACGAAACCAAAATGTTGGTTTTCGACTTTTAAAAACTGTTCGGTTTCAGTTTTTTTTTCGATTCGGTTTGGTTATTTGATTATTTCAGTTTTTGGAACAAAATTACGTAAAACTCAAAAAATAAAAAGGTATAATTTAAAATATAAGAATCTTTTTATATGTTTACATTTAGGTGATTATATTTAACTAATATTGTTTAAATAAACTTAACATTCTAATCAATTTTTATGTTTTTCAAAGTTTTTATTAAGGCATTATCTTATATAATAATTTGAAGATCATTTAATTTTTATATTAAATGTTGTTATTTCTTGTAGGTAATAAATAAATCATTTCAATTATAAATAAACTTGTAATGTTTTTATTATAAACAACTTAAACTTAAATATAAAAATATATGGATTGTAATATATCTGTTCGGTTCGGTTCGGTTTTTTCGGTTATTGAAAATGATTATCCGAAAACCAAACCTAAATTTTCGGCTAATCAAAAATCCTAAAACCGAACCGTCAGTTTCTGTTTCGGTTATTTCGGTTTTTTGCTCACCCCTAACATGTGATATTTTCACGAAGTTCTTCGCCACTTTCTCAATCGCAACTAGTCTTCAAACCACGTTCCCGACCACCACAGAGCCATCGCCTTCCTACTAGATTATATATATTATTTAACCACGTAGATATCGTCTTGCTACTAGTTATTATTATATATATTATTTCAGCAAGATTAACTAACTATGTGTATATGATCCAACGATTTGGATTTGATTTCATAGTTATAAGATTTGGGTGTTTTTTTAGACATCGTCTTGCTACTAGTTACGGTATGTATTAGAGGGTGTATTTGATATGTATAACGTATGCAGGGTGTTAGTTATGACACCTAGCATGAGCTGACATAGGTGTTAGCAGGTTAGTTTGATATTTAGATATATATAAATAGATGTATGATGCAAGTTTCCAATTAACATAAATACTGAAATCAATGAATTCATGTTTAGCCTGATTTCCTTTGGTGTAATATTTTTTCTTTCATTTTATGTGCTTAATCAATTTTTTTTAGGCAGCACTACTCCTCACCTTTTATTCTAGATCCGTTATTGTGTGTGTATGTGTATCATAACATAACATGTTTATAACATAATGCAACATAGCTATAAAAAAACATCTATAACTTATTTTTTCTTGAAGAGGTGAACAAAAAAGACTGGTTTGGGATCCGAAACCAGTTTATAAACTGACTCAAAGCCGATATTGAAGCCGGTTTCACGGTCTAATGCATCAGTTGAAACCGGTTTCAAATCCAATCTGGTATTAACTTCCTTTGACCAAATCCGAACCGATTTTAAAACGGATCTGGTTTGACCCAAACTGGTTTTGTGCCCCTCTGTTAGTCTGTTCCCCCCCCCCCCCCCCCCCCCCCCAGGCCCTAGATCAGCACTTCTCTAAGGATAAGGTTGCCCCACACATAAAGCCCAATCCAACACACCAACAAATAATATCTCACAATGTCACAAGGCCCACAACACAAGTTGTAGGAACCTTGCCTAGAAAGCCATAACTTGTCTTGTGAGTACTAGAGGTGGGCAAAAAGACCGCTTTGTTAATTGAAACCAGTTATTAACCGTAACTGTAACTGGTTAATAACCGGTACATCAGTAACGGGTTAGGAGTTAAAAAAAACAGCGGTTTGTAACTGGTTATAGAATTTTCGGTTATTTTGAACTGATGTACCGGTTAACCGGGAAAAACCGGAAAAAAAAAAAATGAAACCAGTTAACTAACCGAAAATAACTGGTTATTAACCAAACCAGTTAAAGTGATAACCGATTAAAGCAAAATTTTGAAAATAACCGCTTAAACCGGTTAGCGGAACCGGTTCGGGAAATTTGAAAATAACCACCCACAGGCCACAGGCTTGATTGCAATCGCTTAAAATCAGGCCTACCCGGGCCACCTTTTGTTTGTCATCCTCAGGTTCTTCAAAACAATGCAAGGGATAACATCATAAAATTATTCAGGATCATTACTGGATTTTATACTGTAGAATGTAAGCATATTCTCATAAGCCATACTCATATATACAACTAATCAAACACCATTTTTTTTAAATATCATACTCAAACCTAGGGATGAGCATTTGATACCGGGTATCGGTACCGAACCGTACCAGGTATATTCGGTACCGGTATTTACGGGTAAAACACCGGTAAATACTGGTACCAGTACTGAACCTGTGTATTCGGTACCGGTACCCACTTTTCCCGTTTTTCAGTACCGGTTCGGTACCGAACGGGTACTGTGCTCATCCCACAATATCACGCCATATAAAGCATACAAATGCTAATTTTAATCTTCACAAAATCATGCCATATAACAACTTATCTATGTTTTCTTCAAAAAAAAACCACTTAAATCTACACCATCTTCCCACAATGAGACTTGAAACCTTACCACTTGATGAAGGACACCATTTCAACACCTTGATACTATTGGGCTAGGTACCTTTCGGTAACAACTTATCTATGTTAAGCCCACAATCAGATAATCACAACAACAACAAAAGATAATACTAATATGTATCATGTCCCTTTTGGTGAATCTTGGCTCCTTTGGCTTACATCTTCCTTAACATGAAGCGGTGAACGATGTCGCAAAGGTTGTTGACCATTTGGGTATGGTGAGCGAGGACTTGAATTGTGTATTCTAGGTACTTTTGGCCTTTCTTTGATATCACCTAGTCGTTCTAGCGTTGCCACCACTTCTTTCATTGATGGGCGGGTTTTCTGTTCGTTCCCAAGACATGTGAGAGCTAGTTGGGCAACCTGGCCTGCCGCTTTTGAAGGGTATCTTCCTTCAAGCCGTGGGTCCATTATGTTCTTCAACTTCCTACGGTTTCCCAGATACGGCTTGACCCAGACTACTAGATTTCGTTGGGCAGCTGGGCGGCCATTGTCAAGTGCCCGCATGCCGGTTAGCATCTCAACCAACACAACCCGAAACCATAGACATCACTCTTCACATACAAGTGTCCTGAGAAACAAATTGAAAGTTAACTCCTTGTTGGGTTGCACAATGTGCTTTATTACTTGCAACCACTTGGTGGCTTGGTTTGACCAAAGACCAAAGCTGAAACCTCAAACCAGATCAATCAACTTCAGGTTTGTGGCCTAGGGCTGCAAACGAACCGAACGAACACGAACACGACCTTGTTCCTGTTCGTTTGTTAAGAAAAATATGTGTTCATGAACACTTACCGAACGAGATTTTATGTTCGTGTTCATTTGTTAAGGAAATGAACTTGTTCGTGTTCGTTTGTGTTTGTTTGTTTGTTACTTTTAGGCAACGAACGTTGATGAACGCAAATGAGCACAAACTAATATTCATGAACACAAATGGAATCAAATGGACACAAACAAGCGTTCATGAACATAATATTTAATACACTAATGAACTAAAATATAAAAACTAAACGAAACACAAACCAACACTAATGAACTATTGAACACAATGGAACACTAATGAACATGTTACCGAACGTTCATGAACATAAATGAATGAACGCGGCCTTTGTTCATGTTCGTTCATTTAACAAAATTTCTTGTTCGTGCTCTTTTGTTTAATAAGAACACAAACGAACTTCCCGCTGAACAGTTCACGAAATGTTCGCAGAACACTTGGTTCGTTTGCAGCCTAGGTTCCATTGTTTTACAGATTAGCAATGTGTTATGGCCCTTGAGCTTAAATGATTAATATTACCTGTGGTAACATATTCAGGAGCAGCATAACCATATGTACCCATCACCCGTGTTGTCACGTGCGATTGGCTAGCAGATGCCAATTTAGCCAGCCCGAAATCCGATAGCTTTGCATTATATGACTGTCAAAAACAGGAACAAAACAGAGAATCAGTGGTATACTTTTAATAAAGAAAGTAGAACCATTCAATTTAGTAATGAGGTACAACCAACAAAGCTTAACTTACCCCATCAAGCAATATGTTTGACGCCTTAAAGTCTCTATAAATAACTTTTTTATCTGAAGTGTGCAAAAACGACAGCCCACGAGCTGCTCCAATTGCAATCTTAAGGCGTATATCCCATGGAAGCGACTGAACAGTTGACCCCCCTGAAAAGTCAAACCACTCAGAATAAGTTTCCATTCATTACACATATGCACACAGCACACCACATTAATAAAACTCATAAAATGAAAACATTTCATGACTAACAAACAACTAATAAAGAAACCGTACTTCCGAAAAGGTGGTTCTCGAAGCTGCCTCGTTGCATGAACTCATATACAAGTAAAAGCTCTTTTCCCTCATAACAATATCCCAAAAGTTTCACCAGATTCGGATGCGAAAGCCTTCCTAAGAAGTTTACCTCAGCCTGTTCCAAATAATCATAAAACTAATGTATTAGAATAATCGAAACGCGTACACAGTGGGCCACTCATTCAATGGCGGATCCAGAAATTTCATCAGTAGAAAAACAAAATTCAAACTTTCGTAGGCGTATAGCGTATTGGTAAAGTTACACAAACAATATATTATTAACTGTAACTATGCAACTTTGAACGAATATAGTAACACTAACATATTCCCAAAATAAAATAACTAGGAATAAAAAACATTCTTGTTTTACAATTTGTTTTAATCATGTTGCATCCCAATTATAGAGTTGGTGCTATGCACATTGCACAACCTTTTTCATTCAACAAAACAATTAAAAATACTCAAAAGTTGTAGCACACTAACACTAACCTATCAAAAAGTGCATCTTTACCAACATTCTAACAAATGTTCAATAAATATCTAAAAGAACCCGAACCCGCATTACCAACTTGTACATAACGCAATGACGAGTTGTACACGCATAAAATTACCTGCCACTCTTCAATCCCTTGCATACTCTCAGAATTCAACTTCTTGACAGCAATTACAGAACTGCTCATCCAGCCTTTATAAACCTTACCAAAACCACCTTCACCTAAAATCGTATCGTTTCGAAAGTTTTTCGTAGCGGATTTGAGCTCAGAAAAGGTAAATATTTTAAGATTTGGATGAGCCAAGATCTGGCCACCTGGACCAAGATCATCACCACTGCTAACTGATGAAAACTGGCTGTTTCCAGAGACATTGCTACTGATTCCTGATGATGATATTGATGTTGAGCTTGGCTTGTTCTGTTGGTTGTATGTGAACTACCTGTAACTGTATCACCATAATCTTGATTAAATTAAAACCCAAATTAGATGAAATTATAAGATAAGTCAACGGCAAACTCAGAACCCCAAAGAAAAGTGAAAAAGATTGAAACTTTGCATGGTCAATGAGCAAGATTGAGATGTAATCATACAAGTTTAACAGTAAGTCAACTGAAAACACAAAACCCACAAATAACTAGACAGATTTCATGAGAAACAAGTTAAAGATTTCAGCCTTCTACCTGAACTGAGGTTGCGAGTGGTGGTGGGAGCTATATTAGTCGAAGAACTGCAAATACCCATGATGAAAACTGCTGGAAATTAGAAGGGCATAGTTGAAATTGTTGATGGATCAAAGGGTGTTAAATATTTAAAAGATTTAGTTGGTACTAAATGAAAGGTGACTCGTTTAATTTTTGGATTTTGTCATGTTAGGGAAAGCAATGTCGTTATTCAGTGGGTGGGAGATGGGAGGGTTGACCAAGTCAGATGCCCTCAATAATAGATTAACTTGGTTTTACTTTCTTTTTCATTTTTGTGACTTGCAGTTGTCACATATGTTGTTGGATGGTGAAAATTTGACTTTTTATATTTCCTTTTTAGTATTTTTATACATCAAGAATATTATATTCTAATCTTTATTACTATCTTTGCAAACCATCTATTTCGGGTTTTTTTAACGGCCAATATCCATTGGATCAAATGGAGTATTTTGAGAGTAATCCAAGTTTACTATCAATTCCGGTAAAAATCCAGTAACGTACCCGTCCGTAGATACGACGGTGAACTTACCAATAAAACAGTTTGGCTCAAAGATCTAACCCAAGTTTCACTAGGTCTCTTGTCATTGCCCACCAGTACCTCACTTTGCACCAAGTGAAAGTTAAACCTGCATCTCCTAAAAGAAATGCAAGCATTCCACCACTCGATACAAAGATTATCGGCAAACCATCTATTTATGTTAACCTATAACTTTTTTATATGTGATTTATGGTATGTAAATATCACAATTCTTGCTGTATTTTTTGAAAAACAATAAATCACTGTATTTTATGCTATTGTGATGTCTCAAAATGTTGAAATTTGGATTCGAATTTCTTGCTTACTAGTTATTGATGACATTGATATGATCTAAGTTATCCACATGATGGCCATTTTTAGATATTTACATAATATCTTAATTTGAACTGACATGAATTCATCATGTCAGGTTGTAGTGCACTTAATGATGGAAAGAAACCACTTGGTGGCTGAATTTGTAATTAATTGAACAAATCAATGATTCTTAAACTAGTTGTAATAAAAATATGAGATTTCTTAGTCTAAACACTTCTAGAACATCGATATATACATACTCTTTTATAATACTTTCTGCTATTTTCGTTATTTTCTTATGCTATTATATTCATCGTACTGTCGTGTAATCTTTGAAATATGTATACACTCAATTTTGACTTGAACTCAATATATACGTTTCCATTATAAATAACTATTAGACACAATATAATTATAATGAATTAGAAGTGATATTATGTAAATATAAATAGAAGGGACATTGTGTAAATGTAATTAGTATATAACTCCATCTTCATTGTAAACAGCCTAACTACAATTAATATAACAATTTACAATTTCACACACACAAAGATGTTTTTAATCATATACATAC